>JAPTYO010000001.1:12767773-13405273 GCA_036873135.1 Clarkia xantiana subsp. parviflora | reverse complement strand
TTTGATCTGGTTGTATCCGGAATAGGCATCCATGAAGCTCAGCAGTTCATGTCCCGATGTAGCATCCACCAACTGGTCAATCCTCGGAAGCGGGTAGCAGTCCTTCGGGCAGGCCTTGTTCAAGTCGCGGAAATCGACACAAATCCGCCACTTCCCGTTACTCTTTCGCACCAGGACTGGGTTAGCAACCCAAGTCTGGAATCGGAGCTCCTTGATAAATCCAGCGTCGAGCAGTCTGCCCACCTCCTGCTGGATCGCGATCCTCTTGTCCGCGCCCATCAGACGCCTTCTATGCGCGATAGGCTTGATCGCGGGATCTATCTTCAGCTCGTGCACTATCACGTCGGGGATGATTCCTGGCATATCACTCGTGGACCAGGCAAACAGCTCGTTAAACTCCTTCAGGAATTCGATCAACTCTCGGGCTCTTTCCTCCGACAAAGCAGACCCGATCTTCACCTTCCTCTGAGGCCCATCAATCTCGACCTCCTTCAGATCCTCCATGGGGGCGGGACGCCCATACTCCTCTCGAGGATCGGCATCAGTCTGAAGGACAGTCATGGCTTCCCTCCTTCTCCTTCGGGTAGCGTTAACATAGCATTTTCGCGATGCCACTTGGTCACCCTTGATCCTCCGACTCCGTTGTCAGTCGGGAACTTCATCTTCTGGTGGACCGTCGAGGCGACTGCCATGAGAGGGTTGATAGTGGTCCTCCCGATAATAGCGTTGTATGCCCCCGCAGACTCCACTACGACGAAATCTACGTTTCGCTTCTCCATCTTCCAGCCACTACCAAACTCCACCGGTAAGGTAATCATTCCCAACGGGTAAGAAGTGGAACCAGAGAATCCCACCATCGGGAGTCCACCTGTGTCAGGTCCTTTTTCGTCTTTCCCATGGCTTCCAGAGCGTCCATAAAAAGGATGTCGGAGGAACTCCCTCCGTCTATCAGGATACGCTTCATCTCGAATCCATCTACGTCTAGGGTCACGACCAAGGCGTCGTCGTGAGGGCTCTCCACGCCTACCAGGGTCCACGACCGGGACCTTTTGCCTAGCACCACAGCAGCAGATATGCGGGAAGCGTAGTTCTCCCGGGAAGCAGAGGTATCACCTCCCGCCGCCATTCCTCCGTGGATGACGTTGATAGTTCCCCGCCTCTCCTTACGGGCACCTGAACCTGAAGGTTCCGACTCCACCTTCTTCTTCTTCGGGGATCGGTCACGGGACTTGGAACGGGATAGCGACCGACTTTTGGAACGGGATCGGCACCTTCCCCTTCCGACGAACTCCTTAAGCTTCCCCTTCTGGATCACCTTCTCTATCTCCTTCTTCAGCTCCCGACAGTTTTCAGTGTCGTGACCATTGGCTCGATGGTAGCGACAGTAACGGCAAGGGCGGCCTCCTAGGAATTCGCCTTCTTTTCTCGGAGGGTATCAGGCGAGACCCTGCCGGTCCATCACAGCTAATACAGAAGTCATCGAGCCATTGATGGGAACGGCCCGACCCTCTCGATTGTCCTTCCTCTGGGGACGCTTGTCCTCTCTTTTCTCGGGGCGACCACGGCTTCTACTTCCCTCCGATTTGTCGCTCCTCTTGCGATCATCTGACAACTTAGACGATGGATTTCCTCTTCCCGACTTCGGAGGATCAAGCTCTCCGGCAGCAATCTTCGACTCCTGGACGTCGATATGCTGTTTTACCCTCGCTTGCAGGGCCTCCATACTCCACACAGCCTTCGCGGCTACGCTGTGCATCAGGTCGGAACCGTACGGAGCGCTCAAGTTCCGTAGGAAAGTACGGATGGTTTCACCCTCCGATATTTCTTCATCGATCTCCGCGGCACTCGCAGTGAACCGTTGGTAGTAGTATGCCAACGATTCGTCGGGTCTCTGCACCACCTGTGTCAAAGACCTCACACTCTTCAGGAGGCGCCTACGGCCCTGATATTGCTTGATAAACCGATCGTGCATGTCCGCCTAGCACGTAATGCATCCTGGCGGGAGGCTGAAAAACCAGGTCATGGCCCTTTCTCCCAGGGTGATCGGGAACAGCGAGCATATGAGATCGTCGTTTGAAGTCCTACCCATGCAGGCCTGGACATGTCTCTGAACATGGCGAACTGGGTCCCCCTCACCATCGTACTCCTTGATGGTCGGAATACCTAGCCCGTGCGGGGCAACGGTATCTATCAGCCGCGGAACGAAAGGATGGCTGGACCGATCCCTTAGCTCCTATGTCATCTGCTTCTGATCGCCCATGCAGATACTGACGATTTTCACCACCTGATCGGGGGTGATGGGGCCATTCAGGGGAATGGTCCTATTTTGCACTGGTCCTGGGCCGTCGACCACGAACTTCTCCAGGTGCGCTGGTTCTTTACCCTTGCTCCTGGGCGGAACCTCCTGAACCTCTTGTTCTTCTGGGACCACCCTCAGAGGGGGTGGAGGTAGCTCTTCTCGCGGAGGCAACTCCTATGTCCTCCTGGCAGCTTCTCTCTTGTCCAACAAGGCCTCCATGGCAGCCAAGAACATGGGCATAGAATCTGCTACTGCCTTGGCTAACTCCGGATTCGAAGACGACCCTTCTTCCCTTCGCGGGACTCTTTCTCCTCCATGGCCCACCGGGTTCGGGGGAGCCTCGTCCTCCTCCCTACACGGGATGTCCTGCCTGTTCATCTCCGTGTCTCGGACTGAGACTTCATAACCATCACCCTGCCCCCCTGTCTGGGAAAGAGCGGGGTTCTCACCTTGTTCAGCAACACGTTCCGGCAACTGGGAATTCACAGTTCCTGCGGGACGAGAATTGCCAGCCTGAATCTGCTTCTTCTTGCCACCACCGTCCATTGATCTGGTAGAAACTATCTTGACTTTTTGTAAGCTTCCCACAGACGGCGCCAATGTTGGATCACGAGCGAATCTCCGTTACGTCCTTGACGGAAAGCTTGGACTCCCGGGCTCCGCGTAATCCTGCAAAAGGGGATGACCTGGGTGGTGACCCAGAATCCCTCTCCGATGCTTAAATGAGTATGTGATCAATGGGGGTGATAGCAGTAATCTCAATGCGTATTATATAGAATGTGTTTTCTGGGGTAACTTCCTCCTTTATATAGGAGGAGGAGTTGCCCAGCTACCTGTGACCATGCTTGGCCGTTGTACCCATGATTCCGTGTATCTCGCCACGATTCCGTATATCTCGGTTTGGATTCCATATATCTCGCCCCACGCTCCGCGTATCTTACCCATACTCCGCGTATCTCGGGCACGCCCTGCGTATCTCGGGGGATTTATCTTTATCTCTAACCGTCTCCCACTATTCTATCTAGTAGGCGGGTTTCTCGGTCTTTATCCTCTGATCACAAGTCCCGACTCCTGTCGGAGACTCCAGAGTTGTCTCATTCTAGATCACCACCCAGGACCTTCAGTCTCTAAGGGACAGGTCCAGCCTCTGCGGGGCTTTATTATCGGGGCCTTTACTAAGGCATATCGGGGCCTACTCAGATGCTTCTTGTCGGGAGCATCTAGCTCATGTGTCGGGGCCGCTATCGTCGGGACCCTTAATACTGGGCCTCTGGGCCCTCCAGGCCTTTCACGAGGCCCACTGGACCTATTGGCCGTCCACTGGCTGTTAACGCGGCTAACGATTACATTGGAACCCATCAACCGGGTTGACAGTTAGATAAATAAATTGTACTTTGAATTGAATCGCATTCAATCTAAACGACAATCACTTTATTCAATCATCTGTTAAGAATTCATTCGTTTTGATGTCTATAAGCATAGGGAATTCATCCTCAATAAATGTAGCATCTCTGGACTCATGTTCGACCATGCCACCATTTTACTGAGCTGCCACAAACACGTATACCTTAGAGTTTTTAGAGTATCTAATAAAGATACTTTTCAATCATATAGGTCCCAACTTTTCAATCATATAGGTCCCATATGGTGTTGTGTCCACCTATTTTTTTGGTACACGGTTTACTACATGAGTGGCAGTAAACAACGCATCACCCCAGTAGGAGATCGAAAGTTGAGCTAGCGACATCATGGTTCTTATCATGTCCAGGAGTGTACGATTACGTCGCTCCGCCACACCGTTTTGTTGTGGCGTATAAGGGATCATCGTTTGACGGACGGACAATACGCCTTTCATTGCATAACTTATTAAACTCGTTCGAGAGGTATTCTCCACCACTGTCAGTGCGCAAGGTTTTCACCTTTCGCTCCAGCTGATTTTCTACATGATTGAGGTAGCTTATAAAGCATTCAACAATCTAGAATTTACTAGTAATTAATGAGTAAACTCAAATTGGGCTAAGTTATTAATGAAAGTTATTCCGAGCATCAAAATCATACATCTCATCATTAAATTTGTATTTGGAATCGAAGTGTATCGTCATTACATGGATACATGCGCTACGCACGCGCCACCCTTGGGTGCTGACCCTAGGTGAAATCTTTTCGTTTCCAAAATTTAATGATCGGTTTCACACATGTCCATTGTTAGGTGATTAATCATATTAATGGAGTACTAGCAATTTAACTAAATCGTTCTTTTTAGTTATGCAATTGATGGGTTACTGATGATGTTGGCGTATGTGTCTGTCGTTTCATTCATTCGACCTCTATGAACGGCCGAATTTTTTTATTTTCAATCCCTATTACCGGGTTTCGTTCGGATCGATCCCTTTTGACCGGGTTGAAAGTTAGATAAATAAATTGTACTTTGAATTGAATCGCATTCAATCTAAACGACAATCACTTTATTCAATCATCTGAAACGTAAACAACCAAATTTATCAATTCAAATGAACGATGAAAGATAAAACGACAATAATAAGGTTCTAATCATAAAGTAGCAGCAAAGAGATATGAGAGAGTCGAGAACTCCGAGCCATGCCGAACACCTCATCTGAACAAATTCACTAGTGAATCACATCAGATGATCTGTATTTGTATAAAACGTTTTACGGTTTTATGTACATGGAAAATGAGGTGTACCTAAGACGCGCTTTATCAACGGTGCTCTGACCCACCAGATATTCGTCTAGGACCTGTGGTTCTCTCCACGATACACGAAGATCATGGTAGACTTCCCTCGATCTCATGCAGTGATCTGTGAAGGTGGTTCCCCCTTTGTCTGGTTGTTACCCTTGAACAGACTCATGGTTTACTTAATTGATTCAATTAAGTAAGTGAGCCCATCATCGTTAGATAACCATGAAAGGGGATACCTTTTCAATATGAGAAATATTCTCATCCTGAATGTCTTGAGCGGATTTCACACCAGCATTCATGGAAAGAAGATCATCATATTCAACCAAGAAATTTATTGCTTCAGTGTCCTTGCCAACACTGAAGCGGATGCAAAGGGGAACACCAATGTTGTAATGTTGTGTGGTTGCATCGGGATATAAATCTATCAACAATATATTTTCTTAATCTTTAGGAAATTTAGTAATACCTAATATATCTACAACCCTAAAATCATGCATAGAATATATCGGTAATTAATATCACGATATTTTATTCCTAAAACACCCTAGGCCGGCTGAATTGACGTAACTTGGCGCCGAATAAATAAAAAAGTTACACCTTAGGGTTCGAACGAAACACAGTTTTAGGGATGGTGGTCAAATTTCTAGATCAAAATTTACCTTAATCACAAATCCAAAGTTCAATTTTGATTAAAAAAAATCATGTCTTAATAACTACATCCATGATCACCAATTTTACTAAAAACATGAACATCTGTTTTACCAAAAACCACGAACATCAATTTTATAAAAAATCAAGAACTCCCTACACAAGCTATAATACCACTTATGGATTTAGGGGATAGTTACTACGGATTAAACACGTGTACATGCCAGGTAAACTAATTATGCAGCGAAAATGAGCACATACCGGTTTATCTTCTGTAGCCCAAGATCGTCACTGAGGGAGTTCTCAATCTGCCGGACAGGTCCTGCAGGAACTCTAGTTTTGGAGAAATATGCAGGAAATTGTCTCCACAGCAAAGCCTCTTTCAATCCAGTGACAGGATGAATCTCTGGGATAAATTGTTGACAAAATTTCGGCACCTCCTTGGGCAAACACCACTCTCGGTCGAACCACTATATTATTAGGGAGAGGGATTTTTTGTGACAACTAAAAGGGAGAAGAGTGATTAACCCTAAGAAATCTCCTAATATCTCCTATTTATAAGAGGAGGTGAGTGAAATCCACCAATGGTTTAACCATATAGTTCGACCGAAATACACATTAATTAGATTTGGCCCATTTTGGGCCAATTGTGACATATGGGGATTTTGGCTGGACTTAAATATCTCTTATGAGCCTTACTCCAATTATGCTTAATCTGTTGGGATTATATTAATGGGCTCCCAATTACGGTGACCCATATACACCAAATGATAACAGCTTTTACCGACTTTTAGTGGCGGTGGCTTCGTTATAATTGGTTGTTCAATAGCGGTGGCCGCGTTTTCTGATTGGCAGAGGGAGACGGTGGCTAGTCAGTTTGTGACAAGTAGGTTGCCGCGTCATCTTTTCTTAGGGATGAAGGTTTCTCTGAGTAGGTGACAACCCGGTCACCACGTTATCTTTACCTTAGAAAGAAGGTTTATTTAGGGGGAAAGGCGGCAATAAGGTCACCACCTGGATCTCATTCCTTAAGTGGAAGGGTTTTCTTAAAATGGATAGGTTGTCGACTTGACTCAAGATTTTAAGGAAGTCAGCATTTGTCGTGGTTTTTGGCCATTCTTCCAATGTCGTATGTGTTGTCGACATCTCCCAAAAGGCGTGTGTCAAATATTTATCTATGTCTCTTTGTTCTGGTTATGAATAGTCGTCAACTCATATTTTGGAATCATGAATTTGGATGTGCATGTTAGAATAAGGGGAGTAATCACTATGGATAATAAAACCATGGTACATGATAGTAATCGAAATTACGCAGCGGAAGATTCGCACATACCTCAACAGTAGTCCATAGTCCCAAGATCCTTGCATGAGGGAGTTCACGATCCTCCGGTCGGCACCCATAGAGGTTCTTGTGAAGGAAGCCCCATGCGGTATATTCCCCACAGGAAAGCCTCGGATCGATTCTTGGCAATGGACGGATCTCCGGAGTGTTTGCTTGAAGGCAAATTGGCACACCCTTGGTGTGTGTGGTAGTTCGGCCGAAGTGGTGGAGTTATGGGGGAAGAGTTTTCTCTCAAATCACCACTTAAAGGATATTATGATTAACCCTAATAAAACCCCTAACACCCCATATATATATATAGGAGTAAAGTGGACAAAAGTTCGCTTTACTCACCTATGAAATTCGGCCGGCCATACATGTATTATGGAGGCCCAATTTTGGGCATCTCATGTCAATTGGGATTTGGATCTGGCTCAATGTCCTAATGTGAAATTTACCCAATTAACTTAGGTAACATATACATATAATGGGCTTCCATTTACGGTGCCCATCACCATATGCTTACAGCTCCCACTCGCCGGAATGGGAGGGTGCATGTTAATGTATTGTCGTCCAATTCTGCATCAACATTTCACTCCTTTGATCTCTTCCTTGCTTCCGAATAGCTCATACGAGGTTTGTTGTGCGACCGGCGGACACGACGGGCATCGTGCTACTAATCTGTTAGGAGTGTTGTAGCTTCCGCGGAACGATGATTCACTTTTCTCCAATTAACTTTTTATAAACAACATTTATATAGCGTCGCGTTGTTTCCTAGGTCAAATGATAATTCTCCATTTGCCTAGTTTCCACTTAGGAACACTTCTCCAAGGCATCCGTACAAGTATTCACAACCTTCAACTAATATCCGGTTGGTGGCCACCTTAGTGAATACAAGAGTTGGTGAATTATAGGTGAACTTGACCATCCCCAATTCTCATATCCTTAGTCAAACCCAACCGGTTTCCAAAGACGTGGTCACTGGGTCTTTTTGTTCAGCACTACGCCCGTACGTCTGGAAGCGAACATTGAGCCTGACCTTATATATGAGTTCCGAGTCCGTGAGGATACTTTGGTTGCCTCTTTATAAGGTTTCCGGGATCAATCACACGCTCGAGGTGAAGAAATTTGCGCCCGCTAGAATCACGATGATTCTTAACTAGCACAACCGAGCTGTGACCCTGTGGTCGAACATGGAACACGTAGTATGAAGCACGCGTCGATACCATACCTGAACGTTTAAGTTGACAGGAATGGAATATGTCAATCACGCTATCGCAGATTATCATCTAGCCCAGAATGTGGATTAATGACGAACGAAGTTCGTCACGGTGATTTGCATAATGAAGATCATGTCGAGTTACTTCGAGATTAGATGATCGTCTTGGGTAATCAGTTTTATCCCCATGACTCTTAGCCAATCTTGCTTGGTAGAGGCCTCACTCCACCGCTAGATGACTGTAACTGTGTAACGATGTAAGGCCCACATTCGACATAGTTTTGGCAGAGGATTGCGTCCTCCTACGACTTAGTTTATAGACCGTAAATCTGATGTATTCAAACATTATGACGACGATTGATCATAAACTCAATTGCAATTCTTTCGTTTCAAAAATGTAAACTTTTAAATATCAAAATGTTTTCACATATACATGCCACTTTTAAACCCTACGCAATCCAAGCAGTTTTACATGCTTTTCGAATATCTCCATGCGTAGTGGTTTAGTTAATGGGTCCGCAACCATGTTATCAGTGGAAAAGAATTCCAGAGTGATTATATTGTCTTCTACCATAAATTTAGCATAAAAGTATTTCACATCAATGTGTTTGGACCTACTATGGTACTTCTGATTCTTTACTACCGCAATGGCTGCCTGACTGTAGAGAACACCTTCATAGGTTTACTCCCGACATCGCCATCAAGCAGCGCAGTAAGAAGCTTTTTCAGCCAGACCGCTTCCTGTGCGTCCTTGGTGAGGGCTACGAATTCCAATTCCATCGTGGACAGCGCGACGCAGGTTTGCTTCTTGCTCGTTCATGAAATGGCGGCTTTAGCAAGGAGAAAGACTCCTCTTGAGGTGGACTTGCGATCATCCGGATCGCCACCATAGTCGACGTCACTGTAACCGATCAATTCTTACTTCCCGCCCTCATAGCACAGTGCGCAGTCGGCAGTACCTTTCAGATAACGAATAATTCATTTTACACCATTTAAATGTTGATAGCCAGGATCTGACTGGAAACGTGCTACTAGGCCTACGGCGTAACAGATATCCGGACGGATGCATTGTATGGCGTACATCAAACTACCAAACGCTGCCAATGTTTGCACACGGGTCTCTTCATGGGCTTCTTATTTCGTATTCTCATTCTTCGTGGGCTTCCTCTTTTCGTATTCTCGCTCCTTTCCGCTCAGGTACCTGCAAATGGGCACCGGGTGGTTCCCCATAAGCACACTCTGATGCTTAAATGAGTATAGGCTTAGATAGATAAAGTGAGCTTAGAGAGAGGTTGATTACCTTCAAATGAGAGTTCCTATTGAACCGCCCCTGTTCCAGTGCTTTTCTGGTCCGGTTGTGGTAGTTTTGTAATATAAATCGGTGTTGACCGTAAATATAATGTATTTGACATTGGTTCGACCGTACGTGAGCTTAATATGGTTAAGTGTCCGAGAATGGCCTCCAAGGGCGAGCCTCGGGCGAAATATCGTCCGGGGTTAGGGGTCCGGACGAGTAAAACTCGTCCGGGTGAAGTGGGGGTACCCGGGTGGGTACCCGTAGTGCCTTTTGCTCGGATAACCCGAGCAAGGGTGCCTTGCTTGGGTTACCCCCGAGTGGTTTTTCCACTCACGGTCTTTCCGAGTGGGCTTCACCACTCGGGGTGTTTTGGGCCTAAGTGTTGGGCCACGGTTGTCCGTTTTTCCAAGTTTTGAATTATAATCGAATATGGCCTAATTAAAGGGCCCAATTTGTGATAGCTTAGATGTATATCCAACAGGCCCATCTTTGGATTAGGTGATCATTCTGAGCTTGTTCTACCCCCAATGTGAAGGGTCACTCATTGAGTCAAGTCTTCCAACCTTTATATTGGTTCAGTGTAAGAGTGAGGGCCAAGGATTGAAATTGAGGTCTCAATCCTCTAAAAATGCTTGAACGACTTATCTTTCTGAGAACTCACCCACATTTTGATCAAGGGCCCTCTGAAAACGCTTGAAGTAATCTTCTAGGGTTTCCTCTGGGCTTTGCGCAATGTCGAGGAGGGCCGTAGCAATCTCATATGCATCATTTCACCAGGGGTGACTTCTTGGAGGTGCCATGACTTTTTGATCGCCTTCCCACAGACGGCGCCAAATGTTAGGTCAAGTTTCCGTGGCCCTAGCTTTCGGGAATTTATTTCAGAATGTCGCATTGCCTTGCTCTCTTAGGTATCTATCTCGACCTCGAGGGGTACTTAGTTTCCTTTGGAGAGCTTTTAGTGGCGTTAACCTGAAAAGAGGGTGGGGATTTACCCCTGATTCCACTATGAAGCTTAAGTCGGTAGTGGAATATGAGAGAATAATACTTGTAAAAGTATATGAGAGTATATAATGAAAATACTCAAGGGAATTTATAGGGGAAGCTTTTACTGACTTTTAAGTGGCGGTAGCTTCGTTCTTATTGGTTGTTCAATGGGGGCGGCCGCCTTTTCTGATGGGCTGAGGGAGACAGTGGCAAGTCAGCAGGTGACAAGAAGGTTGTCATGTCATCTCTTCTTAGGGATGAAGGTTTCTCTAAGTAGGTGACAAGTAGGTTGCCACGTCATCTTTACCTTAGAAATGAGGTTTCTTCATGGGAATGGCGGTAAGGAGGTCACCACCTGGATCTCATTACTTAAGAGGAAGGGTTTTCTTAATATTGTTCGGTTTTCGACTTGACTTAAGCTTTTAAGGAAGGGAGCATTTGTCCAGGTTTGTGGTCATTCTTCCAATGTCGTATGTGTTGTCGACATCTCCCAAAAGGTGTGTGTCGACTATTTATCTCTATCTCATTGTTCTTGACATAAATAGTCGTCAACTCATATTTTCGAATGCCGAATTTTGATGTCCCGATATGTAACGTGCCGACTTCGGGCAATCTTAACTTGTAACCTAACAATGGACGCATTCTAATTCCGACTACTGTGGCGCCACTCGTCTGCTGCCCGGGATCAACTCCATCCTCCATCGATTGCAGACCACTGTGCCGTTCCACCTCTGATCTATTCGTCGTCACATCTCACCACCGAGTGGGATCCCATCTCCAAGCCATGACTCGTCTGCACCAACTGGTACTGCTCTGGCCAGGACTCCGCTTCAATCACCATCGTTTACATTTACAACTACCTTCGCCGGTCTCTCTCGGCGCCATATCCTTTTTCCGCAATGGATGATGATAACGAGATTGACTTCTTCCATGGTTCACGACGTTGACGATACTGACTTATTAGAACGAGTGGTCGTCCATAGTGCATGTCCAGTTCTTCGTTTCCTTTCATCTAATATATTTAATCTATTTTGTTTTATCTTATTTCCTTTATGTGTTGTTGGTTTAGTTCTTTAGGTGATTAAATGGCAGTTATAACTAATTGAAATTAATTTGTCTATTTAATAATATAAATAAATGAATAAAATATGGCAATTTGTGAATTTAGTATCGAAAGGGCGAGATTATTACCATGTGTTTTAAATTCGTAATAGAACCCCTGAACCTGAATTTATGATTGTAAACCAATTTTATACCAAAGCGTTTAATTCGTTATTCCCTAGGTAATCTAGGTTTCTAATAAACCTTTAATTAAAACTAGTGGAGACACTTTACAAAATCCACTTTTTTTTTTTTGAAAATGCAACGCCGTAGGTTAGATTTAGGTCTTACAAAAGGGTAGCCGCCATTTAAAGTCGGTGAAACTTCCCTATAAATACTCTCCGGTATTTTAATACATATATTATTCTCATAATCCATTACTAGCTTAAGCTTCAGAGTGGTATTAGGGGCAAACCCCCACCCATTTTCAGGTTAACACCTCAAAGCTCCAGAAAGGAAACAAAGTACCCGGTGAGGGCGAGATAGATGCCTAATAGAGCAAACAAAGGCGACTTCCTAAATTCTATTCCCGAAAGTTATAGGCTAGACGATTCTTGATCCAACATTTGGCACTGTCCGTGGGAACTCGATCAAAAAGTCATTGCTCTGTTGAAGGATGGAACCAAAATCGTGTCGGATAGAGTTGAAGAAGCATCAACCCCCTGTTAGGTTCCGAGTCTAGGGTCAACGGGCGGTCGACTCAAGTCTCGTTCCTCACTGGAGATGTTGTGGATCGGGTGATCTCGGGTTGTGCTGTCCTAGCTTGCGTCCTTCCGTCCTTAGCTTCTCTTCTCCTTTCGCCCTGCAGAAGGGGCAGTACCAGGCACAGAAGGGGGGGGGGGGGTGGTGCCTAATGAACCCTCTCCGATGCCTAAGTCAGTACGGTTTTTAGAGAGATAAAGCTAGAGAGATGTCAGAGCAAAATTGTGCAACTTACCAAGATGATCAAATGAATAGTGGAGGTGGGGTATTTATAGGCAATGGTGTTATTAAGGTGGCTTAATGACATCGTTAACCTTTAAACACAGTTAATTAACCTTTAAACACTTAATTAAGACCTTAGGATACGGAGAAGGTAGGCGGAATAAACCGAGTATGGGAGTCCAAGAATGGTGTCGGGGCCCTTGGGGGGAAGGGAAATCCGACCCCCAAGGGTAGGGGTTGGGTGAGGCCACCCAACCCCTCATAGGGGGGATGGGGTTGGCCAACCCTATCCCCCCTAGGGGAGATCGGGTTGGCCGACCCGATCTCCCCTAGGGGAGGTCGGGTGTGGCCACCCAACCTCACCTAGGTGAGTTTGACTCGGCCGGACGAGCGCTTCGACCTCGTCCGGGCCGTTGGTGTTCTCGCGAAGTGTTCGGGTTGAAGTTTCGATTTACAATCATTAATGGGATGATAAAAATACAACGATTCGGAAGTCAACGGGTTCAAATTAGGCGTATATCCATCACATGCCCCCGAGTCAACCAATGGCCTAACCCTTGATTGACTCTATTTTAGGATGGTATGACACGCGCAATTTGAAACCGGGGTTTTACCTTTCATCTGAATGCTTACTTACCCATGGATGCGTGCCTCTGACTCTGCCCCCTGCCTTATAAGATAGAGGAAGTGTAAACGCCAGAGCAGTACGAACACGTGCCTAAGCACGCGTCCGTCTGAAGTGGGAATAATAAATCTTTCCTTGTTACGGACGTATATTTCGAAAAATACACGCCCGCATAGGGATGCAATACGAATGAAACTAAGCGACTTATGCTTCAATTTCATGCCGGGCTTTTGCCTAAGTGGAGAAAAATTTAGTTTTGGCCTAAATTTTTTTTCTAAGTATGGGATGCTCAAGAATAAGCCTAACTTGATGGTTTTTCTAAGTATGGAGATATACTTAGCCATAGTAAAAGGGGGTAAAAGTGATGGTTTTTCTTTAACCCTTAGATCTCACTTAAAAATAAATGGAGGGTGGTGATTAGAACTCTTTATAAAACCCTACCATCCTTCAAATATATAGGAGAGTTAGGAAAATACCTTAGTTAGTCACCATAGCCACCCTTTTCCCTCTTTTCTCACCCTTGGAGAGCAAGAAAGAATTTAGAGCACACCCAAGGAGGAGGCCGGCCGAAATTTCCGGTGAGAGGCCAGAAATCTCGACCAGCACGGGCGGAAAGGAGACGCCGGCATCGGGCGAAGGCGGCGGCTGACTGGGACGACAGCCCGACTAGCGGCGGCGCGGAGGGACAGCGGGACGACGGCGAGGTCGTTGCCGGCGGGGACGGCGTCTGGTCCAGCGAGGGCGATCGACGGCGAGGTGGGACGGCTCCGGTGCGGCGTGCGGTGCTTTCCGGCGGCGGCGGGGCGACTGAAATCAACTCCGGC
This sequence comes from Clarkia xantiana subsp. parviflora, assembly GCA_036873135.1. Taxonomy (NCBI): domain Eukaryota; kingdom Viridiplantae; phylum Streptophyta; class Magnoliopsida; order Myrtales; family Onagraceae; genus Clarkia; species Clarkia xantiana. The sequence goes on along the minus strand of JAPTYO010000001.1, from coordinate 13,391,331 downwards.
GACGACGAAATTGGGGCTCCGGCGAGGGCCTGATTCCAGCCAACTTCAAAATTCGACTTCCGGACCCGTTTATCACATCGGGTCGGGTTTTCCGAAGGTCCATTCTTTTCCTTTCCGTTACCGCGTAAAATGTTGATTTTTGAATTGTCGATACTTGATTGCCGATATTTTATTGAATGTGGGATTGCCGTGGATAGCCGTAGATAGTTGTGGATTTGGAAAAAATTTGGCCGGTCGTCCGGAGATAGTTTCTTGTCCGATTAAACTATCCCCGTTTTGAATTTGATGTTGTGTCGCCATTTGTGTGTTGATTTCCGTTGGAGGGCGTAACGGTAATTTTGCCCGAAAACCGACTTTAGGTTCGGATAAAATTATTCGATTTGGTTGTCGTGGTGTCCTTGGCTCATGTTTGTTATCTTTGTTGGGTGTCTTCGAATCTTTGGTTGTTGTCGTTGGTCGAGTGTCGGAGTACTCCCGGTTTTTCGGAAATTTTCTTGTCTTGATATTTGTCATGTCGTGGCAGGTACTGTATTCCTGGTGGTGTCCCCGCACACAGACTCTACAGAGGCGTTACATCCTCCGAAGGATGAGTGAGTTCCTTTTCTCTTCTTTTTGTCGCATTACTTCCTTTCCTATCATTAGCTTAGTGTTGCGATCTAAGCTGGGGTGTTAGTCGAAACTTGATTCGAACTTTGGGATTTCCTGCTACCTTTGCCTTAGGTCTTGCTGCTCTGTCGGAGAACCACCTAACTAGGTCTGATTACAATGAGCACGTTACCTTAGGAGATATCTGTCCCTTAGATGAGCCTCTATATCCTTTCCTCCCTTCCTTGGGGAATACCCGCGAGACGGTGACGGAGCCTCCTAGGGGGAAGGTCGTCGTTTACCCCTCCCAGATTCGATTTGGGTTGAGGTTGCCTTACTGCGATGACCTCGTAGAGTTGAGCAGGTTCTTCAGGATTTCTCCTGTGAACCTTGCCCCCAGTGCCCTCCGTGTCTGGGTGGGCTTCCGGGTGTTGTGCCACTGGTACTCCTGGAAGTACTCCCTAGTTCTGTTCCGATGCTTCTACCGGTTCCAATACCAGAAGAAGGTGGGATTTGCGAGTTTTGTAACTCGCCATCCGACCTTCAAGGATTCCCGATTTGCTGACTTCGGGTTGAGTGGGGTCGAGTGGGATACCTCCCTTCGCTTCGTGGCCCGGAGTGACAACTCGGCCAGTCACTGGGCCAAGCATTATTTCTTCATCACGGATCGATATGTCACTTGGTCGGTCTTGAATGAGGATCGGTCGGATGGTTGGCCTGCTTTCGGGGAGTTCTCTCCTATTGATTTGGAGACTATGAAGATCATTCATGAGAGCAATAGGACTCGATCATACTGCCCCGTGTCCTTAGTGACTGAGACGGATCTTTACGAAGCCGGGATCAGTTTGACTCCTGACTCCGGGGGTTCGGTATGTTACTTAGTCTTCTCATCTTTATTTACTTTCTGATTTTCCTTTGTAGGTTGGTTTCACGGAAAAACCTATAACGTGCAGGGAGCACCTGTTGACCTGAGCAAGAGGAAGGCTCCTTCTAGCTCCACTCTGAAGAAATCCCCCATGCTTGGGAAGAAGGCTGGGGCCTCTGGTATACTTCCTCCTGTTCGCTTCTTTATGGTATACTTGTGTTTTCCTTATCTTGTTTCTCTTACATTGCTAGGGCGCTCTCCATTGGTGACCGAGAGGGTTGTCTCCGTAGGCAAAGACTCTGGACCTTCCAAGTCCAAGTCGCGGAGATCTGACTCTGAGGCCGGGGCCTCGGCTGTCAAGAGGAAGAAAGCTGCGGATCCTCCTTCGCCTGTTGCTCGTCCCCCGACCCTATCTCGCGATAAAGAGATGGTGGTCGAAGAGGCGCCTTCCCATACTGATAAAGGGAAGCGACCTGTTGGTGGTGGTTCCCCTGCCCCCCAGCCGAGGGCACGGTCATCAGGTTCGATCTCTACCTTATCACTGATGCTTCTATGTTTATATTTTCCTTTGACTTGCTTCGTTTGTATAGGTGGGCCTCCGGCTTTGAGTCGGAAGGATTTCGCACGTCTTATTGATGAAGATGTCGTTGGGTCTGAGTGGACTCCTTTCGCTGGTTTGAAGGAGTTCCACCTTGATAGCGGCTCCTCTTTGCGGACTCCTGAGGTTGGCATCCGCGTACTTCGCGGTGCCGTCCCCCCTGGAGATCGTGTTGCCCAGCCTAGGTCTACTGGGGAGACTCGGCGCTTCGTTCAGGGTGTACTCTCTCGTTATGCACCTGTGAGTTGTTCCTTGCTTTCTTCTTTATACTTTTATGTGGTTGGTTTTTCGGTTACTCATCCCTTGTTTAAATTATCAGGGTATGTCTGACATGGTGAACATGTCATCACTCGTGCTCGAGTTATCTGACGAGAAGAAGACCCTTGAGGACAGCCAGGTCTCTCTGAAGGCGGAGCTCGCCACTGCGGCTGAGAAGGCGCGCTTATCTGATCTGAAGATGCAGGAGCTCAGGGACCAAGTGTCCTTACTTGAGACTACCGTAGGTAGCTTACGCCGGGAGGCTGAGGTTGCATCTTCACTCCACTCTGAGGAGTTGCGGAAGTTGGAGGCTAGGTGTCGGGCGGAGGAGAGGATTATCGCAGTGTCTGAATACAAGGCTTCTTCTGCCTTCACTGCTGACTATAGCGTGCGGCTCAATCAGGAGATGAACCAGTTCGGTGAGTATCTGGTTGATCATATTTTCCGCATTGATCCTCAGTTTCCAGTTGGCGATCTTGGTGATTTTGGGCCATACGCTACTGGCTACATGGTTGTCCTTAGGGGTCAGGCTGCTGTTGCAGACGAGCCTGCCCCTACACAGGTGGATGCTACGCCTGTGGACATCGATACTTCAGACTCCTCCTCTTCCTCCATCTCTGCCGGTGGTTCAGCCTCAGGGGGTCAGGGTGACTCCCCCGAAGGCTCTGATTGATGTGTCCACATCTTGCTATCTTTGTATATATGACCATACTCTTTCTCCCCTTTGATGGGTTGAGTATCTTTTGGATTTTTGTGGGGTTTTGTGTTGCTTTCCTTTGTCGTATTGTGTTGTTGACTATGTGGTTCGCTTGGCTTTACATTGGTACTTCGTATGCTTTTGTATGTACTCCTTTGATTATGGACTCTTTCCTTGGTGTGTTTCCTTTACTTATCCTTCTTTTGTGTTTTCCTTCATGCCATACCTGCTATTTCATCAAGAAAAAACATTATGTGTTCTTCATGTCACTTTACTTTGAAATTACTTTCTCATTGGATCCTTCTTAGTGATGGTGTAATACTCTCTTCTGATACCCTTTGAATGGTATGTATGGTACTGTTAGACCAAAGATACGCTCTTGGTGGGCGTCGAAAACTGTTCACGAGACAGGCTCTCGGAGGGCACTTAACGTTTCACAGGATGGGCTCCCGGAGGGCACAGGTTAGACCAAAGATACGCTCCTGGTTGGCGTCGAAATCTGTTCACGAGACTGGCTCTCGGAGGGCACTTAACGTTTCACAGGATAGGCTCCCGGAGGGCACAAGTTAGACCAAAGATACGCTCCTGGTTGGCGTCGAAACTGGTAGTTTGAAATCTACCTCAAGATACGCTCTTGGGGGCGTCGAATCTGGTAGTGTTTTTTCTACCTCAAGATACGCTCTTGGTGGCGTCGAATCTGGTAGGTTGCAAATCTACCTCAAGATACGCTCCTGGGGGCGTCGAAATTCGTAGTTTTTGGAAACCACTCTCAAGAAACGCTCTTGGTGCGTCGAAGGTCGTAGTATAGAAACTACTCTCAAGATACGCTCTTGGGGGCGTCGAATGTCGTAGTATGAACACTACTCTCAAGATACGCTCCTGGGGGCGTCGAAATTCGTAGTTTTTGGAAACCACTCTCAAGATACGCTCTTGGTGCGTCGAAGGACGTAGTATAAAAACTACTCTCAAGATACGCTCTTGGGGGCGTCGAAGGTCGTAGTATGAACACTACTCTCAAGATACGCTCTTGGGGGCGTCGAAGGTCGTAGCATGAAAACTACTCTCAAGATACGCTCTTGGGAGCGTCGAGGGTCGTAGTATTGGAACTACTCTCAAGATTCGCTCTTGGGGGCGTCGAATATTCGTTGTTGACTTGAAGTCATATCTGTGTAAGGATAACTTCATGATTATATCACCACATTCATTGGAAAATACCTTTGAAGGAAGTCCTACTCCTTTAAGAGCATTCATATTTTTTGTACACATGGGGTGCCTTGGGTGGGTCAAGACACCCTTTGGAGGAAATCAAAGATAGTTGTAGAGTTGGAGTAACTTCGTGAGTTCTCCTTCTCAAAAGTTGTTTTTGGAAAACTTAAAAAACTTGAACATGCAGAGTGCTAAATGTGAAACTAAGGATATGGGGTGGTCAATTTTTCCATTGCCACGTACTCCTTTAGGCCTCCATTGTAAATCATTTCCTCCACTTCTATCTTCAGCACCATGCAGTTGTTGGTTTGATGCCCCCAGGTTCCATGGTACTGACACCATTCCTGTGCATCTCTTCCTAGGAAGGCCTTGCCCTCCTCCCTGCATGTGGGTAGCTCTTCCTTGAGGTACTTCTGAAAAAGTTCTTCTATGCTCACTGTAAGGGGTGTGAATGTGAAGTTTACACCTCCTCCCAATGTGTCAGTCTCTCTTTCTTTCTCCGGGACTTCATTCAGTTGCTCCATCTCCTTTGCAAACGCCTAGTCTAGCTTTTCCTTGAGCTCTCTCATCGTGCTTGTCATGATCATCTCATAAAGTCCTCCATAGGCCTCAAATGAGTTTGGGTGCATGTTTCGAATGAATGCTTTGACGGCTTCTCCTCTTGTGATGTCCATATTGGCACCATAACTGGAGAATCTCTGGAAGTAACTTGATATTGGCTCCCGCGGCATTTGCTTGATATCATCGATGTGACGGAAGCCTCTTATGATGGAGTTCCTTGTTCTTTTCCCTTCTATGGTTTCTGGCTGCCAAGGTATAGCCGTCACCTTCACAGCCTTGCTCATGGGTCTCTTCTTAGGCATTATTTGAAAAAACTGCCTGCTTAAACGGAGTACGACTCTCTTCTTCATCTTTCCTTGCCTTTGTCTCCTTCCCTTCTTCTTGCTGTCTTGGTTGGCTCCTACCATGACCATTGCCACTGTGTCTGTCCTGTGTGATCCACGTCTCATGGAGTTCACATAGCACTGCCTTGCCGTGCGTTGGTCGCCCAAGACTTCTCCAACTCCATTCTCAGTGATGTACTTCAATTTCTGGTGTACGGTAGATGGCACAATTTCATATGGATTTATGGTTGTTCTCCCTAGGATCCCATTGTAGGCTCCCAAGCTTTCAACCACCAAGAAGTTAATGTTCACCTTCAGCTGTGTCCATCCTTGGCCCGTGGTTACTGGCAGTGTTATCATTCCCAGGGGGAAACTTGTTGCCCCTGAGAAGCCAACTAGAGGGAAGTTCACTGGTTTGATGTCTGCCTTTGTTTTCCCTATCTCCTCTAGGACCCTTAGGCTTAGGAGGTCTGCTGAGCTGCCCCCATCTACCAGTATTCTCTTTACATCGAAATTATCAATGTCTATCGTGATGACTAACGCATCGTCATGTGGGAAGACAATGTGGCTCTTGTCCTTCTCTGAGAATTCAATCTTCATCTTTACTCCTTCTCGTGACCTTTTCCTCCACCTTGGCACTGAACTCAGTTTTGATGCGTAAACCTCCCTTGCATTAGCAGTTGGGCCACCTGATGCCACTCCTCCGTGTATCATGTTTATGGTTCCTCTCTTGTTGGGTGGAGGATTGTAGTCTACCTTGCTCTTGCCTTTGTCCCTGTGTGATGGCCCTAATTGTATGCTGTTGCCCCCATGATCCACGAACTGCTTTAGTTCTCCCCTTTGGATGACATTGTTGATGCTTAGCTTTAGGCTGAAGCATTCGTTCGTGTCATGCCCGTATGCTTCATGGTTATCACACCATCTATCCTTGTGTGTCCCCACCATTGGGGCTCTCCACCTTGCAGGGGGTGACCAGAGTTTCTGATTCCGCATCTCTCTGAGGACAGTAGCTGGAGTGGCGTTCAATGGGATGAACTTGATGACGTTGATTTCCCTAGCTTTCAGTGGTTCACCCATTTGATTTCTTTGCTGGGGCGGACGCCATTCCTGCTGCCTTGTGTGCTGAGGTGCCTGAGGTGGCTTTCCTTTGTTCGGCTTTGCATTGTCTTCCTTAGCTGCTTGGATCTTGGCTTTCTTGCTTGCCCTGTGTCTCTCCAGGTCTATATGAGTTTTTACTCTTCCTGCGAGCTCCTCTAAGGTGCTCGCTGGTTTCTTGGCCATCTTTTCTGCCAGCGTTGACCCGAAGCGGCCTAGGTTTCTGATGAAGGCTCGTATTATCTCACCCTCAGTGATGTCGCCCTGGATGTCTGCTATGTTTTGGTTGAACCTAGTGTAGTAACTGGCCAAGGATTCATCATTTTCTTGCTTCACATCATCAATGGAGCCTGTTCCTTTGAGGAGCTTCCTTTCTCCTAGATACCTCTGAAGGAACTTCGCCTTTAGCTGCTCCCATGAGTGGATGCTCTCAGAGGGTAGGCTGAAGAACCAGTGTGAGGCCACCCCTGATAGGGTGTTTGGAAATAGGAGTGCCTTGTATCTTTCATCAGTAGTTCTCCCAAATAGGGAGGCTTCATGCTGTTGAATATGCTCCAAAGGGTCTCCCTTGCCATTGTATTTTGCAATCTGGACTGTATGCAGGGAGTCCGGCACCTTGCTCATCTCCAATTCCCTCGTGAAAGGGTGGTTCGTTTTGTCACTTAGACAATGCAAGCTATGTTTCTTTGACTCGTTCATTTTCCTTGTTATCATTGCCTCTATTTCTTCCGGAGTAATCAATATCGGTGTCGGAGTGTAATTTCTCTGATAGCCTCCGTAGTTATAGATAGGGTTTGCCGGGATCCCTTGTCCGTATTGATACGGACTGTAGGTGTATCCTTGGTGTCCCTGCTGGGGTGCTTCATAGAATTCTTGCCTCCTTGGAGGTCTTGCTTGTCTTTCCTCCCCCAGTGGGGTGTAAGCCCTGGCGTTCTGCTGTTGCCTAGGAGGCACGAATTGTTGCCTTCCCTCTGGGGGTGGCTCCTGGTAATTTCTTCTTTGCTCCTCTCGCTGCCCTGCTCGGGGGTGCGAGTCGTGCTCTTCCGTTGGGATCTGTTCCTCTTCATGAGCTTCTGTATTTGTCCCCTGGGTGTATACCGGCCTTGTGTATGTTGTGTAGGCGCGGTTGTCATTCCTTTGGGCCGGCATCCCATACGGGTACCCTTGGGGTTGCGCCTCGTAGTAATATCCCTCAGGGGGTGCCATGTGTTGGGATGGCACTCCCTGTTGCTCCCTCTCGCTCTGTGGCCTCCTTGCCAGGGGGGTTGAGGCTGTGGAGGACTCAGCCCCAGCTGGGCGTGAGGGTCCTCCCTCATGGTTGTTGTGTTGGGGAGGCTGTGGGGTTCCTTGTGGTTCTGGTTGCACTGGCTGCTTTCCCGGGTTAGGCTGCCTTCCTGGGGGTATAGGCTCTCTCCTTCGCCCATTGCCCCCTGGTGGGCGGTGGTGCCTAGACACCCTGTTGTTCGTCATTGCCCTTGTTATAGCCAGGCTTTCTGTCCGAAGCCCACTGACGGCGCCAAGTTTTAGGTTCCGAGTCTAGGGTCAACGGGCGGTCGACTCAAGTCTCGTTCCTCACTGGAGATGTTGTGGATCGGGTGATCTCGGGTTGTGCTGTCCTAGCTTGCGTCCTTCCGTCCTTAGCTTCTCTTCTCCTTTCGCCCTGCAGAAGGGGCAGTACCAGGCACAGAGGGGGGGGGGGGGGTGGTGCCTGATGAACCCTCTCCGATGCCTAAGTCAGTACGGTTTTTAGAGAGATAAAGCTAGAGAGATGTCAGAGCAAAATTGTGCAACTTGCCAAGATGATCAAATGAATAGTGGAGGTGGGGTATTTATAGGCAATGGTGTCATTAAGGTGGCTTAATGACATCGTTAACCTTTAAACACAGTTAATTAACCTTTAAACACTTAATTAAGACCTTAGGATACGGAGAAGGTAGGCGGAATAAACCGAGTATGGGAGTCCAAGAATGGTGTCGGGGCCCTTGGGGGGAAGGGAAATCCGACCCCCAAGGGTAGGGGTTGGGTGAGGCCACCCAACCCCTCATAGGGGGGATGGGGTTGGCCAACCCTATCCCCCCTAGGGGAGATCGGGTCGGCCGACCCGATACCCCCTAGGAGAGATCGGGTTGGCCGACCCGATCTCTCCTAGGAGAGATCGGGTTGGTGGACCCGATCTCTCCTAGGAGAGATCGGGTTGGTCCACCCGATCTCCCCTAGGGGAGGTCGGGTGTGGCCACCCAACCTCACCTAGGTGAGTTTGACTCGTCCGGACGAGCGCTTCGGCCTCGTCCGGGCCGTTGGTGTTCTCGCGAAGTGTTCGGGTTGAAGTTTCGATTTACAATCATTAATGGGATGATAAAAATACAACGATTCGGAAGTCAACGGGTTCAAATTGGGCGTATATCCATCACCCCCCATGAAGACCCACATGAGTTTCGACAAGTTAATAACGAAACATGGCAGGAGCTGCCTCCGCCAGATAATGGTGTGGCAGATAAAGAGAAAAACCCGCCACCATTGATCCCAGAAGAAGCAAGATCAACTCCAAAGGTCGTCCCACCAGAAGTGTTGGCGGCTTTTACAGTATTTTGTTACCAAGCTAAAGCTATGGAAGCTCTCCCACCGAATAGCATATTCTAGAAGCGCGTCACTTAGAGGGTGAGACTTCAAGTGTTAAAACCACGGAATCAAGGCATCCAGCCCAAGGAGTAGCAAAAGAAAGACGTTAATCGACGCCCCAACAGAAGATCCAACCTTAATTACATTGGATCAAGTGAAAAATATGTTTGTAAAAATGGACCTAATGATATGCTAGCTGTCAGGGATCACGCCTCCCATCCCTTTCCCCAAGAGACTGTTAGAGACTCACGTTCCACCTCAAGTATTTTCAAGAAATATCGACTACTACACCGGTGAAGAAGACCCCGTTCGCCACATCAATGCCCATAATTCCTCTCTGCTAGGAATGGGCACAACGGCAGACCATTATGTGGCACTCTTCCCGACTATTCTTAAAGAAAAAGCCTCTACATGGTTCTTGGACTCCCAGACGACACCATAGATTCATGGGAAGAACTGAATACCTTGTTCATAGAATGGCACATAAGGCAGTGCCAGCAACTAAAAAATACTGTTCACTTGGACAAAATAGCAAGGCTCCAGTGAAACCTTAGTCAATTACTACAACAGATACCACAAGACGCTGATGCTGATTGTGAGATTGTCAGAGCTTTCTGGCGAAGACTGAGATCGCAGAGCTAGGCATTAATGGACAACATGGTGATGAAGTATTGGCATTTAGTGTAAATGGGTCGTCGTAATAGGAGCCCACTAATATAAGCCCAGCATGCTATGTCTACTTTGGGGTATGGTACATAGGGGATTTTGAGTCAGGCAGAAATCCCCATGGGCCATGTGCGGCCTAAAAGGGCCGTCCCAATTTAGGCAATAGGTTCGGTCGAAACTAGCAAAAGCGCTTCAAGGGTTTTTCTCACCTCCTCTTATAAATATGAGGTGTTAGGGATTTCTTTGTGTTGGTCACTCTCTCCCATTTTAGTTTCCAGAAAAGAAATCCCCTCTCCCTTTTTCTTAAGGTTTCGGCCGAAACTATTACTGCTTAGAGTAGGCATCGAATTGTGTTAATCAATTCTCTCGGGGATCCATCCAACGACCGAATTGAAGAGGCTTTGCTGTGGAGACCATTTCCTACAGATTGCTCATTAACTAGAGTTCTAGTAGGACACCGTCCAGCAGAACCAGAACTCCCTCGCTGACCTCAGTGGGCTACGGATCGTAATATAGGTATGTACACCCTTTCCGCTACCTAATTAGTTACCTACCATGAACCTATGGTTTAATCCGTATTATTTATCCCCTAGAATCCAACAGTGGCATCAGAGCGTGTTAGGGTGCTCATGAATTTTTAATAATAAATGTGATTTTTATCAAAATTAAACTTTGTGTCTTAAATCGAGGTAAAATTTAATCTAAAAATTTCCCACCAAACCCTAGTAGCCGTGGCGGCCACGGCCGAGCCACCCACGGGGGTTGCCTCCCACGGTGGAGTTAAAATTTTGGCGGCTAGGGTTTCGACGTCGCTATGTCAAATCGTGATATTAATTACGGATATATTTTATGCATATTTTTAGGGATATAGATATATTTGGTGATAAATTAGTTACCCTAAAAGATTGAGAAAATATATTTACTGATAGATTTTATCCTTAATGTATAATTAAATCAAGTATGGATATATATTGCGCATTAATTATCGATCTATTATATTTAATGTTACTTGACGGCTAAGCTAAGGTTTAGTGATTTTAAAACCCTACTTTGCACCCCCCAACTAACACAGTTCGGTTGAACACTATGGTTTTCGGACCGGGAGCAAATGAGCAACCATGTTGGGTCGACCGACCCGGATAACCAGTGGGATCCGAACGGGTTCGGTTCTAGTCGGTCCGGTTCGAGTAAAACTGAACGAACCTAATTGAACTGACCGGTTGGACCAGGTTGACTGGACTGGACCGTTCGGACCAGGTTGACTGAACCAGTCCAGTTCGACCGGACCGGTTCGGGCCAACAGAAATTGGGTCGGGACAAATTTAAACTCCAAATGTTTTTTAACTTTAAAATTACCTACATAGCACGAATCCAGTTTGATATTTACACGTTTTAATCAAACCTGATGCCTAGTTTCGATTATAGGGATGGATCTCGTAAATTGCATGTTTATGGGACTGAATCATTTTGTGGGCTGAATTGCAACTGTTATATATTGATATGAATGCATGTTAGAATTGAGTCTTGACTATGTCAAGCTAGCTGGATATATCATGCTTGGGGGCCAGAGCTGTGTTGTCAATTAATGAGTTGTGACTAGGATAGACATGCTATGCTGAGTGATCTTGATAGGATCCATGTCTAGAAGTATGAAATATTTTGAAAGCATGAATTGTAAGTCAACCCCAAATATTTTAAAAAGATATTCAGTCGACAAATATGCATTTTTGACGTGGAGTGATTACGTATGATGTGCATGCATGATAGTTTCAGGATATGGCCACATGTAATAATTTGCTAGTGAAGTAGAATTATGTAAGTTTGCATGAGAAATCCTCGAAACATTTAAAAAAAATGCATTGAGAAAGACATGATCGAGTGTATTTAAAAACTCCTCATTCCGGTTAAACTAGCGATTAAACCGTTTTCAAAGAGACTGGTCTATTATAAAGGAGACGTCGGCTGTGTGAACTCTTTACACGGCCCCCTTCCATCGGTTTACTGGTGGTCGTTTAGGCTGGATGACTGAGGAATCATTGTTTGTCACTTCCTTTCCTATCTCATAGATATTCGATGTAAGCAATTCTTTTGAAAATGTTTTAATTTGTCACCCTGATTTTCGCAATTGTTTGTAAATATGTTAGTTTCAATGGCTAATAAAATGCAATTCTATAATCCTCGCAATCTCGATTATTTTATTTTGATGAATGGAAGGCGAATTTGTTGACCCACCTCTCTGCTGCGGATGTTGACGAATGCATAAATCCGAAAGTGGATAGGACACCAACGGATGAATGTGGTAATTCGTACTAATTTGGCGATGAAAGGTCATGCAAAGTTCATTTGTGAAAGGATTGATCTATTCAACCCTGTCATTTAAAATTCAGGAGGAGATCATTAACATCGGTGCATTACACCTTTGGTGTGCCTTACACCTTCGTTTCAACGAAGAAAACGCTGCTAGAACTAGAAACCTCATGGTTAAATATGATGGTATTCTCGCATGGATATCATTGTAAAATTCGATCATGACCCTGATGACGAAAGGAATGCGTGGCAAAGGATTCATCTATAATGAAAGGGTTCCCTCTCGCTTGGTTCGCCAACGACAATGGACTCACACATCTTCTGATCAAATCGATTAAGAAAACTATGGATCTTATCAAAGGTGGCTACGATAGAGAAACCTCCATCTCAGATGAATCCGAGAGTCGAAGGACAACGTCTCTCATATACGCATGACGTTGAAAGAATCGAGCAACAAAAGGTCCAAACAAAAAAATCTGGTGGGTCAAAGCACCGTTGATGAAGTGCGTCTCTAGGATGCCTCGTTTTCCATGTAAATAAAGTTGTAAAAAGGTTTTATTCTGACAAAGATCATCTGATGTGATTCACTCGTGAAGTTTTAAGATGTGGTGTTCGACATAGCTCGTAGTTCTCGAATATCTTTTTTCTTTGTTGCTGCATTATAATCAAGAACCTTATCATTGTCATTCTTCATATGAAATAATGAATTCGGTGGTTTAAGTTTCAGATTATTGAATAATGTGATTTTCATTGAGATTAAATGCGTCCGAAGTAAAATTTACATATCAATCGGTCGACCCGGTAAAAGGGGTCGATCCGAACGAAATACAGTAATAGGGATTGAAAACCAAAATTTCGGCCAGGTCAAAGAGGTCGAATGAAAGAAACTAGATTATATAATATAGGTTTCTTATTTTTTTATAACTTCATAAATAAAATTGATATACGACAAACATATATGACACCGATAATTAAATTATGGAGTCAAAACGATTTCACCTAGGGTAAATTCCAAGTGTGGCGCGCGCAGCGCATGAATTTCGTGTAAAATCGGAACACATCGATTCGAAGTAAAAAATTTAATGAAAAGATGTATCATTTTGAAGCTCAAACGTTACTTCGTAATTTTCATTGATGTCTTTACCCATTTTGGGATTACTCATCTGATTACTTGTAAATCTGAGATCATTGAGTCCTTTAAGCGCTATCTCAGTCTCGTAGAGAATCAGCTGGAGCGTAAGGTGAAAATCTTGCGCACTGACAGAGGTGGAGAATACCTCACAAATAATTTTAATAAGTTATGCAATGAAATGGGTATTGTCTGTCAAACGAAGATCCCTTATACACCACAACAGAACGGTTTGGCGGAGCGACCTAATCGTATACTCCTGGACATGGTAAGAATTATGATGTTGCAAGCTCAACTTCTGATATTCTACTGTGGTGATTTGTTTTTGAATGCCACTCATGTAGTAAACAGTGTACCTACAAAATCGGTGGACACGACACAATATGAGCTGTGGACTGTAAAGATTTGGATCTTACCAGGCTGCGCCCTTGGGGTTGCGCAACATACACGAATCTGACCGACAGCCGATAAGGCAAGTTAGGACCTAGTGGATTGAAAATTATATTTGTTAAATACTCCGAAAATTCTAAGGGATACATGTTTGTGGCGGCTCATGAAAATGGTGGCGTGGTTGAACATAAGTCTAGAGATGTTACGTTTATTGAGGATGAATATCCTAAGCTATCTGACATCAAAACGAATGAAGTCTTAATAGAACAGGATGAGAATGATCAGGTCCCACTTACTTCAAGTGGGAGATTCGAGGGAGCAACAACAGGAAATGATATGGTAAATGAGAATGGGGACATTTTCATAATAAAACCAGTGAGAGGAGGCAATCCAACCACATAAATCATAGTTTTTCCGGGTGCGAATCAATTAGAACATGATCATAATCATCTAGTTGCTGAACCGTTGGATGAAAATCCTATAATTCCTCAACTACCTGCTAGGCTAGTGGGACTGGAACAACCAACTTGGTTCATGGTCCGATAGATAATGGAATTCATCTCGGAGGTAGAATCCCGTGACCAAGAGGTCATCCAAGAAGAGTTGTAGGAGAAGGTTCTAGTAACGCCCTGGTTCCTAGTGGGAGTATTGTTCCTAGTGGGAGCATTGTTCCCAGTAGAAGTACAGTTCTATACGGGAATATCGAGCCTTGACGTAGTCAAAGGCAGAGAACTTCTCCCAAGATGTATCTCATCGAAAGAGGTGAATGGATCACCATGACTTTGGTTGATGAACTGGTAACAGTTAAACAAGCTTTGGAAGGTCCTAAATCAAAGGAATGGAGGAAAGCAATTGAGGAAGAGACCGCCTCTATAAAATCTAATTCTGTTAGGATGTTAGTTGATTTACCTGCTAAACGCAGAGAAATAGGGGCTAAGTGGGTTCTGAAATTGAAACTCAATGCAGATGGAAACACTGAGTGATATAAAGCTCGACTTGTCGCTAATGTGTATACCCAACTCCACGATATGGACTTTGATGAGACTTACTCACCGACTATGCGTTACGCCACGGTCCGGAACATTTTGGTCTTGGTTGCTAGCCTCGATCTCGAGCTGCTCCAAATGGATGTTAAGACTGCCTTCCTTCATGGGAACTTGGAGGAAGAGATCTACATGGAGCAACCATGGGGCTTCTCAAAACCTAGAAACGAACGTAAAGTTTGTAAGTTCCAAGATCGATCTATGGTCTTAAACAATCGTCTCGGCAATGGTACCGTAGTTTCCACGAGGAAATCGTTTGTAACGGATTCGTGAATCTTTAGGAGGATGCCCGCGTGTACACGAAGACCTCAGGGTCAAAGTATGTTAACTTGACATTGTACGTCGATGACATCGAAATTGCTGCGAATGATGTGAGTTACTTGAATGAATCAAATTCCTGGTTAGCATCCGTGTTTGAGATGAAATACATGGGTAAGGCCACTTACATCCTAGGCATTAAGACTTCTAGGGATCGTGGTGCTCGAAGATTATGTCTTTCACAAGAAGCCTATATCAACAAGTTGTAGAGAAGGTTCAATATCTTTGATGTTTAACCTGTGGATACGCCTATTATGTTTGGGTGTGCACAGTCGAAGCGTGATGGCCCAAAAAAAATACCCGGCAGAGCGTGAACAGATGAAAAGTGCAGAGTACCTCAGTATGATAAGAAGTCTGATGTACCCGATGCAATGCACTCATCCTGATATTTGTTAAGATGTGGGTTTGGTAGCGCGTTTCCAATCGAACCACGGTTATCAACATTTAAAAGCCGTCAAACGGATTATGAGATATCTGAAAGGTACGGAAGACTATAAACTGTGCTATGAGGGTAGTAAGCTAGAATTGACTGGATATAGTGACGCCGACCATTGTGGTGATCTAGATGATCGTAAATCCACCTTAGGAGGAGTGTTTCTCCTTGCTAATGCTCTCATCTCTTAGATGAGCAAGAAGCAATATTGTGTCGCGCTGTCTACTATGGAATTCGAATTCGTAACTCTCTCAAAGAATGCACGGGATGCTTTATGGCTAAGGAGACTGATGATTGCCATGCTTGACTTCGAGGATAGGAGTAAGCCTTTGTTTGTTTACTCTGACGCTCAAGCAGCGACTGGGGCAATCAAGAATCCTAAGTACCATAGTAGGACTAAGCACATTGATAGAAAATCTAACTATACGAAAAGTGTGGTAGATGACAAGATGATCACCGTTGAATTCACGCCTTCTGAGAACATGGTTGCGGATCCATTAACTAAGCCTTTAAGCAATGATGTTTTCGAAAAGAAGGTAAAACTCCTTGGCTTGCGTAGGGTTTAGACGGCTTGAGATGTGACAGTAACATTTTAAATTTGGAATAATGTTTGAATAAAATAATTTCTAACTGAGTTTGTGATTTTACGACGTTATAATGGCATTATTACATCGGATGGACGGTCTATAAACTAGTCGTTGGAGCGTAAAACCTCCTAATAAAAATATGTCGAATGTGGACCTTGAAATGTCACACGGGCTCGGTCGTCTTGATGGAAATGATTCCTCAGCCATATCAAGACCGGCTAAGAACCATGGTGTTACGAAAGATAAACCTGGTTAAGCAAAACCATCATTTGGTTTCGGGGTAGCACGAGATGATCAAAGTTTTGCAGATCGTCGAAACGAACTCAGTTCGTCTACCACCACATTCTGGGCTTGATGGAACTCTACAATAGCATATGAATATCTCATTCCTTATATAAATACAGGTTATGCTATCAACGCTCACTTCATACTGCGCGTGTCATCAGTTGGATATACGCCCAAGCTATTATAAATTGGACCGGTTAATTGGGCCACAATCGATTATAATTCGAAACTTGGAAAACGGACACCCGAGGCCCAACACCTAGGCACGAAAACACCCCGAGTGGCGAAACCCACTCGGAAGACACCAAAGGAAAAAGCCCCTCGGAGGTAACCCGAGCAGGTCATCCTTGCTCGAGTCCCCTGAGCAAGGTCACCTCGCTCGAGTCACCCGAGCAAGGTAACCCGAGCGAGGTCCTGGGGATACCCACCCGTGTATCCCCCCTCCTTCCGGACGAGTTCCACTTGTACGATCCTCTATCCCCGGATGATATTTCGCCCGTGGCTCGTCCTCGAAGGCCACTCTCACAACACTTAACCATATTGAGCTCACCTACGGTCGGACCATGGTCAAATACACCATATTTACAGTCAATGCCAATTAATATTGCGAAACTGCCACAACCGGACCAGGAAAGCATTGTAACCGGGGCGGTTCAATAGGAACTCTATAAATAGATACCTCCTCTCCTCATTTGAAGGTAATCAATCACTCTCTCTCTATATATGCCCGTTTTATCTTACTAACGGTTATACTCATTTAAGCATCTAAGTGGACTTACCGGGAACCCCCCGGTGCTCTTTTGCAGGTACCTAAAGAAGGGCGGGAGAACGAAAGGAGAAAGCCCACGAAGAACGGGAGATCGAAAGAAGAATCCCACAAAAAAAAGACTCGTTTGCAAACATTGGCGCCGTCTGCTGGATTCGAACGAAAAGCAAGTTGCCTACTACTTGCACTCGATGGCAGCAAACAAGAAGCAAGTAGGGGGACAAACAAGCAGGTACTAGCTGGAGAAAGCAAACAAGTACCTGTAGGGGGAAGCAGGCATGCTCCAGTGGTAAGCCAACAGTCGACCATTGAAAGAGGACGTGAAGAAGTGAGAAATGAAGAACATCCACACCCTGAGGAACAACGTTCCTCAACAAACGCCCACCCGTAGCCAACAGTAAAGCAGCCACAACCTCAACCACGCCGATAAGCAAGAACCTACTCTCAAACATACAATATTACCCCTGAGCTAATAGTAGCCCTGGAGGACATGTTAGACAGGAGGGAACGTATGAGGACAAACCTAAGGCAGTAGAAGCCAAGTACCAGGTATCGCCTCCAAGATCAATTGGGGGACACCAACAGGCACACACCCAATCCTACACTGAGCAGAATCAAGGAAGGGAATATCCTCACCAGAGGAATGCCTATTACCAGGCGAACGCTGACCAAGATTATGCTAGACCCCAGAATGAAAGACAACAGAACATTGCCGCAATGGCCCTCACGAAGGAGCAGATAGAGGACCTAATAGCCAAGAAGATAAAGGATTCCAAGGGAAGAGCAATGCACAAGCTAAGGGATAGAGCTTCACATCCTTTCACTCAAGAGCTTATCCATGTCATGATCCCTCCAAATGTGGCACCTCGTCCAATTCCTGACTACGTCGGGAAAGGAGATCCAATACAACACATTCAAAAGCACAAATCATCGCTTCTGGGAAGAACCGCGAATGAGGATCGCTACACAATACTCAGGCATCAATTTTTTCATGGGCAGATCTGAAGGACAAGTTTATCCAACAATACCTAGGGGAGAAACAACTCTTGAAGGGTGACTAAGCCCTGGATGATGCAAGGATATAATGAATCTCTGGCAAACTACTATACAATATTCAATCAGAACATCTCCGACATAGCAACAGAGCTCTCGGATGGATAGATACTGCGTGCTTTCGAAAGGAACTTGGGACGCCGAGGGGCGCCATTGGCTAAAAATGTGGATATGTTACCAATTAATTCATTGGAGGAGTTGGCTGAAAGAGTCAAGGCGTATATCGATTAGGAGACTTTGCGATCAAATCGGAAAAAAGGGAAATGAAGCCCCTACACCAGACAACAACAAGCCAATGAAGGGAAAGCCGCAACAACTACAACAGCCACCAAGAAGGCAGGCATGGACGCCACAAGGAGGACCAAGGGCCGAAGAGCAAGCAGGACCCCAATGCATCCACATCAATGTTTTCACCCCCCCTCACAAGAGAGGCCTCAATAATACAGCAGGAAATGAAGATGCTCAACTTGTTGACTCCTCCAAGGGAGAAGAGGAAGGGAAGAATGGGAAACATCATGGAACAATGGTGTGAGTACCATGATGTCAACGGGCTCCACACTGATAATTATTTCCACTTGCAGCGTGATATATTGAATCTCATCCAAGAAGGCATGCTAAAGAGCTTTGTTAAAGATGAAAGAAAGAGAGAAAGAAGTCCCCAGCCAAGGCACGCCGCGAAAAGAAAGGGGAAGGAAAAGATGGAGGACTTCCCACACCCACAAAACAGAAAAGAAACCATAAATATCATCCATGGTGGCATGGAACGGGGGAGGGGGGGGTGAGACCTCAACCTCAAGAGAGGTATATGTTGCCCAAGCGAACGAAATGCCTGTATTTGGAAAACGCCAAAGGGCAGTTGAGGACATGAAGAAAACATTCTCAGACAAAGACCTAAAGTATGTGGTATACCCACACGATGATACGACGTAAAGAGAATGTTGGTGGACGGGAGCAGTTCCACAGACATTCGTCACATCGACGTAGTGAAGGCAATCGGGAGGACGGAACAGGACCTCAGGCCCGTGAACTTTTCGCTGGTGAGTTTTGCAGGGGCAACTACATTTCCTCTTGGGATAATAACCCTCCTGATAACCTTTGGTTAAGGATGGATACAGGTCCAGCGGTAACTTTCGTAGTGGTGGAGGAGCTAGGCGCTAATAATGGGATACTAGGTCTCACGACCATCAACCCAAACCGCATAATTTCGTCCACTGTACATCAAAAGATCAAGTTCCCAACACCGAATGGCATAGGAGAAGTATTAGTGGACCAAGCAGCTTCAAGAAAATGCTATCTGAATTCCATGAGGAGAAGAGCGCAGCAGGGGTTACATATAGCCTTCATAGAAGCATTAGAGGGAAATTCGAATGGAGGAACCAGAAAAGGTTGGAAGAGAATGCTGGGTATGGTAAAGTGGGTGGTAAGCCACCACCTAAATGCGGCAAAGGACATCTTCAAGAAAAGGAAGAGGCAGGAGCCTCAGGAGCAAATCGCTGCAAGGGAAGAATCGAAAGTAAAGGAAGAAAGAAAAAGAAGGAAGAGAAGGAGAATAAAGGATAATGATTGTTTGGATAGCATCCAAAAAATGGAGATGAGCTGATATGAAGTTATTTGTGCGGCTAGCAACAGCGACAGTGGACCTGGCAATTACCAAGAATGAATTTGTGAGAGCCTTTTTTAGGCATCTGAGCATAGACGCTGAGGAGTACTTCGGAGGAGATATGGGCATTGCCACCATAACCTCGGTAAAATAATTCAACCAAAGGTTGTTGCAAGCAATGCAAAGGGAATAAGAAGATGAAAGAACCTACTACATGCTAAGTGATTGACGAACAGTCCAATTCACACCGCTCAAAACTGAGATTCAAGTGCTGTATAACAGGGTTCTCTATGATCAAATTCCGCCACCTTTGGAATCACCAAGGGCCTTCATAGGAACAGAAGTGGAAGGGTGGTGTGAATATCACAAGACTTGGGGGCATAGCACCAACAAGTTCCTAGCCCTTCGGTTGGAGGTCGAATAAGAAATCCGTGTTGGACGTCTCCATGGGGAGATAGCAACCGAGGAGCTAGAATTCGAACCCATCTAGCGAGCAGATCATCTCATTCATCTTTACTTTTTGTTTACTTATAAGTACTTGAAAAAGATCTATGAACTCCATTAAGACTTTCCTTTTGTAAGTTCTGGCAATATGACTAAATGAATTAGATGCTTTTCAGGGCACATGAGGAAAGAATAAAAACACCATCACTCATAAAAGAGAAGGTGTCAACTCCAAGAGAAAAGGGAAGATCTATAAGGACAACCCTTCCAAATGAAATGGGGAAGATCCATAAGGAATACCTTTCCAAATGAAAAGGGGAAGATCCATAAGGACAACCCTTACATATGAAAAGGGGAAGATTCATAAGGACAACCCTTCCAAATGAAAATGGGAAGATCCATAATGACAACCCTTCCAAATAAAAATGGGAAGATCCATAAGGACAACCCTTACATATGAAAAGGGGAAAATCCATAAGGACAACCCTTCCAAATGAAAAGTGGAAGATGCATAAGGACAACCCTTCCAAATGAAAAGGGGAAGATCCATAACGAAATCCCTACCAAATGAAAATGGGAAGATCCATAAGGACATCCCTACCAAATGAAAAGGGGAAGATCCATAACTGATGTGCCTCGGTTTGTCGACAAAAAGGGAATTGGATAAAAGTGACAGAAACGGATAAGATGAGAAGGGTGGATGGTAGAACCGTTCACCAATGCATGATAAGATAACTCGCCACAAGCAAAGACGTCCGAGTTTGATTCACCACACTCAAGGATGAGGGATAAGAGTCGGATAGGTTTAGCCACTAAACAATCAGATTGCTTAGATAGAAGGGGGTGTACTAAGGCAATAATCTCATTCATCAAAGCTGCTGGAAATAACATAATAATAGAGCTTATATAGTGCTCTTTACAGCAAAAACGAAATTCAAACTTAAATTAGCTAAGTCATGCATGGGGAGCAGCCTTTATTGGAAAGCAAATACTAGAAAACATAAGCAAATCAATTCAGAACCCAAGTCTCAAGTTTGGTTGGTTGTTGGGCGGATTAGCATTGAATGCTAATTGACTTGAGTGTCTCTTGGGCCTTTTTGCATCTGCAACAGCATTTTAGGCCCTCCAGTGGCCATGTTTGTGACTTGGGCCTTGGATCGAGTGATTGGGCCACCATTTCGACTTGTAGGAACAACACCTGGGCTTGGGTACAAAGAACTGTCATCTTGGAGCACATCAATAAGGACAACCCTTCCAAATGAAAATGGGAAGATCCATAAGGACAACCCTTCCAAATGATAAGGGGAAGACCCTTAAAGGTAACCCTTCCAAAGAAAAGGGGACATAAGACCCACATGGCCACCTCGGCAATATAAAGGAAAGGGAGGCCAGCCTTGCAAATATAAGCAAACCCAACCTTCAATAAGAGGATATAAAACCCGCAGGGTCACCTCACAAGAGAAAACAAAAAGGAACGTAAGCCCTAAAAGAGATAGGCCATCCTGACAAAGCATCACATTGATAACAAAAGTGTACCAAACACACACCAAGCCGTCCACACATACAAAACCTCAAAACAAAGAGTATGACAAAAAAGGAAATACAAACACGAGTATCTAATCGTAAAGACAGAGCTCAACCACAAACAAGAACCCATCCAAAACAAGCGGGAGGAAAAGCATATAATAAATAACGACAGGAGTAAATAATAAGACCAACAGGAGGGAACATCATCCTAGCCACCCTTCACAAGGGGGGATCATCCTATTTGGTTGGAACATGTGATGGGGTGGAAGCCTTAACACCATGAACAGGGGCTACCACCTTTGCCTTTGAAGATTTGTCAAGAGAAACTCGCCCAGCAGTAACCTTCGCCCTCCTTGACCGTTTATTAAGATGTTTAACCTACCCAGAAGAAAACAACAAATACTCCCCAAGCTGATGGAATGAAAAATCAGGATCAATAGAATAGATTTTTTCAACCATGACATCTCTAAAGGAAGTCATCATGCCCTTGCAATGCTCCTCGGCACGATTGAAAAATTCGGGGGAAGACAGAAAATCCCGCACTCCAATTGCCTTGCCCTCCTCAATCCCAAGGATATACCTCATCTAGGCCAGATAGCCTACCCTCCTCATGAGCAGCTCGGACAGCATACCTCGTCTTCACCGCATCTAATCGATCATCATCCGCATGGCGAGCACGGACAATATCAAGCTCCTTTTGAGCAGTAGAAATGCGGCTGGAGAGGGTAACCTCGGATACCTTGAGTTCCTCAACATGTTCGCTAAAAATCTCTTTGGTGGCCGTTAAAGTCTCATCAACCTTCTTCAACCTCTGACGAAGTTCATCCCTCTCCTTGGTTACATTCACCGGATGTTAGCCTAGGCTAACGACGGAAGAAATACCCTACAAAGGAAAAAGCAAGGTCGGGACAGAAAAACTCATAACAACAATGCAAGATTAAACACAAATACTCACGGGAGCAAACTGGGATAAAGCACCATTCACAAAGTGATGGGCCTCCCCAAGGTCTGAGGGCGGAAGGGAACGGTCAGCTAGGGGGATAATAGCATTCATTAAAGGAATGGCTAACTCTGGAATGAAAAGAGAGGAAGACAAGTTGAAGGCCTGACGGTCAGCAGTTTGGAAGGGCATCCAGGAATTGCCCTTAACATCACCGGCGATAGGGCGAACGAGATTCTCAGGGAAAATCAAAGGCAACTTGATCATGCCTAGAAAAACAAAGGTAAGACACAACAACGCCACAAAAATACATAAATACAAGAGGAGAACACCATCACATACCTGGCCTCCGCGCTGGAGATCTGTCATTGGAGGATACAAGCCTCGGGGGGAGACAGGGGAAGGAGACAAAGCCCTGGCAGCATCATCTGAAACTTCCCTGTCCTCTGGAGAAATGGGAGGGCCATCTTCAACTAAATCCCCAATAGAAACCTCTCTCTCTTTATGGCAAGAGGAGGACTTGGAAGGATAGGTAAAGGAGGCTATCTTCCGGGCCTTAGAAGTAGAGGCTTCCACTTCCAAGCTAGATCTTTTTGGTTTAATCTTGGCCAGGATCTTTGCGGCAGAGATAATGAAAGACTTTCCTGAAAAAGATAAAGAAGTATATATGAGTATGACAAAAGCGAAGCGTGCATAAAAGCAAAAGAGCACCACAATACTATACCAGAGGAAGGTTCTACAGCCCTAGAAGTCTCAGAGAAGGCAGCCGAAGGTTCCATCACCTTCAAAGGGGGGGGGGGGACGCCTGAAACTCCCATCTCTACAAGGACACCTTCGTTAGAATCATCATCCTCCTGAAACCGGGAAGGCCGATATTGAAACCAACCTACAATGCATAGCAATAAAATTACAAGTATTAAAAACTCAAAGACTTGCGTACCAAAGGCAAAGCTGGAAGGGGCGCCGATAGGATCCCCGTGGCACATAACTCCTCCTATGTGATATGATACACCAACTTGAAGGAAGCCGTTGTATTTCCAATATACATGAACTTCAAAGCTTGTCTCTCAGACACGGAAAGCTAGGAGAACGTAGGACGTTCGTCTGTCTCTAGGGGGAGTCCAAGGACAAAGAAACACCCCGATCCTCGATGAAGAAATAGTGTCTCTCCCAGTGGCCACTACCACTTTCGAAGGCAAGGACGAATAGATGCTTATTGCGCCACCCAACATCACCCAGTTGTGAAAACCTCTTTTGAGTTAGCAAGGGGTAACGAATAACCAAGGAATAGAACCTTGATTCTCCACCATGCTGAACGCGATAGAAGCGCCGGAAGAGGCGGGGAGAATAAGCCCAGAATTGGCGGTGACACAGTACCCTAAATCCGGTCCAAGCGCGAATGGCGGAAGGGGCAAGGCGAACATGAAAGATCTGATAATACTCACAAAGCTCTGCACAGTAGGGGAAGCGCAGCCCCGCCTTGATCTGATGAACATACACTGCCACCAACCCATCTGGAAGTGGAGTAACGGAGCTTCCGGTATAACGATGAGGTAGGGAAAAAGGGAAAGTAGGCTTTTCTGAACTACCCAGCCCCGCCATCCTAACATGAAGACTAAAACCCTTCTTCCTCAACAGATTTTCACAATAGAGCTCAAACAAGAATACGGGGTCAAGCAAGAAAGCCAATTCATCCTCAAGGATCGGCTCGAGCTCGGTATCTGACTCCGACTCGGAATCAGGCACCATGGGAGTATAGTCCGGGCTCAAGTCCGGGTGTGGAAATCACTTTCCCATGAAAAAATCCTCATGGGCGTAACGAACTAAAGGAGCTCTAGAAGAGAAGCCACCACGGGGGGCTTTAGAAGGAGATTTCTTACTCATTATGAAGGAGGAAGGATGCAACACTTTTTAGTCCGTGGATGATCGAAAAACTTCAAGACAGCACCTGACAATGGAAAGAAAGAACAATGAAATGTCAGACACTATTAACCCCGCCACAAGGCACTATACCAATCCATCAAAACTAACCTACCTAGGGGTACGTCCCAAAGTGCACAAAGATCAAATGTTTACTACGGGGGCAAAGACACGTGCACGGATGATACTACTTGTTAAAGGAAGGACTGTGATGGATAAACAACAAAACTATCCCATCACTACCTAAGGTAGCCGAAGGGAGAATCAAACACCTACAACAAGCTATGTATCAATCATGCAGGCACAAGGTGGCCTAGACAAGGCAACTATCAATCCCGAAGGGAACAACACTTATATTAAATTCGAGCAACCGAATACTCACCTCAAAAGTACTCCAAGCTCAACAACAAGGAACAATCCTCTATTCCACAATCCACAATTCAAGTAAAGAAATTCAAATATCTATGGAAAAATAAGCTTTTATAGCAAACAACAAAGAACACATATGCACAAAAGGGCCAAAAGATCGAACCTTGAAAAAACTGGGTCAAGACCGCGGGAAAACCGGGTCACCGTTCTAAAATCAAGCTGAACCAGAGCCGGTCAGATCTGCCCAGCCACGTCGCGCCGCATTCGACGTCGTCTGGAGCTCTCCGCCACGCCAGGACAACCACAACCCGCCGCCGTGCTTGATTCCACCCGCCGTCCCCCCTGGAGCCGACTCCCGTTGCGCCGCCATGCTCAGTCGCGCCGGACCCCCCTCGTTGGAACCCCCGTCGCTGCCTAAAGCTCCCCTCGCCGTGGGTCGAGCCGTCGTTTCGAGCCATCTTTGCCAGACGGACCAAATTTCCTAGCCAAATCTAACCCCAAATCAAACCTAAGTAAGCTCCATGGGAGATGTTGTGACTTGATTGGGTAGCAAAATTGAAAGTGGAAGAGGAGAAAAAAACCTAGTTCTAAAAGGAGGAGAAGGGCTCTAGAAAAGATGAAGATGGAAGCAAATAATGAAGGGGAGCCTATAGCATACCTTATAAAGGGATATGCTAGGGGTTTTTTTTCTAAAAATCTCCAATAAATAGGAGACACGAATAAAAGGACACAGTCCAAAGGCTAAGTAAAACGAGACCAAGGCTCGTAATCCTTATCCTTATATAATATCTATATACGACGTAAATCGGTTTAAGCTAATAAAAGCATTTTTCGTGTACATATTAAGCTTCTCTAAACAGTGGGGAAGGGAAATCACGACGCGTCTCGAGCACTCGATAAAGGCCGGGATCGTCACAAAGGTACGCCTTACAACTCGCTTGGGCGATACATAGAAAAATAGAGTCAAGTAAAGGTTGAACCTTTTCTTGAATCGGGGAAAAATGTTGGATATACGCCCAAGATATTATAAATTGGACCCAGTAATTGGGCCACAATCGATTATAATTCGAAACTTAGAAAACACCCACCCGAAGCCCAACACATAGACCCTTATCCACTCTCACAACACTTAACCATGTTGAGCTCACCTACGGTCGAAGCAAGGTCAAATGCACCATATTTACGGTCAAGGCCAATTAATATTAAGAAAATTCCACAACCGGACCAGGAAAGCACCGGAACCGGGGGGTTCAATAGGAACTCTATAAATAGAGACCTCCTCTCCTCATTTCAATGTAATCAATCACTCTCTCTCTAAGCCCGTTTTAACTCTCTAAAGCTTATACTCATTTAAGCATCGGAGTGGGCTTAACGGGAACCCCCGGTGCCCATTTGCATGTACCCAAAGTAGAAGGAGCGGGAGAACGAGAGGAGAAAACCCACGAAGAACGGGAGATCGAAAGAAGAAGCCCACAAAGAAGACTCATGTGCAAACATCATTATCGATCACGGGGCCAGACTCGGCTATGTTAGACGAAATCTTCCAAGATTTTGAAGGACACAAACTTCTTCACCTTGAGCGTGTGACTGATCTCGGGTGCTATATGAACGAGCACCCGAAGTATTTTTACCACTCGAAACTCATATCCAAGGTTCAGCTCAATGTTCGCTCCCAAGCGTACGAGTGTAGCGCCCAAACAAAAAGGCCAAGAGACCACGTTTTGGGCACCGGTTGAGTTTGACTAAGAATATGAGCGATGAGGATGGTAATATACACCTGTAATTCTCTGACTCTTGTATTCACTATGTGGCCACCAACTGGATATTAGTTGAAGGTTGTTAATACTTGTGCGGATTCTTTGGAGAAGTGTCCCTTTTGTGGGAACTAGGTAACTGAAGAATAACAGTTGACCAGGGTTACAACGCGGCATAGAGAAGTAACAGTTTGATAAACATGACAGAGAACCAACGTTCCACGGACGCTACAACACTCTTAACCGATGAGTAGCCCGATGTCCATTGTGTCTGCTGGTTGCACGGCAGACATCGTATGAACAATACGGAAACAAGAATGGATCACGAATGGATATTGATGTGTTGGTAGACAACATATTAACAAGCACTCTACCATTTCGGCGAGTAGGAGTTGTTGGCATTTGGTGTATTTGGGCCGCCATAATTGGGAGCCCATTAATATTAGCCCAACAGATTAAGCACAATTGGAGTTAGGCACATAAGGGATTTTGGGTCGGGCTAAAATCTCTACGAGCCACAATTGGCCCAAAATGGGCTTGGGCCAAGCCCATTTTGTGAGTATTCCGGCCGAACTATAGGGTTAAACCCTTGGTGGGTTTTGCTCACCTCCTCTTATAAATATGAAGTGTTAGGGGATTTCTTAGTGTTAATAACTCTCTCCTTAAGTTGACAAGAAAAGAAATCCCTTTCACTAATACTTGCAAGTTTCAGCTGAACTACACCAAGTCCTTGGAGTTGCCGAAATTGTGTCAAAAATTTACCCCAAAGATCCATCCTGTCACCGGAATGAAAGAGGATTTTCCGTGGTGACTGCCTGCAGATTGCTCCTTAACCAGAGTTCCTGCAGGACCCGTCCGGCAGATCGAGAACTCCCTCAGTGGCGATCTTGGGCTACGAAAGATAAACTTGTATACGCTCAATTTCCGTTGCGTAATTAGTTTACCTTGCATGTACACGTGTTCAATACGTAGTAACTATCCTCTAAATCCTTCAACCTGCTCCCACATTAAGTGAGTGTATGCAAGCCCTCTAGTCAGGCCTACATCTGGACAGCTTATTATTTTCCGAATGTGTTCAATCAAACCCTTATCATCTAGCAGATCGTTGATGCGTTTGCACCACGAGTCATAGTTAGTCTTATTCAAAAGCTCTTTGGCATTGGAATAATCCATTGATGCCAAATTTTATGACTAACACATCGACAAACCATGCGACAATCAGGAAGACAATTTAAAACATTTTGAAAAGAATTGCTTACATCAGATATCTATGAGATAGGAGGCGACAAACAATGATTCCTCAGTCATCTAACCAACCCGAACAACTGACGTCTCCTTTCTAATAGATCAGTGTCTTTAAAAACGGTTTAATCGCCACTTTAACCGGAATGGGGAGTTTTTACATACACCCGATCTTGACTTTCCTAGCGCCATTTTAAAACGTTTCGAGGATATCTTATTCAAGCATACATAAATTCTACTACACAAGTAAATTATCGCATGCGATCACATCTTGAAACTATTATGAATACGCATCATGCGTAATCACTCCACACCAATCATGGATATTTGGCACTGAATATCAATTTAAAATATTTTGGGCTGAATTTCAATTCATGTCATAACAGTCATGTGAACTTCTAGACATGGATCATAATCAAGATCACTCAGCACAGTATGTCTATCCTAGTATGCAACTCATTAATTGAAAACAAGGCTCCTCCCCGAACACATAATATCTAGCTAGCTTGACATAGTCAAGACGCAATTCTAACATGCATTCATATCAATATCAAATAATTGCAATTCAGCCCAAAAAATGATTCAGTCGCATTTTCCGAGATCAATCCCCATATATGTAACTAGGCATCATGTTTGATTAAATCAAACCATTTCGCGTTGTGTAGGTAATTTAATGTTAAAAAAAATTGGATTTAAAATTTGACCGACCTAGTTTTCAGTTGACCCGAACCCGGTCCAGTTCGATCTACCCGGTCCGACCGGTCTGGTCCAGGTTAGGTTGTTTCAGTTCGGTTTATCTAACCGGGTTGGGTTTAACCCGACCCATTTGACCACCTTATCCGACCCGACCTGATCCGGGTCGGTCCGATTGAGAAAAACCCATTCCGGTCGACCCGACCCTATTGAACTGGTGAAACCCGACCCGAACCAGGTTGGCCGGTTCGGGTTCCACTAGTTATCCTGGTCGGTCAACCCGACCCGGTTGCGCATTTATCCGGCTCATTAACCCATAGGGTCCGGCGTGACTTGTTGGCTAAGTAGGGTTTTAAAATCCACCAAAAACTTAGCTTTGCCATCGGGTAACAATAACTATAATATATATAATTTTCAAATATATTTAACAAATATATATATATATATATATATTGGCTGCCATTAATATACATGCATGTATATATTTAATTGTCAAGATTCAATATTGGGGATATAAATTTATCAACAATATATTTTCTCAATCTTTATGCAATAAATTAATACCAAATATATATACATCCCTAAAATCATGCATATAATATATCGTTAATTAATATCACAATACTTTTTGCTAAAAACCTAGGCTGACTGAAACAATGGTTACTTGGGTCGAAGATATAGAAAAATTTATCACATGGGTTTGGCCAATCACCAAAATTAGGGTTGGTGGTCACATTTCTAGATCAAATTTTACCTTATTCACAAATCCAAGGTTTTAATTTTGATAAAATCATGTTTTCATTGATAATCATGAACACCAATTTTACTAATAATCATGAACATCGATTTTATCAAAATCCATGAACACCAATTTTAACAAATAAATCATGAACTCCCTATACATGCTCTGATACCACTGTTGGATTTAGGGGATATAACTACGGAATAAAACACGTGTACATGCTAGGTAAACTAATTACGCAGCAGAGCAAGAAGCACATACCAATTTAGCTTTCTGTAGCCCATGATCGTCACGAAGAAGTTCGCGATCTGCCAAACGGTGTCCTGCGGGAACCATTGTGGAAGAGCAATCCACACGCAATGGTCTCCACAGCAAATCCTCTTCAATACGGTGACGAAATGGATCTCTGGGGTAAATTATTGACACAGTTTTGGCACCTCCTTGTGCTAGTAGAGGTTCGGCCGAACGCTTAAGAAAATAGGAAGAGAGATTTCTTGTCTTGTCAATTAAAAGGGAGAAATTGATTAACCACAAGAAATCCCCTAACACCTCCTATTTATAAGAGGAGGTGAGTAATGCCCACCTAGAGCTTACCTCACAGGTTTCTACCGAACTATAAGAGAATTGGGCTTGGCCCATTTTGGGCCAATTCTAGCTCATATAGATTTTGGCCTGACCCAAATTCCCTTATGTGTCTAACCTCAATTTTGCTTATTTTGTTGGGCTTATATTAATGGGTTCCAAATTATGGCGGCCCAAATACACCAAATGCCAACATGAATTGGGTCGACACATTTGCCAAGAACAAAAAGTTGTCAAGTTCATAGCATTTTTGGTTAAAAGTTTTGTTGGAGAATATTTTTGTTATTGATTTATTGTATAGGCGTAGTTTCGAAAAAAAATCAAAAGAAAAGATATATAAGAAAGTATTTCTATTTTTAAATTTGCTAATAATAAATAGAGTTTATATGTATTTTGGTACAATATATTTGACCACTTTTGAATTTTGGCGCAACCTCTTTTTTTTATATATTTATGGTGCAATATGGCGCAACCACTCTTAACTTTAATTAGTTCATCCATTATTTTATTTTATCATCTTTAGTCAGCATTTATCCTTTTGTCCTCAGCATAGTTTTTTTTTTCCCATAAAAACACACCATCAGTATTCTATACTAGTGTGTTGCGCGGGGTTAGATAATATAAAAAGATAAATTAATGCAGTTGTATAATACAATGTAAATATATAATATAAATAGTTAAAAAAAATTTTGCCAGCATATAAAATCAAAGTTATTTATGAAATATATGATATGGCATATGATTCATTTTCCATTTTTGTTTAACTATAAGTTTATTTATATATCTTATAATATATATTTATGTAATAATATGTATTAGACATCTCTAAGTATATAAATATGTATAAATATTCTACATTAATATTTCAAAATAAAATTGCCTAACTATTTGCAAAATTTAATTAACGATAATAATAATCAATATATATATATAATGTAAAAATCATAAGAAAAATATTAGGAAATAAAATATATTAGTATATAGAAGAATAAAAATTGTATTACTGATTTTGTTTAGGGTTGAGTACATGTACCTATATATATAGATACAATACTATATCTATAACAATAGAATAAATCTATAATAATATAATAATGAAAACATAATCTGATAATATACTAAAAAAATATATATTCCTAATATAAACTTATCTAGATATAATAAAATATATTTACTAATATATTTTGTTCCCTAATAAGTCCCTCTTTATAATAAAAGGTTTTATCACTTGCAACTTTTGATGAATATATGACGTACCTAAACTTTATTACTATTTCGGGAAAATATCGTCGATTGTTAATATTGTAGACGTCGACTTTGATCTTCTATCGAGTTGTCGACGTACCTAGGTTTTTCCACCATTTTGGGTACATAAGGTCTGCAATCGATTTGTATATCTTTTAATTCTTTGATCGAGTTGTCGCCGTACCTAGGCTTTAGTGCCATTCTGGGCACATAAGGTCGACTGTCGATTCGTAGACCTTTGATTCTTTGATCAAGTTGTCGTCGTACCTAGGCTTTATTGCCATTTTGGGTACATAAGGTCGACAATCGATTTGTAGATCTTTAATTCTTCGATCGAGTTGTCGCCATACCTAGGCTCTATTGCCATTTTGGGCAAATAAGGCTGACAATCGATTTGTAGACCTTTGATTCTTCGATCGAGTTGTCGCCGTACCTAGGCTTTATTGCCATTTTGGGCACATAAGGTTGACAATCGATTTGTAGACCTTTGATTCTTCGATCGAGTTGTCGCCGTACCTAGGCTTCATTGCCATTTTGGGCACATAAGGTCGATAATCGATTTGTAGACCTTCGATTCTTCGATCGAGTTGTCGCCGTACCTAGGCTTTATTGCCATTTTGGGCACATAAGGTCGACAATCGATTTTTAAACCTTTGATTCTTCGATCGAGTTGTCGCCGTACCTAGGCTTTATTGCCATTTTGGGCACATAAGATCGACAATCGATTTGTAAGCCTCTTTATGATGGTAATATTGGAACGATTTCTTGTAAAGAAAAAGGGATCTCGAGGGATCATATTTATTCATCGTCTCCTGGATATTACATCAAAAAAGAGACTTCGAAACATTAGTCATATTAAAAAGGCATCTACTTTAGAAGCTTACTATAACTTCTCTGAGCGTCTTGTCGACGTTTTGTAACAGTGTCGCGCCATAGCTTGATCTCCTTGAACCTCGCCAATTCCCTTTGGTGTCGAGAATTTCATTACTTGATGCGCCGTCGACAGGACAATTCGGTGAGGATTGAGAGTAGTTCTACCAATGATGGCGTTGTATGACGAGGCGACATCGACCACTACAAAGAGTATATCCACTTGTAAAACATTTTCACATTTTCCCAAAATTGTAGTTAGTCGAATAGACCCCATGGGGTAGATGGTTTCCCCTGCGAAGCCTATTAAAGGGAAGTTGACTTTCTTTAGATCCCTTCTGGTGAATCCTAATTGTAGGAATGCTTGATAGAAGAGTATGTTTGTTGAGCTTCCACTGTCAATAAGAACCCTTTTAACCCTGTACGTGGATATAAAGGGAGTAACCACCAAGGCGTCTTCATGCGGCTGATCCACCTTCAACAGATCGCTGGCGGTGAAGCTAATAATCTCGAGCTCAGGTTCTCGAGGTCTTTTTCCCATTACTGCCGCCGCGGATATTTGAGCCGCATATACCTCTCGGGCTGAATTTGTTCCCCCCTCCTGAGGCGAATCCTCCCGCGATGACATTCACTGTCCTCCTTTGAATGGGGGCGAGATGGTCATGAGGGGGGATCGAGAATTTCCCCTCGGGCTACGACTTCGCTTCTTTGGGGTATTGGGAGGCTTCTCGACAAATTTTAGAAGTTTACCTCTTTTAATGAGGGTCTCAAGATCTTGCTTCACTATGGTACATTCATTTGTGTCGTGCCCCCTTGTTTGGTGATATCGACAATAGGCATTTATCTGATGACTCATCATGTTCTTTCTCGCCGGAGGTGGGTTGTTTAGACGAAGTTTCTCCATTTCTTTAAGTACCACCGCCACATTATTTGTAAGAGGGGTATACCTCGCTGGATAAGGGTTAAGATCTTTCCTTGCTCCCAGGTGATTCCCATGTCGGAAAGCCCCTTCTCGCCTCTTCTCTCTCTTGGATGGTCGAGAAGTAGAACCTTCTTCAACTTTGGTCGGGACGATCTGCCTCTTGGCTTCCATGGGCGATCTTTCGTGTGACCTCTCCAAGTCGATATACTTCTTAACCTTGATGGAGAGAGCGTCGATTTTTCGTACAGGCTTCATCACCATACTATCCTTCAAAGCTTGACTCTGCACTCTGAGACCCCTTCAAAAGGTCCTGATCAACTCGCCATCAGTGGCGTCTTCGTTCAACTGCTGGAGTATCTTGTGGTATCTAGTATAATAATTGGCTAAGGTTTCATCAGGACCTTGCTCAATTTTATCTAGAAGGTCCATACTCTTGAGGCGTTGTCTTTGGACTATATGACCTTCTATGAACTTAGCCTTCAACTCATCCCACGAGTCAATCGAACTGTCGGGAAGACCATAAAACCAAGTGGACGCCTCTTCCTTCAAGGTTGTAGGGAAGAGCGTCGCGTAATGGTCTGGAGTTGCCCCTCTTCCCAAAAGAGAAGAGTTATGGCGTTGATATGGCGAACCGGGTCTCCCTCGCCCGTGTAATCATTGATGTTCCTCGCAAAGACTTATGGAGGAACTCGATTGTTGAATAGCCTCTTAGAGAAAGGATGAGAAGTGTGGTCACGAACAATAAGTAGATCATTCGCTCCTCTTCTCTTCTTTTCCAACAATTCTTCTACCTGTCCTATAGTGAATATGACAGGGCCCTTGCTCGCCGTTTTGATTTCAGGAGCTTTGGGAACCTCTTTCTCCAATAGATTTTCTTCTACGATCTTCACACTAGAGTCCACCTCTTCCTTCTGGGAGGCTTCTCGAGTCGGTTCCTTTTTATCAGGAACAGTTCCCGCCTGGGTCTGACTCTAAAAGGTTATAAAGGCCGCCATTATCTCCTGAGGGACGACAGTCGGAGGGACTGTTTGCTTCCTCGAGATTGGGTAATGACTTTGCATGATTGAGATTCTCTTCACCACCAGTGCCGTTAGTATGAGGCGCGGGTGGGTCTTCTCGGAGTATTGGACTCAAGGTGGTGGGATTTACTTGAGTGTTTTCCATCTCTTCTATAACGGGGCTTGGCATCTTATTCTTCTCGGAGGCCATGGCTTTTTGATCAGTTTCCCACAGACGGCGCCAAATGTTGGGATCAAAATGATGTGGCCTTGAACTTCGGGCAACAGACTTCGAGATATCGCCGCAGGCTAGCTCTCTTAGGTATCTTTTTTGATATCTTGGGAACTTAGTTTCCTTTTGAGGCTTTGTGTGAGGCGAGGAACTGAAAAGGGGTGGGGATGGTCCCTGATTCCGCTCCGAAGCTTAAGTCTGTAACGAATTTGGAGAGAATAATATGAACTTTAAGCAAAACTTAACTTAATGTTTTAGAATGTACCCCTATTTATAGGGAGATATTACCGACTTTATATGGCGGCTACCCTCTGGGGAGGGTTTCTGTCCAGAGTCGGCTTAAGCAGGTGACAAGCAGGTCGCCACCTCATCTTTCCTTAGCAGGGAAGGTTTCTTCCTTTGGCGGTGGAAGCAGGTCACCACCTATGCTCTTCCTTGGGAGGAAGGTTTTCTTCTTAAGGCGGCTGAAGCAGGTCGCCACCTCTCCCTTTCCTTAAGAGGAAGAGTTTCTGATGAGTCGATTGTCGACTCGACTTACTCTTTAATAGGGAAGGGCTTTAGGCAGCCTAGTCACCTTTATCTTGTTAATCGTACTCTGGAAGTCGACTTCTTCGAATGTGATCGTCGACCTTTTACCTTTGTTTTATTATTTTGACTAAGGTTGGTCGACGACTTATCGATCTCGCATTTTAAACATGCTCGACTTTATTTTAATCATGTCGTGTTTAATCGTAACCTAACATCCTATAAATTAAAAATATTTTTTCTAAAAACCTATTATACATTGTGAACTTAGAGAGCAAATTGATACTTGTCCTCAAGGGTTTACCATGTCCAATAGTGTTTTAGAATAAAAAAAAATACAAAACTACTGACACTTCTATTATATAATTGTATATAGTAAAATTATTTTTATTTATTAAGAGAAATTATTGTTTTAGAGAAAAAAAAACAATGTATGATTAATTATGAAATGTATGATTAATTATGAAATCACATGTTACTCAAAGTATATTTAAAGTAAACTTATTACATGTCTCTCATTCATTATTTAGTCCATATACTGAGGGGCGGACTGGATCCATATAATAATTTTTAAATATTCAGTGATTTGTCTAAATCAAAATTTGAAACCTTAAATTGTTGAAAATTTGCAGATTACCGTAATATTCACTATTTTTTTTTCCCTAAAGTGATTTTGTTTTGTAGAATGGAGTTGGGCAGTGAAAGTTAGAAGGCGAGGATAAACAAATTTAGCGAGCATGAGTAAAAACCATAGAGAATATGCTAAGTGAAGCTCCCCATTTCCATGGCTCAGCTCATTTTGATGGTTATTCTTTAACTTTGTGAGAGGCTGAGGATAAACAAATTGGACGAGTTTAGTAAAAAGGTATGCTTTCAAGTGAAGAAAGCTCCATTTTTATGGCTCAACTGATTTTTATGGTTCTTCTTTAACTCTGTGGCTCATTCGTAATTTAATCATTTTTTACTAATTATAAATGTTAATTAGTGAACTTTGTTGGATCATAAAATTTCGGCTAAACCTGGCGGAGGCTCTTCTTGTTCTAGCCTTGTGTCTTTTGAAATTAGAAAACTTTGTGGGTTAACTTATTATTCATGGCGAGACTACTCTTGACGAGACCTGAACAAGTTGGGGCTGTTCCCCTGATTTCACTCCGAAGTTTAAGTTGGTATAGCATTCTAGCAGTGGGAAATCTTAATGAGATGAATATAGAGGGATTACTATTTATAGGGGTCTCAAACCCACTTATAAGGGTGGTGGCAGCCTTTTCTCATTGGTTGACAAGAGTGGTAGCCGTCTTACTCTCATTGTTGGAGATGGGAGGCACTGTGTTATCAGGTGACAAACAGGTCGCCACCTCTTATTCCTTAGGAGGAGGGGTTTTCTTCTAAGTAGATGACAAACATGTTGTCATTTCTTCTACCTTAGGAGGAAAAGTTTCCTTTAAGTAGGTGACAAGTAGGTTGCCACCACTTCTTCCTTTGGAGGAAGAGTTTTCTTCTATGTAGGTGACAAGCAGGTTGTCATATGGTGTTGACTTTGGTGGTCCCGCCTTGACGCCTTGATGACATTCGGGTTGTCTACTTGATGACTTCTGGTTTGTCGACTTGACGACTTTCTAGTTGTCGACTTGACAACTTTTGGGTTGTCGACTTGGCGACTTTCCTGTCTGGGAGGTCCCGACTTTACTATCTGAAGGTCCTGACTTTAGTGCTCCCGGCTTTATTGTCTGGGGTCCCGACTTTAGTGCTGCCGACTTTACTATCTGATGGTCCCAACTTTAGTGGACCCGACTTTACTGACTAAGGGTCCCGAGTTTAGTAGTCCCGACTTTACTCTCTAAGGGTCCCGACTTTAGTAGTCCCGACTTTACTGTCTGAGGGTCCCGACTTTAATGGTCCCGACTTTACTGTCTGATGGTCCCGAATTTAGTGGTGCTGACTGTACTGTCCGGGGTCCCGGATTTAGTGCTCCCGACTTTACTCTCTGGGGTCCCAACTTTAGTTCTCCTAACTTTACTGTCTAAGGGTCCCGACTTTGGTGGTCCCGGATTTACTTTAGTGTCTGAGAACTTTACTGCAAAAATGATATGCTCATAGCATGGTCGTATTTTGATATATCACGATCCAAACACTTAAAAGTAATACGGAAGATTAAGGAATAAATACATGCTACAACTACACACCATGCGAGGTGAGATTAAGAAAGATAATGTTTAATGTGTCTTTTAGACTTTTAGGGCATGTTTGTTTGCATGTATTAGGATATACTAATACATGTCTTAGCTATTACTTTGTTTGTTTTGCTTTGGTGTTGGTATTAGCTAACACATGAGTATTAGCTAATACTCATTTCTATAGTAAATCATGTATTAGCTAAGACACTCAAAAAATCATGTATTATCTAATACATAGTACCTAATGACCAAAATACCCCCTAACTTTATTTAATATATAACAACTTCACCAACTCCGGCCGGATTCCGGCGGCCCCCGGCGGCCCCCGGCGACCCACGGCTGGACTCCGGTGACCTCAGGCCGAACTTCAATTATAATAATAATTAAAAAAATGTATATATCTATTTAGGGGCATTTAGGTCTTTTAGTCAATGTATTAGAATATCCTAATACAAAATTCATCCAAACATTGTATTAAGATATCTTAATCGATGCTTAGCTAATATATATATTAGCTAATACATGCAATCAAACTTGCCCTTAGTACAATGCATTTTGGAGCCACATTTTTAATACAATATATATATATATATATATATATATATATATAAAGTGCCACATATATTTGAAACATATGTTTTGGTTCATACGATAGTGAACATTTTTTGATTAACCATTAATTTTTCCTGTTAAATGCCCAAGTGAATTGCAAGTGACTAGTGTTGGATTGTCCATGTTGATCCCCTACAAACAAAAGAAACAGCAACAAAGCGTGAGGGTGCATACTGTAAAATGTATATGTTTCTAATATAACTTAATCGGTACATAATAAAATATATTTTCCTAATGTATTTATTTCATAATAATAGGATACTCGAATGCATCTTGTGTTGGCGATCTCAGAGTGCGGCTTGAAGCGGGCACTACACTGCAGACCTTTTCGGTACATAATAATGGGACGGGTCCGCTAATAGGGTTAGTCCGGCCTTGGAAGGGAATTTGTCGATGAGAATGATTAGGTTTGTAAGCTCGATGACGGCTCAAACGAAGTACGGAGTTGTGTGCGGGCCGGTGATTGATGATGTCGTTTTGCGAGCTTCAGGCAGGGCTCGGGCTGGGGTTCAATGGAAGCAAATGGTTCTAGGAATCTTCTTTGTTATGTCGATGCTTACTAAAGGGAGAGAGGGAGAGGTCAATGCAGTTTAGTGTAATTTCGTTTGTATTCGTCTAACTTTAATTGTCATTTTGGTGTCATTCCAATATAAAAAAAAAAAAAACAGAATTTTGAACATTTTAAAAGAAGAATTAAAATTAGGGTTAACAGGTCTTTTGGTCCATGATGTTTGAAAACTTTTGGGTTTTGGTCAATGATGTTTTTTTTACCCTAGTTTTGGTACCATATGTTTGCAGATTTTTTCTAGTTTTGGTCTAACCGTTACATTCCGTCCATTTTTTGACATGTTCAAGTCACGTGATCCATTCTAAACTTTAAATTTAGTCCCTCTAATACTTTCTTAACCTTTTTTTTTGTTCAATTTAGTCCCGAAGTTTCAAAATTGACCACAATTGGACAATAGGTCCAATTGAATTTTTGAAACTTCGGGACTAAATTGAACCAAAAAAAGGTTAGGAAAGTATTAGAGGGACTAAATTGAACAACATTGAAAGTTTAAAGTGGATCACGTGACTTGTACATGTCAAAAAATGGACGGAATGTAACGTTTAGACCAAAGCTAGAAAAAATCTGCAAACATATGGTACCAAAATTAGGTAAAAAAAAACATCATTGACCAAAACTCAAAAGTTGTCAAACATCATGGACCAAAAGACCTGTTAACCCTTAAAATTATTTATTGACTAAAACAACTCAACTTTATAAATACCAAAACGTAATTTAAGTCGAAATGTTATGAAAAAGTTACAAGAATCGCTTACATGACAATTATATCCATGCATTGACACGTCCGTTAAAGTATATTATGTGAAATTTAACTTGTTCGATTTTTGTCATATTTAATAGAAAAATATCATAATTTACCCTTGATATATATTGTTGAAAGTTTAATTAATTTACTTTTTTTTTTTGTTAAAAAAACCAAAGATGAGTTTATTTTTTATAAAACAATTGAAGTTGTAGTTTTTTTTTTGGAGAATGAACCAAAAAAAGTACATGATTCTCTCTCTCAAGAGTCGTGTCAATTGTATTGATATAAGTGGATTCATTGCATTCAAAATGAAGCTTTGGTTTTATATAGTGATGTCACGCTCTTCTATATATAGAAGATACTGCGTGCCGCCCGCCCTTTTCGACGAATGAAATGCACTGCAGCTTGCAAATTTACATGGCTGAGAATCTCCAAAGAAAGTGTACTACATATAATTACAACCTCACTCTCTCTCTCTCTTTCAAATTGCGGCTGCTACGATTTGCTTGTCCTCCTCTACACCTACTAGGATGCAGTAAGTACAAGATATAAAGTCAGTGTGGTTTGTACTTTTAATAGGCAATAGTAAGAATGGGGCCAATTAACTGTCAAGCGGCAGTGGATGAGGCAAAGAGCATGGATGCGGAACAATCCCGGTACTCGTTCCAGCAGTGGATGAAACTTGAAGAAGTGGACCTCAACGAGCTCATCCAAGCCCAATCCCTTGCCAACCACCATGAATCTTCCCCCAGATTTCTCATCGGTCTTGTTCAAAAACACTTTGAGAAGTATATAACTGATCGGTAAATAGTGACTATCAATGAGATAACTAGCTAGCTAGCTAGCTCTTAATTAAAGTGAATAGCTAGATTTCGTACCACGGAACATTAATTAATATTTGTTTCTGATTACTTGCACTATACATACATACATACATACTTTCTTGTGTGGTTAATTATTAGGGCCAGACTAGCAAGAGTGGACGTGTCACCGTACTTTGCCCCGGAATGGTGCACCGCTCTTGAAAACTCACTGCTCTGGATCGGAGGGTGCAGGCTGTCGATACTCATACGTTGTGTATATGCTCTTGGTGGATCTGAGATGGATTCCAAAGTGATTAGTATGATCAACAGCTCAGGTTCATCATCATCGTCACCCCAACCGCAACTGCCTGATGAGGAGGAGGAGGACAAGAAGAGGAATAATCCTCTAGGAGAGATTTCGGGAAAGCAGTTGGAGATGTTAAATAAGTTGCAGGAAACCACAATTAAGGTACGTAATATTCGAATAAAGTTATATTAGTATTCTTCTTCTTATTATATATATATAGTAGATTATTTTGTAATATTATATATATAATAAGGAGGAGGAGAAGCTTTCGAGGCGGTTAGCAAGCTTGCAGGAAGATATTGCAGACCAACCTATCGCGTTGGTGGCAGACAAGGTGTCGGATGCCCAGTTGGTGCCTCGCATTGACGGGGAAGCCGAAAAGGCGTTGGATAACCACGAAAAGTCCATGCTGGAGCTTTTGGAGGTGGCTGATCGACTGAGGCTGACCACTGTGAAGGAAATTGTGGAGATACTGGACCCACCACAGGCTGTGGAGTTCTTGGCAGGAGGGAAGAAACTGCATCTGTGCGTGCATGAGTGGGGAATCAGGAGAGATCTTAAACATGGAAGAAGTCCCAAGCCCAACTCAAATCATCAACATCATTAATCACCAACCTTTTCTACTTCTACTATATATTATATATATATATATATACTTGTGTCTGTCTGTCTGTCTATCATTGGGCAATTAATCATGTTTCACTGAATTGCTCAACGAATATAATAATATTGCAGGTTTGTTCTATGTCGGTAATAATAATAATAATATAAATAAAGACAGATAGCTATTCTAAGCTAAGGATTATATACTGTAATATATTGCCCTATCCTTCCCCTTAAGGAGTTTTTGGATGGATATAATCTCATTATGTTTGTTTGATTTACCGAACAACGCAACGTGCATTGTAATATAAGATTACGTTCAAACTTCATTCAACATAATGTGAGATTACGTCCAACATTACGGAGTCCTATTATTTTATTATTATTTGTTAAATAGATAAAAATACTTTTTATTATCTTTATAGTTATTATAATAATATATTATTAGCATTTTAATTTTTAGGGTTAACAGATGTTTTAGTCCATGATGTTTGACAACTTTTGGGTTTTGGTCAATGATGTTTTTTTTACCTAGTTTTGGTACCATATGTTTGCAGATTTTTTTTCTAGTTTTCGTCTAACCGTTACATTCCGTCCATTTTTTAACATGTTCAAGTCACGTGATCCACTCTAAACTTTAAATTTAGTCCCTCTAATACTTTCTTAACCTTTTTTTTTGTTCAATTTAGTCCCGAAGTTTCAAAATTGACCCCAATTGGACAATAGGTCCAATTGAATTTTTGAAATTTCGGGACTAAATTGAACAAAAAAAAAGTTAAGAAAGTATTAGAGGGACTAAATTTAAAGTTTAGAGTGGATCACGTGACTTGAACATGTCAAAAAATAGACGGAATGTAACGGTTAGACGAAAACTAGAAAAAAATCTGCAAACATATGGTACCAAAACTAGGTAAAAAAAAAAAATCAATGACCAAAACCCAAAAGTTGTCAAACATCATGGACCAAAAGACCTATTAACCCTAATTTTTATCCACTTCATAACTCATTATTATAATAAATAATAATATACATGATGATTGTATAAAATGTGACAAGTATTTTTCGTTGCATTTTTTATAAAAGTATCTTATAAAACTATATATAATGTTTTAATTAATGGGATTTTAATAGTTGTGCGTATTGAGTTTAAATTTTTAGTTTTTAGAATTCATAAATGAATATAGCATTAAACACAAAACATAAACTTGAAGAAGTTAGTTGTTGTCAAAATATATGTTCTTTAAAAATCTTATCATATTAAGATATAATATATTCTCATATATATTAATATAATAATAATAAAATCACATTACAATGTAAATTACAACACATACCAAACACTGTAATTTAACATTACACTCCACATTACAACACAACCAAACACTGTAATCTCACATTACATTACGTAACTCACATTACTTATAATTTCACATTTCAAATAATCTCACATTACATCCATCTATACGCCCTCTTAATGTGTGCGAACAAAACGCAGGAGATGAATAAATATTACATGTGTTTCTTTTTTGTTCATCGTTTTGATCCTTATTTGTAGAATGTAATCAAGACTCCTTATAGAATCCGCAATGGCTTTACTTTAGAACTAGCTGCATTTCCCGCGCATCACGCGGGGTGACTTACCAAATATGTATAATTAACAAACTAATATTTGATGAAATTTATACTGATT
This sequence comes from Clarkia xantiana subsp. parviflora, assembly GCA_036873135.1. Lineage (NCBI taxonomy): Eukaryota > Viridiplantae > Streptophyta > Magnoliopsida > Myrtales > Onagraceae > Clarkia > Clarkia xantiana. The sequence goes on along the minus strand of JAPTYO010000001.1, from coordinate 13,349,439 downwards.
ATTTGTAATATGTTGAAACACTATCTTTAAATAAAATATAAGTCTAAAATTTGAAAAATTAAACGAAAGACTGAAAATTTTGAACCATAAAATACCATTGTGCAAGTTCACAAATAAATTTAGATGTCCGTACCGCATGCTACCTTTGGTCGTCGGATCTTTGTCAAGTGTCTGTTCGTCAACAGATTTGGCTTCGATGACCACCGGCCATAACATGTCATAGATAGAGATGGCTCTGCCACTGAGACTGTTAGTCGCCTATATCGCCTGGTATCTTCGTTTGTCGGCTCCTCGTTAAGCGTCTGTTAAAAATCAGCAAAATTTTAATTTTTATTAATTACATACATTGAATCTTAAACGGTCCGAAATTTTAATTGCATACATTGAATCTTGAACGGTTCAAAAGATAAATTTTTATTGCGATTAATTGCATACATTGAATCTTGAACAATCTGAAATTTTAATTGCGATTCATTGTATACATTAAATCTTAAACGATTCGAAATCAGCGAAATTTTAATTGCAACTTAAAAACCCTCAGCTCCCTAGTGCAATCAATGCTTTGGAATTAATGACTACAAAACCCTTAGAACAATTGTCATAAATGCATCGATTAACGTAAACAACATAATCATCAGCTCCACATTCACTCTGTTATTATCTTTCCTTCAGAATTTATAATATATATAGATTATATAACGTTCCTCAGCGGGATGTTTAATAAATAAATTAATTAAGAAAAGAGAATAGAATATAAAGTTTCATATTAGGCCAAGCTAAATCCAACAGGTCCACAGATTGCAATTATTTATATAAGTAAGGTTTAATCCAAAAAGCAATTGGTGAAAGAAGGAATTAAACCACTTGCTTATAAGGTGTTCAAATATTAACACATCACCGGTGTTGTAATCACGGTGGGGATACTTCAATTAGGGGTAGCAATTTCAGACATGACACGAAGACACGATCTGTAACTGGCCTGCTTTTTTCATGTCCTGATCTGCACGAAAATCTGTACCCTGTCCGATAGATCTGTGACACGACTAGACATGTTTTAGGCATGTCGGTGTAGATCTGATCTGTATGTGCACGATAGATACACATCGACGCGACTTATCATAAACTTAATATTTATTTATAAAGATCAGTAATTGTAAAACATTGCAACTATGATGCGGCGTGATGGTGGATAAATGTGCAGAAATCGAAAGAATAACGAAATAATACGCATGGTTTTAGGAAAAACCTCGATTTTTCATATATCATAAACTGAATGCAAAAGAAGGCTACTATTGTCTTAAATACTGAAAACAGAAACCCTAACCCTAGGAAATAGCCGAAAATAACGACAGAGTCTAAATAAATCAAAAATTACAAAAAAAAACCCAAAATAACATTAAAATGCAATTTTAAGCCTCGCAACGCAGTTCTCTACATAGCGGTGAATTTTTATCTAAACGCCCCGAAAAACCCTATTCATGCACCAAAATCCGACAGTTGAAAATGCAGGACTAGAAATCGCAGAATTCTTGAAATTGCGGAATTAATCGGTTCCGCCCTCATCAAACTGTAAGCATTCGGACTATGGTCCGCCATAATTGGGAGCCCATTAAATAAGTCCATGTACCAAAGAAATTTGGTAATGTCATATTAGGGATTTTGGGTAAGCCTAAAATCCCAATTGACATGGGAGGCCCAAAATTGGGCCTCTCTAATAGCATGGTCGGCCGATTTTACTAGACTTTTGTCCACTTTACTACTCTTATAAATAAGGGGTCTGATGGGTTTCGATATAGCCGTTAGGCCATTAACGACGAGTAAACGGTGAAGTAGGCCCACTGGGCTCCAACAGAGGCTTAGAGGACCAATATGAGGGGTTCCGACAAGGTCGGTCCCGACATATGAGTTGTACGCTCCCGATGATATGCCTTTAAGTAGGCCCCGATGATATGCCTTTGAGTAGGCCCCGATGATATGCCTTTGAGTAGGCCCCGATGTTGAATCCCTGAGGATATTGGCCCTGTCCCGACGACGAGGGGCCCCGAGTGGTGACCAAAGGAGATAACTCTGGAGTCCCCGACATCCGTCGGGACTTGCCACCAGAGGATGAGGCCGAAAAACACGCCCACTATCAGCGTAGTGGGAAAGTGGCCTGAAAATACGGAACGTGGGCAAGTGGCCGAGATAAATGGAACGTGGGCTAACTGCCCCTGGCAATTACCTCGACAGGTAACTGGGGTAACTCCTCCCTTATATAAAGGAAGGAATTACCTCATAACCGATATACGCTGACTCATATACACTGATACTTGCCTACATCGAGATACTCATTTAAGCATCGGAGAGGGATTCAGGGTCACCGCCCGGTCTATCCCTTTTTGCAGGATTACATGGAGCAAAGGGGTTCAGACTTCCGTCAAGAACGTGCCGGAGTTCCAACCGTGATCCAACATTGGCGCCGTCTGTGGGAATCGTAACAAAAAGCAAAGATAGCTTCTACACGATCGATGGCTGGCAAGCAAAAGAAGAAACAAGGGCAATCCGGCGGTTCCCGTCATCCTGCTGGAACTCTGAATTCGGGGCTGCCGGAGCGCACTGTTGATCAGAATGATCCTCCCCCTGCTGGTTCCCAAACAGGGGGCATCATGACGATCACGATGATTCCGTTCGAAACTCGTTGGAGGATAGGGAAGAGATCCCGAGGAGGGACCAGGATGCTCCTACAGAGGTGGACTTGGCAAAGGCTGTGATGGATGCCATGCCGATATTCATGGAGACTATGGAGGCTCTCTTGGACCGAAGGGAGGCTGCCAAGAAGAAGGAGGAAGAATTGCCTCCGCCTCCGCCGAGGGAGAATCGGGACGGGCAGGAGGCCCAACCCGAGCACCAGGACAAGGGCAAAGACCCCGCTCAGTCGGAGCAGTTCGTGATTGATGGGCCTGGACCGATGCAGCATAGGACCCTCCCTCTTAATGGTCCTATCACCCCCGACCAGGTGGTGAAGATCGTGAACATCTGTATGGGGGACCAGAAGAAGATGATGTCGGAGCTGAGGAATCGATCCACTCATCCCTTTGTCCCCCGATTGGTGAACACCACTGCCCCGCCAGGACTTGGTATCCCGACAATCAAGGAGTATGATGGCGAGGGAGATCCAGTTCGCCATGTCCAGAAGCATGTCATGGCTTGTCTAGGCAGAGACCCAGATGACGATATAGTGTGCGTTCTGTTCCCGGCCACACTTGGTGAGAGGGCCCTGACGTGGTTCTTCAGCCTTCCTCCAGGGTGCATCTCTACCTGGACCCAGATGCATGATCGTTTCATCCAGCAGTACCAGGGCCGTCGACGTCTCCTGAAAAGCGCGAGGTCCCTGGCTGAGGTGGTACAAAGGCCCGATGAGTCGCTTGCGCATTATTATCAGAGGTACACTGCCAGCGTGGCCGAGATTGAATAGGAGATGTAGGAGGGAGAGACCATCCGTACCTTCATTCGGAACCTGACAGCACCATATGGTTCAGACCTGATGCACAGCGTGGCTGAGAAGGCTGTGTGGAACATGGAGGCGCTGCAGAAGAGGGTGAAGCAGCAAATCGACGTACAGGAGTCGAAGATAGCTGCCGGAGAGCTCGATCCTCCGAAATCAAACAAGGGGAAGCAGTCGTCCAAACAATCGGACGATCGCAGTAAGAAGGATAAACCCGAGAGTAGTCGGGGTCGAGGCCGCTCTGATCGGAGGGAAGACAAGCGTCCCTCGAGTTCGGACAAGCGGGAGGACCGTTACACTCCTCTCATTTGCTCCATGGGTGCTGTTGGCGGTGATGGATCGACAGGGTATCGCCAGGTACCCCCCGAAGAAGGATGGAGAGTCCATGGGAGCCCGCACCGATCGTTATTGTCGTTTCCATCGCGCCAGCGTTCACGACACTAATCACTGTTGGGAATTGAAGAAGGAGATTGAGAAGCTGATCCAGAAGGGGAAGCTCAAGGAATTTGTGGCTGGGCAACGGAGCCGATCCCGTTCCCGGTCCCGATCGCGGTCCCGTTCCCGATCCCGCGATCGGTCCCCGAAAAAGGAGAAACCCGAGTCTTCCAATACCCACAAGGAGAAGCGGGGGACCATTAATGTGATCCATGGGGGATTTGCTGCAGGAGGTGATACCACGGCATCTCGAGAGGTCTATGCTTCTTGGATTCCTGTTGCTGTGGTGCTGGGCAAGAGGGCCCGATCTTGGACCCCGAAGGAAGAGATGGTGATTTCCTTCTCAGCGGAGGACCTGATAGGTGTGGAGACCCCGCACGATGATGCTTTGGTCGTGACCTGAACGTGGATGGGTACGAAATGAAGCGAATCTTGATTGATGGAGGAAGCTCCTCCGATATTTTGCTCATGGATGCACTGAAGGCCATGGGAAAAACCAAGAAGGACCTGAAGCATGCGGACTTCCCGATGGTCGGATTTTCTGGATCTACCTCTACCCGGCGGGGATGATTACCTTACCGGTTGAGTTCGGTAGTGGTTGGAAGTCGGAGAAGAGGGACGTGGAATTCGTGGTGGTCGAGTCTGCGGGGACTTACAATGCAATTATCGGGAGGACCACCTTCAACCCGATGGGGGCAATTTCCTCAACTGTCCATCAGAAGATGAAGTTTCCGACCGACCACGGAGTCGGGGAGGTCCAGGGCGATCAGGTGGCCTCCTGGAAGTGTTACGTCAATGCCACTCGAAGGAAGAATCGGGAGGCCATGACTGTTTTCCAGACTGATGCTGATCCTAGAGAGGAGTTTGGGTGTCCCGCCCCGATGGAGGATTTGAAGGAGGTCGAGATTGACGGACCTCAGAGGAAGGTGAAGATCGGGTCCGCTCTGTCTGATGAGAAGGCCCAATAACTGATTGATTTGTTGAAGGAGTTCAATGAGCTGTTTGCCTGGTCCCCGAGTGACATGCCAGGAATCAGCCCCGATGTGATTACTCATGAGTTGAAGATTGACCCCGCGATCAAGCCGATTGCACAAAGAAGGCGCCCGATGGGTGCCGACAAGAAGATCGCGATCCAGCAAGAGGTGGGCAGGTTGCTCGATGCTGGATTTATTAAGGAGCTCCGATTCCAGACCTGGGTCGCCAACCCAGTCCTGGTGAAGAAGAGCAATGGCAAGTGGCGGATGTGTGTTGATTTCCGCGACCTGAACAAAGCATCCCCGAAGGATTGTTATCCGCTCCCGAAGATCGACCAGCTGGTGGATGCCACATCGGGACATAAGTTGCTGAGCTTTATGGATGCCTACTCCGGCTACAATCAGATCAAGATGTCCAAGGAGGATGCCCCCCACACCGCTTTTTATGCTGATAGTGACATCTATCACTATGATGTTATGCCTTTTGGACTGATCAATGCAGGTGCAACTTATCAGAGGATGGTGAACAAGCTGTTCGGGGATATGCAGGGGAAAACGATGGAGGCCTATGTGGACGATATGGTGGTGAAGTCCCGACAGGCCGAGGATCATATTCACAACTTGGCCACGGCGTTTGAGCGGATGAGGCTTCATCAAGTTCGCTTGAACCCGACCAAGTGTTCCTTCGGAATACACTCAGGGAAGTTTCCGGGCTTCATGGTGAGCCAGAGGGGAATCGAGGTGAACCCTGAGAAGCAGAAGGCGATCGAGGAGATGAAGTCCCCGACGAACCATCGGGAGGTGCAGCTGCTGAATGGCCGATTGGCCGCGATGAATCGCTTAAGGCAAGCGACCGATCCATGCCGTTCTTTGAAGTGCTGAGGGCCAACAAGAAGTTTGAGTGGACTGCCAAGTGCGAAGAGGCGTTCCAGGCACTCAAGCAGCACCTCCGCACCCTCTCGCCATTGGCGAAGCCCATCCCAGGCGAGCCACTCTACCTGACTACAGGGGCAGTCCCCAATGATGAAGTAGCAGCCGGCAAATTACGCCGAATCGCGATCAATTATGTGATGGTGGACAATCAGCTGTATAAAAAGGGGTATTTAACTCCTTACTTGAAATGTGTAAAATTGAGCAATTATGTGATAAACGGCCCTCCGTTTAACGGGGTACAGTGGAAGGAGTACCTGGAGGAACTGAAAATTGAGCATCGGACAGCCTCTGTCCATCATGCTCAAACCAATGGACATGTTGAGTCAGCCATCAAGATCGTGATGGATGGCCTGAAGAAGAGGGTCCATGCCTTGAAGGGCAAATGGCTGGATGAGCTGGAAAATGTGATGTGGGATGTTAGAACAACACCCAAACGATCGACTGGGGAGACTCCGTTTGGCCTTGTTTATGGCACGGAAGCAGTTGCTCCCGTTGAAATAGCTGTGGCATCCCATCAGACGAGGTATTATGAACCTCTGTCGAATGATGAAATGAGGCGTCTGGACTTGGACTTGGTCAAAGAGAAGAGGCGGAATGCCGAGGAGGCCCAGGCTCGGATACGCTTGGCAACTGCCCGATACTACAATCGGCGAGTCAAGTCTCGACAGTTCTTTGTCGGGGAACTGGTCTGGCGTCGGAACGAATTTAACCTTTTGGATCGGATCAACAAGATGTCACCAAAATGGGAAGGACCTTATAAGGTCGTGGGGATGCCAGCTCGAAATGCGTATAAGTTGGAAGACCTCGATGGCAATGTGTTGAAGCATTCTTTTAGTGGCGAACACTTGAAGAAATGTCATGCTTGATATTAGTCGCCTTCAGTGGTGCAAGTTGTTTATCGTTTTGATTTGATATAAACAGGTTTTGAGCCATCAATGAATAAAGAGGTTGCTTCCGACCAGGTTGTGCTTAGATCTATCATTCTAAGTGTGGTTAAATCGCCTTAAGTGGCGTGGATAAATCACCTTAAGTGGTGTGGATAAATCGCCTTAAGTGGTGTGGATAAACCGCCTTAAGTGGTGTGGTTAAATGGCCTTAAGTGGCATGGTTAAATCGCCTTAAGTGGTGTGATCAAATCGCCTTAAGTGGCATGGTTAAATCGCCTTAAGTTGTGTGGTTAAATCGCCTTAAGTGGTGTGGGTAAAAGCCTCCGATGCCAATATCGGGAGGTCCGGATTTGGAAGACACGACGAACTATAAGTCCCTCATGTCTTAGGGACAAATGATGGGTTTCGATATAGCCGCTAGGCCTATTAACGATGAGTAAACGGTGAAGTAGGCCCACTGGCTCCAAAAGAGGCCTAGAGGACCAATATGAGGGGTCCCGACATATGAGCTGTACGCTCCCGATGATATGCCTTTAAGTAGGCCCGGATGATATGCCTTTGAGTAGGCCCCGATGATATGCCTTTGAGTAGGCCCCGGTGTTGAATCCCTGAGGATATTGGCCCTGTCCCGACGACGAGGGGCCCCAAGCGGTGACCAAAGGAGATAACTCTGGAGTCCCCGACATCCGTCGGAACTTGCCACCAGAGGATGAGGCCGAGAAACACGCCCACTATCAGCGTAGTGGGAAAGTGGCCTGAAAAGACGGAACGTGGGCAAGTGGCCGAGATAAATGGAACGTGGGCTAACTGCCCCTGGCAGTTACCTCGACAGGTAACTGGGGTAACTCCTCCCCTATATAAAGGAAGGAATTACCTCAGAACCGATATATGTTGACTCATATACACTGATACTTGCCTACATCAAGATACTCATTTAAGCATCAGAGAGGGATTCTGGGTCACCGCCCGGTCTATCTCTTTTTGCAGGATTACTTGGAGCAAAGGAGTTCAGACTTCCGTCAAGAACGTGCCGGAGTTCCAACCGTGATCCAACAGGGTCCAAGAGGGTTTTACTAATGCTGATTCTCTTTTCCTAAGTGGTGAGATTAAAAGAAAACCCTCCTCCCTAATCCCTCAAAGGTTCGACCAAAACAACCACAAGAGAAGGAGGTGCCAAATTGTGCAACAATTTACTCCAGGAGGTCCATCCCGCGAAGAATCGATTAAGGCTTTGCTATGAGGCATAATCCGCGTAGGGCTTCTCTAACAGGAACCTCTACAGGGAACCGTCCAGCTGATCGAGAACTCCCCTCAACGGTCTTGGGCTACAGGAAACATTATAGGTATGTGCATCGTATTCCGATGCGTATTAGTTACCATGAACGTATCTAGGGTTTTGTTTCCGTAGTATCAATCCCCTAAATTCTACACAAATTATTCAGTACACTATTATATATTTACAAAAGCTTATTATAGGGTTAGTTTATAATAACAAAAACTAATAGCATAAAGTGTATATTTTTTCCATGTGTTGTAAACTTGGAATTGAATTTAGGATTTAAAATTAATTGTTATCTATTATGCTGACAACCTATCTCATCTTCTTTCTTCACTTTGTCGCAGCCAGACTCCACTCTCCAATCCAAGTCTTTGGTCGGCCGTCCAGCGGAGCCACTCAACTCGCAAGTCTCCGTCTAGTCCACCTCCAGTCACAAGTCGTCCTCCTACTCTATTGTTCAACCGTACCCGTCACTATTTGAGAGTAATTATAATAAATTTCGAGACTCTCGATTAATGCTGCTCGTTTTTCATCTCGAATCTTGATGTGTTTGAACTAAGTATATTGTTTTGTTAGATTCACTGTAAAATGTTCAGATGACCTTAAGTGCTTCTTTCCCATGTCTTATTTTCCGCTAGAAATCTATCACGCATGTTTTTTTTAAGAAGCTGAAGAAATTTGAATATAATGGTTGTGTACTTGTGTTGGTTGTACCCAAATAGGATTTTTTCATGGGTTTGATTATTAATTTCTGGTTTATATTTAAAGGATTTGAATGATATACAATTTTTATGTATTCAAACTGCATTATGATTCTTCAGATAACTGTTAACTACAATTTTTTGTTCTAATCAGATTTGTTTATCACTATTTATCTGATGGATAAGGATGCAACGGGAGTTAATGTAGATGAGGAAGGAGATAATGTGCTTGAATTGAACTCGAATTACCTGAAGTAGATATCCTGACTTCTAAAAAGACTGAGAAGTCATCAGCTCCATGCTGTCAACACTTTCAGGAATTGCAACCACGCGTTCAGTCGCATGTACGGAGCAACTTGCAAACAAGAGCAACATGAAAACAACAACTTGGAAAATTAACAAGTTCAAAGAAGATATAAGGAGGCACCTTACTCCCAAGTGCTTTACTGCAACCATGTCTGGAGACTCCAGAGTAGCGGGGGCAATGGGACGGACATCTTTTTCAATAAGTGGGTTACCATGTACATCGGCTGTCTGCAAAGATGAGCTTTCTCCATTGGTCTGACCTACATTGCAGCATGATACAAGTTATAAAGATCATCAACATACCAAAATCTTCGGAAGGAAGTATATGAATACCGACATCAATTAATCAAGCAAAGACATCAACATCTACACTTGGTGCATTGTTTAGCTACTCAACCATGTCGACATCCGGACATAGAGTTACTCGCAGAATGGGAATAGTGGACTTACTCATGATAACAAGGACGAAATATTTTCTAAGTGTTTTACCATGACAGTCGACGACATGCACCATATCTCTACATCAAGTCTATGGATACAGCGCACATAGCAATGGATATAGAAAAGATTCTAAGTGTGGGGCAAGTGCACGCATACAAGCGTGTAAATACAAGCACGCGCATATAGCTGTCGACATATGGCAAGGTGTCGGCTATCAAGTGATATGTTCTAAGTGTTCTACTATGTCAGCAATCGACACATAACAAGGTGTCGACCATCAAGAAATAATTTCTAAGTGTTTTGCTCAGGATGACAGTCAGCATATTGCAAGCGGTCAGCATGCTACTAAGTGTCAACATGCTACTACGTGTCAACATACAACAAACCGTCAGCATACTATCAAATATCTATGTACGACAAGGTGCCGGCATGCAGCAAGATATGGTTGAAATAGTTTCTAAGTATTTCACTTACGACATAGGACTATATGCAACAAGAAATCAACCGTTAGAAAATATTGTCTAAGTATTTCTTTGATGACAACAATCAACAAGCGGCATTGAATCAACTATCTAGGAGCATTCTCCAAAGTATACTAGCATGACGATGGATAATGTACATCAAGTGGCAAACATCAACTACTACGAAATATTTTCTAAGTGTTTCTATGCCGGCGGTCGACAAGAATCATATGAATACATCAATGGTAACAATCACTAGATATTATTGAAATATTTTCCAAGTGTTTAGCATGCTTGCAGACAGGGACTAAGGATCAATACGTGATGCTCAACATACATTGCCTATGCTATCATCACCAACATACAACCATTGACGGCCATGTACGTACAACTACCGATCATCAAGTCAAGCATACTAAAACAACGGCTAAGGCATGGAGCAACATGTCGACAATGAAAACTATGCATAAGGGAAGTATAACAATTCATTTGCACTTTTCTAGAAATTTCAGCACTTAGAAAATTTTTGGCCGATTTGAGGTTAAGTATTCTAATGCATTGCATCAAACACCTTGTATGCATGTTAAGGTGACCACTCCAAATTTACACCTCCATAGGCTCCTTCTTGAACAAACAATGAGAGCTTCTTGGAAAACTATCAAAGAAGGATGTAAGCTAATGACTATTCTCTCTCATAACTCTCATTAATAGTGTCTACACCATGTGCTAAGGACTAAACTAATATTTATTATTGCTTAAGTCCCTAGTATCATGTATGAGCATGTTTACATCTCTCCTATACGTGCATTACATACATGCTCCTTAATGTTGTATGACGCGCTACGTACGATCATTATCGCATGTTGCGTACGTATAGGCTATTATGCATGTTATTATTTTTATGTGTGCATAATTTTAACTTATGATTGCTACATGATTATTTTTATGATCTAAGTATGAATTGCATGTTTACATCGTGTTACATGCTTACATCATTTTCTATGTTTACATCATGCTTCATGTTGACAAGCATGCTCTCCAATTTTATATTGCTCTAAGTATTTGGCTTATTGCACAAATACGTCATCTATGTGTTATGTTGTCATCTCTATGTTAAAATCATGCTACACCTTCACGTCACGTACCTAGCTGATACCGTGTTGTATGATTACTTATTATCACAAGTATTTCGCTTATAGCATGTTATTATGAATAAGTCGTTAACTGCACATTGTTATACATATATACCGTTACTCTAACCCCGTGAACAGATTACGCACGTTCATCGAAAAAGTAAAGATGGATGAATTTGTGCTCCGCGCATTCGATTGACAAACAGGCCACCCCTGAGGTCAGTGCCGAACCTAAATTGGACGAATATCCTATCTTAAATAGAGTCAAGCATGGGTTTTGAACCGCAACTTGACTCGGGGCAAGTGTTGGATATCTTTCCAATTCGGGTTCGTATTTACGTTTCGTACCTCGCAAACACATTGAAACCACAAAACGGATCCTACCGCAGTCATCCTGGGTCAAAACGGTTCGGATGCGCGTCGCACCCGAACCAAGAACCTCCGGGTTACCGACTTGTGCCGCGCGTATACGCCTATTTTTTCTATGTACGTGAAGTTAGCGCGCATATAGCCAATCTCGATGTCGGTAAGCGCTTTCCTGTATACCGACATCAAACCGGACAAAGTTCTCAGGTTTCCCATAAATAGGGGTTTGGATCTCCCATTTCAAGAAGTTAACTCGAAACTCTGGAGAATTGGCTATTTGTGCTCTGACATCTCTCTAGAACTTTCTGTCTCTAAAAATACTGACTTTAGCATCGGAGAGGGCACAACCAGCACAACCAGCACCACCCCCCCCCCTCTCTAAGCTGGTTATCGCCCGCTCTGCAGGACCCGGTGTTTAGAAGATTGAGACGGAGATCGAAGGTAGTTCGAGGTTCGAGGTCGAAGCCAAAAGTTAGTTCATGGATCGAGGTTCCTGAAAAACAACTCGAGATATCCCAAGTGGAAAACGATCTCAACAAACGGTGCTTACGTTCGGCTACAAAGTTTTGTTCGGGGGTGCCGGGAAAACTCATTTGATGTCGAATTCCACAGCTTGAGAAAAGATTCGCTAGATTGTTTCCTGAAAATTCTCCACCTCCATCAGATTGAAATTTTTTAATTTTCTTCTCGTATTGGTTTTCAACCAACTTCTGAAAAGCCTTAAAGATTTCAAAGAAGTCAGACTTCCGACGTAAAGGATAGAACCAACAATATCGAGTATAATCATCCACAAAAATAACATGGTAGCGAAAATGCTGAAGAGAAGGAATCGGAGCAGGTCCCCATAAATCAAAATGAATTTTATCGAGAATAGACGAACATCTCGAATCCACCGAATAAAACACACCCATAGTTGACTTATTAAGTGAAATATAATTTTTATTCTTGAGGTGATGAAGAACTCTATTATTTGCATGTCCAAGTCGGCGATGCCGTACACCTTCATCCGTAGTCGTCTGTCGACTCGAGAAAAAAGCGGAGTGACTTGGCTCCTTGATAGAGTCGAGTCCTTGATGATTTCGGCCTTTAATTAGCACCATGTGCGTCCTGGAGTTCTTAATTGAGAAACCAAAAGCATTAAACTCAAAATAACAAGGCAAATCCTTTGTCAATTGAGAAACCGATATCATATTTTTCTTTATATTTAGCACAACCAAGACATTTTGTAATATACAAATAATCAGTTACAATATTATAATATTACATCATTAATAAAGGTAATATATATAAATATATATAATAATAATATATTTTAATAATACATATATAAAAGTGCTGCTGTGCTGTCACTTTTGTTGCCAAATTTATGCGTGGAGTGTTTAGTCGGCGGTGTGGATTATTAATTGTACTGCGCGTGTAGTTGTTATAATCATCATATAATAAAATAACAATAAATAAAAAAAGAGTAAATAATGAAAATAAAAAAGACATGTGGAAGCTCTATATGAAGGTGACAGAGATGGCGCCAGGACCTGCTCGTCCCTTAATTAGCACCATGTGCGTTCATGAGTCCTTAATTGAGAAACCAAAAGCATTAAACTCAAAATAACAAGACAAATCATTTGTCAATTGAGAAACCGATATCAGATATTTCTTTATATTTGGCACAACCAAGACATTTTGTAGAGGTAATCGACGATCAACACCTCCAATAAAACATGATCCGACATGGGTAATGGGTAAAGCAGTGCCATCTCCAACCATTAAAGTATCAGTTCCATAATAAGGAGCAGATTTGAGAAGCTTACCTGCATCATCAGTTACATGAGTTGTTGCACCAGTATCGGGAATCCATTCATCATCGTTCGAGTCAGAGATATGGATATCTGCCATGGCTTGAGGAATATCATCACTTTAGTAATTGTTATCCCATCGATGCCAACAACGTAATACGTCGTGCCCCCGACGCTTGCTTATTTGGCAAGTAAGAACATGTGTACCTGGTTGATGCTTGGTCGGGATTGATATATCAGTTTTATTCTGGTGAGAAGCTTGAACCTGATTAAAGCCTCTACCTTGTGAACTAAAAGTGGAGTTATGACGTCCTTTGTTTGAAGGCCCGCCGTTGCCACGCCCTCTGTAGGAGTTTCGTCCTCTTCCTCCTCCATTGTTGGTTCGGGCAGCAACAAAAGCAGCAGACATATTTGGTGACATGAATAAGGGCTTATGACGACATTCATAGCTTCTTAGTAGTGGTACGATTTCGGCATATGACGGCATTGGTGGACGTAGCATGGAAGCTTTGAAGCAGGCACGGATCTACAGAGGGCCCAGAGGGGGCACTTGCCCCCTCTGAAATCCATAGATGTTCTCCTTATCGTAAACTGTGATTTCAAATTTTTTTTTGAAGTTCTTTAAGTCTGCCCCCTCTGAAAATCGGTCAAAGCACGTCTAACTTCCTACTTGCCCCTGGCTATGAAAATCTAAAGCTTCAATGCTTCACTACATGGTTTCAGTTAGAAGAAGTAGCAGATGCAGACAGATGAGTATTTGTGTTTCTGCGAATTACAGACTTAGTGCATTGAAGAAGAAGAAGATTGAAATAAAGTAGGAGAGAGGGAAGTTGGAAAAGTATGAGAGAGAGAGAAATAAAATAATAAAAATGATATATATGTTATTATATATAAAATACATCGATGAAAATGAAAGATTCATAAAAGTAGGAGAGAGATGTAAATTGTAATGTTGAAAAAGTAGGAGAGATTGAGAGAAAACAAAAAAATTATATATATATTTTTGTTATATAATAAAACTAATGATTATTTTTTCTTTTATATAAATAATAATAAACTAAGAAAATTGAGTGTTCTTTCCTCTCAAATCTACTCAAACCCTAGTTTCACTGAGTTTGCCCTTACCTTCTTCCCTTCCGTCTAGCTTACCCTTCTCCAACCAATAACTGTTTATCCTTCTCCGGCACGCCAAGCAAGCTCTGGTTTTGACACACTTTTTTTTGAAACTTTTCGCTTCGTTATCCTTCCATGGGAGCTGGACCAATTAGCTTTCATGCAGAACCATCAGTGGCGCGACTAACAAGAGAGAGTTAATCTATACAATCATTACCTACAAGTCTGCAATGCCTATCTATACTCGTACAGCTCCTTTCCCGCTCCAACTTCCTCTTCCTCGTCTTAAATCACTCCGACTGAAGAGAATTTTTGTCTGCCTTCCAATTAAACTCTCCCCACCTACCTCGGCTCGCAATCACTTCATGGAGAATCTTAATCTTGTCCTTCTTGGACGTTTCCTCAACAACAGAAGACAAAGTGAGGCCACTGTCACCAACTTTGTGGAAAACCACTGGAGAACAGCTCATGTTCCAGAGGTGATCAGAAGGGAGGACAACTCCTGGGCATTTATTTTCAGAACTGCAGACGAGGCTAACGAGGTTTTTCAGAATGGGCCCTTCATCATTGAAGGAAACCTCCTTGCTTTTGCCAGACCCACCACTGAAAATCCCTTTCCTGAGGTGGACTTCTCGAGAGTTCCAACTTGGATTGAGCTCCGAGACATTCCACATATGTTAATGGAAAGAGAATATGTGGAGTTCTTAGCCTCAGCGGTCGGGGAGGTTATTCGCTCTGAGTTACATGCAACTCACCCTTGGCTAACCACACATCCTAGGGTTTTGGTGTACTTAAATTACCTAAACCCTGTCCTCCCCTCAATAGGTGTATCAACTGGAGCCGCAGAAACTGAAGTACTCATCTCATACAAGCCGGGCATACCATGCAGAAGGTGTGGAAGATTCGGGCACACCTTGGGACACTGCAGAGTTGCGGACGAGATTGTCATCAGAGATCTCAATTCCATGTTTCTTCGTCTGTCTGATAGAGCTGGAGTTGCTCCAGTTTCGGATGCCACGCATGACCTTTACACTGCTGGTAATAGGGGGTCTGGTCTCCTAACTAACTGGATCCCTTATAATCCTGACTCTAGGAGGAATACACCTACTCAGGGTGGTACATGGACGGCTCCACAGAGAAGGCAGGAGGGTGAATCGTCACGACATGCAGGATCTAACGGACATGCACATCCCTCTGAGCTAGCAGCAAGAATAACTCTCTCAGTGGCACGTCATAGGGCCTCTTCAACCATGGAACCAAGGAGGGTCATCCCTATGTCATCCCCACTTCCTTCACAGGAATTAGTCCCGGGTTTACTTCAAACTAGTGAGACCTCCACTGAACACACTGAGTCAGAGTTTCCAGTGCAAACTACCTCATCGCCCTCTTCTGTGCTCCCATACCCTTTCCTCTCACAAGCAGAGATAGCTGAGCACACTCAAGTAACCCTTTCCAACACCCACCATACCAACCCTCACCATCATCACCCCTATCACCATCAGCCTTACCCTTACCCCTTCTTTCAACCAACTCTTTATTCTCAAATGACTCAGCAGTTTTTTACCACACCATCCTCAATGGGAGCAGTTAATACAATGCCATACCCGGGCTACTCACCAATGGCAGTTTTTTACCCCTGGCCTCTTACCTGGATTCCTCCCACCCATCCTATCATACCTTTTCCACATTCCTCCTCGGATAACCTCCAGTCACAGACAAACTCTATGAATAACTCTATGCATCAGACTGTCCCTCCAGGTTTTTTATATACCAGCTCCCATAGCCACTATTTCTCCCTCTCTGACTCCGAACAACCAACACATTCACCAAGCTCACAGCAGCACCCAAGGCACAATTCCTTGTCCTACAAGCTTCCCTTCAAACCCTCGCCCCACAAGTCTCAGAACTTTGTCAGCAAGAGAGAGTATCCCAAGCTCAAGATTGCCACCAGTACCTTTGGAACCCGTCACCAATCGGTCTCAAGCACCTAGCAATGACACTGTTGACATTTATATGGATGATACTACTTTGGCGGAACAATTAGTACTGATGGAGCAATTTCATCTCGAGGAAAATAATCCCATTCTAGATCGTGTGACCACTGCCCCACCATTGAACTCTCATCCACTCACATCCTCGATCCAAGGAACTTTTCAAGGTACAACCTCATCTCAAGTTTCTCCCCACGACACTGAGATTTTGCAGCACCGACCGGGAAAAGAGCCTATGCATGCCCCAGAGTCAAGCAGATCAACAAGAAGAACATGGACACGCAGATCCTTCTTTTCAAGTGCTCCACCATTAACTATTCTTGGAACCAGATTGAGACATGAAGAAGAAGAAGAGGAGATGGCTTTCTTGAGGCGTATGAGGCCACGAACTGTGCAAGAGGAGGCCCCCACTCAGGATGTTTCATCTAGCTCAAGAGTAAGGATTTCCCAATATGACACAGACCATGGATTTGATGAGGTATCTTTCCTATTCCGTACTTGGCATGCTGATTGCTACACATTGTATCGTCCTGCCATTGTCAAGACTGAAAATTTTGCAGAGGTGTCTTTGGGACACTCTCTGCCATCATTATGTTAGCCCTAGCCTGGAATTGTCAAGGAATTGGCAGAGCCTTGACAATTCAACACTTGGGTCGTCTCATTTCCACTTGGAGACCCCAACTGATTTTCTTATCTGAAATCAAAAGCAATTTGCTTAATCTGGAGAAAACATTAAGTAACTTAGGTTATAAAGATTTTTTGGTCTATCCACCTGAAGGGACTAGAGGTGACCTCATTGTAGCATGGAAGCATATATTCCATGTTGAGAACATACTTACACAAAAAAACTTCATTCATATACGAATCAGGGATTCCCCTACATCTGTTCCTTGGTTAGCAAGCATGATCTATGCTCCCTGTAAGTTCCTTGGTCGTCAAGAATTTTGGGCTACCTTACAGTCTCTTAATATACCACCTCATTCCCCCTGGCTTCTTTTAGGAGACTTTAATGATGTATGGTCTCAATCTGAGAAATTTGGGGGAAATCCTCTTTCAGCTGATCGGCTAATCCAGGTTCATTCTTGGTCAGACTCTTTAAATCTTTTGGACATTGGTGCTCAAGGCCCAACTTTCACTTGGTCTAATAGGAGATCTCCTCCTGATCTAATCTTAGAAAGGCTTGATAGAGCTCTTGTGACTTCTGAATGGCTTCATCTCTTCCCTAATGCCACCCTTTACAACTTGGCTAGACTAGGGTCATATCACTGTCCTATCATTCTTGATACCTCTCCACAAACTGGAGTCAAGCCTATGCATCCTTTCAGATTTGAAAATATGTGGCAGTCTCATCCAGGCTTTAATGAAGCACTTTCCAACTCTTGGAGAAAGCCCTCGTCTTGGCCCCCTCAGTCAACTCTTCATCTTAAATTATCTCGTCTCAGCCGAGACCTCAAGGAATGGAACAAGCTTACTTTTGGAAAAATACAAACTAGGATTAGTGACACTCTTCAATCTCTTCAAAAATGTCAAGATGATCCTTCCTTATCCCCCGACGAATCGTTTCTGGAAGCTGAATTACACGATCTCTATCAGCAGGAGGAGACCCTCTGGCGTCAAAAATCAAGAGAGCAATGGCTGGTTTTAGGTGACCGAAATACAAAATTTTTCCATGCTAAAACTTTAGCAAGACGTCACTCAAATAAACTCAGCTGGACCCTCAATCAAAACGGGGAATGGATCACCCACCCACAGGAGATTTCAATCCATGTAGTAGATTACTTTACTCAACTATTCACAGCTCTTCCTCAACCTCCTGTTTATTCTCTGCTTCAAGTCATCCATCCCCCTGACATTTCTCTGGATTCCTTGGGTAGCACTGTCATGAACTTTGAAATACTACAAGCTTTGAAGGATTTAAATCCAGACAAATCACCGGGTCCAGATGGCTTCCCCCCTGGATTCTTTCAAAAACAGTGGAACATCATTTCTCCTGAGACACTAGCTGCCATCCATTCACTTTTCCAAACAGGACATCTCTTAAAGGATCTCAACAAAACTTTTGTAGTTTTGATTCCCAAAACCCCTCAACCTCAGTCCTTACAACAATGGAGACCTATCAGTTTATGCACAACAGCATACAAAATCATTTCAAAGGTTCTATCAAACAGATTGAAAGTGGTACTCCCCAGTATCATCTCACCCTTCCAAAGCGCTTTTGTAAAAGGAAGACTCATCTCAGATAACACTCTTCTTGCTCAAGAAATACTTCATGTGATCAGGAAGAGGAGAAAAGGGAAAATAGGGCTTATGGCTCTAAAGTTAGACATGATTAAAGCGTTTGATAGGATTGAGTGGCCTTTTCTTAAGGCAACCTTGCTGAGGTTAGGCTTTCCAGTCAATTTTGTCGCCTGGATCATGGAATGTGTCTCAACTTCCACCTTGTCTGTCCTTATCAACGGTTCACCATCCCCCTCGATTTCTCCTTCCAGAGGATTAAGACAGGGAGATCCTCTCTCTCCCTTTCTCTTCATACTCTGTGCTGAGATCCTCTCCAGAAATCTCTCGAAGCTACAAGCACAAGGAACCATCAAAGGTATCAAACCTGGCACTTCTTGCCCTCCAATTAACCATCTCCTGTTTGCAGATGACAGTTTCATCTTTTTGGAAGCAAATACTTCACATGTTATTGCTCTGCAGAATCTTCTCTTCCTCTATGAGCAACAATCTGGTCAGAGCGTTAATTTCCAAAAGTCAAGCATCCTTTTCAGCCTTAACACGCCATCCCCCTTACAGGACTCTGTCTTCATCTCTATGAATGTCAACAGGATGCAAGATTCAGATCTCTACCTGGGACTTCCCATTAATTGGATTAAACAGAAACTCCAAATAGGAAATTCTCTGTTAGAACGTATTTCAAAAAGAGTTGAAGGATGGATGGGGCGACTTTTAAATGCATCTGGAAAAGAAATCTTAATCAAGTCTACAGCTTCCTCTATTCCAACCTATGTTTTGTCTTGCATCAAACTTCCACTACACTTTCATAACAAACTGGAGTCAATTTTAAGAAAGTTTTGGTGGCAATCTAATCATGAGAGAAAGGGAATTCCTTGGATTGCTTGGCATAAAATCACAAGAAGAAAATCAACAGGAGGTTTAGGAATCAAAAACTTGAAACACCAGAATGAAGCCTTACTGCTGAAACAAATTTGGCGCCTTCTAACGTCCACAAACTCTTTATGGGCTCACTGTCTTAGACTCAAATACCTCTCACAGACCTCTTTTTTTACTTGCAAGCCAAGACAGTATCACAGCTCCGTCTGGAAGACCCTAGTACATTTAAGGCCTCAATTTCTTATGGGTTTCAGATGGTTTGTAGGAAATGGCCACAATATTTGTTTCTGGACGGACCCTTGGGTCCCAAACTTTCCTTGCCTAGCTGACTGGGCAAACCTTGATGTTCCCCTACCTCAAATAAGGGTCAAAGATTTTACTGATCAACATACTTTCACCTGGAATATCCCTCTTTTGCAAAACTCTACACCCAATCCTAATGGACTCCATAGTCAGGATTAATTTACCCATCTTTCCCACAGATGATTCCCTTTTCTAGAATTTGAACAATTCAGGTTTGTACACAGTCAAGTCGGGATACCATATGCTCTCTTCGCAGGAGTACAACTCAAAATTTGGCTCAACCTCGGCACCCCCTATGATTGCTAATTTTAATTTTTGGAAGATGTTCTGGTCTTCAGAGCTTATTCCTAAGATTAAAATGTTCGTCTGGAAGGGGTGTTCTGGGGGTCTAGCTCTAGGAGCGGAGCTAACCTCCAAATACGTATTGTGACTTTTAACCCTGCTTGCCCTTTCTGTGGATTTTCCCCAGAGAGCTGGAACCATCTTATGTGGAATTGTGATTTCTCCCGACATATATGGTTTGCCTCCAGTTTTGCTGTAAGAAGTGATTGTTTGCCTTTTTCAACAGTCCGGGATTGGTTATCTTTTGGTTCCTCAGAGGAGTCAACGAAGAAGACTCTACCTTTGAAATGTCTGATTATGTGGAGTATTTGGCTAGCAAGGAACCAACTGGTTTTTCAGGGAAAAACACCTTGTATTGAAAGTGTCATGGTTACTCTTAATATGCTTTGTATTGATAATATTGGTGCTTTTCCAACTCAAACAGGAAATTCCACACCAGGGGGAAAACTTTCTCGACAAACCATAGAGAGATGGGGACAAGCTCAACAGCCTCATACATGGACTTTAATCACAGATGGTGCATATGAAGCTGTTGCAGGAGCTGTATCTGGAGCTGCCCTACTCTACAACTCTTTTGATGAACTTTTTTCTGTTTCAATGAATGTTTTGCCAGGATCTAGCCCTCTTTTTGCTGAAGGCCTTGCATGCAGAGTTGCTCTCCTTTTGGCCTTCCCATACAGAAAAGAATCCATCTTGCTCAAGACTGACTCATCACTCCTTCTCAGGGCGATCAAAGGATCTACTACGCATGTAGCAGAACTCTTTAGTGTTCTAAGTGACTTAAAAACTCTTTGTTCTTGGTTTCCTTCTTTAATTATTGTAAAAGTTCCTAGAGTTAGAGTTAGATCTGGTCATCTGCTTGCTAAATTTGCTCTTAATACTCGAACATCTGGTACTTGGTCAAGGCCTTTCCCTGATCATTTACCTCTTTTGTAATTTGCTTTCTCCTCTTAATATATTGCTTCGTTTATAAAAAAAAAAAATATATATATGGAATCTTATTTTTAATATTAGCAATTATTCTATGTTTTTAAGTTTTTTTTTTTTGGGCTAAAGTAAGTTTTCCTGTTAGTTTTTTAATCAATAACTATAACTTATTCATATATGATGTATGCATTAAGTTAATCTGATTGCGTTTATAAATAAAAAAGTTAATATAATTTAAATTTTAAAAAGAAAGGTGAAGAAAATAATAAATTTAAATTATTTCACATTTTTATTCCAATTGAAATTAATTAATTTTATCCAAAGTTAAAATATTATAAAATATTGGGTTTTTAATGCAAAATTATTATCTAAAATAAGATTAAAGTGGTTGGTTTATTTAATAGTTGTTTGCAGTAAAATTTGTTTAGTTAAAAACTAAATTGGTTAACTTTCTTATACTAAAATTGATTTTTTTTTTGTTACTCTACTAGCTATATACTTATCGTGAAGTTAAAAAACGATATAAATTATAAGTATGGTCGAAATTACTAAGGCATGCTATTCCAATTAATCTCAATTTTTGGTGATGTATAATTTTAACTTAGAAATTGTAAAAATAAAATCCGATTTGGCCCTTTAAAATTTTATATTTGCCTACATATTTTTTTATTTAGACCGTGTTGCTTTTAATTAATTTTTGCCCTTGATGGATATACGCCCAATTTGAACCCGTTGACTTCCGAACCGTTGTATTTTTATCGTCACATTTATGATTGTAAATCGAAACTTCAACCCGGACACTTCGCGAGAACATCGACGGCTCGGACGGGGCCGAAGTGCCCGTCCGGCCGGGACGAACTCACCTAGGTGAGGTTGGGTGGCCACACCCGACCTCCCCTAGGGGAGATCGGGTGGACCAACCCGATCTCTCCTAGGAGAGATCGGGTCGGTCAACCCGATCCCTCCTAGGAGGGATGGGGTTGGCCAACCCCACCCTTCCTAGGAGGGGTTGGGTGTCCTCACCCAACCCCTACCCTTGGGGGTCGGATTTCTCCCCCCCCAAGGGCCCCGACACCACTTTCGGACCCCCACGCTCGGTCCACTCCGCCTACCTCCTCCGAATCCTAAGGTCTTAATTATGTGCTTAAAGGTTAATTAATTGTGTTTAAAGGTTAACGATGTCATTAAGCCACCTTAATGACATCGTTGCCTATAAATACCCCACCTTCACAACTCATTTGATCATCTTGGCAATTTAGATTATTTTGCTCTGACATCTCTCTAGCTTTATCTCTCTAAAAACGATACTGACTTAGGCATCGGAGAGGGTTCATCAGGCACCACCCCCCCCCCCTCTGTGCCTGGTATTGCCCCTTCTGCAGGGCGAAAGGAAAAGAGAAGCTCAGGAAGGAAGGACGAAAGCTAAGACAGTACAACCTAAGAGAACCGGATCATCCACATCTCCAGTGAGGAACGAGATTTGAGCCGACCACCCGTTGACCCAGATCCCGGAACCTAACACTTGGCGCCGTCAGTGGGCTTCGGACAGAAAGCCTGGCTATTACACGAGCTATGACGAACAGTAGGGTGTCCAGGCACCAACACCCACCCGGGGGCAATGGGCGAAGAAGAGAACCCATACCCCCAGGGAGGCAGCCTAACCCTGGGAAGCAACCAATGCATCCAGAGCCCCAAGAAATACCACAACCTCCTCAACAACAGAACAACCAGGAGGGAGGACCTTCACGCCCAGCTGGGGCTGAGTCCTCCACAGCCTCCACCCCCCGGGCAAGAAGGCCACAGAGAGCAAGAGAACAACAGGGAGTGCCTTCCCACAACACGGCACCCCCTGAGGGATATTATTATGAGGAGCAACCCCAAAGGTACCCGTATGGGATGCCGGCACAAAGAGATAATAACCGCGCCCACACAGCATATGCAAGGCCGGCATACACCCAAGGGACTTACACTGAAGCTCATGAGGAGGAGCAGATCCCGACAGAAGAGCACTACTCGCACCCTCGAGCAGGGCAGCGAGAGGAGCAAAGAAGATATTACCAGGAGCCACCCCCAGAGGGAAGGCAACAATTCGTGCCTCCTAGGCAACAGCAGAACAACAGGGCTTACACCCCGCTTGGGGAGGAAAGACAAGCAAGACCTCCAAGGAGGCAAGGCTTCTATGAAGCACCCCAGCAGGCGTACCAAGAGTACACCTACAGTCCATACCAGCATGGACAAGGGAACCCAGTAAGCCCAATCTACAACTACAATGGGTATCAGAGGGATTATACTCCGGCACAGGTGATGATCACCCCGGAGGAGATAGAAGCCATGATAACCCGGAAATTGAATGAGTCAAAGAAACCCAGCCTGCACTGTCTAAGTGACAAGACTAACCACCCTTTCACAAGGGAACTGGAAATGAGTAGAGTGCCAGACTCCCTACACACAGTGCAAATTGCAAAGTACAATGGGAAGGGAGACCCCCTAGAGCATATCCAGCAGCATGAGGCCTCCTTATTCGGGAGGACCATTGATGAAAGGTACAAGGCACTCTTGTTCCCAAACACCCTAACAGGGGTGGCCTCACATTGGTTCTTCAGCCTGCCCTCTGAGAGCATCCACTCATGGGAGCAGCTAAAAGCTAAGTTTCTGCAGAGATACCTAGGGGAGAGGAAACTCCTCAAGGGAACAGGATCCATTGATGACGTGAAACAAGAATACGATGAATCCCTGGCCAGCTACTATACTAGGTTCAACCAGAATATTGCAGACATCCAGGGAGACATCACCGAAGGGGAGATAATACGAGCCTTCATCAGAAACTTAGGTCGCTTTGGGTCAACATTGGCTGAAAAGATGGCCAAAAAGCCAGCAAGCACCTTGGAGGAGCTTGCAGGAAGAGTTAAAACGCATATTGACCTTGAAAGGCACAGGGCAAGCAAGAAGGCCAAAATCCAGGCAGCCAAGGAGGATAACCAAAAGCCAAACAAAGGAAAGCCACCCCAGGCACCGCACCATGCAAGGCAGCAGGAATGGCGTCCGCCACAGCAAAGAAACCAAATGGGTGAACCCTTAAAGGCTAGAGAAATAAACGTCATTAAGTTCATCCCACTGAACGCCACTCCAGCCACCGTACTTAGAGAGATGCGGAACCAAAAGCTTTGGTCACCCCCTGCAAGGTGGAGAGCCCCAATGGTGGGAAATCACAAGGATAGATGGTGTGACAACCATGAGGCTTATGGTCACGACACAAATGAATGCTTTAGCCTAAAGCTAAGCATAAACAACATCGTCCAGAGAGGAGAACTGAAGCAATTCATAGACCATGGGGGCAACAGTATGCAACTAGGGCCATCACAGAAGGACAAGGGCAAGGGAAAGATAGACTACAACCCTCCACCCAACAAAAGAGGAGTCATAAATATGATACATGGGGGAGTAGCATCGGGTGGCCCAACTGCTAATGCAAGAGAGGTCTATGCATCCAAGCTAAGCTCAGTGCCAAGGTGGAGGAAAAGGCCAAGAGAAGGAGAAGAAGTAAAGATCGAGTTCTCGGAGAAGGACAAGAGTCACATCATCTTTCCACATGACGATGCTCTAGTTATTACTCTAGATATTGACAATTTTGATGTAAAGAGAATTTTGGTGGATGGGGGCAGCTCAGCTGACCTCCTAAGCTTGAGAGTGTTAGAAGAGATAGGGAAAACCAAAGCAGACATCAAACCGGTCAACTTCCCTCTAGTTGGCTTCTCAGGGGCAACAAGTTACCCCCTGGGAATGATAACCCTACCAGTAACCATGGGCCAAGGATGGACCCAGCTAAAGGTAAATGTCAATTTCTTGGTGGTTGAAAGCCTGGGAGCCTACAATGGGATCCTAGGAAGGACAACCATAAACCCATATGAAATAGTGCCATCCACTGTTCACCAGAAGCTGAAGTACATCACGGAGAACGGGGTTGGAGAGGTCCTGGGTGATCAACGCACCGCAAGGCAATGCTACGTCAACTCAATGAGACGTGGATCACACGGGACAGATACAGTGGCTGTAGTCATGGTAGGGGCCAACCAGGACAGAAGAAGGAGGGGAAGGAGACAAAGGCAAAGAAGGAGGAGGAGTGGAGTGACACTCCGTTTGAGCAGGCAGTTTTTTCAAACAGTGCCTACAAGGAGACACAGGAGCAAGGCTGTGAAGGTGACATCCATACCTTGGCAGCCAGACACCATAATAGGGAACAGGACAAGGAACTCCATCCTAAAAGGCTTCCGCTACATAGATGATATCAAGCAAATGCCACGGGAGTCTATATCAAGCTATTTCCAGAGATTCTTCAATTATGGTGCCAACAGGGACATCACAAGGGGAGAAGCAGTAAGGGCATTCATTAGAAACATGCATCCAAACTCATTCGGGGCCTATGGAGGGCTCTATGAGATGGTCATGACGAGCACAATGAGAGAGCTCAAGGCAAGGCTGGACAGGGCATTTGCACAGGAAGCGGAGCAGCTGGATGAGGCTCCAAAGAGAGGAAAAGAAATGGACACATTGGGAGGAGGTGTCAATTTCACATTCACACCCCTCACACTCAGCATAGAAGAAATTTTCCACAAGCACCTCAAGCAAGAGCTACCAACATACAGGGAGGAAGGCAAGGCCTTCCTAGGAAGAGATGCACAGGGTTGGTGTGAATACCATGGGACCTGGGGGCATCAAACCAATGACTGCATGGTGTTGAAGGTGGAAGTGGAAGAAACAATTTACAATGGAGGCTTCAAGGAATACGTGGCAACAGACACAATGGCCACCCCATATCCTTAGTTTCATATCTAGCATTTTGCATGTTTCAGCTTTACAAGCTTTTCAAACAACAACTTTGGAGAAGGAGAACTCACGAAGTTACTCCAACTCTACAACTATCTTTCATTCCTACAAAGGATGTCTTGGTGCACCAAGGCATCCCAAGTGTACAAAAACATGAATGCTCCTAAGGGAGTAGTAGTTACTCAAAAGTATTTTCCAGTGAATGCAGTGGTATAACCACGAAGTTATCCTTACACAGATATGACTTCAAGTCAATGACAGGTTCGACGCCCCCAAGAGCGTATCTTAAGAGTAGTTTTCATACTACGACATTCGACGCCCCCAAGAGCGTATCTTGAGAGTAGTTTTCATACTACGACATTCGACGCCCCCAAGAGCGTATCTTGAGAGTAGTGTTCATACTACGACCTTCGACGCCCCCAAGAGCGTATCTTGAGAGTAGTTATTACACTACGACCTTCGACGCACCAAGAGCGTATCTTGAGAGTGGTTTCCAAAAACTACGAACTTCAACGCCCCCAGGAGCGTATCTTGAGAGTAGTGTTCATACTACGACCTTCGACGCCCCCAAGAGCGTATCTTGAGAGTAGTTATTACACTACGAATTCGACGCACCAAGAGCGTATCTTGAGAGTGGTTTCCAAAAACTACGATTTCGACGCCCCCAGGAGCGTATCTTGAGGTAGATTTGCAACCTACCAGATTCGACGCCCCCAAGAGCGTATCTTGAGGTAGAAAAAACACTACCAGTTCGACGCCCCCAAGAGCGTATCTTGAGGTAGATTTCAAACTACCAGTTCGACGCCTACCAGGAGCGTATCTTTGGTCTAACCTGAGCCCTCCGGGAGCCTATCCTGTGAAACGTTAAGTGCCGTCCGAGAGCCTGTCTCGTGAACAGATTTTGACACCCGTCAAGAACGTATCGGTGGACTAACTTGAGCCCTCCGGGAGCCTATCCTGTGAAACGTTAAGTGCCGTCCGAGAGCCTGTCTCGTGAACAGATTTCGACGCCCACCAAGAGCGTATCTTTGGTCTAACAGTACAACGTATACCGTGTAAGGGGTATCAGAAGAGATCATCATACCATGCTTAGAAGGATACCATGCTCAGAAGGATAACATAAGAAAGAAATTTCTAAATAAAGTAATGTGAAGAACAAGTAATGTTTTTTCTTTATGAAATGGCAGGTAAGACATAAAGGAAAGCACGTAAGAAGGATAAGTAAAGGAAACACACCAAAGGAAGGTTCCATACCCAAAGAGCCATACACAAGGCATAGGGAGACATCATGAGAAGAGATATATACAAAAAGATGAGAAGCACTAATGTAAAGGCAAACGAACCACGTAGTCAACAACACAATGCGGCAAAGGAAAGTAACAACAAACACCATCACAATATCAAAGGACACTCAACCCATACAAGGGGAGAAGGAGTGTAGTTATATATACAAGGATAGCATGAGATAAACACGTCAGTCAGAACCTTCGGGGGAGTCACCCTCACCCCCTGAAGCTGAACCGCCAGCGGAAATGGATGAAGAGGAGGAGTCTGAGGTACCAATCTCCACAGGTGTAGCATCCACCTGGGCAGGGGCAGGCTCGTCTGCAACGGCAGCCTGACCCATCAGAACAGTCGCGTAGCCAGTGGCGTATGGCCCAAAGTCACCAAGGTCACCAAACGGGAACTGAGGATCAATCCGGTAAATGTGATCAACCAGATACTCACCGAACTGGTTCATCTCCTGAGTGAGACGCGTGCTATAATCGGCGGTGAAGGCAGATGAGGCCTTGTACTCAGAAACCGCAACAGTCCTCTCCTCAGCACGACACTTAGCCTCCAACTTCCGTAACTCCTCAGAATGGAGCGACGCTGCAACCTCAGCTTCCCGACGCAAACTGCCCACAGTGGTCTCAAGCAAGGACACCTGGTCCTGGAGTTCCTGCATCCTCAAATCAGATAATCGCGCCTTCTCAGCAGCAGTAGCGACCTCCGCCTTGAGAGAGACCTGGCTGTCCTCAAGGGTCTTCCTCTCGTCAGATAACTCGAGCACGAGCGAGGACATGTTCACCATGTCAGATATACCCTAACAATTCAAACAAGGGATGAGTAACCGAAAGATAGCCATTATGAAAGTAATAAGAGGAAAGCAAAGAACAACTCACAGGTGCATAACGAGAAAGTACCCCTTGAACAAAGCGCCGAGTCTCCCCAGGAGACTTGGGCGGAGCAACACGATCGCCAGGGGGGACGGCGCCGCGGAGTACGCGGACACCAACCTCAGGAGTCCGCAAAGAGGAGGTGCTATCGAAGTGGAACTCCTTCAGACCAGCGAAAGGAGTCCACTCAGACCCAATAACATCTTCATCAGTAAGACGGGCGAAATCCTTCCGACTTAAAGTCGGAGGCCCACCTACATAAGCAAAGCAAGTCAAAGGAGAATATAAACATAGAAGGATCAGCAACAAGGTAGAGATCATACCTGAGGACCGTGCCCTCGGCTGGGGGGCAGGGGAACCACCACCAGCAGGTCGCTTCCCTTTGTCAGCCAGGGAAGGCACCTCTTCGACCACCATCTCCTTATCACGAGATAGGGTCGGAGGACGAGCAGTAGGCGAAGCAGGATCCACGGCTTTCTTTCTCTTAGCAGCCGAGGCCCCGGCCTCAGAATCAGATCTCCGCGGCTTGGACTTGGAAGGTCCAGAATCTCGGCCAACGGAGACGACCCTCTCAGTCACCAAGGGGGAGCGCCCTAGCAAGGTAAGGAAAACAAGATAAGGAAAACATAGGTTATACCATAAAGAAGCAAATAGGAGAAAGCATACCAGAGGCCCCAGCCTTCTTCCCAGGCAGGGGGGATTTCTTCAAAGCAGAACTAGAAGGAGCCTTCCTCTTGCTCAGATCAACAGGGGCTCCCTGCACGTTATAGGTTTTTCCATGAAACCAACCTACAAAGGAAGAGCAGAAGGTAAATAAAGATGGAAAGACCAAGTGACATACCGAACCCCCGGAGTCAGGAGTCAGACTGATCCCGGCCTCTTAAAGATCCGTCTCAGTCACTAAGGACACGGGACAGTATGACCGGGTCCTGTTGCTCTCGTGAATGATCTTCATAGTCTTCAAATCAACTGAAGAGAACTCTCCAAAACAGGCCAACCATCGGACCGATCCTCATTCAAGACCGACCAAGTGACGTATCGGTCCGTAATGAAGAAGTAATGCTTAGCCCAGTGACTGGCCGAATTGTCACTCTGGGTCACGAAACGGAGGGAGGTATCCCACTCGACCCCACTCAACCCGAAATCAGCGAATCGGGGATCTTTGAAGGTCGGATGACGAGTTACGAAACTCGCAAACCCCACCTTCGTCCGGTACTGGAACCGATAGAAGCATCGGAATAGAACGAGAGAGTACTTCCAGGAGTACCAATGGCACAATACCCGGAAGCCCACCCAGACACGGAGGGCACTGGGGGCAAGGTTCACAGGAGAAATCCTGAAGAACCTGCTCAACTCTATAAGCTCGTCACAGTAAGGCAGCCTCAGCCCGAATCGGATCTGGGAAGGGTACACGGCGACCTTCCCTATAGGAGGCTCCGTCACCGTCTCGCGAGCATTCCCCAAGGAGGGGAGAAAAGGATACAGAGGCTCATCTAGGGGACAGATATCTCCTAGGGTAACATGTTCATTGTAATCGGACCTAGTGAGATGGTTCTCCGACAGGATAGCAAGACCTAAGGCAAAGGTAGGAGGAAATCCCAAAGTACGAATCAAATTTCAACTAATACCCCAACGAAGGTCACGATACTAAGCCAGCAATAGAAAAGGAAGTAATGCGACCGAAGAGGAAGAAAAAGGGAACTCACTCATCCTTCGGAGAATACGACGTCTCTGAAGAGTCTGCGTACGCGGACACCACCAGGAGTATAGTACCTGCCACGACACGACAAATATCAAGACAAGGAAAATTTCCGAAGAACCGGAAATACTCCGACACCCGACCAACGACAACAATCAAAGATCCAAAGACATCCAGCAAAGATAGTCAACATGAACCAAGAACACCACGACAACCAAGTTGGGTAATTTATCCGAGCCTAAGGTCGGGTTTTGGAAAAAATTACCATTATACCCTCCAACAAAGATTAACGCACCAACGGCGGCACGACATCAAATTCAAGACCGGGATAGCCCAATCGGACAAAAAACCATATACGGACGACCGGCAAACATTTTTTCCCAAAACCCACGACTACCAACGGCTATCTACGGCAATCCCACATTCAATCAAATTTCGGCAATCAAGCATCGGCAATCAAATATCAACGATTCAAAAAATCAACGTTTTACACGGTAATGGAAAGGAAAAGAGTGGACCTTCGGAAAACCCGACCCGATATGGTAAACGGGTTCGGATTTCGGATTTGAAGACCCCCGGAAATCAGTCCTCCGCCGGAGCCTCGATTTTTCTGCCGCCGGAGATGAGCTTCGTCTGGCCCCGTCCTTTCCGCCGCCGCAGCCGTCCGCCGTAGCCACAGAAGACCTCGCCGTCGCGAATGGTGGCTCCCGATGTCTCAGCCGTGCTCTACGCCGTCGTGGGTCGGCGTCTGCCTGGGGTCACGTCGCCGTTCGCCGGGGGTCGCGTCGCCGTCCGCCTGGGACTGGGCCGTCGTCTTTAGCTGTACCTCCTCCCGCCGGAGTTGCTGGCCGGAATTTCGTGTCTCTCACCGGAATTCTGGCCGGCCCTAACCTTGGGGGTGCTCTCAAACTTTCCTTGCTCTCCAAGGGTGAGTGAAAAAGGAAGATGGTGGCTATGGTAACTCTTGGAGGTATTTTTCTAACTCTCCTCTTTTATGTTAAAAGGATGATAGGGTTTTTTAGAGGGTTTTAATCACCACCATCCATCTAGCCTTAAATAAAATCTAAGGGCCAAGGAAAAACCATCATTTTTGTCCCTCTCCACTATAGCTAAGTATATCTCCACACTTAGAAAATTATCAAGTTAGTTTTATTTTTGGAGCATTCCATACTTAGGAAAATTTTTGGCTAAAATTAATTTTTCCTCACTTAGATAGAATCCCGGTGCGAATTTGAAGCATAAGTCATTTAATTATATTCGTATCACACCCCTGTGCAAGTATGTATTTTTTGAGTAGGCACCTGTAGCAGAGATAAGTTTATTACTCCTATCTCAGACGGACGCGTGCCTAGGCACACGTCCGTGCTAATCTAACGTTTACAATTCCTCTATCTCATTAGACAGGGGGCAGAGTCAGAGGCACGCATCCATGGGTAAGCAAACATTCAGACAAAGAAGGTAAAACCCCGGTTTCAAATTGCGCGTGTCATACCATCCTAAAATAGAGTCAATCAAGGGTTAGGCCATTGGTTGACTCGGGGGCATGTGATGGATATACGCCCAATTTGAACCCGTTGACTTCCGAACCGTTGTATTTTTATCGTCACATTTATGATTGTAAATCGAAACTTCAACCCGGACACTTCGCGAGAACATCGACGGCTCGGACGGGGCCGAAGTGCCCGTCCGGCCGGGACGAACTCACCTAGGTGAGGTTGGGTGGCCACACCCGACCTCCCCTAGGGGAGATCGGGTGGACCAACCCGATCTCTCCTAGGAGAGATCGGGTTGGCCAACCCGATCTCTCCTAGGAGAGATCGGGTCGGTCAACCCGATCCCTCCTAGGAGGGATGGGGTTGGCCAACCCCACCCTTCCTAGGAGGGGTTGGGTGTCCTCACCCAACCCCTACCCTTGGGGGTCGGATTTCTCCCCCCCCCAAGGGCCCCGACACCACTTTCGGACCCCCACGCTCGGTCCACTCCGCCTACCTCCTCCGAATCCTAAGGTCTTAATTATGTGCTTAAAGGTTAATTAATTGTGTTTAAAGGTTAACGATGTCATTAAGCCACCTTAATGACATCGTTGCCTATAAATACCCCACCTTCACAACTCATTTGATCATCTTGGCAATTTAGATTATTTTGCTCTGACATCTCTCTAGCTTTATCTCTCTAAAAACGATACTGACTTAGGCATCGGAGAGGGTTCATCAGGCACCACCCCCCCCCCCCTCTGTGCCTGGTATTGCCCCTTCTGCAGGGCGAAAGGAAAAGAGAAGCTCAGGAAGGAAGGACGAAAGCTAAGACAGTACAACCTAAGAGAACCGGATCATCCACATCTCCAGTGAGGAACGAGATTTGAGCCGACCACCCGTTGACCCAGATCCCGGAACCTAACAGCCCTCTCTGAATAAAATTTCTGGATCCGTCCCTGCTTTGAAGGGCTCATATTCTGATCCGAGACCCTCCAATAGACAAAAAAACCTGGGAGACATCATCAATTGGTTTGCCAATGGAATTCAATTGATCGCAAAGCGATTTAAATTCCCGAAGATAGTCTGCAAGATTTCTATTTCCTTTTTCCAACCTCTGCAATTGAGTTAAGAGGTCGAACTCTCGAGCAACTGATCCTTCTTGACAGTGATCAGCTAAAGCCTTCCATACTTGGGCTGCGGTTTTGAGACCGAGAACATCTCCAGAGAGTGTCCCCACGACCAATGCTTTCACAAGTCGATCCGTTTTGACCCACGCCGTATAGTCTGGGTTTATTGTATTATTGTTTGAGAGTTTCTCTGATGGAGGAGTTGTATCACCTGAAAGGAATCTCAAGAGATCGTGACTCTCCACTAAACTCAGCACTTGCAATTCCCAATGAAGGTAGTTCTTCTCTGTTAACTTCAATGTGACAAAATTTTCCACGTTGATGTTTGAAGGAAATGGATGTTTAGGTGCAGCAGCCATGGATGGTTGAGAAAGGTCTTTTTGCCTCTCGTACGCTCTGATACCATAAAGTTGTAATTATGATTTTGAGAAATGCAATGGTGTTTGCGTATTACAGTCTATAAGGTCTCTACATATAGAGAACCATAAAAACTAATACAAACTAATAAGGAAAACAATATAATTAGAATGAGTGTAAATACAATTTATCAACATTCCTTTATGAGTTGTTGCCTTCTTCATCTTCTGTCTTCAAATCCCATTGATGCGGGCATAGCCTTCCTTAATCGGTGCTTCTATAACATTATATAAAAAAAAACATCTAGTATATATGAAAACAAGAATGATCTCAAATGTGAAATATTGTATTCTTCATCAATAATAATTAATAATAAAAATAAGACATAAGCAGAGAACAGGTAAGAGAGAAAATCCAAACATCCATCCCCTCTTTATCTCTGATCTGAAGCTACACCCAACCCGTCCGTCCACGCATGCGCGGCTATCAAATTATTAAACCCTGAGTAATATATTTTGGTTGCAAACGGGTGACAGTGGATGCAATATAAGGTGAGAAAAAAAGAAAGAAAAGAAGGTATCAAGCAAGGCTTTGAATATTGATCTCCTTCCTTCCTAGCTACTCTACTCACTTCACTCGGATCCATTGATAATCTGATAAATTATCACAACGCTGCCAACCGATTCCTCTTGAACTGCAGAGGATGGAAATTGGTGTTGGATATTTGCTTCTCTTCTTCAATCACGGTCCATGGGAACTTGTGCTTCGCCATCTTTCTTCTCTTTGCCGTGACTCCCAGGTAATCTCCGCCATTCTGCAATGAAATCAATTTGTGTAAATAATTAATTAATTACCAGCAGTTGGTAGCTTCGAAATTAGGTACGTACCTTGAGACAGAGTCCTTCCTTAATATCACAGATAGGGTAGTCGCTGGGGCAACAATACTCGGTTCCGGTGCAGCACACTGCATTCTGGTACTCGCAGCACCCGTACACCAAACAGAAGTCGAAGAACTCAAACACACAGCAGCATGTCTCGTCTGCTGGGCAGTAGGAGAAATCACCACACTGAGTCGGAGAAGGAGAGGGTGGAGGCGGTGGTGGTGGTGGTGGTGGAGGTCTCACCGGAGCAGGCGGTGGGGGTGGAGGAGGAGGAGGGACTGCTGGAGAAGGGTAGGGAGAAGGAGCTGATGGGGAAGAAGGTATAGTGGGGTAAGAAGCCATAGCATTGACGGCGCATGTACCGTATTGTGAGTCGGTGCTCCTTAAGAGGTAAAAGTAACCGTCGATACCCCAATCTGTTCCCCATGAGTTCTTCACGATCCAATACTTGTCATCCCCTTCTGAACCGTACCCCACAATTAACACAGCATGGTCAATGTTGTCGGGGTCGTCGGAGCAGCTGCCGGTGTAAATCCCCTGATTATCATCAACATATATATCACAATCAATTTTATATACTAACTAACATTGTGTGAAGCCTCGCTTGACCGATTTTGTTAAAATATTTTGGTTATAAATGAATACAAAGTTTAATCTTTATAATTCAACATTTCTCTTTTACATGATTGAGCTTAAATATTTTAAAGTGAAACATATGAATTTTTTGTTAACTAAATTGAAGTTAGATTTGGATGCTGCATATGTGCATTCTAATACTATATTAAACTTAATATTGTATCAAAATATAATTATGATCGGTGGCGGTGTTGGTATTGTTTTCTTGTTATCTGTACGTACTAGATTTTTCTGAGTCGACTTTGGGTGTGAGTGCATGTTTTTAAAAAACTAGTATGAATTTGAAAAACCTATAACTTAGTCAGAGAATTTTTAAGTTGTAGAAGAGTGTTAAAGTGGAAATTATAGCCCTACACGGTAAGTTTAGGAGGATAGTGAGGTAGCATATAAATTAAAGAAATTGAATCACGTTGTCTAGTAATGAGAAATACTTAAGTACCTCGCATCCACCACCTGTCATACAGGTGGTGGACCTTTTACCAATAAAATTAAAACAAATGTCAGTTTAACTGTTACTTTACGCCACTTGTTTTAATTTTATTGATTAAAGATCCACCACATGTATGACGGTGGTGGATGCAAGGTACCGAGGAATTTCTCCTAATATATCACTTGGTCCTATAAGGCATTTAACTGGTTACACGCCTATAATTCAGCAGACAGACGAAGGAAGGGAAGAGGGTGGCTTACACTGGTGTAAAGTTGAAAATCCCAGGAAGAAGCGTCTATACCCACACTGATGGGCTGTTGAACGACGGCACAGAGAAGAGCGCTATCAGATTCTTCGACGTCGACGTAACTGTCGATGCTCACAGCCTTATCATTCTCCTCTTTGGTGGTGTTACAAGTGCCGTCGACACCGTTAGAGCTAGTGTATGGATAATCAGATTCGGTGTCGATACCACCGTTGTTGATCACCCATTCAAAGGCGTAGTCCATGTAACCTCCATCACAACCATAGTTGGTGGAGTCGCAGTCTACAAGCTCTTGTTCTGATAGGCTCACCAGGTCTCCGGTTACCAACGCGTTGATTCCTTCGATGGCTCCGGTTGATGAGAATGCCCAGCAGCTTCCTGCAATATGCCAATCGTCAATACAATAACATTACAATTTATTCTATATTTATTTATTATGATATTTTCTAATTCAGAATTTTTTAATCAAAGATATAACATTGTTTATATCTATATTATCAAAATAAGTTAATTTAGAATGTGATGTATATATTCTTTTAATATATATATTTATATATCTAATTTTTGTTAAATACTAACCATTATAACCTTAATTTTCATTCACAAAAAACATAATATAGGATTAATAACCAAATACTTTCAACTGTGTACCAAATTGTTACAATTTTATATTTTCTGTCAAACTGGGCAGAAATGACAAGTGTTGCCTATAGAAGGTCTTTTTTAGGTTAATGATATTATATTGAACATTGATGTTACAAAATTTCATCAATTAGACGTTTAATTACGCACTAATGACATGTTTGATCTGGGGTTTGCACTAATGACATGTTTGATCTGGGGTTTGCAAGTCAATTAATTCAAAACGAGTCTGGTTCGAACGCGCGTATTGCCCGTTAGGACCGTTTTGACTTTAGGTATTGCGTTTCGATCCTTTTCGTGGGTTTGACGTATTTGCAAGGTCCGAAATATAAATACGAACCCGAATTGGGCATATATATATCATTGGTGTAATTCAAACATTAGAAAAAGAAAAAATTAGGGTGTATTTGAGCATTTTAAAAGCATAAAGTTAGTTTTGTTAATTTTAACAATGATTATATTATAGTTAGTTTTAGAAAATAACTAAAAAGGTGATAAAATAGGTGTAAAAAAATGGTTGTTCTAATGATAGTAAACATGCATGGAGTTTTATTAAAAAATATTTAAATTTAAGGAGGCAATGCACATTTTATTCTTAAGAATTAGTATAAGAAATCTTTTGTTAACTTAAAATCATTTTTGCAAATTGGTACCCT
The DNA here is from genome assembly GCA_036873135.1 of Clarkia xantiana subsp. parviflora. Taxonomy (NCBI): domain Eukaryota; kingdom Viridiplantae; phylum Streptophyta; class Magnoliopsida; order Myrtales; family Onagraceae; genus Clarkia; species Clarkia xantiana. Next base: position 13,313,308 of record JAPTYO010000001.1, on the reverse strand, counting down.
AATTGTTAAAGCTTATGTTGCACAAATTATTTTTATAAAGCTCACAAAAACTATTATAATATGAATATGAAGAATGTGAATTAGTATACTAATCAAGATTAAATAATATACATGTAGAAAAAAAATGAGATTAAATAATTGAATGAAAAATAGTAATGTGTACATATGAAGAAGTTACAAAACCAATTACCAACCAATCAAAATGCTTGTCGGTGACATGACAAAAATCCAGGCTATTAGACGAAATTGTATCTCAATTATTCATATATAGATAGATTAGACGTCCAATTAAATGCATTTCAATACATTAGTGTCTAATTTTCAATATCATTAACTGCAACAAAGATCTCATATGACAGACACATGCTTATTTCTTTCCAATTTCACACATATGATAACATAGCAATTTGTCTGCAATCGATAGACTCGGTTGCGTTCTTGTTAATTTAAAAAAAAAAAAAAACTTTAGTTGGGAAAGATATTTGTAATTCGATTTAATTTATGTAGTAATTTAATAAGGGTTTATAGGTCTTTTAGTACTCTATGTTTATCCACTTTTGGTTTTTGGTACGACATGTTTGATTTTGCCTATTTTTGGTACCATACGTTTGCAAATTGTATACTTTTGGTCCGACCGTTAGTTGATCGTTAAATAGTCACGTGACTTGCACATGCCTAGCCCCAAATTTTGATTTTGTTCAGTTTAGTCATCAAATTTTTTGTCCTAACTTTTTATTTTTGCAATTTAGCCCTTAAACATTATCAACCGCACCCTAGGACTAAATTGACCTAGTAGTCCAACTCATGGCTAGGTCGGACCATGACTTGGGTCGCCGGACCCAGGCGACACTAACCATGGTCCAATCTGGCCATGGGTCGGACCATGGCTAGGTCAATTTAGTATTAGGGTCAATTAAACCCAATTGCAAAATTGACCTAGCCATGGTCCGACCCATGGCTAGGTTGGACCATGTTTAGGGTCTCCCGCGTTCGACGACCCTAGCCATGGTCCGACCTAGCTATGGTCGGACCATGGCTAGGTCAATTTAGTCCTAGGGTGCGGTTGAAAATGTTTAAGGGCTAAATTACAAAAATAAAAAGTTAGGAAAAAAATTTGAGTACTAAACTGAACAAAATCAAAATTTGGGGCTAGGCATGTGCAAATCACGTGTCTATTTAACGGTCAACTCTAACGGTCAACTAACGGACGGACCAAAAGTATATAATTTGCAAACGTATAGAACTAAAAATAGGCAAAACCAAACATGTGATACCTAAAGTCAAAAGTGGGCATACATAGGGTACCAAAAACCTATAAACCCATTTAATAATGATAATAATACATACATCACTAAAGTGAATGACCCAGCACCTGGGCTCACATAAATGACCCAGCCTACAGATGAGATTTGGCCCACTAAGAGCCCCATAATGGAACCTCGCACGCACTAAAGCAAAAAGAAAAATAACATTATCTTAATAAATAATATATTTTTTGGTTTGGCCAAAAAATAAATAAATAAATAATATAATTTTGGACTGAAAATAAAAATACTGTTTTCGGCCGAAAGAAGATAAATAATAATATATTTTGTGGCCACTATGTTAAATGAGACAAGGACAAGAGGTCTCCTTGGCTTTTTCCTCTAGGCTTGGTCTCTTTGCCGAACAAAGTCACAGACTCACAGTCGTGCTTCACACTTTGTATGGAAAGTAACTAGAAGATCAAGGGTTAAAAAGTCTTTTGAGACATGTAATTCACGTTGGGTTTTTGTGTTATATATGTTTTGTTAACCCAAAGCCTTATGCTTGTAATAGTTTTTTTTTTTTTTTTTTTTTTTCAATTTTCTATTGTCTTAAAAGTGAACCGTATAGAGAAATTTATTTTATTAATAGTATGATACAAATATTAAGTGTAGTTAATTTAATTTTCATACTTTTAAAGTTTTGCATATATTACAATTAAGTACACTCTTATAGTAAAAACGTAAAAGCATATTGTTCAATAAGCATGGTAGAAAATTTTGTAGGCTTTTTGTGCTATATATTTGCATTTTGTAGACTCTCTATCCGTTAATCAACTATTAATTTTGACTATTAAATATTTTTATTTTATTCCATTTGGTCCTCCAATTTATACACCTATCTTTTGAAGTTTACGATTTAGTCCCTAAACGACCCAATTGGACCCTAAGTTCAACTGACCCAGCCTTGGTCGGACCACGACTAGGATTGCCGGATACAGACGACTCCAGCGGTGAGGCGACCCAGCCGTAGTCTGGCCCAGCCATGAGTCGCACCATGGTTAGGTCAATTGGACACTAGAGTCTAGTTGACCCGATTGGACCCAAGGGTCCAATTGATCCAGCCATGGTGCGACCTATAGTTGGGTCTGAACACGACTGGGGTCGCCGGACCCTAGAGTCTAATTGACCCAGCCATGATACGACCCACGACTGTGTTGGACCATAGTTGGGGTTGCTCGGGTCCGGCAACCCTAGTCGTGATCCGACCAGGCCATGGGTCGCACCATGGCTAGTTCAATTGGATTGTAGGGTCCAATAGGATTTTTTAGGGATTAAATTGAAAAATTCCAAAGTTAGGTGTATAAATTGGAGGACTAAACTGAATAAAATAAAAGTATCTAACGATCAAATTTGATAGTTGACTAAATGATGCACTAAAAGTCTATAAAATGCAAATATATAGCACCAAAAACATACAAAATAAAATATATGACACAAAAAATCAACATTTATTAAACATATGACTTTAAAAAACTCTTTTAACCTAAAATCAATAATTACATAGCATTATTTACCTAAAGGAATAGTTTTCTGTCTAATATCATCCACTTTACTATATCGTTAAAGCAAATCTCTCTCTACTCAGCCAGTTTAAACTTACATCTAATGTAATCGATCTACTGAAATATTTTAGAAAAAAGAATTTAGACTTGACGTGATTCATTCATTCATTGTAATTAATTCTAAATAGTTTTCTTAGTTGGTATAATTAGTATCAAAGCAATTTGGCAGCAGCGCTGGGTGAGATATATATATATATATATTCGCTCGCTAGCCTTTGATCATTATATATGCTTAAGGGTTTAATTCATGCCATACGTTTTTAGAAAATTCAAAAAATTCGCAGTTCAAACAATATTTTTTTTTTTGTATTAATTTGGTACTGAACGCTTCTATTTTGTACTATTTTCAAATCCGTTAAGGTTCCGTCCATTTTTGTCGTTAAAAGTCACGTATCGTACACGTAATTGGCCCTAAACTTTTGATTTTATTCAATTTAGTCTCTCTAATATATTTCTAATTTTTAATTTAGTTCTCAAATTTCAATATCGAACCCTTAACCCAAATCGATCTAGCCAGATCTAGCCTTAGGTATGGAGTGAATCCTTAACCTATATTCAAGCGTTAATAACCAAATTGCAACTCAAACTAAGACTTATTTAAAAATTATTAAGTGAATTTTGATTTGATTACAAAATGCTATTTAAGAATTGAGGTTAATTGTAGTTATCAACACAAGGTTATCATTTAGTATTAACTAAAAGATCATTCTATTTCTATGTATCAATCACCACCTCCCTAAAGGAGCGATCTTATCCAATTTCTTCATTCATAAACATAAATATTAATATATAAAAATTATTATATATAAATAAGAAAGAAAGTCAAAGGCATATCATCTAATTCATCTATCAAGTTCCAAGCACCTGAATTATTTCTACAAAAGTTTTAACCTTAAGATGTGATGCAATTAATTATGAGCAAGTGGCCACCTAATTATATATATATATATAAATAAATAAATAAAAAGTGGGTGTGAAGGGAAGGGAAGGGAAGGGAAGGGAAGTAACAACTAACCACATTGTCCTTGGTCCTTAATAGGGGTGACGATGCCGTAGTTCCTCCAATCCAAGGACGACGGCGCCTCGCAAGTCTCCACCTTCCTCCGGCGTTGATTCCTTTTTCCTCTTCCTCCTGGGCTCTTGTTATTAGTATCCCACCGCTTCGTCTCAGGTTTCTTAACACCCTTACCCTTCAAGTACATCTTCTGGTACTCCTCGTTGCTCAGATCCGCGAATTTGTTCAGACCCAATGAATTACTACTACTCCTCTTTTTCTGCTGCTGCATCACGTACTTGAGGTTCCTCTTGAAGTTCCCCACACGCCTCTCCATCTCCCCCGCGCCTGAGTACACCTTCCCGTGCTTCTCCCTCCATTTCCGGAACAACTCCACTACCCTCTCCTCGGAGACTACACCCTCCACCTCCTTGTCCCGCACAATCGAGTACTCATCTGACAGATTTGATGCTGCGGATGCAATTGACACGCAAATCAACAGCGTACCAATACCCAGCTGATGATAAATCCAACCCATTGCTAGCTCTAGCTGTGTTGAAGAATTGGTGATCCACAAGTATATATATGTAGTAAGTAAGTAGATTAATAATAATAATAACAATAATATATGGTGCTGCTTCCTACCGGTCAGTCAGTCAGCTCCGGGGGTGGGGTGGTAACCAGAATATGAAAATTTAATAATAAAAAGATAATGTGACCGTTTTTAATCCACACGTACAATGACGAAAATGACATGTGAGTCTCGCAGAGTTTCTGGATTTTTTGGAGGATACTTTTGTAATATCGCCTCCCACGTTCATATAAAATAATCGACTTTCCTTTTTCTTCATTCACAACATTTGATTATTTTTTTATTTTAGCATCAACATAGTTAGTTGGCACTTATTCAATCTTTCATTTCTCAACAATAATGCTGTTTGACATTGCGCAGCGGGACAGATCTACCGGTCAACGAAATGTTAAGTAGTTGCAGCAGCAAATAGCTTGCTAGCTATGGAAATCAACGCATACCTTTCTTATACGCAGTATCATAAGAACCGGACCGGGAATCGAACTGGAAAGGGCACCACTTCCCGTTCATCCGGTCCGAACAAAACCGACAGTATAGAGTAGAATTGCAGAAATATAGTGGCGCTCATTTTTCTCCTTCTTCTTGCTAACATATCTCATTATTCCTCGTGTAGAAGTAAACTTAGAAATCCAAGAGTATATCTTAGCAATCTTAGAAATCCTGCAACAGTATATCTTAAAAACCCATATAAGCAATTTTAGATATCCTACAATATATCTTCACCGCAGTCTAGTGCTCCTATGCCACTTGAAATTTCATCATCTGGCAATCACATCTCTTATAGATTCTGTGGTTGCGACCCACATGTCATTTAACGGCGTCGGAGCTTCCACCGGCGTTGAAAACCACATCATGGCCACAGCTCAGCAGATAATCAAGCTTCTTAACGCGTTCAAATCTCCAAGGACGACCAGGAAGACATGCTGCCCATTTTCTCCAGTTTCAACAACCACCTCTCCAGGATCACCGATCTCGTCGAGAGTCGAAACCATGTCGGGTGTTGAGGACAGGTTCGAATCTGCTGAGCGTGTCCTCCTCAGTTGGAATCGAGGCCAGCTTCTTTGCCGTGGGTGGAATTTACCGATATTGAGAAATAAAGATGAGTTGCGGCTGTTCAGACTTTGCTCATTTTTGCTAGGGTTTTGTGGCTTTACTCCTCCGGTACACATAATGAACCGAAGGACTGGCCAGATCGTCAAAAACCGCACGGTTCGCTGAAAATCGAGTTTTTGAACCGGGTTCGCTTACATCTTTTGATGGATAAATGTCCAATTCGGGTTCGTATTTACATTTCGGGCCTCGTAAACGTGTCAAAAATTACATCTCGGTTTAATTACATCTCCCACGGTATCAAAACGGTCCGGAAGCGCATTTACGCGCGTCCGGACCGGACCTCCGGGTTGCACGGCAATCCGGACCTCGCCGAATTGCCCAAATTCGACGAGGTCCGGATTGCCTTACGGGTATCGCGCGACTACCGTATCCGCGATTACCGTTACGTGTAGAGAAGTCAAGTTCGCACATTACCAATATGAATGACGGTTACCGCATGATCTTGAACCGTCATCAAACCGCTCTAAAACCGGGTCCGCTCCCAAGAAAGCCTATAAATAGGAGGTCTTGGCCACCCATTTTCACACATTCTCATTTTGCCCAACTTTGGTATTTTGAGCTCTGACTTCTCTCTAGAAATATTCTCTCTCTAGAAATTACCCTTTTGCCCTTATAATGACTTAAGCATCGGAGAGGGCTCCGCTAGCACCACCCCCCCTCTCCGTGCTAGCATTGGTCCTTCGTGCAGGAACTGCGTCCCAGACGCCCGCATCCGTGCACAGATCCCCGACATTTGAGACACAACCTTACCGAGACACATCCGTACCGAAATTCAGACCTCATACGGGAGCAGATCCGAACACTTGTCAGTGGCTCAACCTCCTCCTGACGGAAGGGTTACAACCCAAAAGCCCGCACAACCACGCGAACAAACGCGTCCTTACGACTTTGTTCATCCGGACGCAACATTGGCGCCGTCTACGTGATTCGAACAAGAAGCCACCGTACCGCGAAATCATGACGAGTGATCACAACCCTCCCGAAGAGGTGAAAAATCCAAGGAAAAGGCCCGGGCGCCCCAGGAAATCCCCGGCAAACAAAAGAACAGGAGGCCAAGCTCCAGCTGGGAGCCAGTCAGGACCCTCCCACATTCCAAGAGCTACTTCCATAGCTTCATCCATACCGACTGACAATGCGCCCAACGCACAGCACAAAGAGCCAAGGGACAAACATCACGCATATCCACCTGGTTTCGAACCAGAAATGCACGAAGATGAATCCCAAGCAGGAATGCCACAGGGCGAACAAAGAACGAGGGCAAACCCAATGCCCACCGTTACTCCAGCGATGATGGCTGCGCTGGAAGAGTTACTCGCATTCCGCGAGTCTCTAAAAAACCAAGGATACGCAGCTCAGCCACCTTCGGCCAACCAACAGTATGCTGCGCCAGCAAGAGAGATGTCACAAGACACTACTCGCTATGACAATCCTTTCCAGGGCAGGAACCAACACGCAAGATATGAACCTGCACGGTCATACACTCCTTTCCAAGGAACCCAACAGTGGAGGAACGAAAGGCAGCCCCCATTCTACCACCCACAGCAGCCTACAAGAGATGATCCTTTGCAGGCCACAAGCAGGGATCAATCTGACATCTACCACAACAATGGTCAGCAAAATCCTTCAAAAGGTTATGCTGAACCAGCAAAAGGGTTTACTGCCGATATGTTAGAAGAAATGGTGGAAAAGAAGATGAAGGAAGCAAAAATGAAGGGTATGCACGCTCTTGAAGAAAGGGCGTCACATCCATTCGCTGACCACTTGGTGAACAGTCGCGTCCCAGACGCACTGTATCGAATTGGAGGGGACCTCTACCGGGGAAAAGGAGACCCAGTTGAACACGTGCAAAAGCACGAGGCCTCTCTACTGGGCAGAACGAAGAACCCACAGCATTTCGCAATGACGTTTTCACAAACTCTTGCCGGGACAGCAGCACACTGGTTCTTCTCACTGCCATGCGGAAGCATGACTTCATGGGCGGACCTAAAGGCCAAGTTCATTCAACGATACATGGGCGAGCACACATTGTTGAAAGGGGCAAACGCTCTGGATGGCGTTCAACAACAAAACGAAGAGTCTCTTGCCGACTACTACGTCCGCTTCAATCAGAACATCTCTGACATTCAGGGAAACCTGACAGAAGGAGAAATCGTTCGAGCGTTCATTCGAAACCTCGGACGAAGAGGCAATGCCCTAGCTGAAAAAATGGCAAAACGCCCAGCAGAATCCATGGAGGAGTTAGCCGCCAGAGTCAAGGAATACATAGACCTCGAAAGGTTCAAAAGTCAGAACAAGGCAAAAATCGCTGCAGCAAAGGCAAAAGATAATTCAAAGCAGAACCAACCAAAACCACACCCAAGTGGTCAACAAGGAAGACATTGGCAACCACAGCCAAAACGACCCTTTCAAGGATATTTTCAGAAGCCAAAGGAAGTAAACCTTGCCGACTGCATTCCTTTGAATGCCCCGCTGTCTGTAATTTTGAAAGAAATGAAGGACGCGAATATGTGGAAGGAGCCAAACAACTTCGGGAAAGGCCCATTGGGAAGAGACAAGGACAAGTGGTGTGAAAACCACGAAGTCTTCGGTCACGAGACTGATAGCTGCGTCAGTCTACGCTTCCGAATCAACAACTTCGTCCTCAAAGGCGAATTGAAGCAATTTGTTGATCAGGGCAACAATCCCCCAAGAAAGGCTCAACCAGAGTCGTCAAAAAGAGGAAAAAAGGGAAAAGAGAAGGTCAATGACAACCCTCCGCCAGCTAAGCGAGGTGTAATCAACGTCATACACGGAGGGCCTGCCGCCAGAGGACAAGTATCTAATGCTCGGGACATTTATGCATCCCAAGCAGCAACACTGCCGAAGTACGGAAAGCGTAAACAACCCGAGCAAGACGACGCAGTCATCCAATTCTCCAGGGAAGACTTAAAGCATATCGTTTACCCCCACGATGATGCTTTAGTTATTACCATGGACATTGACGGGTACGATGTGAAAAGAATTCTTGTCGATGGTGGAAGCTCCGCTGACATTCTACATGTCAGAGTCCTGGAGCAGCTAGGAAAATCTGTCAAGGATTTGTCCCCAGGAACCTTCTCATTAGTCAGCTTCGCCGGAGCAGCTACACAACCCCTGGGCACAATTACACTTCCTGTCATCCTTGGCCAGGGGTGGAGAGCATTACATATCAACGTCACTTTCGTAGTTGTAGAATCTCTCGGAGCCTACAACGGAATCTTAGGACGAACAACGATGAATCCTTATGTGATCGTGCCCTCCACCGTCCACCAAAAGATGAAGTTCCCGACGGAACATGGGATTGGGGAAGTGCTAGGCGATCAGATAACCGCAAGACGTTGTTACGTCAGTGCCTTGAGAGCAAAACACCAATACCATGTGGCCATGATAAATTCCTTCAAGAGGCAGAAAGTTGTTGATGAAAGAAAGAAGCAACTGATGGAACAAGCTGTTACAGTTTGGACCCAACAAGGAAGCATCCAGTTCTCACCATGGCACCAGATTTGGCTCGTAAAGCAGGGAGAAGACGAGCCAATCATGGAATACTTCATCAGATTTGCCTCCAACGCCTCAACAGCGAAAGCAACAAGAGAAGAAGTGATAAGTGTGTTCTATGCAAACATGAACGCGAAATCTTTCCTTCTCTTTGGACGAACTCATGGATGGCAAACAACAAAAACCATGGCAGATCTAAAGGATAAGCTTGAGACAGCAGTCTTATGCGAACAAGAACTGAGGTGGGGTACACCCCTCAGTTGGGACAAAGGAGTTCGAGTAAGAATGAACAAGCAGGAAGACGCAAGAATTGATACCGACAACATCTTCACACCGCTAAACACGGTGGCCGAAGATATTTACGTCAACCTGCTGGAAAACAAGCTCCCAAGTCCACTTGTCCCGGAGACAGATTTCTTGGGCAACAACATCAGAGAATGGTGCAAGTACCATAAAACTTGGGGGCACAACACAAACATGTGTCTACCATTAATGTGGGAAATTGGAGAATGCATCACGCTAGGTGCACTAAGGCGATTTGTTGCAACCAACTATGCGACATCGTCATCAAACCAGCCATAATGAAACGGGAGAAACAACTATCTTTTAGATTACTTTGCGCATTCCTAGTACTTCTAGTATAATCAATGTAAATATACGCAAGAATCTAATAAAGTCAATCTACATTTGTAGGTACATATCTATCTCTTGCACGATATTTTTTGGATTAAACGCGAAGCAACTAAACTACGCGCTTATTATCTACATCAATAATCCAAGAAATTATGACACGTGCAAGCAAAGTCTATCATGCGTTATGACAACGTTTATCATCAACAACAATTTACCCATATGGATGACCACATAAAAGGCATTATCATAGAGTCGAACACTTGGAGTTAAGCCCAAGACACTTTCAAAAACTACATATTGCAAATACACACAATGGATGATATTTGCATACCTACACCAACAAGGAGTTTATTTCTCCATCCACAAATCAACATCTACATCAAGGAGGCGCTGGCAAAGCAATGGTGCTGTGTTCACAAGACAACTCATTTGACGCAAGGACAACTTACGGATTATTTACAAAAAAGAAACTTATAGCAATTCTCTCCTCAAAGAAACGACTACTCAAAGAGTCGTCACCAACAAACAATATCTTGGATTAACACCAAAACCTACTATCAAAGGGGGCATGTTTACTTCTAGGTGACATCTCTCTTTAAAAGCAAATCCTCATGATCATAGCCATTCCCTGAATTCAGAACAGGATGGGCAAATACAATAACGGGGCTGACCACCCTCCATAACGAATGTCCTCTGTTTAGACGACACTCCTTTGTACGAATTCCTGGTAAGGGTTCACTTTTCATAACGGATGTCCTCTGTTTAGACGACATTCCTTTGTTACGAATTCCTAAGTACGGGTTCACTCTTCATGGCGGATGTCCTCTGATTAGACGACACTACTTTGTTACAAATTCCTAGTACGGGTTCACTCTTCATAACGGATGTCCTCTGTTTAGACGACATTCCTTTGTTACGAATTCCTAGTACGGGTTCACTCTTCATAACGGATGTCCTCTGTTTAGACGACATTCCTTTCTTACGAATTCCTAAGTACGGGTTCACTCTTCATGGCGGATGTCCTCTGTTCAGACGACACTACTTTGTTACGAATTCCTAGTACGGGTTCACTCTTCATGGCGGATGTCCTCTGTTTAGACGACAATCCTACATAATGAACTCCTAACAAGGGTTCACTCTTCAATGCGGAAGTCCTCTTGCAAAATGACAATTCCGTACTATAGATTTTCAAAATCGTGTTGCATGGTTCCTGGACGCAGAAAACATGCATCACAATTCATACTCTCAAAAGTGCTACATGGTCCCTGGACGCAGGAATCATGTATCACAAATATTTTTACCAAATACTTTGCCAAATACTTTATAAATTTTTTTCTATATCAAACACCTTTTCAAACATTTTATCAAACAACCTTTTTCAGATTCGCAAAACTTTCTTTCAAAACCCAAAAAGTTTTTACGTATGCTTCCCCAACGCGGGTTGATACACGCTGGCAGGTGCGCACCCTGTTTAAAACTCATAAATTTACAAGTAGAGTCTTGTACAACGTCGCCTTAGAGTGGAACTAAGAGACGGTATAAACTAGTATCTTGCTCAAGCAAAGATAACACATTTCAAACATACTACTTGTTAAGTCGCTATACGCGAGTCACTTGACAAGTTTCGACGGATATAGTGTCAAGCTATACAGGAAGACGTACAACATGCATAACACATCGTGCGAACAATTTTGAATTGAAAGTGGCTATCAGTCACGACTGCGGGGACTACGTTTACACTACTAGTCATCCGGGTTCAGGAAACACAGTAAGCGATAACGGTATGAAATATTACTAACAAGTTATCATGCAAACTGCTGTGTATAAAACAGGTTCATACGACGAAGTTCAAAGTGAACAAGTCACAAGCAACAATCAAACAACAACTCCAACAAGTTTCTAAACATAGAAGCCGGGGGCAAACGAGCTCATAAACGAGTTCAACATATCGAAAAGATGACACAAATCAAAGCAGTCCATCATCCCTGACAGGGCTGGGCGGAACAGGCAAATGTTGCACATTAGTGCCGCCACCATCTTCTCCCAACAAAAATGCAAACTCAGATGTTGCAGTATCTAAGCGACGAAGCTCGGCAACTTGCCCAACAGCAGACTCCGCATATGGCCCTAACTTGTCAAAAGGAAAGCCAGGAGCAAGAATACTCACTCTACGAATAAAGTCCTCAGCAAACTCGCTGAGCATAGGAGTGGCCTTCACTGTGGCAGCAGCAGTAACTGCGCTATCAAATCCAGGGGTAGAAGGGAACTTGCTAAGTCCCTCTTCAATGCCAGCCTTCATCTCTGCCTCACGAACTTTCCGGCAGGCAACCTTGTGCTTGCCTGCGTTATCAGATTCAAGCTGAACAAGGCTGGCATGATCAGACTCATAACGAGCATCAAAATCCGTCTTCTTCAATGAAAGACGACGCACTTCATCCTTAGCTTCCTCAAGCTCCTTGGACAAAGTAGCAGCTTTGTCTGCAATGGCAGGGTTCTCCTTGACAAGCTCTAACATGAAAGAGGCCATGTGCACCATGTCGGAAACAACTTGAAAACAAGGACACAATAAACATACATGTTCGAGAACAACGAACATAGCGAAGTGGAAAAAAGATACTCACTGGAGTGAATCCAGACAATGATCTCTCAACAAATGCTCGTGTCTCCTCGTCACTCGAGGGTTGAACAACTCGATCACCAGGAGGAATGGATCGATGGAGAACACGCACGCCAACTTCAGGCATGCTCAGCTGGGAGTTCTTGGGAAAAGAAAGATCTCCTGCCACATACGGCATCCACTTACCATCTGAAATATCACCATCCAAAGGACGAAGAAGATCCGCACGTCCAAGTGGCGGGATCGGTACATGTAAACCAAGCAGCGTTATACAAAAGCCAAAAATAAAGCGTATAAAGGCACAAAATCAAGTGTCCATCTTATACCAGAAAGAAGAGAACGTTCCACCTCGGACCGCTCCTTCGAGCGGGGGGCAGACAACGCATCCTCGCTACCGCCAACTTCCTTCCCTTTATGGCAGGAAGGAGTAGGAACGGTCACAGTAGTCTTCGGACGCTTTGAACTGCTCGAAGAACGCGCCCCAGTGGTGGACCGTTTGGAAGAGTCAGGAGCAACAACAACGCGGTCAGTAACAAGCGTCGTACGACCTGCAAGTAGCATACAAAGTTACAACCCAACTGAGAAAATAAAAGATTATCCTTTCAAAAAAAGCTATCTACCTTTACCACGTCCAGAAGCCGCTGATGCTCCAGAAGCAGATGGGGGAACGATCCTCCCGCTAGAAGCAATCTTGCGAGCGGCCGCCGTCTGTAAAGACGAGCTTTTTCCGTCAAACCAACCTACAGTGCAACACGGTAGAAAGTTATAAAAATGATCAACATACCGAAGTTGCAGAAGGGAGCACATGGATCCCAGCATCAATCAATTCTTGATCGGATGCACGCAATGAGCAAGTAGAGCTGCGCGATTGTTGACAACGATATATCTGCTTTATCACTTCCTTATCCGACGTGGAGAGTTCCCGAAAAGCAGGCGCGGGATCAAATTTCTGAACATACTCGGCATCCCAAGTCGTCCCCGCATCATGAACAAAGAAGTAATGATGCCTCCAATGGTCGGCAGACCGATCCGCGGTAGCAACTAACCGGTAACTAGGATCCCACTTGGCTTCCCCAAGACCAAGCTCCTCAAAACCATCGCTCTGCAAGTTCGGCCAACGAACTTTCACACCGCATAATCCCGCAGAGTCTGAACTCTTAAGCTGGTAGAAACAGCGAAAGAGGGTCCGAGAATAACGCCAGGATTGCCTGTGAATCAACACTCTGAAACAAGTCCATACTCTAATCCCGTTGGGTGCAAGATCTAAAGGGGAAATCCCATATCCGCTACAGAGATCAACCAAGTCGGAACAGTAGGGAAACCGCAAACCCTCTCTAACGTGTGATGTGTACACGACGGATAAATCTACAGGCGGAGGAGTAACATCTCCTAGATTGCTATCAGGAAGTACCTCAAAGGGGTAAAAAGCCTCGGTACAAGCGTCGAGTCCGGAAGCACTCGCATACAAGGTGAACAGGGATCTATCCAAGCAGTTAGTATAATACCTAACCAACGCCTCAGTCTCTCCAGCGGGAGATACCCTAACAGCTACCCCCTCATCAGTGTCTAAAGCACTACCTGCCGGCAAAGGCGGGTCTACTTCCAAGTCATCCTCTATATCGGAATTAAAGGGAGTCTGCGATAGAGGAGTGGTGGACTTACTCATTGTATCAACGCGATCAAAGGGAAAGAAGCTCCGCAAGAAGTTACTACAATCCCACAACCTGCAAGAAGCAATCAAAGTTAACGCGCGTATCAACATCAATGCGCGTATCAAAGTTAACGCGCGTATCAACATCAATGCGCGTATCAAAGTTAACGCGTGTATCAACATCAATGCGCGTATCAAAGTTAACACGTGTATCAACATCAATACGCGTATCAAAGTTAACGCGCGTATCAACATCAATGCGCGTATCCAAGTTAACGCGCATATCACCATCAATGCGTATATCAAAGTCAACGCGCGTATCAAAAGTCAATGCGCGTATCAAAAGTCAACGCGCGTATCAAAAGTCAACACGCGTATCAAAAAGTCAACGCACGTGACCAAGTTCCACGCACATAGTAAAATTGGTACGTACCATGGAAGGAACTAACGTCCTAAGGAGCTATCATGCAAACGGGGGATTAACGCGACAAACCGTAAGAATCGAACGCGGCAACGCTTAAGGAAAATTTTTCTCTACGGCATCAAGACGACAAGTGACTATGCCTAAAGTTATTGGGCAATCCCCGTCAACCAAAAAACCCGCCAAGAAGGAAAATTATGCATATCGACCAAAAAAGCTTCTACACGAAGATACGGGGAATTCTACGTCAAATACCCACGGAAATGAAAAATCGCCTAAATTATGGACAAACGACGATAATGACGGCAATCAATCAGCAATTACTCGACGTATAAACATCAACAAGCAGTCCCACATGTCGACAACGAAAAATGACTTAAACAAACAACAATACGGTGACATCGGCATTCAAGTCGAAGCTGTCCTAAGAATTCGAATTTTCAAATTACCTCAAAACGTGACGGAAGGTATTCCAATGGACTCCCCTCGTCGAGACGATTCCGGAAAGGTAAATACCGCAACGAGGCGAGGCCGGGAAGGCGGCGCGTGGGCCACACGCTCCGGCGAAGGACTTCCACACGCGGCGGCGCGTGAGGGCGCGTCCGGTGGCTCCTGGAGGCTCCGAAGGTGGCGCTGGAATCCTTGGGACGAACCGAGTCGAATGACGGTGTCAACTTCCAAAAACAAGCCAAAAATCAGACTCGAAACTGTCAGAACGTATCTAAGCTCCACGACGGCGAAGAAATTTTGAACACAAAAGCAATTTCGGGAAAGGGTGAATGAATTACCTGCAAAGGGAATGGAATGGTGAACTCCCAAGATGCTGGAAGGATAAATGGGGATGTGTGTATTTACAAATCCCAAAGAGATGCTTTGTGGATAAGGATCCAAGGATTAGTTTACCTACATTCAAGACTAAACCCCTATGGTATACTCTATTCTCTCCTCTAAAAATATCTACTCTTATGCGTATCTTGACATGGCACGTATCAAACCCACCACTTTACGTATACGTTGCAACCGCATGATTCATGATTCGGTAATCACTTAGTTGTTTTAGACACGTACGATTTCTATTTCTTGCACTACGTAATTATGATCTTGCCATGTCCATTACCTATACACGCGTATTGATAGAGGCATGCTTGCATAATGTATTATCAATTGCCTATGTTTCCGACGATAACCATACTTGCGCATATACATTTCCTATTGCACTAACCATGATGAAAGGAAACAAAGTCATTCGGTCGGAAAATCAAACGACGGACAAAATCAAGATGCTTGCGTCCGACCAACGATCAAAACCGAAAGGTTAGCGTCAAACTCAAATTGGACAAATATCCTAACTTAAAATAGAGTCAAGAAAGGTTCTAAACCGTTACTTGACTCGGGGGCAAGTGATGGATAAATGTCCAATTCGGGTTCGTATTTACATTTCGGGCCTCGTAAACGTGTCAAAAATTACATCTCGGTTTAAAAACATCTCTCACGGTATCAAAACGGTCCAGAAGCGCATTTACGCGCGTCCGTAACGGACCTCCGGGTTGCACGGCAATCCGGACCTCGCCGAATTGCCCAAATTCGACGAGGTCCGGATTGCCTTACGGGTATCGTGCGACTACCGTATCCGCGATTACCGTTACGTGTAGAGAAGTCAAGTTCGCACATTACCAATATGAATGACGGTTACCGCATGATCTTGAACCGTCATCAAACCGCTCTAAAACCGGGTCCGGTCCCAAGAAAGCCTATAAATAAGAGGTCTTGGCCACCCATTTTCACACATTCTCATTTTGCCCAACGTTGGTATTTTGAGCTCTGACTTCTCTCTAGAAATATTCTCTCTCTAGAAATTACCCTTTTGCCCTTATAATGACTTAAGCATCGGAGAGGGCTCCGCTAGCACCACCCCCCCCCTCTCCGTGCTAGCATTGGTCCTTCGTGCTGGAACTGCGTCCCAGACGCCCGCATCCGTGCACAGATCCCCGACATTTGAGACACAACCTTACCGAGACACATCCGTACCGAAATTCAGACCTCATACGGGAGCAGATCCGAACACTTGTCAGTGGCTCAACCTCCTCCTGACGGAAGGGTTACAACCCAAAAGCCCGCTCAACCACGCGAACAAACGCGTCCTTACGACTTTGTTCATCCGGACGCAACATCTTTCACTTTTGCTTGAACTAGACCGTTGGAGGCTCCGTTTCTGATTTGAAACCGGTCAGACCGCCGGTCCGGTTCTGATAATACATATAGGTGATATAATTTTGGGCGAAAATATAAAACGTACGCAAGTAAATGCAACAAATTCTTGCTGCTACAACATGTCTATAATGGTGAATGCTCCAAACATGTTCAAAACAATGATAAATACTACTCAGTCCACCATCCAAAACTTTCTAATAAATCACTACAAGAAAAATCGATTTTACATACCGGAGAAATGCTGAGTGAGCGGTCGGTCGGGAATGTACTACCGTTTCCCCACCAGAATACGTCCAATTCGAGCGAAAAGTGCTCCTGGCTTTTACTGATCGATTTTTCCGACCCATTCTCCCAGTAAGAAAACAGTCGGTACACGATGACCATTACCCACCGGTACCTGATGCCCCGTGCACGGTCTGTGAGTACCTTACTGATATCCAACCGATTTTTGCACCAGACCTGTCAAAACAATTTTCTTACGGGCATTTTTTAGGCCGACTATTTTCGGGCTGCAACAGTGCGTTCACTTCAGACACTGTAAACATGTTGACACATTAAATGGCTATGTTAATACATGCATTTTCATGATCGGTGCACAAAACAAGTAAAAAAACCAGATCGTTAAGTATTTGTTGGTAGGCGTACACACTGAAATTTTTCTTACCGCTGCAGAGGACCTAAAGCCATTTGCAGTTGCTCCCTTAAGTAAGCACCAGAAACAACATCTAGCAAGCTTTTTCGTGGAGGCCCTCCATCGATCCCTGGCACAACGTCTTCCACCGGAAAGTCGACAAAGCATACTCGTCCTGGCCGTCGAAGCGACCCTGGGATAGACACAACGACCCATCCCCAGTAAAAGGCAGATGAAAAGTAAGGTGGACGGATAATTCCCTCGTTCTACGTGCGGGTTAAAGAAAACTACAACAAGAATTCGTAAGAACTTAAGGCTGATTTTACTATTTGTTTAGTCGCAGAGATATATACAGTAGTCATCTAAGTTTGGGGATTTACAAACATGAACATATGTCGACACTTTTAACTTTAGATACCGCCACGAGAAATGACTAGATGGCTACACAACTTTGGTAGAAACCGCGTTTGATGAATGAGGTAAAAAGTTATGAGGCAGGTTATATTGGGGAGTGAAAGTGCAAAAAAAAAACCACACTCCGACAACGAGATACCTCACTACTACAACATTACTGTGGGTTGGAGGCAGTTTGCACACGATATCTACCTGGCCCTTGGAGATATGATTCGCATCAAACTGGTGGATGACGACATTTTCGACATTGAACTGTATAATGAACGTGAATTTCTAAAACAAGATCATTTTGATGTAGAAGACAATTTATCTGGCGAGGAAGGTTGGCTACATAATGGTGATGTTTTTCCTACTAGGTGAGGGTTGTGCTCGCGGCGGAGGTGGGGTTCACTGCGACATCAAACTAACGACTAGCAAGAAAAGATGCGTAAGTAACATATAAAACTTTGCGTTGTGTCTGATTGAGTAATATATACTTATTTTATGTATTCATACCTACAAAT
Source organism: Clarkia xantiana subsp. parviflora (assembly GCA_036873135.1). Lineage (NCBI taxonomy): Eukaryota > Viridiplantae > Streptophyta > Magnoliopsida > Myrtales > Onagraceae > Clarkia > Clarkia xantiana. Next base: position 13,295,146 of record JAPTYO010000001.1, on the reverse strand, counting down.
ATTCGACATTTGCTGTAAACACCTAATTTTGGTACGTGCGACACTTATATAACACGTTAAAAAATGTTATGAGTAACGTGTTTAAAAAAGGAAATATCTGGATATGGAAGGTCAAGTGGTTGCTAAAATTAGACTTGGTTTAAATTAAGATAGTATAGATGCATTTAATCTTGAGTAATATTCAGAAAATATATGATAAATATTTATGGCAATATGCAATAAATATATATTCATATTAGGGAAAATATTGTTTTCCTAATTTTAGGTGTTAATTTAGCGTCGAGTCGACGTCGCAGTGCCCTGCTTCTCTTCCCTTGCTGCGTCGGAGCCGTCCATTCTGCAAAGCGCCAGTGTCGTCCCTGCTGTGCTGAAGCCTTCGTCCTTGCAAGGTGAGTTTTATTTTATTTTATTTTTATTTTTTTTATTATTCGTTATATTATATTATTATTATATTAGGTATAATTATTTAGATTTAATTTGATTAGATAGTTTAAATGTAATTAGTTTAATTTTAATTGAGTATAATATCTAATTACTCTAATTATGTATGTATAATGTTGAAATAGGTATATGGATTTACGCATGCTTGATAATTTCAGTGTTTAGGAGTTATAGATCATAATTAGTTTTTTTTTAAGGTATATAGTTGATAACGTTTTTGCGTATGATAAAAATTTGATTAAATCTTGATATCGTTAGATTAATTGAATGTAACGTGTATATTAAAAATAAAATTGACAAATTAAGTGAATTGAGTAACGAAATGGTGTAATTTAAAATTATATTTTTAATCGTAATAGAACCCCCGAACTCGAATATCTAATCTTAGACCGATTTTATACATAGGTGTTTAATTCGTTATTCGATTAGGTAATTTAAGATTTTAGTTAGCCTTAATTAACTAGTGGCGACTCTTCTAAAAAAATCCACGTTTTTGAAAACGTAATCGCCTTAGGTCAGATTTTAGGGTCTGACAATTTGGCGACTCTGCTGGGGTTGTTTTAGAGGGTTCGGGCTCATTATATTCGCTTATTTTCCATATTTTTTTAATTTAATTTATTTTATTTTTATTGATTAATCTAACTTTGTTTTTCTTTTTTACAAGTACAAAGTGTAGAATTTAAACTAACTTTTTTTCTTTTTATGGCATCATTTAAATTCGCACACACCAATTTAGAATAGTGTCCAAAACGCCTAAATCCCTGGGCAACTAGGAACCCCGGAGAGTTAGTAAGGGTACGACTGCGCGGCCGAGCCGCTGGAACGACTCATAACAACTCCACCGCTCGTGAAGGTCCTGTGATCCCTATGATGGGGTAAGGAAACCACTGTGTCGGAAGCCTATCAGTGGAACCTACCTTGTAAAGCAAAGCCATACATTTTTACCCCCTCTAACATGTCGATTTTATCCATATTTTTTTTTGTTGTTGTAAGTTATCAGGTAAACTGTAAGCTTTTCTATGTGTGTAACTTTATTTCCCATGCATTCATCTCATTGCATTTAAAAAAAAAAAAATTCAGCTGTTTAGTTAGTCATTTAATTGTAGAAACTTTCTTTTCAAACATGAATTCCGTATGCATTTTTTTTTAGAAAAACCTCTTATTTGAATTTTTTATTTATTTTAAACATGTGTTTCGTACACATTATTAAAAAAAAACTCTTCTGGTAAATTGTAATTTTGGTTAGCGCGTCGCGTATGCATTGTTTTATAAAAAAACATTTTAGGAAAAATTGTAATTCCTCTTTAGCTATTAGAACTTCTAATTTCGAATGTGCATTTTATATGCATCATTTCAAAAACTTTTTACCTAATTTTTTATATTTTAAATAATGCATCAAATATGCATTAATTTTTTAAAAAAAATTAGATGAATCGTAAGCTCTCTTAGTTTTAGGGCTCTTTGTTTAAAAAACCTTTTACCTGATTCTTTTTTTAATCAAAAGACGTGCATCTCATATGCATTATTTTCGAAAAAAAAACCTTTTAGGTAAATTGTAATTTTTATTAGTTGTAGAACTTTTATTTTTAAGTTTGCATCTTGTATTTATTTTTGTACATCTCATATGCATTCTTTTCAAAAACTTGTTGCCTGAATTTTTAATTTTGAGTAACTAGGATGCTTTGATTTTTTTTTCCTCTTAAAAAAAAATTAGGTAGCTTGTATGATTCTTAACTGTACAACTTTCATCTCATAGCATTGTTTTAGGAAAAAAAAAATTTTAGATAGATTGTAAATCTTCTCTTAATTGTTAAGCTTTTAATTCCAAACATGCACTGCATTTGCATTTCTTTTTATATAAAAAAAATTTACCTGGATTTTTCACTTCGTACATACATTCCATATGTACCCTTCAGGTAAGCCGTTCTAAATTGTAATTTTTTTAACAGCAGAATTTTAACTTTTGAGTATGCATGAGCATTTAAAAAAAATTCAAAGTGTCAATTCATTTTACTCAGGTGTATTACACTTTTTCGAAAAGATCATCATTTCAACATTTGCATGAGCAAGCGTTTAAAAATTGAGAGATTTGATTCTAATTTTTGAAAAAATAGGTTAACTGTTCAGTTGAGTGCGACTATTCGAGTTTAAACAAAAGATGAGAAAATCTTTTTAAAAAAACTTTTTTTGAACATTTGTTCTGCGTTCGAGCCAGATAGTCCACTCAACAAACTCAGTAAACCCCATGATAGTGCGAAACACCCTAGATCACAAATTTTGATTATTCTTTTAAAAGTAATCAAAATTTTGAAATGAATGACATTAGAAGTTTTTCGAAAAATCATGCATGAACTCTATTATTCTTTATACTAATTTCATGTTTGGTCTTTTCAGGTATCCTTGCCAGCAGAAATGGGGCAACAGAAAAAGAACGTGCAGCCATCCAGTTGTACGAATAACAAATTCCGCACTCGGGATAACCAACGTTCAGGAACGATAAATTGTACTTGATTTTTTCCTTGAGATTTGAGTGTCCCAACACTTTTTGCAGGTCAGACGATCACTTCAACCGAGGCCGCAACCATGTGAAACGTCAATTCCAAAATTTCACATACCATGTGTGGAATTCATACGCGTCCCCGAACCAAGCCGTACATCCATTTTATGGCAAGATCTAAACCGGTCGGTGCTTACCATTGGTCGAGAAGCCGAAAGAAGAAATCACTGTCTACGTCATCCATTGGTCGTAGGGTCCATCCAGGGCGTCGACACGACCGATGTATTTTGACTAAGTCAACTGAGTCCCTAGAGATGTTTTGAATTAGAAATTTTCAATTTGCAACTAGTGGCATGGACATAATTGTTTTTGATTATTTTCGTTAAATTTTCTTAAAAAAAAAAAGCCAAAAAAGAAAAAAAAAATATTATTTTTCTTTAGGGTCACAGCCGCCCTTTAATTGGCTACCGAGAAAAATAAAGAGAATGCTCATGCAAATTTTGTGAGAGCAGTGAAGAAATAAAAGGGTCACTGTTGTCCTTAAATCAACTACAAATAAAAAGGGTCTCAGTCGTCCCTAAAACGACTACAAAGAAAGGGCCATAGCCACCCTTCAAATGGCTACAGATAAAGGGAACTCCCGCAGCATAAAAAACGGGAAATAAGTGAAAGGGCCACAGCCAACCTCCAAATAGCTACAGATAAAAGAGTGACCCCGCGAACCATGTGAGGGCGGGAGAATAAAGAAGGGCCACAACCACCCTTAAAATAGCTACAGATAAAGAGTGATCCCACGAACCTGTGAGGGTAGGATAATAAAAAGAAAGGGCCACAGCCACCCTCCAAATGGCTACAAATCAAAAGAGCTCCCGCAACATTTAAGACGGTGAGAAAATGGTCACAGCCACCCTCCAAATAGCTACAAATACTCCCGCCCCGAGGCGGAAAATACGGGTCGCAGCCACCCAGCAATTGGCTACCACAAAAAGAGTGCTTCCGCTAGGCTGAAAACCCGAAAGGTCTGCCTAGGAAAAATCAGGAAATAAAGGGCATGGTTGCAAATTCAGAAATTGCAATCATGGCAAAAGATAGAAAAAAACCGAGGACAAGGTCGGAAATCTCTCAATCGACCGTGGCAAAAGGAGATATTAAGAGAGAATTAAAAAAAAAAAATATCGCGCTAGATTGTCGCACCATGCGCAATTTAGGCAAAATTTAGGGACAAACATTCATGCACAGTTGTATTTTTTACGATACAACGTCTTCCAAGTCAACTTCACGGCAAGCGGAACGGTTACAGTCTGCTCTCGCAAGTCACCATTCAAAGATGAGTAGGACTGTTACAGTCTGTTCCTACAAGTCACAACCCGACGAACAGAGCCTTTGATGTCTAGCCTTCGTGAGTCACAACTGACAATCAGAACCTGAAGTTTTCCAGCTTTCTGAGAGTCACAACCCAACGAACGGAGCCTTTGATGTTCAGCCTTCGTGAGTCACAACCGACAATCAGGATCTGAAGTTTTCCAGCTTTCTGTGAGTTACAACCCGACGAACGGAGCCTTTGATGTTCTGCCTTCGCGAGTCACAACCGAAAATCAGGACCTGAAGCTTTCCAGCTTTCTGAGAGTCACTACCCGACGAACGGAGCCTTTGATGTTCAGCCTTCGCGGGTCACAACCGATAATCAGGACATGAAGTTTTCCAGCTTTCTGAGAGTCACAACCCGACGAACGGAGCTTTTGATGTCAAGCCTTCGCAAGTCACAACCGGCAATCGGGATCTGTAGTTTTCCAGCCTTCCGAGAGTTACAACCAAATGAACAGAGTCTTTGATGTTCAGCCTTCGCAAGTCACAATCGACAATAGGGATCTGTAGTTTTCCAGCTTTCCAAGAGTCACAACCGATGATCAGGATCTGTAGTTTCCCAGCTTTCTGAGAGTCACCCCCGACGAACGAAGCCTTAGTATTCAGCCTTCGCAAGTCATGCCACTTGAGGCTTTTCCTTGTCTCTCGCCACTCTAGTTTCCACATAGGAACACTTCTCCAAGACATCCGTACAATTATTCACAACCTTCAAACAAATATCCGGTTGGTGGCCACCTAGTGAATACAAGAGTCGATGAATTACATGTGTACCTGATCATCCTCATCGCTCATATCCTAAGCTAGACCCAATCGGTTTCCAAAGACGTGGTCACTGGGCCTTTTTGTTCAGCACTACGCTCGTACGCCGGGAAGCGGGCATTGAGATTGACCTTAGATATGAGTTCTTTGTTCGTGAGGATACTTTAGGTGCCTCTTCATAAGGCTCCTAGGATGAATCACACGCACGAGGTGAAGAAGTTTGCGCCCGGCAGAATCACGAGGATTCCTTCCTAGCACAACCAAGCTGTGACCCCGTAGTCGAACGTGGCATGCGCAGTATGAAGCACGCGTTGATAGCATACCTGAACCTTTTGGGTTGTCAGGAAAGAGATATGTCAATCATGCTATCACAGATTCTCATCTGGCCCAGAATGTGGTTAAATGACGAACGATGTTCATCACGGCGATATGGAAAACGAAGATCATGTCGAGTTACTTTGAAACTAGATAATCGTCCTGCTTAATTAGGTTTATCCACCTGACTCTTAGCTAGTCTTGCTTGGTAGAGGCCTCCCTCCACAGCAAGACTACCGTACATGTGTGACTAGGTAAGGCCCACATTCGACATAGTTTGGCAGAGGATTGTGTCCTCCTACGACTTAGTTTATAGACCGTAAATCTGATGTAATCAAAACATTATGACGTCGATTGATCATAAACTCAGTTGCAATTATTTCTCTTACAAAATGTAACTTTCTAATATCAAAATGTTATCACAGATACATGCCATTTCTAAACCCTACGCAATCCAAGCAGTTTTACATGCTTTTCGAATATGTCCCTGCGTAGTGGTTTAGTTAATGGGTCTGTTACCAAGTTATTGGTGGACAAGTATTCCATAGTGATTATATTGTCCACTACTATTAAAATTTAGCATGAAATTATTTCTCATCAATGTGTTTAGTCCTACTACGGTACTTCAGATTCTTAACTGCCGCAATGGCTACTTGAGAGAGCTATGAATTCCGATTCCATTGTGGACAAAGCGACTTAGGTTTGCTTCTTGCTCATCCATGAAATGTTGGCATTAGAAAGGAGGAATGCTCATCCTGTGTTGGACTTAAGATCATCTGGATCGCAACCACGGTCGGCGTCAATGTAATCGGTCAATTCTAACTTCCTGCCCTCATAGCACAGTTCGTAGTCGGCAGTACCTTTTCGGATAACGAGTTCCTCATTTTATAGTCTTTAAATGTTGATGACCAGGATCTGATAGGAAACGTGCTACTAGGCATACGGCGTAACAGATATCCGGGCGGGTGCATTACATGTCGTAGACCAAACTACCGACCATGCTAAAACATCCTGCACCCTTTATCTATTCACTCTCTGCCATGTTCTTGGGTCTGTCACGTTCTGACAGTGCGCACCCAAACAACATTGCCGTTTCCACGGATTTTGGCATCCTATAATCAGAATCCTTTTCAACAGCTTGTTGATATAGGCTTCTTGAGACAGACACAATTTCCGGGTAGCTCGATCTCTAGTAATTTTAATGCCCAAGATGTACGTGGCCTCTCCCATGTCTTTCATCTCAAATACAGATGCCAACCAGAACTTTGACTTATTCATTAATCTCTTGTCATTTACAGCAATATGTATGTCGTCCACACATAAGGTTAATATGACATACTTATACCCGGATGTCTTATAATACACGCACGGATCCTCATGAAAATTCACAAATCCGTTTCCTACGATTTCCTCGTGGAATTTGCGGTAGCATTGCCGAGACGATTGTTCAAGAACGTAGATGGACCTATGGAGTTTACAAACTTTTATGTTCGTTACCAGGAGTAATGAAACCCTCCGGTTGCTCCATGTAGATCTCTTCCTCCAGGTTTCCGAGGAGGAATGCGGTCTTTATACTCATTTGGTGAGGTTCGTAATCGAAACCTGCAACCAGGACCATGAATGGCCCTGCACCGTGGTTTTACACAGAGGTGTTGAGTATGTTTCGTCAAAGTCCACTCCGTGAAGTTATGTATAGCTTTTCGCAACGAGTCGAGTTGTGTATCGCTCGACCTTTTCCATAAGTGGTGAGCCTTCTATCACAACTCACCTTATCCTTATGCCCCTGTGGTTAGCAGTTAAATCAACTATTGACTTTAATGGCTTTCATTCAGGCGATCTCTCTCATTTATTATTTTCTTCCATTTATCTACTTGAGGTCTTTCCAATGCATGTCGACTGTCGATAGAGTGAGGTTATCACTCTTCCAGATGGGATTCTTCTTTGGAGAAGTTCGATGCCTTTGACTTTCGTCTAGGCTTGACTATCCCGTCTTTGAGTCTTAATGTCTCCCTCACTCGAAATAATGCCTCTTATCGGAGCATTTCTTCCAATTAGGATCAATTCTCCCACTCGAGATGATGCTTCTCATCGGAGCATCACTTCTAATGGGTACAAGAGGAGTGCTTTAACCATAACCGACAACTTTCCTTATACGACTTATTGGTCTCAGAATTTCACTTCCAAGATGAATTCCTTGATCACTAGGATCTGGAACCAAGTTTGTCGTATCACTCCCACTGGGAACAATGGGTAGTATAAGTAGTTGTGGCATCCTCAGTTTAGCATTACGATAATCAGGTTCTACTTGATTCGTCCAAACAACAACAGTGATTACTTGTGGTAGGTGATTAGACCTCCCACTGGATTTGTTATGAAACTGTTCCCATTATCATTTACCACGTCATTCACTCGAGTTGCTGGTTCAAATCTCTCCCACTCGAATTAAGTGGGACCTGATGTCAGTAATATCCGGCTCCTGATTTGATCAAGACTCATTATTCTGAACTGTCAGTGCATCGGAAAATTCGTCCTCAAGTATGTAATGTCATATGTTCGACCACGGTACCATGTCTTTAAGTTGTAAACATGTATTTTCAAAGAGTAGTAACATACTCTTGCCCTAAATACGTGTTTAATGCGCAAATTAACGTCGCATGATGATATAAGTAGCTCATTATCATTCTTCAGCTTTTATGGTGGCGTGTCTTACCGATTACAATGAAACATAGTTTTACATTGATGTGAATCATTTTCTCATCATCCCATAGGGAACGTGTGACGAAATGACTACAACATTTATGTTTACAAACTACGCTTATAGAAGCATGTCGTTTGATTTGAATGCTTAGCTGACTTATCGTTCAAGGCGTACGGAAGGAAAATCGTGTAACCGACTTCATCCTTCTTCGTTTGCTAACATATTTCAGAGATTTTATCCCATCTCCGATCTGAGCATTTCAGGTTTTTAACTTATGTGTCAGTTGATACATTTTACAAGTTCGTGGTAGCTTCCGAAGCCTACTTCTTACCGATGTAAATGTTATCAATAAGTTGTTTCTGAAGGAATGCAAACGAAAATTCAGCACATCATCATTTAAACACTTCATTATTAAACTCGTACTTTGAAACGATGTGTTCCTCTTTCGAGGTCCACTTGCGCGTAGCGCAATTTTACCGAAGTTCTAATCCTTGGTTAAATCGGTTCATTTATGAATTTAATTGAATATAATCCAATCGGTTTCGCACATGATCATCATTACATTTTATTTTATTCAACGAAGTACTAATAATTAAGAAATACTAAATCGTTCAATCTAGCTACGTAATCGATGTGTATGTTCAGTTCAGTTTCCCGACTGAGATGACGGAGTACGTGAATCGTTTCGTTTTATTCGACCACTTTTACCTGGCCGAAATTTCATTTCGGATCGATCCGTCTTAACAGGGTTGATTAATTTTGACAAGTAGATCAAATTTCGAATCGAACGGAAACTACTTTATTCAATAAATCCGAATCTCGAAATAACCAAAATTTTAGTAACTCAAACGAATGATAAATGAAAATGGTTGGGGTTCTTGATCTGAAGATCGTGTGTTTGATCCATGATTGTCGCATAGATAGTCAAGAACTTTAAGTCATGTTGAACATCACATCTGAGTAACTCACGAGTGAATTACATCAAATGATCTGTGTCTGTATAAAACATTTTACAGCTTCATACACATGACCTACGTGGCGTACCAGAGACGCACTTTATCAACATGGTTTAACCCAACGGATTATCGTATAAGACCTTTATGGTCCAGTTTTCTCTATAATATGCCGATCATGGTTGATTTCTTTCGAACCCAGTATGGTGAGCATAGAAGGTTTCCCTTTTACTGCTTTGGTTACTGTACTTGATTAGGCTCAAGGTCATTGAGTCCTGTCAATATCAGACAACCATATACATCTTTTCCATGTTAACCTTTCATTCTGAAGATCCGATGCGGGCTTTACGCCAACATCCATGAAAAGAGAGAAGACCATCACATTTAACCGAAACGTTTAGCTTTGCATCTTTGCTTCCACCGAGGCGGATGCAAAGGGATACTAAGCTGCAACATTTCCTGGTTGTAATCGAAGTCTTCTTCAACCCCCTTTACCAATGTTGAATGTATTACCACATACGCGTTGAGATCATCGAAAAACCTACTCTTATTCTTGGTGAAACCAATTGTTACATTCGTTTCGCATTTTCAAAATATACAGACTACCATATTCATCTGTAGTTGTCCTCTCCAGTTTTCGGAATCGTAGAGAGTTCAACACGTACTCCTTTTATTCATCATGATTAATACCATCAAGATTGCGTGGAATATCGAATCGCACTGATTCAACCAATTCATACTAACACATCGATGATTATGCAAATATCAGGTAGACAATTACATTTTGAGAAAGAATTGCATACATCAGATATCTATTAAGATTGAATCCGACAAATAATGATTCCTCAGTCATCTAAACCAACCGACCACCAGTAAACCAATGGAAAATGGCTATGAAAGAGTTCACGTTACCGCTGTTTTCAATACAATAGATCAGTCTTTTAAAAGTGTTTTAATCGCAAATTACCGGAACGAGAATTTTAAAACAAGCATACCCTCTTGGCTTTCCCAAGGCCTTTTTTTTTGGAAAATATTCTGATGATTTCACTCATGCATATATAATTCTACTAGCCATGTAAATTGTCATACGCAAGTAACATTCATCGAACAAATCACACTCATGCTTACGCGTCATGCGTCTAATGATCCGAGGAACTCATGCTTTCATACATAATTCTACTTCCAAGTAAATTATCAAATGCAACTACATCCTCAAAATTCTAGCATACGTGTCAAACATGAATATTCCACAACAATCATACATATTTGGCGACTGGTTTTCGGTTTTAAAATAATTTTAAACATTAGGGGGCTGATTTGCAATTCTAGACATGAATCCTAGGCATTTCCAACAATCACAACATGTCTGTCCTAGTGCGCATTCCATATATTTAACCAGGGCTCCGCCCACAACATGCAATATCTAGCTAGTTGACTAAGTCAAGACAACATTTCTAATCATGCATTAATATATATTGAATAATAAACAATTGCAATTCATCCCTCTAATTAATCCAGTCCCAAAAACATGTATCTCCGAGATCCATCCCTATAATCGAAACAAGGCATAAAGGTTAGCAACCCTATGAGCACTGTGTAGTCCATTTAGAGGTTCAGAAACATTTGGATTTTAAAACTTGAACACCATATTTTATTTAACTGACTTGAATTCGGTTTTGAAAATCATTTCGGTTCACTCAATTTCGGTCCGGTTTGGTCCGGTTCGGTCAATCCGGTTCGGGCCGGTCCGAAAAATTCGGTTCGGTTCGGTCTGGCAAATCCGGTTCAGTTCGGTCCGGTTTTAAATTTTAAAATCTGGTTCGGTCTTTACCAGTCAAATAAAATAGGGTTTGGTTCGATTCAACACATAAAACTGGTTCGGTTAGATCCACTTAATTGCCCTGGTTCGACCCGACCCGACTAGGTCGAATTGATTGAGAAAACCCGGTTCGATTTAAATCTGTCACGGTTTGACATATTGGACCGGCCCAATAAATAAAATTTCAAAGGTTGGGCTGAAATGTTTACTTGTGGCCTAAGTATGGTTTTAGAGTCCAAAAATATTTAACTTAACCACCAAGTAACATTAAAATAATTTCCAATATTATATATATATATATATATATATATATATATATATATATATATATATATTTAAATTTCGGCCAAATTACTAACATATATATATTTATTGCCAAGATTCTATCTATAAGATTAAATCTATCAACAATATATATATTCACAAAAATCGGCACAATATATAATATATATATTTATTTATTATCAATATATTAAGTAGGGTAAAAAATATACTGACAATATATTTTCTCAATCTTTTAGGCAATAAAATCTATCAATAACATCTTTAACCCTCTTAAATATTTAGATATATTGATAGTGATATATATTTCTATATATTTATGTGAATATATCCTTATGTTCCCAATTATAGATATATTGTTACATTAATTAAAAATTAAAATATGGTAAACAATATAATTTTAAAATAGTGTGCCGAAATTTTATGCTTGGGGACCAACAAATTGAAAATTTTACCTTGTAATTTACCTGAAATTTTCGGCACAAACACATATTTGGGAACAAGTGGTCAAATTTTAATAAGATCTACAATCCAATGTTTGATTTTGATAAATATTACACTTTTCTTGAAGATCATGAACATCAAATTAACCAAGAACATCATGAAAATTTCGGATTCACTAACAACCCCAAAAAATCGAAAATTTAAAATTTTCTTTTAAAAATTTCGGTTTTTAATTTTAAACTTCAAGAACACCAATTTATCAAAATCATGAACTCCTAAAACAGGCTCTGATACCACTGTTAGATTACGGGGAGTAATAACTATGGATACTTAAACAAAGTACATGCTAGCAGAATTACGCAGCGGAAGATTCGCACATACCTTTAAGGTGATCCGTAGACCCAAGATCTTCTCAGGTGGGAGTTCACGATCCTCCAGTCGGGACCCGTAGAGGTTCTTGTTAGAGAAGCCCTACGTGGTGGAAGCTCCACAGCAAAGCCTTTGATCGATTCTTGGCACGGGGACAGATCTCTTTAGTGTTTGCTCGAAGGAAAATTGGCACACCGTTGGTGGTGGTGAAGTTTCGGCTGAACTAGGGTGTTATGAGGGGAGGGTTTTTCTCTCTAAAACACTCTAATGAGGGAATTGTGATTAGCCCTAAAAAGTCCCTAACACCTCTTATTTATAGGAGGAGTAAAGTAGACAAAAGTCCACTTTACCCTCCTTACATATTTCGGCCGGCCATTAGTATAGGGAGGCCCAATTTTGGGCCTCTTATGTCAGTTGGGATTTGGGTCTAGCCCAATCACCCTAATGTGACATTTATCCAAGTTCATTAGGTAGACTATACATATTATGGGCTACCAATTACGGCGCCTATCACCATATGCTTAGACCATACCCGCACCTGCAACCACCAACTTGCCTTACCCGGTGACCACCTGTCCAGCTCGAAGCTCCCGTCCTTCTCCGCCACACTAGCCAGAGCTTTATTCTCTCCGCCAGACCTCTAACCCGTGCCTTCCATTGTCGTGACTTCGCACCGCCATGCCCCTCTGCTACCCCGCTCGCCACCGGCCAGTTCCGCCAAGCCTTTGTGGCGCTGCCGCTGCTGTCTCTCCGGAGCCCATCCAAGCATCACTACTGTCCGTCCCTGCTAATACGCCGTCCCAGAGGTCGAGTCGACGTCGCGGTGCCCTGCTTCTCTTCCCCTCTCGCGTCAGAGCCGTCCTTTCTACAAAGCGCTAGTGCCGTCCCTGCTGTGCTGAAGCCTTCGTCCCTGCAAGGTGAGTTTTTTGTCTTTTATTTTTTTATTTATTATTTTGATATTATATTATATTATTATATTAGGTTTAATTTTTTAGATTTAATTTGATTAGATAGTTTAAATGTAATTAGTTTAATTTTAATTTAGTATAACATCTAATTACTCTAGTTATGTATGTGTAATGTTGAATTATATTAGTTGGTATATGGATTTACGCATGGTTGATAATTTCAATGTTTAGGAGTTATAGATCATAATTAGTTTTTTTTAGACTTAGTATATAGTTGATAACGTTTTTGCGTATGATGAAAATTTGATTAAATCTCGACATAGTTAGATTAATTGAATGTAACGTGTATATTAAAAATAAAATTGGCAAATTAAGTGAATTGAGTACCGAAAGGGCATAATTAAAAATTATATTTTTAATTCGTAATAGAACTCCCGAACTCGAATTTCTGATCGTAGACCAATTTTATACATAGGTGTTTAATTCGTTATTCACTTAGGTAATTTAGGATTCTAGTTAGCCTTAATTAACTAGTGGGGACTCTTTTAAAAAATCCACGTTTTTCAAAACGTAATTGCCTTAGGTCAGATTTTAGGGTCCGACATTTGCAGAACATTCCAACGAGGTTCGCCCTGACCAATGGGTATGACCGATTGAGAGAAGTGAATATTATAGATCGTCTCGGAACAAAGTGGAGAGTAGGGGTGAAATCCAGACCTTCTAATCCCCCGGAGGATACAATTAATATGCTATACGAATTTAGGAAAGGATGGAACAAGTTTTGCTTGGCGAACGAAATATCTCCGGGCATGTTCGTTCACTTTGATGTTTGTGTTGACGATACTTTGGTTGCCAGCATATACACTCGTTGATATATGACTTGCGGTTGTTGTAGTCATTCTTGTTTTTTTTTTTTTTTTGTTCTATGTGTAGTACCTTGTTCTTTAGTGATTCTGTTTTGACTTTATCAATGCTGCTTCTGCTGCAAAATTTGTCCCTTTTGTTATTTTCGACAAAGTGTATAGCATAAGATGCTGTAGTCACATGTTTAAACCCGTTGCTAAATACATCATCGAAATCCCCGTCTCATGGCCGCATGCACTAAACGTCTGATAAAAAACCATTCAAAACACGCAGACATATATTTTAACTAATGTCACAAATACCGTACTAACTAATCACAACCGTTGCATCATTCAAAACGACAGTTAATCACTACTGTTCGTATGATCATGTACAAACATTTTTTCGGCCTAACTACGCCTGCAAAAAGGAAGCGGAAATAGAAACATGTGAAATAAGTTGTTATACGACACTATATTTCCAATAGTGGTCATCTAACTTCATTTAACTTCACCCCGATGACCCTGCAACGCCTTTACCCAAGCAAATTTGCCTCACATTCCTCGTATCCTCCTCCGGCATTGCCCTATCTTCTATTCTAAGGGACTGACCCCGGGAGGCCTGGAACGCTTGCCCCTACCTTTCATAGCCACATAAGTTCTTATTGGATTACGGGGACGTAATACTACGGAATGCTAAACGTGTACATGCAGGTAATCTAACTACGCAGCGGAATAATGTACACATATCTCAATAGCTTTCCTGCCCAAGAACGATGTGGAGGGAGTTCTGATCCTCCGGTCGGAACCCGTACAAGTTCTTTGTGAGAAGAAGTCCTACGCGGTATAAGCTCCACAACAAATCCTCTGATCGATTCTTCAACGGGACAGAACCTCTGACTGAGATGATGGTGCCGAATTTTCACTACTAAGGGATGAGAGGGTTTCTCTCAAGTTCCTCAATGGAGGTACTTCTTAATTAGATTGATGTGTAAAACCCCTTACGTGAGTCCCCTATTTATAGGATTGGTGGAGTAAAAATCCACTCCAACCAATGTGGGATTAGGTCCGGCCGAACCACACATTAAGGAGGGGAGGCCCAATTTTGGGCCTCCTATGTCAATTAGGAATTAGGTTAAACCCAATTAACCTAATGTGACATTTACCCAATTATCTTGGATAATATTCTTAATGTTAACGGGCTACCAATTACGGTGCCACGTCACCATATGCTAACAGCTCCCACTCGCCGGAATGGGATGGTGCCTGTTAATGTATTGTCATCCAATAGCATCAACGTCTCAGTTTTCAGTTATTGTCTCCGTCTCTGAATAGTTCATACGAGGTTTGCCGTGCGACCGGCGGATATGACGGGCATCGTGCTACTCATCTGTTAGGAGTGTTGTAGCGCCCGCAGAATGTTGATTCTCTTTCGTAAATAAATCCTGTTAACAATAAAACATGTACCGCACTGTATCCTTGGTCAACTGATAATTCTCCAATTGCCCAGTTTTCCATATAGGAATACTTCTCCAGGGCATCCGTACAAGCGTTCAAAACCTTCAACTATTATCCGGTTGGTGGCCACCTAGTGAACACAAGAGTCGGTGAATTATAGGTGAATATGACCATCCCCATAGCTTATACCCTTAGTCTAACTCAACCGGTTTCCAAGACGTGGTCACTTGGCCGTTTTCTTTGGCTCTACGCTCGTACACCAAGAAGCGAACATTGAGCCAGACCTTAGGTATAAGTTCTGAGTCCGTGAGGATACTTTGGGTGCCTCTTCATAAGCCACCCGGGATCAATCACACGCTTAAGGTGAAGAAGTATGGGCCCTTTGAATCACTAGGATTCTAGCTAGCACAACCGAGCATGACCCCGTTGTCGAACATGGCACGCGCAGTATGAAGCACGCGTCGATAGCACACCTGGACAAGCTAGGGATGGGATATGTCAATCATGCTATCGCTGAATCTTTCATCTAGCCCTGAATGTGATTTTAATGATGGAAAGAGTCTAACACGACGATTTACAAAATGAAGATTAAGTCATGCTGTAAGCGTGACAAAGTTATCGTTTCGTTTAACCAGGTTTATCTCCTGGTTCTTAGCCAATCTTGTTGTGGTAGAGGTCCCCCTCTCCTACAAGATGACCTTGCCTGTGTGACGAGGCATGGTTCACATTCGACATAATTTTGGTGGAAGAATTTTACCTCTTCCTACGACTTAGTTTATAGACCGCAAAATCCGATGTTATTCATCATTATGACGTCGATAGATCATATACTCAATTTTCAATTCTTTTATTCAATCGAAATATTATTTCAAATGTCAAAATTCCATTACTTATACAAGCCACTTATTAAGCCCTACGCAATCCAAGCAGTTTTACGTTCTTTGTCAATGGGTTAGTTAATGAGTAGGCGACCATATTGTCTGTGGACAAGTATTCTAAAGCGATTATATTGTCTTCCAGAACAGATTTAGCATAATTGTATTTCACATCAATATGTTTGGTCCTACAATGGTACTTTGGATTCTTAACTGGTGCAATGGCTGCCTGATTGTCGGAATATACCTTCACAGGTTTACTCTTCTTGCCAGTGCCAATTAATGCAGTAAGAAGCCATTTCACCCAGACTGCTTCTTGTGCGTTTTTGGAGAGGGCAACGAATTCTGATTCCATAGTGGAAAGCGCGACACATGATTGCTTCTTGCTTACCCATGATATGGCAGCATTGGCAAGGAGGAAAACCCCTCCTGTGGTGGACTTACGATCATTCGGATCGCCACCGTGGTCGGCATCACTATAACCGGTCAATTCTATATGTTTGCCCTCATAGCATAGAACATAGTCGGCAGTATCTTTCAGATATCATATAATTCGTTTCACGGCCTTTAGATGTTGATAACTAGGATCTGATTGGAATCTTGCTACTAGGTCCACAGCGTAACAGATATCCGGCTGAGTACAGAGCATGGAATACATTAGACTTCCTACCATGCTCAGATACTCTACATTCTTCATCTGTTCATGCTCCTGCTGGTTCTTCGGACCATCATGCTTTGACAGCGCGCACCCGAACACAACCGACGTATCCACGGGTTTGGCATCGAGCATTCCTCGGGCAATTTTAATGCCTAAGATATACGTGGCCTCTCCCATGTCTTTCATCTCAAATGCTGATGCTAACCAGGACTTTGATTTGTTCATGAAACTCACATCGTTCGCAGCAATGAGTATGTCATCTACATATAAGGTTATGATGACATACTTTGACCCGGAGGTCTTGGTGTAAACACATGGATCCTCTTGAAGGTTCACAAATCCGTTTCCAACGATTTCCTCGTGGAATCTACGATACCATTGCCGAGACGACTGTTTAAGACCGTAAATAGACCTTTGGAGTTTGCAAACTTTATGTTCTTTGCCAGGAATAATAAAACCCTCTGGCTGCTCCATATAGATCTCTTCCTCCAGGGTTCCATGGAAGAATGCGGTCTTAACATCCGTTTGGTGCAGCTCTAGATCGAGACATGCAACAAGGGCAAGGATGGCCCTAAATGTGGTATAACACACAGTTGGTGAGTATGTTTAACCAAAGTCAACTCCGTGAATTTTGGGTATATCCTTTCGCAATCGTTCGATTTTTGCAACATTCAACTTTTCATCAGTTGTGAATTCTAAAATTTCACTTCCTAGCACTGCGATTAGCAGGTAAATCAACTGAAGACCAAAACCAAATTTGTTCTTATTTAGGCAATTTCATCCTCCATTGTTTTCCTCCATTCCCTCGTTTGAGGTTATTTTTTATTGCTTGCTGAACCGTTACTGGTTCGTGAACGAATGTCTCACTTGATGGGATACTTCTTTGACAGAAGTTCGTTGCCTTTGACTATGTCTAGGCTCGTTAACCCATCTATAGCATGATCGTTACTCCCACTCTGAATAATGCTTCTTTTCGGAGCATCACTCCCACTGGGAACAACGGCAGTGCTTGAACTTTGATAAACAACTTCCTTAGAATGACCTCTTGGTCTCGGGATTTTACCCCTGAGATTTATTCCTTGATCACTGGGATCTGGAACCAAGTTGGTTGTTTCCCTCCCACTAGGAATAATGGGCAGTTTTATTAGCTCAACATTATGATTATCAGGTCCGACTTGATTCGCATTAACATTTAGTGATGGTTATGTGAGGGGGAGTGAGCCCTCCCACTGGATTTATAATGAGGATGTTTCCACCATCATTTACCATGTCATTCACTAATGCATTTACTAATGCTATATCATTCTCCCACTCGAAGTAAGTGGGACTTGAGAATCTTTGTTAACCATTTATTGATTCGATCAGTACTATGTCCGTTTCGTTCCGCAAAGCATTGGAAATCTATCCTCAAATTCTTATAATGTGTCATGTTCGACCACGTTACTATTAATCCAAGCTTATTTTAAACTTGTATCTTTTAAGAGTAGACCGTACTCTTAATAAATACTTGTTTAATGCGCAAATTAATGCTACTTTATGATAAGGTTTTACCCGTATCATTTCTTAGCTTTTATGGTAACGCGTCAACCGATCTTATTAGAACATATTGTTACATTAATATGAATCAACTTAATTTCATCCCGTATGAACAATTAATGTTGAGTTCTAACATAATGAAATTATAAACAATGTTTCTCGAAGTATTTAATAATATGATTGCTTAGCCAAACTTTTCGTTAAAGGCTTATAGTGGGAGTGTCATTTTACTGACTACTTCCTTTCGTTTGTTAACTCATCCAGAGACTTATCCACCTCATGGACTATGCATTTGAGCTCTTGCTTAATGCTATAGTTGATGTACTACTCGATCGTAGTAGCATTAAAGCATACTTCTAACCATGGTAGTCATCAATGGGTTATTTCCAAAGGATTACAAACGAAAATCCACCATTCATTTATTAAAACACTTCATCATTAAATTTGTACTTTTAAAACGACATGTCGCGTCTCTCGAGGTGACATGCGCCACGCGCCTTATACCAGGTATAGTCCATGGTTTCAAAATCGTTTTAGTTTCCAAGTTTAAAATCAAATCGGTTTTTCATGCACATTATATGGGATACTTATCATTTAATGGAGTACTTAACAAATAAGGATGTAATTTTCGTTCAGTTTCTTTTGGAACTTTGCAATCGATGGATGTTTGATTAGGTGAGTTAATGTTTGTTTGATTCAACCGTTTTACTTGAATAATCTCGAATTAGTTGTTTGTTTCGGATCGGACCCGCTTAACCGGGTCGATTACTTTTGATAAGTAGACCATGTCATGAATCGAATGGTTACTACTTTACTTCAATAATTCCGAATCACAATTAACTAATGTCAAACATTTATTGATAGTAAGAGAATTTATAGACACTGGTACTGCACTGAGATACATTATAAAGCTTTTAGAGGTAAAGAAAAATAAAGTTGAAAAGGAAAACTCCAGCCATCTTCACCAACGTCCCTGAAAGAAATTCACAAGTGAATCATATCAGTAGACTTAGTGATATAAAACGTTTAACGGTTTCATATATGTGGAAAACGAGGCGTACCTTTTACACTACAAAATCAGTAGTATTTGTCATACTACGGATCTCGTTTGAGGACCAATTCGATCCTATTTCCTCTTCTTTTTCCTTTGTTCTCTTGCAGTAGTGCACGGGGGAACTTTTCAGTCTCCTTTGGTTGCTTTCCTTGAATTGGAACATGGAATACTTAAGTGCATCAATTAAGTATCCTAGTCTATAATCATCAGCAAACCATGATATCAGATATCCCTGTGCGATATTGATTATATTTCTCCAGTTGGACCTTTCGATCCTTCGGTTACCCACAGGTTTTTGTTAGCATATGGTGACGTGGCGTCGTAATAGGAGCCCGTTAATTAAGAGAATTACCTAAGTTAATTAGGTAATTGTCAAATTGGGCTAATTGGGCCAAATCCAATTAGTAATTGACAAGAGAGGCCCAAAATTGGGCCTCCCCCTTTAACATGCAATTCAGCCGGCCTATAGTACCACATTGGTTGGAGTTGCCTTTTGGCACTCCACCAATACTATATATAGGGGTGTCTGCAAGGGTTTATTCACTCATTCATAATAACAAGGATCTCCATTGAGAACACTTGTTTCCCTTAGTCTATATTTTCGGCACCATCATCATCACCAAGTCCGAGGTTCCATCTCCGTTGAAGAATCGATTAGAGATCTTGTTGTGGAGCTACATCGCGTGGGACTTCTTCTAACGAAGAACTTGCACGTGGTTCCGACCGGAGGATCAGAACTCCCTCCACATCATTCTTGGGCAGGAAAGCTAAAAGGTATGTGTACTAATTACGCTGCGTAGATTAGATTTCTTGCTAGTACACGTTTAGCATTCCGTAGTATTACGTCCCCGTAATCCAACAGTGGTATCAGAGCGAGGTTAGGAGTTCTTAAAAACTTTGATAAACTAATGTTCTTGAAATTTATATAAAAACCGAAATTTATATATATTATGAACACCATGCGTAATCTGAAATTTTTAAATAAATTTCACATGTTTGATCTTTGAAAACTTAAAATTTTAGTGGGTGAGTATTCTAAACCAATCGACCGTCAGTAAACCGAGGGAAGGGGGTTCGTGAAAGAGTTCACATTATCGTCGTCTTCAATCCAATAGATCGGTCTTTTAAAACGTTTTTATTCGCAAATCACCAGAATGGGAATTTCGAAATAAGCATACCCGATCTTGGCTTTCCCAAGGCCTTTTTTTTTTTTGAAAAATATTCCGATGAATTTACGCATGCATACACAATTCTACTTCACAAGAAAATCATCATAGCATGCCAAATTATTCATACAAACCACATATCATGCATACGCATCATGCGTCTAATGTTCCGAGCAACTCATGCTTGCATATAAATAATTCTACTTTCTAAGTAAGCTATTACATGCGGCTATATCATCAACATTCAAGCATACGTGTCATACGTGAAACTTTGGCGCCTGGTTTTTGTATTTAAAACATTTTAAAATATTAGGGGTTGAGTTGCAATTCATGCTTACAGTCAATCATACGAATTTCTAGACATGGATCTTAGGCCATTGCAACCATCATGGCATGTCTATCCTAGTGCGCAAACCATATATTTAACCAGGGCTCTACCCCCAACATGCAATTTCCAGGTAGCTTGACATAGTCAAGACGACAGTTCTAATAAATATATGTGACGAAAAGTAAACAATTGCTATTCAGCCCTCTAATTGTACCAGTCCCTAAATCATGCATTTCCGAGATCCATCCCCATAATTGAAACTAGGTAATAAGGTTTAATTAAAACGTAAAAATTTTAAACCTTTGAGCACTCTGTACACTATTTTAAAGTTCGTAAACATTTGGATTTTAAAATTTGACCATCCTATTTTATTAATTGACTTGAATTCTGTTAAGTCTGCTTCCACTTGGCTAGCTTCAGGCTTCTTTTTCACGAACGGGCTCGGTACGTGTGTACAAGGACGGGAACGTCGCGATCCTTGAAACACAATCCTCGAACTAATCTTCAAGTTCTCGACCTCGAACTCTCGAACTTCGGATCCTGCACGAGGGGCAGTAACCAGCGTGGGAGAGGGGGGGGGGGAATGCTGGTTGGGCCCTCTCCAACGCTCAAGTCAGAATTTCTTGAGAGAGAAAGCCTTTTAGAAAGAAGTCAGAGCATCCAAAGTCCAAAATGAGGGAGTTGTCTAAAATGAGAGACCTAGGCCCTAAGGATCATGCCCAGTTTTGAACGACTTGATGTCGGTATGAAGGAAAACGTATACCGTCATCAAGGTGGACTATGCGTGCACCGACTTCTCGCAATCGGCAAAAATAATCGGGATGAGCGCGGAGAATGTCGATAATTCAGACCTCCGGGTTATTTCGCAATCCGGAAGTCCCCCGGTCCGGGTACTGCGCGTATTCCGGACCGTTTTTTGGACTTGGGTGTCCGCGGAAGAATTCTTTTACGGGTTTTGGAGTATTTTGCAAGGCCCGAAATGTAAACACGAACCCGAATTGGACAGATATCTAACACTTGCCCCCGAGTCAAGTAGTTGTTTAAAACCCGTGCTCGACTCTTTTGAAGATAAGATACTCGTCCAATTTAGGTTCGGTACTGACCTCAGGGGTGGCATGTTTGTCAATTCGAGTGTAAGGATCATAAATTTGACCAACTTCAATTTTCCGCCGTACGTACGTAATCTGTTTATAGGGTTAGCGTAGCGGACAATATACGTATAACAACATGCAATTATATTCGCAATATCGTGTATGAGTGAAATAAAGATTTATACTACGTGATAATATCATGGTACACGATGTAAGCATATAACACGTTGTCAACATGTAGATGACGGCATAGTAAACAAATGACGTAATCATGCAATAAGCAAAACACTTAGAATAATATGAAATTGGAAATCATGCTTGTCAACATTGAGCATGATGTAAACATAGTAAATGATGCAAGCATGTAGTATGATGCAAACATGAAGTATGGTGTAAACGTGAGACATGATATAAACATGAGATTCATACTTAGATTATCAAAATAATCATGTAACGATCATAAATAATAAACGTGTATGATAAATTCTATGTACGTAATATGTAATAATATTTACCTGTAGTGTGTCATGAAGTATTGTGTAGTATGTATGCAATATGAACATAGGAGAGATGCAAAGATGCTTGTAAAGGTTGCTAAGGACTTATATGAAAATACATGAAAGTTTAGTCCTTAGCACATGGTGTAGGCACTATTAATGAAAATTAGGAGAGAGAATACTCATTATCTTACATCCTTCATAGATAAATCTCCAAGAAGCTCTCTATTCTTGATGAAGATGAAACTTTTGAGATCATAGATTTGGAGTAGACACACCATAGTTGATATCAATTGGATTCCGGTGTGGCACGTGCCAATTCGGACTCGCTTCGTGTTGGTGAGTTCAATTTCATACATGGTTGGACCTTTCGTAACTTCGTTTGGCCTTGATTTAATCTTGAAATCACCATGTACCTAGCTTACCTTAACATGAATACAAGGTGTTTGATAAAATGCATTAGAATTCTTGGCCTCAAATCGGTCAAAATTTTTCTAAGTGCTAAAAATTTTAGAAAAGTGTAAATGAATCGTTATACTTCCCTTATGCATAGTGTTTATTGCCGACATGTTGTTCCATGCCTTAGTCGTTGCTTTAGTATGCTCGATGTTGCTTATCGGTAGTTGTACGTACATGGCCGTCAATGGTTGTATGTTGGTAATGATAGCTTAGGCAATGTACGTTGAGTATCATGTATAGACTGTCGGTCATTGTCTGCAAACATGCTAAAACACTTAGAAAATATTTGAACAATTTCTAATGGTTGTTACCATAGATGTCGTCGTATGAGCTTTGTCGATAAGCGTCGTAGGAATGCTTAGGAGGCATTGTGTAGAAGTTGATAATAGCTACTTGATGCATGCAATCAATCCTTGTCGACATGTACGTACGTACATGGAAACACTTAGAAAATATTCTTCACTTGTCTACATGCATCCTTGTCGACATGTATGTACGTACATGGAAACACTTAGAAAATATTCTCCCATTGTTGACATGTATGTACGTACATGGAAACACTTAGAAAATATTCTTCACTTGTCGACATGCATCCTTGTCGACATGTATGTACGTACATGGAAATACTTAGAAAATATTCTTCACTTGTCGACATGCATCATTGTCGACATGTATGTACGTACATGGAAATACTTAGAAAATATTCTTCACTTGTCGACATGCATCCTTATCGACATGTATGTACGTACATGGAAATACTTAGAAAATATTCTTCACTTGTCGACATGCATCCTTGTCGACATGTATGTACGTACATGGAAATACTTAGAAAATATTCTTCACTTGTCGACATGCATCCTTGTCGACATGTTTGTACGTACATGGAAATACTTAGAAAATATTCTTCACTTGTCGACATGCATCCTTGTTGACATGTATGTACGTACATGGAATTACATAGAAAATATTCTTCACTTGTCGACATGCATCCTTGTCGACATGTAGGTATGTACATGGAAACACTTAGGAAATATTCCTTGCTTGTCGAGATCCATCCTTGTCGACATGTAGGTACGTACATGGAAAAACTTAGGAAATATTCCTTGCTTGTCGACATCCATCCTTGTCGACATGTATGTACGTACATGGAAATACTTAGAAAATATTTTCCCCTTGTCGACATGTATGTACGTACATGGAAACATTTAGAAAATATTTTCTCCTTGTCGACATCCATCCTTGTTGACATGTATGTACGTACATGGAAATAATTAAAAAATATTCTTCTCTTGTCGACATGTATCCTTGTCGACATCTATGTACGTACATGGAAACACTTAGGAAATATTCCTTGCTTGTCGACATCCATCCTTGTCGACATGTATGTACGTACATGTATGTGCGCACTTGCCCCCACACTTAGAATCTTTTCTCTATCCCTGGCTATGTACGCTGTATCCATATGGTTTGATGTAAACACAGGTTGTATGCCAACACCTTGTTGTATGCTAACACTTGATAATATGCTGACACATAGTAACATGCTGACAACTTGCAATATGCTGACTGTCATCCTGAGCAAAACAATTAGAAAATATTTCGCCCTTGTAATCATGTATGCTGCGAGTATGAGCTCGATGTCGACATGTAAGGTTAATGTGTTGAAGAAGTTTCCCCCCTTGCATGATACTCTTTACTTGTTGCGCGAAGACTAACAAGCCTTGTACGTACATAGTTGTCTCACATGGAGCGTCCATTGCATAAATGTTTGCATAAGTGTTGATGCGTGTTTGCGCACTGATTGGATTGTTGGTTGCATTTTTAGGATCAGATCTTGCTATCTTCTTGTCGGAATTAATCTTCCCACAGTTGTTATCATGAGTAAGTCCACTATTTCCATTCTGCGAGCAACTCTGTGTTCGGATGTCGACATGGTTGAGCAGCTAAATAATACACCATGTGTAGATGCTGATGTCCTTGCTTGATCAATTGATGTCGGTACACATATAAGTCCTTCTAAAGATTTGGTATGTTGATGATCTTTATGACTTGTATCATGTTGTAATGTAGGCCGGACTGAAGGAAAAAGCTCGTCTTTGCAGATAGCCGATGTATACAGTAATCCGCTTGTTGGAAGGAATTTCCGTACAATTGCCCCCGCTACTCTGGAGTCTCCGGACATGGTCGCGGTAAAGGACTTGTGAGTAAGGCACCTCCTTGTATCTTCTTTGAACTTGTTAATTTTCCAAGTTGTTGCTTTCATGTTGCTGAACGCGTGGGTGCAGTTCCTGGCTTTAGCACAATTCTCAAAAGATCCGACGCAGGGCCGCGTTCCTCGAGCAATTCTAAGTTCTTTATGCCGAGTACGACCGTGCTAACTCCTTCTTGCGATAAAGGGAATAGAGTTGAGGGTCGTGCGGTGGTGTCTTCTGCCCCCCGGTCGAGGGACCGGCCCAAGGAGGAGCGTTCCTCCCATTGAGGTAAGCGTTGTTTACTTCTTCACACTTGAAACTTGATTTTGGAGACGGCTGATTTTGATGCGCGTATTGCTGATTGTCGCGCTTATGTTGAAGAGCTATGTCGTATTGAAGTTAAAGCGACCATCCTTGCCGTGTCTTTTGTGCGGGTGACGACATTGCCTTTGATATTGACATTATGAACTCTTTGCCATAGATCCTTGGAGATGATGATATCTCTTGGTTGGTGTCAGGTTATCTGTTTCCAACATGTTGAACCCTTTGTGAATGGGTTGATGTTGTTTTGAGGTTTTCGATAAATCTTTTTTTACGCCTTTGCTTGCATGGTATTTCATCACTTGGACCTGTTTTCAATAATAATAAACATGTTATAACTTGTTAGTAATATTTCATACCTTGCATTGTCTTCATTGTCCGTATGTATTGGACTTGATAGGATTGAACTCCTTGTTGTGATGGATAGAACATACGATGTTGCGACTTGCGCATTGCAGGGTGTTATGTACACTTGGTACTTGAAGCATTGCAGGTAGTAATGTACTTGGCACTTGGCCTTTGACATGTAGCAGTGTCGTCTTGAAGCAGCAAAACTTAAGTTTATACCGTCTCTTAGTTCCACTCTAAGGCGACGTTGTTTGCAAGATAATTCTTGCTGATTTTGTTGTTCTGGCGTTAAATGCTAAAGAGCAAGATAACGTTATACAAGTCTCAACTTGTAAGTTTGATGAGTTTTGTACAAGGTTTGCTTTAAAAAGCGTATAACATGAAGCTACCCTTTTTCAGGCCTAGTGTAATGAACCCTTAAGAGAGTATGCATACTTTTAGTGTGTGGCGTTGTCGTCTAACAAGAGGACTTCGCCACGATGGGGTGATCAGTCCCACCTAAGTGCCGCATCTGGTTTGTATGCAGGGAATGGCTATGAACATGAGGATTTGCTTCTAAGAGCATTTCGCAGCATGCCATTTTTTAGGAGTAAACATGGGGTTTGCCCTTACAAAGAGGATACCACAACATACTACTTTTGATAGTAAATCTTGGAGTTTATCCAAGTTATTGCTTGCTGTTGACGCCTTTGGAATAGTCGTCACTTTGAGAAGAGAATTTTATAAGTCCCTTTTTGTAGATAACCCGCAAGTTGTCATCGCCACATATAAGTTGACTGTACACATAGCGTGATGGCTTTGTGTTGCCGACATCTTCTTGATATAGCCGTTGTTATGGATGGAGAAACAAACTCCCTGTTGGTGTAGATAATAGATATGTTGGCGTTGTATGCCATAAACCCCTCCTTGAACATAATGCTTAGCTTGTATTGTTGAAGTAGTTATTATGTGCATAAGTTACTACTTGGCATAATTCCCATGTAGTAATCATAGTGTAGCATGTACCTACGAACAGAGTTGCTCTTTGTCAGATAGTTGCAATGTTAATAAGTTTGCAAAAATATGGAGTTACGAAATTTTCTTTTTAGTAATGCATATAATAGATAAAGTAAAGGAATCTGATACGAGGATTCCTTGTTTGTGCAGGAAACTTCCCTAAGTGCGGACGCGATAGGTGCGGATCATGACAGATGCATATGTTGGGAGCGTAGCTTTTCCAAGTATCACCCGCTATATGCGATTGTGAATATGTCTGTATGAACAACGACTATGCACTATTGTATACGTCCTCTAGTTGATATGTGTTGATGCCTCCTTAGCATGATGTACATGCCTATGTATGATCATTGCTTGGTGTTTCCTTCTTAGAAGAATGGTACTGTGTGTTCTTGCAATTATTCGTTTCTTCACTTCGGTGGAATGCCGAGCACTTGTTAGCTTGGCGCCCCCGCAAGTCGCTTGGCAGTCGTACCACTGTGTCCTGATGGTTTCTATTACTTCATCT
Organism: Clarkia xantiana subsp. parviflora; assembly: GCA_036873135.1. NCBI lineage: Eukaryota > Viridiplantae > Streptophyta > Magnoliopsida > Myrtales > Onagraceae > Clarkia > Clarkia xantiana. Next base: position 13,267,967 of record JAPTYO010000001.1, on the reverse strand, counting down.
TCTGATAGTGATGCGCCTACTCGAACCATCCTTTCTGGCTCATCTATCTTGGTTTCTTGTAACGCTTCAACAAGAGCAGGACGTTCATGGTCTACCCTTGGGTTTTCATCAATGATGGGAATTCCACTATTGTTTGTCTTGACATTATGTTGGAGTGAAACCTTGTAGCATTCTTTTGATAGCTGTTGATCTTCCTTCATTTCACCAATTCCTGCCTTTGTTGGAAACTTGATCTGTTGGTGTGATGTTGACGCCCATCATACCTCACTTGTTCATGGTTGTATACCCTGGGATTCCATTATATGCGTCAAGCTTTTCTGCAATCACGAACGAAACGCCGATTTGGAGTTGTTGCTCTCCTTCTCCTATTGCGCATTGCGCGGTGTTGAATTAATGTGCTGGCTTTGCGATGTATGCTTCATGTGTTCACTTTCGAGGGGCCTGGGTTTATTTGATGTGTTTCTTCATACACTTGTGACTCTTTCCGAGGTTATGTCTGTATGACGATTGTGCATATGGTTGAGATATGTTATACTGGTGGAATCCTCATCTTCTCCTTTGTTTTGTCCGAAGATTAGGTATCGCTGTCGGCGTACGTTTTGAGTGGTACGATCCTTCTTGTGTTCTTGACAAGGGTAAACTTGCTGGATGTTGGAAATAATTTTCTAACTCTTTTCTCGTGATGGGTTTGGCACATGCGTGCGTATAACATAGGAGCGTATCCTGAATTCATATCTTCCACAATGTTGATGACGTTGTCACTTGGGTAATGCCCCCGTCTTATTTATTATTGCAACGCGATTTTTAGTCTTGTGCGTATAGAATGCTTGAGGCTCCGTTGCATGGGGGATGTTGTATGACCTACGCCGTTTGTTGTTCATAGTGCGATAGCTTGTGTTCTTGACGCAATTAATGTGTGCGTAGTTGTTACTTGGCGTTATTCCAAGGTAGTATGCATGATATAGTAATGTACCTACGAAAGTAGATTTAACCTTCATTAGATATTTGGGGTTCGTACAACGAATTACAGGAAGGCGTCAACTGATCCCTCCTTTTGAAAAGTACTAAGGCTAATAAACATAAGTTGTAACCAAAAGTGTTTGATGATATGTAAAAATGGAGATAAAGGGATTGATGATATGTTTGACGTCTTCATAGGTGATTTTTCGGCAAGTTGATTCTGCCATGTGCCACATAGTTCCTCAGTGCATCTAGCGTGTTGAGCTCTTCAATCTCCTCCTTTGGGAATGAACAAATGTTGGTGTCATGCCCCCCCAGTTTTATGGTGCTTGCACCGTTCTTCAACGTTCTTGTCAAGGAAGCCAGTCATTGGCTCAAGTGGATGGGGAAGTTTGTTTTCCGGGAGTTTGAAATTTGTTTCCTCAACCTTCGTGCTCCAAAGACTGTATAAGTTGTCATAATTGGTTCCATGAATGACGTTGTTTTTCCGGCGCTTGGCGATAGGTGGATTATCATTCGCCCTTTCTTTTCCTTTGCCTTTTCCTGAAGACTCCACATGAGACTTCTTTTGATGCTTATTGTCTTGGTCGACATACTTCTTCATTTCTCCTTTTAAGATTAAGCTGTTTACATGAAACCTTAATCCAACAAAGCTTTCCGTCTCGTGGCCATACCCTTCGTTATTTTCATACCATTGCTTTCATCTTTTCCCAATGGGCCCTTGTGGAAATTGGAGGGCTTTTTCCACAGCTTGGTCTTCTTTATCTCTTTCAAGATGACGGACAGCGGTGTGTTAATGGAACACATTTGGCGAGATTGGTGTTTTCGAGCCTTTGGACGTCTGACTGGAATGACCTCTTTTGTTGCGGTTGTCTCTTTTCCCAGGAAGCGTCTATCTTTTCCTCAATTATTGCCTTCTAGATTCTTGTGGTAAGTTCCGTGATTGGGACATCATCGTAATTAACAGGTTTTTTTCGTTCCTCCTTGTGAAAGATGTTAGCATCGTCTTGTCTTGTCCTCGTGGAAAAACCTTCCTTGAGTATTTTTGAGTGGGAGGTTGGAGGTTGTTTCCATGCCTCTTCTTGGTGTTGTGCTATCATATACGGATTGTATGAGCGTGCAGCTCCTTGTGCACATACTGGAAGGTACCTTCCGTGCATTGCCCCCCTATTCTTTGGTGCAGTGTGTCTTGATGACTTGTGACTTGGGACTTTGTTATTGTCTCCTCGACTTTTCCGTTGATTGGAGGCAGAGGTGGTGGTGGCGGGGCATATCCTTGGTTCCTTAACATCTTTCGGAATGCAAGCAGCTCTTCGAGCGCGGTCATCATGGTGGGAGTGACAGGTGATGGCGGGTTGACACATTTGTATTGGAGGACTCCTTGGTCGTACTGTGCGAAGGATGCATTTCTTGTTGGCATGAAGAAGGCATTAGATGTGGCAACAAGCATGTGGGAGGATCCAAGTCGACTTCTTGTCGGCTTCTGCGTGGTTATGATCAAGGCGTCATGGTGCGTAATGTGCTCTTTGTCCTCTGATGAAAAACCAATGACATCTTCAAAGGTGGCATCCTTTATGTCGACATACTCCATGTTGGTATCATGGGACTTGTGTATTGTCTTTGCAACGCACACTTCTTGCTCGTACGACTTCTCGCTTTCAACATCAAAGTCTCCATGGATCATATGTACGTTTGCCATCTTTTCCGGATGGGATGCAATGTATGTTGTATTCTGGACTTTAAGGCCATGCTGTGCGAAAGGCACGCTTCTTGTTGGCATGGAGGATGCAGCGAACATGTCTTTATGCACGTGCAAATGATCCTGCTGACATGTTCCCTGCATCTGTTTGTTGGCTGGCATCCCGTATGGGAACTCTTCATTGATCCCCGTCCTTCGCTCGAATTCTTGTGCTGATGCATTATTCTGAATTTCAGGACCATGCTGTGCGAAGGCACGTTTGCGGTTAGCACGGATGAGGCGGTGGATCCTATATCTGGAACATGAGAACGTCCTGGTTGGTTTCTTATCGGCTTCGGCTTGCCTGTACCAGCCTTCTTTGGTCGTCTTCCAGTCATAGCTCGCTGTGCGGAACGGCTTTTTGTTTGAATCACACTGACGGCGCCAAATGTTAAGTCTGCTTCCACTTGGGTAGCTTCGGGCTTCTTTTTCACGAACGGGCTCGGTACGTGTGTACAAGGACGGGAACGCCGCGATCCTTGAAACACAATCCTCGAACTAATCTTCAAGTTCTCGACCTCGAACCCTCGAACTCTCAAACTTCAGATCCTGCACGAGGGGCAGTAACCACCGTGGGAGAGGGGGGCAATGCTGGTTGGGCCCTCTCCGACGCTCAAGTCAGAATTTCTAGAGAGAGAAAGCCTTTTAGAAAGAAGTCAGAGCATCCAAAGTCCAAAATGAGGGAGTTGTCTAAAATGAGAGACCTAGGAACCTATTTATAGGGAACCTAAGGATCATGCCTAGTTTTGAACGACTTGATGTCGGTATGAAGGAAAACGTATACTGTCATCAAGGTGGACTATGCGTGCACTGACTTCTCGCAATCGGCAAAAATAATCGGGATGAGCGCGGAGAATGTCGATAATAGGGACCTCCGAATTATTTAGCAATCCGGAGGTCCGGATTGCCTTGTGGCAATCCGGAAGTCCCCCGATCCAGGTACTGCGCGTATTCCGGACCGTTTTTGGACTTGGGTGTCCGCGGAGGAATTATTTTACGGGTTTTGGAGTATTTTGCGAGGCTCGAAATGTAAAAACGAACCCGAATTGGACAGATATCTAACAAATTCGATTTTGAAAAATCCGGTTCGGTTCCATAAAATCTGGTTCGGGTCGGTTTTATTATAAAATCTGATTCGTTCCGAACCAGTTCAATAAAATAGAATTTCGATTAGGTTCAACGGTCCAAACCGGTTCTGTTAGATTCACTTAGTCACCCCGGTCCGACCCGACCCGATTAGGTCGAACCGATTAGGTCGATCCGATTAAGAAAACCCGGATTGGTTCAACCCGCCCCTGTTTTGCAAATTGGACCGGCCCATTAAACCCATAGGGTTCAGCCGAAATGCTTCTTGTGGGCTAAGTATGATTTTAAAATCCACAAAAAACTTATCTTAGCCACCAAGAAATATTAACTATGTAAAATAATTTCCAATATTGCACATAATATATATATATATATATATATATAATTTCAGCTAGATCTATCTATATATATATATATATATATATTTATTGCCAAGATTCTATCTATAAAATATAAATCAATTAACAATATATATATACATATATAAATTTCAGCCAACATATATATTTGTTGATTTATTTATTTGTTGTCAATATCTTTAATAGGGAAATAAATATACTGACAATATATTTTCTTAATCTTTTAGGTAACTAAATCTATCAATAATATCTTTATCACTATAATTTAGCTAGATAAATTGATAGTTATATGTATTCTTATAGATTATGTGAATCTATCCATATATTTCCAACTATAGATATATTGTTACCTTCAATAAAATATAAAATATGGTAAACAATATTACATGTATATTTCAGCCGGAACATGTTTAACTTGGGGACTAAGAAATTAAAATTTTACCTTGTAATTTTCCTAGGGTTCGGCCGAAACTAGTAATTGGAAACAAGTGGTCAAATTTTAAAATTAAATTTTACTAAGATCTACAATCGAATGTTTGATTTTGATAAAAGTAACGATTTTCTTGAAGATCGTGAACATCAAATTTTACTAAGAACATCATGAAAATTTTGGCACTTACAATTATAAAAATTGGAATTTTAAATTTTCACTTATTAAAATTCCGGCCAACATATTAAAAATCAAGAACGTCAATTTATCAAAATCACGAACTCTTAACACAAGCTCTGATACCACTGTTGGATTACGGGGCTAAATATTACAGAATCTCAAATAGGGTACATGCTAGTAATCAGAATTACGTAGCGGAAGATGTGCACGTACCTTAAACGCTTTAATTAGTCCCAGGATCTTGCTGAGGGAGTTCTCAATCCACCGGGTGGAGCCCGTAGAGGTTCTTGTTAAGGAAGCCCTACGCAGTATAGTCTCAACAGCAAAGCCTCTGATCGATTCATGACAGGGACAAATCTTCGAAGTGTTTGGTCAAAGCAAATTGGCACACCCTTGGGGAAGGTGGGAGGTTTGGACGATATAGGGTATTTAGGGAGGAGGGTTTTATCTCAAGTTACCACAAAGAATGAATTGTGAATTGCCCTAATAAAACCCCTAACACTCCCTATTTATAGGAGGAGCAAAGTAGACAAAATTCCACTTTGCCCACACCTATATTTCGGTCGGCCATGGTGTATAAGCGAGGCCCTATTTTTGGCCTCTCATATCAATTGGGATTTGGGTCTAGCCCAATTTCCCTAAAGTGACATTTACCCAATTGTCTCAGGTAACATATGCATATAATGGGCTTCCATTTACGGCGCCCAGTCACCATATGCTAACAGTGTGATTGTGCGTGATGCGTATGCATGATAGTTTCTTGGATGAGGCTGCGTATGATAATTTACTTGTGTAGTAGAATTCTGTATGCTTGGATGAGAAATCCTCGGAACAATACTTAAAGGGCCTTGGGAAAGCCAATATCAGGCATATCTAAAAATTCTTGTTCCGGTGAAAGCGATTAAACCGTTTTAAAGAGATTGATCTATGAGAAAGGACAAGTCGGCCGTGTGAAATCTTTCATGGTCTCCTTCCATTCGCTTATTGGTTTAATATTTTCACATTTTAATTAAACCTGATGCCTAGTTTCGATTATGTGGATGGATGCCCTGAATTGCAATTTCTATTTAATTGATATTATTACATGATTAGAAGTGTCGTATTGACTATGTCAAGCTAGCTGGATATTGCATGTTGGGGGCAAAGCCCTGGATTTCAATTAACGAGTTGCGCACTAGGATAGACATGCTCTGATGATTGTAATTGCCTAGAATCCATTCTAGAAGTTCACATGATTGATTGATAGCATGAATTGCAAGTCAGCCCCAAATTTTTAAAATAAAAAATCAGTCGCCAAATATGTAAGTTTGATGTGGTGTGATCACGCATGATGTGTATGCATGAATGTTGATGATGTAGCCTCATGTGATAATTTACTTCAGAAGTAGAATTATATATAGAAGATTATTTCCCCGGAACATTAGACACATGACGCGTATGCATGATTATTGGTTTGATTCTTGGATGTGGCCTGCGTATGATGATTTGCTTGTATAGTAGAATTGTATATGCATGCATGAAATCCTCGAAACGTTTTTTTAAAGGGCCTTGGGAAAGCCAAGTTAAGGTGTATGTAAAAACTCCCCGTTCCGGTGAAAGCGGTTAAAGCGTTTTAAAAGAATGATCTATTAGAAAGAAGACGTCGGTAATGTGAACTCTTTCACGGCCCCCTTCCCTCGGTTTACTGGCGGTCGGTTTGGTTGGATGTCTGAGGAATCATTACTAGTCGCCTTCTGTCTCATAGATATCCGATGTATGCAATTCTTTTTCCAAAAAGTTATTGTCTCCCTGATTACACATGGTTATCAACGTGTTAGTATCGTATAACCACACATATGGAATCATCATGTGCTAATGAGATTTTGAATGAGGCGAACTACGAATCGTGGTGCAAACGCATCAATGATCTGTTGGATGATAAGGGTCTCATAGACCACATTCGGAAGACGATGAGCTGTCCATATGCCGGCCTGACCAAAAGGCTATTACACCAACTTTAAGTGGGAGCAGGATGACAAGAGAGCTAAGGAGATTTTGCAGTCTGAAATGTCTCCGGACTTTAAGGAAGAGTATAAGGATATCTTGGTCACAAAGGATACCTGGGATGCACTATTCCTGAAATACGGAAACGGAATTGACATGGGAGGCCCAAAATTGGGCCTCAACCCTAGGCTAGGTTGGCCGTAACATAAGGAGGGCAAAGTGGACTTTTGTCCACATTGCTCCTCTTATAAATAGGGAGGTATTAGGGATTTATCAAAAGATAGTTCTCTCCTTTGTGGTGAGATTAAAAGAAATCCCTCCTCCCTATAAACACCTAGTTTCGGCTGAACCACCCTGTGCTCTAGTAGGGGCCAAATTGTGTAAAGCAATTTACTCCGGAGATCCATCGCGCGAAGAACCGACTGATGCTTTCCTGTGAGGAATAATCTGCGTAGGGCTTCTCTAACAGGAACCTCTACGGGAACCGTCTGACGGATCGAGAACTCCCCTTCGGCGATCAAAGGTACAAAGAAGAAAAGTAGGCATGTGCACTATCTTCCGTTGCGTATCAGTTACCTAGCACGTATCTTGTTATTGTTTCTGGTTTATCTACCCCAATAATCCTACCGTGTTATCAGAGCCAGGTTATGGAGTTCATGATTTTGATAAAATTGGTGTTATTCTTGGTCTTGGCCGAATATTTTAAATTTGGTGTTCAAGTTTTAAAATTTCGATTTTTATAAATTACGGTGGCCGAAATTTTTCATGATGTTCATAGTGAAGTTTTATTCATGATCTTCAAGAAAAACAAGAATTTTATCAAAATTAAACATTGGATTTTTTTTATCTTTGTAAGATTTGATCTTGAAATTTGACCACAAACCATAATTTTAGTGTTTCGGCCGAACCTCCTTTAGGTGTTCAAGGTGAAATTTCTAATTTCTTAGTCCACAAGTAACCCTAAAGTGACCGAAATTTTGATATTTATTTTATATAATTCGGCCGAAATATTTTAGTGCCTAGGAACTATGCCAAAATTAGGGTTAGGTTGACAAGATAATTGTGAATAGAAGCTATCAATATATTTAGCACAATTTTAGGGATGTAGATATTATTGATAAATATAGTTGCCTAAAATATTGAGAAAATATATATTATTGATGAAAATATATCCCTAATATTGAGTATTGACAATAATATATTTAAGTATATATATGTTAGCATTTGGGGTTTGGGCCGCCGTAATTGGTAGCCCATTAATTAAGACCATTAATCTAAGAAATTAGGTATGAATCACATTAGGGTATTTGGGATAGGCTTAAATCTCATGTGACATGGGAGGCCCAAAATTGGGCCTCCCTCCCTAATAAAGTCGGCGCCGAACCCACTTAAGGATGTGGGATTATTAGTCCCTCCTCTACTCTATAAATAGGGACCTAAGGTGGTGTTTTCTAGTGCTAATAAATCTCTCCCAAGTTGTGAAATTTAGAGAAAACCCTCCTCCCTAAATTTAGGTTCGACCGAAGTGACTACAAGCTAGGAGGTGCCAAATTGCGACGAACAATTTACTCCAAGTAGATCCATCCCGCGAGAATTGAAGGAGGCTTTTATGTGAAGATCAAACTGCGTAGGGCTTCTCTAACAGGAACCTCTACGGGGTACCGGTCGGTGGACCGAGAGCTCCCCTCGAAGATATTGGGCTGAAAGAAAGGTTTAAGGTACGTGCACTTTCTTCCGCTGCGTAACTAGTTACCTAGCACGTACTTAGGGTTTCTTCTTGATGTTCATGATCTTATAGAAAGGCAAGACTTTTATCAAATTGAAATTTAGATTCTTGAACTAGAAAGGATTTGATATTGAAATTTGACCACAAACCCTAATTTGCCTGTTAGTTTCGGCCGAACCTACTATAGGTGATCATTGTGAAATTTTTATTTCTTAGTCCACAAGTAACCCTATAGTAAAACCGAAAATTTCAAAATATTTTACTATATGTTTCGGCCGAAATATATGTTGCCAAAATTAGGACAATATTCACAAGATAATTGTGTATATTTACTATCAATATATCTAGCATACTTTTAGGAATATATATAATATTGATATATATATATAATATTGATATATATATATAATATATATATATATATAATATTGTCAATAATATATTTCTAGAAGATATATATATATATATATATATATATATATATTATGTTACCTATTATATAGAATCTTGACAACATATATATATATATATATATATATATGTGCAGAAAATTGGACAATATTTATTTATTGATAATTACCTGGAGGCCAAGGTAAGTTTTTAGTGGACTTTAAAACTCAACTTGGCCCACAAGTAATTATTTGGGCCGAACCCTATGGGTTATGGACCGGTCCACTTTTAGCATATCCGGGTCGAGTCAACCAACCAGGAACACCAAATAAACCGAACCGGATCGGATTAGGAGGGTAAGAACCAGAGCGGGTCAAACGCCGGGTTTTCTCAATTGGTCCGACCCATTTGGGTCGGGTTGGACCGGGGCAACTAATATGGGTCGAACCGACCCGATTTGAGTGACGAACCGAACCGAATCCTATTCTAAAACCGAACCGGTCCGGCCGAACCCTAATGCTGAACTGGACCGGTCCAAACCGTATCTGAATTTTCAAACTGAACCGATTTTATTAATTTAAAATAGGATGGTCAAATTTTTAAAATATAAATGTTTTCGAACTTTAAATTACATACACAGTGCTCACAGGTTTAAATTATTCGCGATTTAATTATACCTGATGCCTAATTTCGATTATGGGGATGGATCTTGGAAATGCATGATTTTGGGACTGAATCATTTAGTGGGCTGAATTGAAATTGTTATTTTATTGATATTATCGCATGATTAAAACTGTCGTCTTGACTATGTCAAGCTAGCTAGATTATGCATATTTTGGGCTGAGCCCAGATTTTCAATTAATGAGTTGCGCACAAGGATAGACACGCTTTGATGGTTTCACTTGCCTAGGATTCATGTCTAGAAGTACGCATGATTGGTTTATAACATGAATTGCAAATTAGCCCCAAATGTTTTTAAAACAGAAATCAGTCTCCAAATATGCATGTTTATATGGTTTGATCACGCATGATGCGTATGCATGAATGATCAGGATGTATTAGCATGTGATAATTTACTTAGGAAGTAGAATTATATATGCTAAGTATGAGTTCCTCGGAACATTAGACGCATGACGCGTATGCATGAGGTGTGTTTGGTTTCTTGGATGTGATATGCCATGATAATTTACTGGGATAGTAGAATTATATGTGCAAACCGTAGTTCCTCGAAACATTTTCAAATGGGCCTTGGGAAAGCCAAGATCGGGTGTTTTTAAAACCTCCCGTTCCGGTTAAAGCGATTAAACCATTTTAAAAGACTGATCTATTAGAAAGAAGATAACGATAATGTGAACTCTTTCACAACCCCCCTTCCTTCAGTCTTTATTGTTGGTTGGTTGAGTTAGATGTCCGAGGAATCATTATTTGATATCTTTTATCTCATAGATGTCCGATTAATGCAATTTATTTTTCAAAATGGTTTTGTCTTCCCTCTTATGCAATAGTTGTCAATATGCTAGTATCGAATAAAAGCACAGATGGATTCATCACGTGCAAATGAACTTTTGAATGAGACGACCTATGACTCGTGGTGCAAACGCATCAATGATCTGCTAGAAGACGAAGGTCCTTTAGACCACATTCAGAAAACGATGAGCTGTCCAGATGTAGGCCTAACCAAAGGCCTAGCATATGCCCACTTTAAGTGGGAGCAGGATGACACAAGGGCTAAGGATGTTTTTCTGTCGCGGATGTGCTCGAACATCGAAACCGAGTATAAGGATATTCCTTTCGCGAAGGATATCTGGGATGCCCTCTTCCTGAAATACGGAAGTGGCATAGCAGTAACCCTGCACCCACTTATACCGGCATTAGATGAATGTCTAAAATGCAACAGCACCAATGTGCTTGAAAATGCACATAAACTCCTTAGCATGATCAAACCGATTGAGGAGGATGGTCAGATGGTTGAATGGGACAAAATTCAAGCCATAATTGGGATACTCCCAAACTCCTGGAGAGCAACCAAGACTCTACTGACCCTCGGAAGCTCGGTGTTAGATCTCCCTAATGTCATGAAAATAATCGAGATCGAACAATCTCGAATGGTACCAGTTACAAAAGAAACCGTTGTACCAAAACTACCTGCTGGACAGGAGAAGAGAAAAAGTGGCAAGGGAAAGAAACAAATGGCTGTCAACGGTAAAACGTTGATTAAACCTGAACAAAGCAAACTCCAGTTAAAATTAGAGGTTGTTTGCAAGTACTCTGTTCCTCGCCGAATAGGCGATGGAACTAAGCCTAGAAAATCGTATACTGACATGGTATGCGACATTGGATATGTTAAGGAACATTTAGTTTCCTCAACAGTCATGTTAACTGATTCAAATTCCTATTGGATTCTTGATTTAGGTGCGTCAGACCACATAACCAATGACAAGAACTTGTTTGCTATGTTCAGATGAATGTCGAATGATTCAAAGAGGATATATGTCGGCGACAACTCTCAAGTTGACGTCGAAGGAATAGGGAATCGAAAATTGCCTATGAGCAATGGCAGAACCTTATTCCTCGAAAATGTCTTATTTGCTCCTAGAATTCGAAGGAATGTTGTTTCTGTTACTTCTCTTATGGATAATGGTTTTACTTTATCATTTGAGAATTCCCTTGTTCGTATCAATAAAGGTAAAACCTTTTATGGTAATGTATTTCCTCTAATGGGCTCATCATTATGGATTCTGAATGAATATGAACATTCAAATTGAATGTATTCATTGTCGTTTAAAGAAGCGGAAACTGATGCGGCCGGATGGTATGCGCGGTTGGGACATAGGCTATGACAGGGTTCGAACCCTTGCTCGGAGAGGTCTACTCCTGGGCACAACACAGGTGGTGAAAGCCACTTGTGAAGATTTTCTAGCCGGAAAATCAACCCGCAAGCCATTCAGTGAATAACTACGAGTTGAACATCCATTGCATTTATTTCATTCTAACGTTTGTGGACCCATGAATGATACCACAAGGAGTGGTAAACGTTACTTTGTTAGTTTCATCGACGATTTCACCCTATACAGGTTTACTCATCTGATTTCTCATAAATCCGAGGGTATTGATTACTTCAAAAGCTTTCTTAACCTCGTAGAGAATCAGCAGGAGCAAAAGGTTAAAAACCTTCGCACTGATAGAGGTGGAGAACATCCCTCTAATGAGTTTAATAAATTGTGCGATGAAAGGGGTATTGTACATCAAGTAACAATACCTTACTAGCCACATCAAAACTGTGTGGCTGAACGACGTAATCGTACACTCCTGGACATAGTTAGAACCATGATGTCGGATACAAGAGCGTGTGACTGATCCCGGATACTATATGAAGGACCATCCAAAGTATCCTCACAGACTCATAACTCATACCTAAGGCTAGGCTCTATGTTCGCTTCCCGACGTGTGAGCGCAGTGCCGAACAAAAAGGCCTAGTGACCACATCTTGGAAACCGATTGTGTTTGACTAAGGGTATGAACGATGGGGATGGTCAAGTACATCTGGAATTTTCAGACTCTTATATTCACAAGGTGGCCACCAACCTGACATTAGTTGAAAGGTTGTGAATACTTGTACAGATGCCCTGGAGAAGTGTCCCAAAGTGGGAACTGGGCAATTGGAAATTAGCAGTTCACCTAGGATACAGCGTGACACTTTGTTTTTAACAGGTTGATTAGACATGGTGAATCAACGTTCCGCGGTCGCTACAATAGTCCTAACAGATGAGTAGCACGATGCGCGTAGTGTCTGCCGGTCGGACGGCAAACCTCGTATGAACTATTTGGAGTAGGGATTGGATCGAAGACAAAATGCGGAAGTGTTGGTCGACAACATATTAATAGGCATCCACCCATTCCGGCGAGTGGGAGCTGTTAACATTCGTTTATCAGCTGAAGTGATTTCACAATAAAGCATCTAAAATCCACCTATTATACAAAAGAATTACCATACCCTATAGAGTTCACCTAGTTTTATCCTTTTAGGCTATGATAATGATGAAGAAAGTTCAGTTAAGCTTTAGTTTAGCGAAAAATAATAATTCAGTTTTAGCCCTTTATTTTACTATAAATAAATCTAATTTTTTTTTTACGTAATTGTAACTTGAGAAATATTACTAACTAAAAAATAATTAAATTACTAAATTTTATAAATTCAAAGTGAGTTGAAATAATTATTGATGGATATTTGTCCAATTCGGGTTCGTATTTACGTTTCGGACTTCACAAACACGTCAGAACCACAAATGGATATCATCGCGAAACATCCTCGGGTCAAAACGGTCCGGATGCGCCCTGCGCCCGGACCGGATTTCCGGATTGCCTTGACAGTCCGGACTGGTCTGTTTTGCCCGACAATCCGGACCATGTCGGATGTCGACATGGTCCGGACTGCTGACGGGCACCGGCAATCCGGACCATGTCGGATGTCGACATGAGAATTCACTACGCACATAACCAACCTTGACGACGATACGTGTTTTCCTTTAAACCGGCATCGAACCGTATAAAACCGGGTACGGTTCTTTGGTTTCCTATAAATAGCGACCTAGGCCTACCATTTTGACCAACTCTCTCAATTTGGCTTTTTGGGCTCTGACCTCTCTCTACATAGTTTCTCTCTCTAGATTGTGACTTAAGCATCAGAGAGGGCTCAACCAGTACCACCCCCCTCTCCATGCTGGTTATTGCCCATTTTGCAGGACCCGACGCGTGAGGAGTCGAGGCCAGAGCCGAAACCGGATCCGGAGACAGACTATTGCGACGTGCTAATAGGAGTCCATACCTGTGTGCACATCCAATCCGCCCGAAGAGAACAACCCGAGGAGTCCCAGGTGGAATCGACCTCAACACTTGGCGCCGTCAGCGTGATTCGAGCAAGAAGCCGTTCCATACCGCAAGCTATGACAGGCAGACGTACGAAGAAGGCGGGTGCGAGCAAGCCGAAGCCGACGAGAAGCCAACAAGGACCTTCTCACATTCCAGATGTAGAGTCTACTGCCTCCTCCATGCCAACCGCAAATGCGCCTTCCGCACAGCATGGTCCCGACGTCCAGAACGAGGTACCAGTGCACGAGTTCGAGCAAAGGACGGAAAGGAACGATGAGTTCCCATACGGGATGCCAGCTGATGGAGTGCAGCAACAAGCAAGAGGCGTAAGAAACTTGCCACCAGTCACACCTGCCATGATGGCCACATTGGAAGAGCTCCTCGCATTCAGTGAGACTTTAAAGAACCAGGGATACATGGCACCCTCGCTACCACCTCCGCCAGCTAGCGAGCATGCTGCACCTAAGAGGGAGATGTTGCATGATGTCAACCATCAAGAGCTGCAGCATTCAGAAGGCGAAGGATATTCTGAAGGTATCTACCAGTACCGGCAGGCAAGGCAGGAACCAACACATTCATACACTCCAAGTGTTGGTGTGAAGCAGCAACAACAAGGAGTAAGATGGAAGCAACCCCCTGTGAACAACCCACAAGCGGCCACAAAAGGAAGGCAACTTCAAGGAAGGAAGCCGTGCTCGTACATACAATGAAGGGTGGAGGAAGCCCGCATGCAATAGTGACATCCCAGTCACGGGACTTATGGCTAAGGCCTTGGAAGAGATGATCGATAAGAAGATGAAGCAGTCAAAGATGAAGGGAATGCATGCCCTTGAAGAGAACGCGTCGCATCCGTTCTCTGACGAGCTAGTGCACACCCGCGTCCCAGACGCTCTCTACCGAATTGGAGGAGAGAAGTACAGAGGAAAAGGAGATCTGATCGAACATGTTCAACAACATGAAGCCTCCTAGCTGGGACGAACTGACAATCCACATCATGTCGCCATGACATTCCCCAACACCCTTGTGGGAACTGCCGCACACTGGTCTTTTTCACTACCATGCGGAAGTGTTACATCGCGGGCATACCTGAAGGCAAAGTTCATCCAAAGATACATGGGAGAACGCACACTCCTGAAAGGGCCAAACGCATTGAACGAGGTGGTACAACAAAATGATGAGTCGTTAGCGGATTACTACATCCGTTTCAACCAAAATGTCGCAGACATTCAGGGCAACCTCACTGAATGAGAGATCGTGCGTGCTTTCATTGGGAACTTAGGCCGAAAAGGGTATTCCCTAGCGGAGAAGATGTCGAAGCGCCCCGCGGAGACTTGAAGAATTGGAAGCAAGAGTCAAAGAGTTCGTGGATCTAGAAAGATTCAGAGACAAGCATAAAGCGAAATTCAGCGCAGCCCGCGCTAAAGAGAAGTAGGCGAGACCTCAATAAGGTTCGCAACAAGCAAGGCAATTCCAGCCGATAAAGAGGCCGTTCCAGCCGGAATTCCAAAGACCGAAGGAAGTGAACTTGGCAGACTGCATTCCCTTGAATGCACCACTCTCCGTGATCCTGAAAAAGATGAAGGAAGACAACATGTGGAGGGAGCCGACAAACTTCCGAAAAGGTCTAAGAAAGCAAGAAGACAAATGGTGCGAGAACCATGAAGTCTATGGCCACAAGACGGACAGCTGTGTCAGCCTAAGATTCCGTATAAACAACTTCATCCTCAAAGGAGAACTCAAGCAATATGTAGATCAAGGCAACAAGCGCCAAAAGAAGAACCATGCAGAACCATCCGGAAAGGGGAACAAGGGAAAGGAGAAAATTAATGATAACCCGCAACCTACAAAGCGTGGTGTCATCAATGTGATCCATGGAGGGCCAGCTGCAGGAGGTAGCATTTCCAATGCCCGAGATGTTTACGCCTCGCAACTATAAGTTCTACCGAAGTACGGGAAAAGACGCCAACCAGAGAAGGAAGATGTGGTCATCCCGTTCTCAAATGTTGACAAGAAGCACACAGTCTAACCCCACGATGATGCTCTTGTCATTACAATGGATATCAATGGATACGATTTGCAAAGGATATTGGTGGATGGTGGGAGTGCCGCGGACTTAATACATATAGAAGTTCTCAAGAAGTTGGGAAAAACGGAAGCCGATCTTTCGCCAAGCACATTCCCACTAATCAGCTTCGCAGGAGCTGCAACGTACCCACTGGGTATGATCACACTGCCGGTCATCCTAGGAGAAGGTTGGAAGGCGCTTTATGTGGATGTTACATTTGTGGTGGTAAGCAACCTGGGGGCATACAACGGCATCCTAGGAAGAACGACAATCAACTCGCACGTCATCGTGCCATCCACCGCTCATCAAAAAATGAAGTTCCTAACTCCTCATGGGATCGACGAGGTGCTAGGTGATCAGACAGCCGCACGAAAGTGCTACGTCAATGCTCTAAGAAAGATGAAACGAGTGTCAATTTCCATAATAGAAGTCGGCGTGAAGAGAAAGTTGTTCGCCTCAAGTGATGATGATGAAAGAAAAAAGAAAGAATTAACACCAAGGGCTGGACTTGACAGGATGCTCTTTCCGACAAGACGGAGCATCCTAGATGTCAGACAAGGACACGATGAGTTCATTACGGCCTACTTCAAAAGGTTCGCCCAAAATGCAACTGTACTAAGGGCAACCAAGGAAGATGCCATCAACACATTTTACTTAAACATGAATGCGCCAACGTTTTTGCTGTTCGGAAGAATATATGGATGGCGTACAACCAAGACGATGGCATGCTGGAAGGATAAGTTGGAAAATGCAATCTCTTGTGAACGCGAGCTGGGATGGGGCAGAGCTCTCAGCTCGAATCTGGAAGTTCAACCTGCAAGACAACCAGGAAGCTCAAGTATCGAATACGCCAATATCTTCACTCCCTTAAACACAAAGATTGAAGAGATATACATTAAGCTCCTGGAGAACAAGCTTCCAAGTCCACTTGAGCCTATGACTGCCTTCTTAGGTAAAGACATTAAAGATTGGTGCCGATATCACCAAACTTGGGGGCACAATACTAACTGTTGTTTGAATTTGAGGATGGAGATTGAGGAGTTCATTGCACATGGAGCTTTGGGAAGCTATGTTGCAAGCAATACTCGTCAGCCACCAAGACATCTCTGAGGGAGAAAGACTATCCACCTCTTATCTATCTTTACATCTTGGTCAATACATCTTTATTAAGATAGTACATAAGTGTAGTTCACACTTCTGTACTTAGAAATATTTCGGAAGAAGCGATCAGTAGACGCCTTCCCTGCAAGATTACTGTAAACACAACAAGTACCTAATGATGATCAATCTACTTTCATAGGTACATATCTACATTACGCTTTCTACTTTGTATTAACACCAAGTAACAAACAACGAATATATTACTCATATCAACAACTCAAGTCATTACGCTATGCAACTTATATTATGCGGCATCAACAAGACTATTATCAACAACTATAAACTCATAAAAGTTCTCTATTCAAAGAGGCGTTCACTCAAAGAAATGTCAACAACATTCAATGCCTTGGATAAAAACCAAGACTTATTCTAAAAAGTGACATGCTGCGACATCCTCCTTGCGAGGGCAAACCCCATGTTCACATCTATCAAAGTAGCATGCTACGACATCCTCCTTGTGAGGGCAAACCCCATGTTTACTTCTAAAAAATGGCATACTGTGAAATCCTCTTAGAGGCAAATCCTCGTGTTCATAGCCATTCCCTGAATAAAATTAGGATGCGGCAAACACACTATGGGACTGATCACCCCACCGTTGCGGAAGTCCTCTTAATAGACGACAGCCCCACACACTAAAAGTATGCATACTCTCTTAAGGGTTCATACGCCATGAAGACG
Organism: Clarkia xantiana subsp. parviflora; assembly: GCA_036873135.1. Classification (NCBI taxonomy): domain Eukaryota; kingdom Viridiplantae; phylum Streptophyta; class Magnoliopsida; order Myrtales; family Onagraceae; genus Clarkia; species Clarkia xantiana. Next base: position 13,250,342 of record JAPTYO010000001.1, on the reverse strand, counting down.
TATGCCTTAAGTGGACAGCTTCATGTTATACACTTGCAGGAGCGCACCCTGTTTACAAAACTCATCAAATTTACAAGTCGAGTCTTGTACAACGTTATCTTGCTTTTTAGCATATAACGGATAAAAACATCAAATTCAGCAAGAAGTGTCTTGCAACAACGTCGCCTTAGAGTGGAACTAAGAGACGGTATAAACTAACATCTTGCTTCGTCAAGATCACACTGCTACATGTCAAGTGCCCGTGCCAAGTGCCAAGTGCCAAGGGCCAGTGCCGAGTACATTACTATCTACAATGTTACAAGTACCAAGTGTACATACCATGCCATGCCTTGGAAATTTTTTCAAGAGGGGCGCTAATAACACCCTGCAAGGCGCAAGTCGCAACATTGGATGTTTTATCCATTATAAAAAGGAGATCAATCCTATCATGCAAGACCAATACATACGAACAACGAAGTAACCCAAGGTATGAAATATTACTAGCAAGCTATCACGTGTTTATTATTATTGAAAACATGTCCAAGTGACGAAATACCATGCAAGCAAACGCATAAACGAAGGTTGGGACAAAAGCCTCAACATAACATCAACCCATTCACAAAGAGTCCTGCATAATAAAAGCAAACAACGTGATACCATCCAAGAGATAACATCATCTCCAAAAGACTAAGATAACATGTTCATGAATTCAACACCAATTGCAATATCATCATTACCATATCCAAAGATCACGTAGAGAGAAGCCGCTTCAGCTTCCTTACGCTGTAAATCCGCAACATGGTTAACATCAAAGGAAGAATAAGGACTTAACTTTTCGAACGAAAAGCCGGGTGCAAGCGTGCGTACTTTGCCAATATAATCTTTGGCAAACTCATCAATCATAGATGAAAACTTCGCCTTAGCGGCAGCAAGGACGGCAGCAGTATGGGCAAGGGTGATAGGATACTCGACAAGTCCCTTCTCAGCTCCCGCTTTATGCGCTTCCTCACGTATAGAAGCAAGGGCGACATCATGGGCGCTACTACTCTTTGCAATTTGCTGCTTGATAGCAGCAATCTCAGCCTCAAGTTGCTTAACATGGGCGCGACGAGTAGCAATATGCGCATATCAAAATCAGCAACCTTGGAGTTCAAGTTTTGCACCTCCTTCTCGGACGGACTGTGCAAGCTCACGAGTAACTGCATTGCTCTTCTTGACAGCAGCCCTCTTCTCATTCAAAAGCTCCAACACAAAGGATGACATGTTCACCATCCTTGAAATAGCCTAAGTAAAAAAAACCAAACAACAAGACGATCAATACAAGGCATACGCTTACAGCATGCGGACATAGAAGTTAAAGCAATACTTACCGGCGCAAACTCAGCTAAGCTACTCTCAACATATGCTTGTGCTTCCTCATCAGTAGATGGCTTAACATCACGATCGCCAGGAGGAACACATCTCTGAAGCACCCGCACCCCGACTTCCGGAATGCTAAGTTTGGAGTCCTTCGGAAAATAAAGGCCGCCAGTAGAGAAAGGCGACCAATCTCCTCCAGACACATCAATCCTGTCGAATAGGATCAAGTCATCACGCTTAATGCATGGAAGAACTGCAATAAATACAACATAAAACAAAGAAGATATCAACAAAGAATACTAAGTAAGAAAGTGCATCGAAGTAAACAACGCATACCTCGACGGGAGGAACGCTCCTCCTCAGGCCGGTCCCTCGACCGGGGGGCAGAAGGCGCCACTGTACGACTCTCAACTCTCTTCCCTTTATCGCAGGAAGGAGTTGGAACGGTCGCACTCGGCTTGGAACGCTTGGGATCACTCGAGGGACGCGCCCCTGCGGCAGACCTCTAGGGAAGAACGCTACTGGTAGGTGCTGCAACAACGCGCTCAGTCACGTGCGCAGAGTTACCTAAAAATAATAGCAGCATGAAGACAACAAAACTTGGAAAACCAACAAGTTCAAAGAATATACAAGAAGGTGCCTTACTTATAGGTCATTTACCGCGATCATGTCCGGAAAATCCAGGAATAGTGGGGGCAGTGGTGCGAACATGCCGCCCAATAGACGGATTACCGCGCACATCACCTGTCTGCAAAGACGAGCTTTTTCCATCAGTTCGACCTACATTGCAACATGACACAAGTTATAAAGATTATCAACATACCAAATTTGCAGAAGGAAGTATATAAATCTCGACATCAATCAAGTCTCGATTCGAAGCGCGTAACAGGCAGCGGAAGCTACACTCTTGTTGACATCGATAAATGCTCTTCACAGCCTCCCTGTCATCCAAAGAAAGTTCGGGGAAAATAGGAGCAGGATCAGCCCTCTCAACGTTCTCGAAATCCCAATTGGTGCCGACATCGCACACGAAGAAATAATGATGCCGCCAGTGAGGACCAGAACGGTCAGCCGGAGCAGCTAGTCGTTGTCTATGATCCCACTCGACGTCCCCAAGCCCAAGTTTCTTAAATCACTTATCTTGTAAGTTGGGCCAACGCATCTTCATACCACATAATCCCGTCATGTCCGGACACAATAACTGATAGAAGCAGTGAAAAAGGGTAGTGGAATAATGCCAAGACTACCTGTGAAACAAAACTCGGAAGCAACTCCATACTCGGAAGCTGGCGGGAGAAAGATCCAACGGCGAGATTTGATAATAGCGACAGAGATCTATCAAATCAGAACAGTAAGGAAAGCGCAAGCCTTCCCTAATCTGCGAGGTATAAACCGCGGTCAAGTCACCGGGAGGTATGGTAACTTGCCCCTGTTCGACGCCGGGTAACACGTCATAAGGGAGTATATACCTTCTAGATCCGGATTAAGTCCGCAGCAAGTTACATACGAGTTGAACATGTCTTCATCAATCTGATTGAAGAAGTAACTCACATTTGTCGCCGTGTCCTTTATAATTTGGGGGAAGACGGGAGGTTTAACAACGACGTCAGCCTCTACACCCGATGTGATATCTAATGGCTCAGCTATGTCGACATCTGGCTCATCATCAACATCCGAAAATAGTGTCACTCGCAGAATGAGGATAGAAGACTTACTCATGATAACAGCTGCGAGAAGACTAACTCCGAAAAGAAAACAACAAGATTTGATATCCTGAAAAGTGTAACCAACAATCCCATTAGTGCGCGAACACGCATCAAACACTTATACAAACATCTATGCAATGAACGCTCCATATGGAACAACTATGTACGTATAAGACTCGTTAGTCTTCGCACAACAAGTAACAAGCATCATGCAAGGGGGGCAACCCCTTCAACACATCGACCTTCAGGTCAACATCAAGCTCATATTTGCAACATACGTGACAATAAGGATGAAATATTTTCTAAGTGTTTTGCTCAAGATGACAGTCAGCATACTACAAGCTATCAGCATGTTACTAAGTGTCAGCATACAACAAGCTGTCAGCATATTACCAAGTGTTAGCATTCGACAAGGTGTTGACATACAAAAAAATATGGCTAAAATATTTTCTAAGTATTTCGCTTACGACATGGGACTATACGCGACAAGAAACCAACTGTTAGAAAATATTGTCTAAATATTTCCTTGATGTCAACAATCAACAAGCGGCATGGAATCAACTATCTAGGAGCATTCTCCAAGCATACTAGCATGATGACGGATAAAATACATCATGTGGCAAACATCAACTACTACGAAATATTTTCTAAGTGTTTCTATGCCGGGGATCGACAGGAATCATATGGCAACATCAATGGTAACAAGCACTAGATACTATTGAAATATTTTCTAAGTGTTTTAGCATGTTTGCAGACAGTGACCAACGATCAATACATGATGCTCAACGCACATTGCCTAAGTTATCACTACCAACATACAACCATTGACGTCCATGTATGAACAATTACTGATCGTCAACATCGAGCATACTAAAACAACGGCTAAAGCATGGAGCAACATGTTGGCAATGAATACTATGCATAAGGGAAGTGTAACAATTCATTTGCACTTTTCTAAAATTTTCAGCACTTAGAAAATTTTTGGCCGATTTGGGGCTAAGTATCCTAATGCATTTCATCAAACACATTGTATGCATGTTAAGGAGACTAAGCACATAGTGATTTCAAGATTGAATCAAGGCCAAACGAAGTCACAAAATGTCCCGCCATGTACGGAATTGGACTCACCAACACGAAGCGAGTCCGAATTGCCACACGCCGCACCGGAGCTCCACGCGCCACTCAGAGACGCCGCACACGCCGCTGCCGTTTCTGTCACGCGCCTCCGCTGATTGCCACGCGCCGCTGTTCTGCACTCCACGCGCCGTCGACTTCCACATCCAGCTTGGCCGGAATTTAATTGATGTCAAGTATGGTGTGACTACTCCAAATTTACACCTCCATAAGCTCCTTCTTCAACATGCAATGAGAGCTTCTTGGAAAACTATCAAGGGAGGATGTAAGCAAATGAATATTCTCTCTCCTAATTTTCACTAATAGTGTCTACACCATGTGCTAAGGACTAAACTCATATCTATTTTCGCACAAGTCCCTAGCATCATGTATGAGCATGTTTACATCTCTCCTATTCTTACATTACATGTATGCTCCCTATTGTTGCATGACGCGCTACATACAATTATTATTGCATGTTACGTACAGATAGGCTATTATGCATGATATTATTTTTATATATGCATGATTCTAACTTATGATTGCTACATGATTATTTTTATAATCTAAGTATGAATTGCATGTTTACATCATATTACATGCTTACATCATATTCTATGTTTACATCATGCTTCATGTTGACAAGCATGCTCTCCAATTTTATGTTGCTCTATGTATTTTGCTTATTGCGCGATTACTTCATCCATATGCTATGTCGTCGTCTCCATGTCAACATCATGTTACACGTTTACGTCATGTACCATGATGACACCACGTTGCATGATTATTTATTATTACAAGTATTTCGCTTATTGCATGTTATTACGAATATGTCGTTAATTGCAGGATGTTATATGTATACCGTCTGTTACGCTAACCTCGTGAATAGATTACGCACGTTCTTCGAAAAAGTAAAGATGGACGAATTTGTACTAAGCGCATTCGATTGACAAACAGGCCACCCCTGAGGTCAGTGCCGAACCTAAATTGGACGAATATCCTATCTTAAATAGAGTCAAGCATGGGTTTTGAACCGCTACTTGACTCAGGGGCAAGTGATGGATATTTGTCCAATTTGGGTTCGTATTTACGTTTCGGACTTCACAAACACCTCAGAACTACAAATGGATTTCATCGCGGAACATCCCCGGGTCAAAACGGTCCGGATGCGCGCTGTGCCCGGACCAGATTTCCGGATCGCCCAAGGCAATCCGGACCAGTCTGGATTGCCTTGACAGTCCGGACTTGTCCGTTTTGCCCGTAAATCCGGACCATGTCAGATGTCGACATGGTCCGGAATGCTGACGGGCACCGCGCGTTTACCCCTATTTTTGCTAAGTATGAGAAGTCAGTGCGTACATAGCCAACCTTGACGATGATACGTGTTTTCCTTTAAACCGGGGTCGCCGTATAAAACCGGGTACGGTTCTTTGGTTTCCCATAAATAGGGACCTAAGCCTCCCATTTTTACCAACTCTCTCAATTTGGCTTTTTGGGCTCTGACCTCTCTCTACATACTTTCTCTCTCTAGATTGTGACTTAAGCATCGGAGAGGGCTCAACCAGTACCACCCCCCTCTCCATGCTGGTTATTGCCCATTTCGCAAGACCCGACGCGTGAGGAGTCGAGACCAGAGCCAAAACCGGATTTGGGGACAGACAATTGCGACGTGCTAATAGGAATCCGTACCTGTGTGCACATCCAATCCGCCCGAAGAGAACAACCCGAGGAGTCCCAGGTGGAATCGACCTCAACAATTATCATGCTTTATCTTGTAATTCCAGGTTCTTATACAAATATTTTATCTTATAGAAATCAAAATTATATTTTCATGTTATTCGAATTTGGTTATAATAAAAATGAAATAGTTTCAATCAAGTGTTGTTAAAATTATAAAAAAGTATTACAAATAAAATTTTATCACCACTGCCTATAGTCAATCTCTCCCAAGTTGTGAGATTTAGAGAAAACTCTCCTCCCTAAATAAAGCTAGGTTCGGCCGAAGTGATTACAAGCTAGGAGGTGCCAAATTGCGACGATCAATTTACTCCAAGTAGATCCATCCTGCGAGAATCGAAGGAGGATTTGCTGTGAAGATCAAATCGCGTAGGCCTTCTCTAACAGGAACCTCTACGGGGTACCGGTCGGTGGACCGAGAACTCCCCTCGAAGATCTTGCGCTGCAAGAAAGGTTTAAGGTATATGCTCTTTCTTCCGTTGCGTAACTAGTTACCTAGCACGTACCTAGGGTTTCTTCTTGCATGATTAATCACCATAATCCAACAATATATATATATATATAGTGTTGCCAAATATATATGTGTATACATATTGCTGATTGATTATATATCTCTAAATATATAATCTTGACAATAAATATATATATATATATATATGCAGAAAATTGGAAATTATTTTATAATTAATTGTTACTTGGTAGCCAAGTTAAGTTTTTAGTGGACTTTAAAACTCTACTCTGCCCTCAATTTCGGCCGAACCCTATGGGTAATGGGCCGATAAGATTTTTACACATTTGGGTCGGGCTAACCGAACCCATAAGACCAAGGGAACCCGACCAGACAAAACCAGGTCAACCGAACCGAACCGAGTTAGGTTCTCGGGTCCTAAACCGGTGCGGGTAGATCAAACCGGGTTTTCTTAATCGGTCCAACCCATTCGGGTTGGGTCGGACCAGGGCAACTAATATGGATCGAGCCGACCCGGTTTGAGTGTCAAATCAAACCGAATTCCTATTTTAAAACCGAACCAGTCCGGCCGAACCATTTTAATCCGAACCGGACCGGGTCGATCCGGGTTGTAACGAACCGGTATTGACTGAACCAGACCATTTATAAACGGACCGAACTGTGTCAATTTAAAATAGGATGGTCAAATTTTTAATCCAAATGTTTTTGAACTTTAAAATAACCTACACAGTGCTTATAGGTTTAAACCTAATGCCTAGTTTCGATTATGGGGATGGATCTAAGAAATGCATGATTTTGGGACTGAGTCATTTAGTGGGATGAATTGCAATTGATATTTAATTGATATAAATTCATGTTTAGAACTGTCGTCTTGACTATGTCAAGCTAGCTGGATATTACATGTTGTGGGTTGAGCCCTGGATTTCAATTAATGAGTTGCGCACTAGGATAGACATGCTGTGATGGTTGTAATTGCTTAGGATTCATGTCTAGAAGTACGCATGTTTGACTGATAGCATGAATTGAAAATCAGCCCCAAATGTTTTAAAAACGAAAATCAGTCGCCAAATATGCATGTTTGTTATGGTATGATCACGTATGATGCGTATGCATGAATGTTGAGCATGTATTAGCATGTGATAATTTACTTAGGAAGTAGAATTATATATGCTAGCATGAGTTCAACGGAACATTAGACGCATGACGCGTATGCATGATGATTTACTTGTGTAGTAGAATTGTATGTGCAAATTTGAAATCCTTGAAAACGTTTTCCATGTTCCTCGAAAACGTTTTCAACGTGTTTATAGGGAGGAGGGATTCCTTAGGAAAGACAAGATCGGGTGCTTTGAGACCTCCCGTTCATGTAAAACCGATTAAACCATTTTAAAAGACTGATCTATTATAAAGAAGACGACGGTAATGTGAACTCTTTCACGACCCCCTTCCCTCGGCTTACTAGCGGTCGGTTGGTTAGATGTCTGAGGAATCATTATTTGTCACCTTCTTTCTCATAGATATCCGATGTACGCAATTCATTTTCAAAATGTTATTGTCTCCTCTTATGCATGATTGTCGATGTGTTAGTTTGAATGGCTGCGATTAGCAATATCATCTTCCAATTTAATAAGGGAGTAAGAATGAATGGTAAGAACTATAAGATCTGGAATAAGCGGGCAAAGATGGTGATTACTGAAATGAAAGGTTTGGACCATTTGACTACAAAGAAAGTTAGGCCAGAGGGAGACTTATAAATGAAGAAAAAGCAGCCCATAATGAATGGAGTTCTAAGGACCTGGAAATTCGTTCCGCCTTGATGTTGATGCTGGAGGATGACATACTCTATGAGTTTGATCACCTTGAGTCTGCTAAAGACCTATGGGATGATCTTAAAGCTGGGTTTGGTGTTTACACCACAACCTAGAAGCGATCGTTAAACATCGCATTAGACTCATATAAAATGAATCCTAAGCATTCGATGTAGTAGAATATAAGACAAATGTCTAACATGCTTGCTGAAGTCAAGGAGGCAAGGGAAACTCTGTCTGAGGAGCAGAAAGTCCAGTGTGTCATCCGCTCTTTACCAGACTCTTGGCACAACGTGAAAATGCACCTTACCCATGCCACCCATCTCGACACCGTCCAGAAGGTATGAGCTCATCTCGAGCTTGAAGAGGATCGACTCAAGGCTGAAAAACCTAGAGCTGAGATGCATCTCGCATCGTCCTCTCCAGTTGTGCAAAAGGGTAAGCGCAAGAGAAAGGTTAAAGAACTTCAAAAGAAGGCTAACAATTCGCTTGGTCCAAACAGGCAAATAGAGTTTAAACTAAGCAAGTTGGTGGTATGAACAGGCAGAAAAACCGCATACGTAGAGAGGAATCTCGAACGTGTTTCAGGTGCTTTGTGAAAGGCCAGTTGCTGCTGCTTGTACTAATCTTCCAAAGGCACGTTCCAAGAATTAATGATGAAAACCATAGATTCTTAACAAATTCCTACGTTCTCGAGAGTAATTCAATTTCCTATTTTTGATTTAAAGAACTGAGAAGAGGAAGGAGCGTAAACATGGAGAGAATACCCCAAATAAATAAGGATCAGTTATAAACTGTCCTTTCTTGCTTGAACTTTTATACATTTCCTTTCAGTTATGAATACTATTGGATTTAAGTTTCCTCACATATAGCGGAAACCTTTTATTTTGGGCATGTAAGAATGCCCGAATTGAGTTTCGATTATATTTATAATTCACCTCGAGCCGCTTGACCTTATAAGTTACTATTCAATACATTGCTAATTTGAGTGCGAACGATTCAAATTATTCCTTATTTGTTAGTAATCCTTGAAATATATAAATCGTAATGATGAACATGTGCGAAACCGATTAAATTTAATTTAATTTTGGAAACGAAACGATTTCACCATGGGTAACAACTGGTGAGTCACGTGCGCAACGCGCTAAGTTCCTCGAAAGATGGGACACATCGATTCGAAGTACAAATTCAATGTAAAGTGTAGTTTTGACATAATGCTTATTATTATAAATTTTCATTTGCATTTAAGACCTACTTTAGGTTTTACACATGGATTTCTTGAAAATTGAAGTACACTTTAAAAGCTACCACGATCTCGGACGAAATCAAATATTGCATAAGGTGAAAACTCAATGCACAATTCAAAGACAGATAAAACCTTTGGAAATGAGTATGCAATGTATGAATGAGAATGCTTCATTAATCAACTAGGTATTACAAAGCAAGTGTTACAATATATATACTAGGCAAAACTAGGATCACCAACTAAGGCTATACAATCAACTATGAACCAGGTGCATACATAGTCTAGTGTGTATGCATTGTGTAGGTAGGTGCATGCATAGAGTGTGGAATACACTTCTATATTCTCCCATCCTTTTCTTCTTCTTTTCCTTCATGAAACACATCCTTGATCCCATAGAGCTTCAACAAGGCAAGATGTTGATTCTTAACTAATGCCTTGGTGAGTAAGTCAGCCATTTGAACTTTTGAAGAAATATGATAGACACCAATCATCCCTGAGTTGATATGGTGTCTTGTGAAGTGGCAGTCAAGTTCAATATGCTTGGTGCACTCATGGAACATGGGTTTTTTGGCAATCTTTAAGCCTGCCTCACTATCTGTGTGGATTGGGATTGGCAAGGTAACTTGCAATCCAAGTTCCTTGAGGATTCTGTTCACCCAAAGTGCTTCTTGAATGGCAACCCTCAAGCATCTATATTCAGCTTCAGCACTTGAAAGGGAAATGGTGTCCTGTTTCTTGACCTTCCATCCTATCATAGCTGATCCAAGCTTCACACAATATGCACTCACTGACTTTCTACTGAAAGGGCAGGCTGCCCAATCTGAGTCACAAAAGATACTCAACTTGAGAGAATTGTTGGAGGGATAGATCAAACCTTGACCTGGAGTTCCCTTGATGTATCTAACCACCCTCATTGCTGCTTCATAATGGGACTTCTTGGGCTTGTCCACAAATTGACTAAGCCTTTGAATTGAAAAACTTATGTCTGGTCTTGTCATGGTAAGATATAGCAATTTACCAATGACCCTTCTATAAGAAGTGGCATCTTCCAAGAGTATGTCATCAGGATTGAAGTTGGTGGCTTTGTCATACTCATGTGTGGTGAGCTTGATGTTGAATTCCATTGGAGTTTCAGCTGGCCTAGCAGCTCCCAAGCCTGCATCCTCTATAAGCTCCATAGCATACTTCCTTTGATTGATGACAAGGCCTTGTGTTGATCTTGCAACTTCCAAGCCTAAAAAATATCTCAACTCTCCCAAATCCTTAAATTTGAAGTGTGTTTGGAGTGTGCACTTCAATTGATTGATCAACTTGGCATTTGAACCAGTGATTAGGAGATCATCAACATAGATGAGAATGAACACCTTGTCATTGCCTTGTATCTTGCTAAACAAGGAATGATCTGAGGCACATTGCTTGTAGCCAGTCTTCAATAATGTTTGGGTGAGCTTGATGTTCCATTGCCTTGATGCTTGTTTGAGCCCATATAAAGACTCGTTGAGCTTGCATACTCTCTTGGGGAATGCTTCAATGGACCTAGATGGATCAAATCCTTGAGGAATGTCCATATAAACTTCCTCAGATAGATCACCTTGGAGAAATGCATTGTTTACATCCATGTGATACAATCCCCATGATTTGGCAGCTGCCAATGCCAAGACAATCCTCACAGTGTCCATCTTGACTACAGGTGAGAATGTCTCATTGAAATCAGTACCTTCCACCTGATTGAATCCTTTGGCAACCAATCTTGCCTTGTATCTTTCAATAGATCCATCAGAGTTGTACTTGATTTTGAAGACCCATTTGCAACCAATTGAGGATTTTCCTTGAGGTAGGTCTACTATCTGCCATGTGTTGTTGTCTTGGAGAGCTTGTATCTCCTCTTTCATAGCCACAATCCAGTTTGGATCTTTGATGGCTTGCTTGTAAGTGCTTGGTTCTTTAATCTTGTCAATGACAGTCAAGAAACATTTGAATTGGGGGCCTAGAGTATCATAAGATATATATCTTTCCATTCCAAAAGTGGCATTGGAACTAGGCTTGTTTTGAAGAGCAGCAAGCCTTGCACTCCTCCTTATTTGTGGAGAGTTTCTTTGGGCAGTTCTGAGGCTCCTTCTTATGGAAGGAGGTTGTGGGACTTCCTCTACCACTTCCTCTGTTTGTTGGGGAGGTTGAGGAGAAGAACTTTGTTGAGGTGATTCATTTTGTTGTGGTGATGCACTTCCTGCTCCTTGTAATGGAACTACCTCTTCTTCTATTGATTGGGGAGGTTGTGAAGAAACATTAGGCTCAGTAATGGGAGCATGACTTGGAGTAAGTTCATCAAGGAGCATTGGCAACTCTGGTGAAGAGTCAAGCATAGATGGCTTGGGTGCCAAGCAAGAAGGTATTAAGGCTTTTAGGGCCTCTTTGGACATGGAAAATGGAAAGATATCTTCATGGAAGAGTACATCTCTTGAAACATGAAAGACTGAATCAGAAATATTCATTACAAGGTATCCTTTTTGTGAAGTGGAGTACCCCATAAGTATGCATGGTTCAGCTATTGGACCAAACTTGTCATGGTTGTTTAGCTTTGTTGTGAAGCAAAGACAACCAATAACTCTTAAATGTTGAAGAGAAGGAACTTTCCCATATAACACTTCCATAGGTGACTCGAACTTCAAGATAGAGGATGGTAGCCTATTGAGTATGTAACAAGCATTTAGAATGCAATATCCCCAGTGTCTCAAAGGCATTGATGCTTGAAACCTAATTGCTCTAGCAATGTTTAGGATGTCTCTATGCTTGTGTTCCACTCTTCCATTTTGTTGTGGTGTGTGCACACAACTAGTTTGGTGATGGATGCCAAATTGGAGAAGCAACTCCTTGCATACTGAGTTAGTGAACTCAGTGCCATTGTCACTCCTTAAGGTCTTAACCAGAGTGCCAAACTGATTCTTCACCATGAGTAGGTAGTTCTTGATGTGCAAGAAAGTGTCACTCTTGAACTTCATTAAGTACACCCAAGTTGCTCTTGAACAATCATCTACTATTGTCAAGAAGTATTGATTGCCCTTGAAGGTTGGCACTTTGTAAGGACCCCATAAGTCCATGTGAATAAGATCAAAAGGCTTAGAAGCAATAGAGTCACTTATTGGAAATGAAAATCTAGATTGCTTGGCAAGAGGGCAAATTGTGCATTGTTTGATACAACCATAAGATTTATTCAAATTCAAAACATCTAAATGGTTGAGGTAAGTCTCAGAGACATGGTCCAAACGCCTATGCCATCTCAACACCTCTTCCTTATTCCCCAAGCAAGTGGCTGCAATCTTCCTTGAGCTTGAAGGCACCACATCCTTCAAGGTGTATAGTCCTCTATTCCATTCCCCAATCACCATGGATTTGCCACTCTGGCCCTGGAGTAACACATGATCAAAAGTAAAGATCACCTTACAATTCAATTGGCTAGGAAGCCTAGAAACTGAGATCAAATTGAATTTGAAATCAGGGACCAATAAGATGTTGGTCAGAGTGAATCCACTTGAGAAAGAGCAAGAACCAATATGAGTTACTTTGCATTTGTGACCATTTGGTAAATGAACATATTGATGATCAGAGTCACACTTCTTCAAATCAAATAACCACTCAATTTGATGTGTGATGTGATTAGTTGCCCCTGAGTCAACTATCCAAACCATAGGGTCACTGGATATACCTGCCATATTGACATGAGCTTGTTCAACATCTTCAAAGCTCAAAGGTGAATGCTCAAAGTAATCATCATGAGCAGCTACATGTTGGATCCTCTTGTTGGCTGTGCCATGAAAAATTCTCTTGTCCTTGGCTGCTACATGCTCAATGGCACTTGAGCTTCCACCATCTTCAACAATGTTGGCTGAGTTCCAATTCCTCTTAGGAGCATTTGGGTTGTACATTGGATGACCTTGTGGATATCCATGCTTGCTATAACATTGATCCTCTATATGGTCTCTCTTACCACAATAGGTGCATATAGGAGGGGGAGGTCTCTCATTGGGACCATTTGGAATGTCTTTGCCCCTGCCATTGCCATTGCCATTGCCTCTTCCATAGCTTCTTCCTCTTCCATAGCCTCTTCCATTACCTCTTCCACCATAAGATGGATTGTTTCTTGTGTATAAGGCAGTTACCTCACCCACATCTCCAATAGAACCAGAAATGGTCCTTTGACTTTCTTCTTGTACTAAAACTGAGAAGGCAATGCTAAGAAATGGAAGTGGTTGCCTCATGAGCAAGCTACTCCTAATGTGTCCATAAGACTCATTTAGTCCTAAGAGAAAGGCCATTAACTTTTGCTTCTCCTTGTGTTCATTGGCAATAGCAATGTCTCCAGCACATTGAAGATTCAAGTCATCAACTGAAGCAAGAGCATCCCAAAGTTGTTTCATCTTTGCAAAGTATTCAGTGATGGATAGAACTCCTTGAGATGTTTGGTAGATCTCCCTGGTCAGTTGGAAGATTTGAGTACCATCAACCTTGTCAAACATTTCCTTAAGGTCATCCCAAATGGAAGAAGCAGTGGGATTATAGATCAAACTAGTGACCAAGTCCTTGGCTACACAATTCCTCAACCAAGCCTTGACTATTGCATTGGCCCTATCCCATTTCACCCTGTCTGCCACACCAACACTTGTTCCTGTGAATGTGCCATCAATGAAGCCCAATTTATTCTTCACTAACAAGCCTTCCTTGATTGAGGTACTCCAAACATGATAGTTGGAGGTACCCTGCAGCTGAAAAGGTATGAGCATATGGCCAGTGGTGTCAGATGGGTGTATGTAGAGAGGATCATCCACATTGGATTCATGAGCCATTTTGCAAGTCAGTCAAGTAAAATGAGCTTGTTGAAAGAGATATGAACTTGATTCCAAGAGATCACTAGGAGAAATGGTAAAGAAACCCCACGGAAATAGCTGATGATATAGATAAGACTGGCACACCAAATCTGTTAAGAATAGGACAAATCCAGCTAGTAGATAGTACAATCCGTACCACTACGCATCAAAATGAGCAAAACCCATCATTGACAATCATCAAAAACTTGATAATAACCAGTTCTCCATTAATGGAAGCACGAAATTCTTCAATAGAATCAAAGAATATGCTGAAGAATACCCAAGAACTCACAATAGTCACTCAGCCGAGTAAGGATGAAGTAATCCACCAAACGGGTAATATCCAAGTGTTATAATCAATGAGACTAGTTCAAACAATCTCAGAATCCATCAAAGATACTAGAGGAATGACACACACTTCAGGGAATACCAAAATCAAGCACGCAAATAGCTCAATCTGAGCTAGAACAAGTAGAATAAGGCAAATCAAGTGCTATGGACTATGAGCAATACTAGCACTGTCCTCAGTTCCTTGTGTGCGTGGATGAGCATGAAATGAGACTTACTAAGAGTTCATTGTTGAATGTAAAGTGAGAATTCAAGCTGAGTTGATGAATCCTGAAGCGTAATGAGGTAAATCCACACAAGACTAGGCTGGCATATTGAAGCAAATGGGGAAAACTTCAAGTTCCTTGGTCCATTGCATACGCCGCTATGAATGTCCTTGTGCTCTGATACCATATGAATGAGAATGCTTCATTAATCAACTAGGTATTACAAAGCAAGTGTTACAATATATATACTAGGCAAAACTAGGATCACCAACTAAGGCTATACAATCAACTATGAACCAGGTGCATACATAGTCTAGTGTGTATGCATTGTGTAGTTAGGTGAATGCATAGAGTGTGGAATACACTTCTATACAATGAAAAGGAATGTCGGTCACACGACGTCTCCCAGTATACGCCTCTAACGATAAGATTGACAAAAAGCATTATTAGAGATCATACACTTTAGGGACATGGTTTGAAACATGGTGTTTACTGTTCAACTTCCGATCTCCTTCAAGGACGATGCGATGTTGACTAACACACATGCAGAACTTTGTTCCCATTAAATCGGTTGACACAACACCATGAGAGCAATAAATCGGTAATGAGATGGATCTTACCTGTAATGCGACATTAAAACAATTAATGTACCAATAAGAGTACTAAAAAGTATCTCTACAGCGTACATGTTTACAGTAGATCGGAGATTGGTGGAGTGGTCGAACATGAGACGTTACGAAACTTGATGCTGAATTTCCATTGCTTTATAAACATCAACAAACGATGTTTTTCCTGAACTAGAGTAGGTTAATGATGATAAGCAGGTACCACTTACTTCGAGTGGGAGATCTGAGGCATCAACATAAGTAAACAATATGGTAAATGAAGATGGATAAATTTTCATAATAAATCCAGTGGGAGGAGTCATTCCAACCACCCATATCACTGTTGCTTCAGATGCGAATCAAGTCAAACATGATAATCATAATCCTGAACCGTTGGACGAAAATCCTATGATGCCGCAACTACCTACTGACAACAGTGGGAATAGTAATTTCAAATCGGTTATTGTTTCTACTAACCGTGGAATTAATCTCGGAAGTGGAATTTCGAGACCAAGAGGTCGTCCTAGAAAAGTTGTTGGTGAAGGTTCTAGTAGCGCTCTTGTTCCCAGTGGGAGTAATGCCCCGATAACGAGCAATATTCCGAGTGGTAACGTTGTTCAAGTTCAAGATGGATAAACGAGCCTAGAGGTAGTCAAATGCATCAAAATTTTCCTAAGAAGTATCCCATCGAAAGAGGCGAGTTATTCACTCTAACTTCGGTTGATGAACCGGTAACGGTTAAAAAAGCTATGAATGGACCTCAAGCGAAAGAATGTAGGAAAGCTATGGAGGATGAGATCGCCTCTATGAAAGCTAATTCTGTTTGATCTTTGCTTGATTTACCTGCTAACCGCAGAGACATATGTGCCAAGTGGGTTATGAAACTGAAACTCACTGCTGATGGAGCACTTGATCGATACAAAGCTCGACTCGTTGCGAAAGGATATACCCAACTCCACGGAGTTGACTTTGATGAGACATACTCACCGACTGTGCGTTACACCACATCCAGGTCTATTCTTGCCTTGGTTGCAAGCCTCGATCTAGAGCTGCACCAAATGGATGTTAAGACTGCATTCCTCCACGGAAACATGGAGGAAGAGATCTATATGAGGCAACCAGAGGGTTTCATTACTCTTGGTAACGAACGTAATGTTTGTAGACTCCAAATATCTATCTATGGTATTAAACACTCGTCGCGACAATGGTACCGCAGACTCCACGAGGAAATCATTGGAAACGGATTCGTGAATCTAAAAGAGAATCTATGTGTGTATACTAAGACCCCTGGGTCGAAGTACATCATCTTGAAATTATATGTAGATGACATACTAATTGCCGCAATGAATGTCCTGGTTATCATCTATATTAGAGTTGAAAGACATGGGGGAAGCCAGGTACATCCTAGGCATTAAGATTGCTAGGGATCAGGCTACTCGCAAACTACGTCTCTCTCAGGAATCTTATATCAACAAACTGTTGAAAAAGTTCAGATATCAAGATGCAAAACCCGTTGATACACCGGTTTTGTTTGGGTGCGGGTTGTCGAAATGTGACAGCCAAAAGGACCAGGCTGAGTATGGTTGGCAGCTTAATTTATGCCATAAAATGCACTCGTCCATACATCTGTTACGCCGTGGGCCTAGTAGCACGATTTCAATCAGACCCTGGATATCAACATTTAAAGGCCGTAAAACTAGGGCTGGGCATGGTTCGGTTCTGGGCCGAACCGGTTCAGAACCGAACCGGGACCGGATTTTAGGTTCAGTCGGTTTTCTGTACCAGGCATGAACCGAACTGGACTCAAAGATCTAGAACCAAACCATGGAAGAACCGGTTCGGAACCGGTTCTGAAACTTTTTTTATTTCAAGATCTAACTACACAAATTCAATAATAGACAAATAGTTCATAAACTTTCAAAATACAAAATATAAAGATAACCAGTCACTTCAAAATAGATAGTATCGAAATTTAAATTCCAAACAATCTGATAATATAAGTTGAAATATTTAAAGCATAAATCTTGAGACTTCCACCGGTTCTCGAAAGGCGACAGGCGTAGCTCAAACTTCAATAGTGCAGCAAATCTATGAATGAAAAATAAATAAAAAGAGTTAGTATATGAAGTCAGTTAATCATGAATAAAACATAACTGACTTGAGAATTTTTTTTTTACCAAATCTAAGTTGATTTCACCCGAACAAAATTAGGTGCCGAACTGAACCCCGGTTTTGTTGAACTGAACTCGGCTCAGTTTCTGTTGAACTAAACCCAATTCTGTTCAACAGAACTTAACCCAGTTCAGTTCAACATGACTGAATTGGGTTCAGTTCTCGAACCCTTGAACTAAGTTATTGAACTTACTATGATAAAAGACCCATATGACATCAACCGTTGGTGGAATCTCCTGGAACATTCTCATCTTGACTGAACTCTACAAAAGTTAAAGAAAAAAAAAATCATAATCAAGTAGACTAACAAATTACTAAATTAATTTTCAAGTCAGTGAATTACCATTCTGAAACTTCTCAATTTCTTCAAAGTCTTCATCTGTTAGCAAGGAGAATTGGGTTCCCCTAAGCCAATCTTGTGTGCATATAAGACTCTCAGCTGTAGTAGGATCCAAACAACTACAATACTCACTGACAACTCTCCCTCCAGTTCTAAAAGCACTTTAAGATGCTACCGTGGAAACCTGTATGGCCAACACATCCTTTGCAATAGAAGCAAGTACCGGAAGCCTATTCGAGTTTGCCTTCCACCAGTTAAGCAAATCGAGATCACTATCCCGCTTATAAGGCTCAAGATCTTCTTTCAAGTACTTATCAAGCTCAGTTGTTGAACTTGATTGACCAGTATTGCCCGTTCCTTGCCAATATGCATTGGCATAATCATCATCATCATCATCACCATCATCATAACCATCAATGTGCATCCGTTGGTGACTTGTAATGCCTTCGTTCACTTTTGCATATTGATCAAATATTGACTTCAAATTAGTTTCCAAATCATGCTCGAGGACACCGACTTTATGATGGTCATAGAAGGTGTTAAAATAGAACTCAACACCTTTCATCTTTTGCCTAGGATCAAGAACCAAAGCAATCATCAACAACATGTTAACCTTATACGAATCTCCCCAATATTTCATGAACTTTGCTTTCATCCTTGTAGCCATATCTTTAACTGATGGATCTCGGTTTGAATTTTTTTTTGTTAATTGCCATCCCAATAGCAGACAACTCAACTATGTAACTACTAGCAGTAACATATGAAGATCTGGAAATGCGCATTGTAGCATTATAAAATGCCTTAACAAAAGGCAAAATACTACGTGCATGACTCCAATATGTAACTGTAGGGACACCATCCTTCTTTACAAGCTCATCAGTGTACTTCTCTGTTTCATCTCCTTCTAATCGCTGAAACACCTTCTGATAGAGTAAAGCAACATCCAACATTTTATAGGTGGAATTCCATCGAGTTTCAACATCCAGTGACACTATGCGATTAGTTGAAATATTTGGATATTTGACATGAGTTTTAAATCTATCAAACCTAGATGTAGATCCTGTTACATACTTCACTGCATCATGGATTCTAAAACTAGACTTAACAATTCTTTACAACCCATCCTGTAGAACCAGGTTAAGGATATGAGCACAACAACGCACATGCATATGGTAACCATCCATGACAGAACTTGTGCCCTCATCTTCTATGAGCCATCTCTTCAAAATTAAATGTACAAGTGTTGGAACTAGCGTTATCCACTGTACTACATAAAACTTTCTTAATCTGCCACTGCTGAAGTTTCTCCTTAATAACTCTACCCACTTGCTCACCTGTATGACCCGTAACTCGAGCAAAATTCAAGATCTTCTTATGCAATTTACAGTTATCATCAATAAAATGTGCAGTTAGGTTCATACAACTAAAGCTCTAACATGAAGTCCACAAATCAGTAGTTAGACAAACCTTACCTTTAACACTTCTGATGAAATTCCCTAACTTTTCCTTCTCTTCCCCATACATTTGTAGAACGTCTCTGGTCAGTGTTCAGCGTGAGTGAACCTCAAACCTTGGTTATAACACCTTAAGAAACTGCCTAAATGCTTCATTTTCAACGAACCTAAATGACAGTTCAGCAACAATAAACATTCGAACGAGCTCTCTACAACAAAGAGCTTGATCGAGTTTAGGTACAATTGAATGCAAAGGTGGTCGAGAAAAAGCTCCACTGTTACCATCTGCCCTTTCACCATTTTCTTTTGGAAAAAAGTTATCCATGGTTACTTTGAAAGGAGATTGGTTACATCCTATCGTATGATTTTTCAAAGAACTTGTACCGTCAGCTACAATATGTCCACCATAGTACAAGCACTGACCAATAGGCTTACCCTTAGCACTAAGTTTTTTCAACCTGTCGTAATGTTTCCAGTGTGGAAATTCATTTTTTCGACTCGCCTCTGGCTCCCATCCATATCGAGAATTGTTGCCTTTCTTTGGAGCTTTAGCAATTCAACTTGCCTCTGATGGAACTATTGGCACCTCTGACGGTCCATCCAAATGAGGAAATGCAGCTTCATCTACTTCTGCTGATTGATTACTGTTTGATGGATCATCAATGTTAGAAATTTTCCTCGTACGACGCTCATTTTCTTGTACTCTACTGTTTCCTCTTCCATAAGATGCTGATGGTAGAGACATCTAAAATGCAAAATATAAATCAGCACATCAATATCCAAGCTTCATATACTTACTACACAAAATATTTAGTGATAAATCATTCAAATATAATGATAAAATTTCATCTTAATCAAACTTAGAGTTTAGTTCTGTTGAACTGAACTCGGCTAAGTTTCTGTTGAACTGAACTAGGCTCAGTTTCTGTTGAACTGAACCCATCAGTTCTGCAGAACTGAACTCGGTTCAGTTCTGTTAAACTGAACTCGGTTCAGTTCTGTTAAACTGAACTAGGTTCAGTTCTGTTAAACTAAACTGGGTTCAGTTCAACAGAACTGAATTGGGTTCAGTTCTCGAACTGAACTGAACCGTTGATGAACCCAAAATAAAAAATTCATCTAAAAATCGTTGTTAGTGATCCGAACTTGGAAGGCATTATTAAATTGTATCAGGTGAATGAAACGGATCGATTCAAACTCATTCAACGAAATCCTATCAGAAACAATAAACGCTATAGGAAGTTAGGATTTAGGAACTCACCGTAGCAAATTGGACTGGGCAAAACAAACCGGTCGCCGGCGATGTGGTGGACGAAGGATGGAAGTCCGGCAGGGAGTTGCACTGGGCAGTGGCAGAGCAGTAGTTTTTCCTAGGAGGAGCAGCGCCTGTAATTTTTTTTTACGCTAACGAATTATGTAACTACTAGGGTTATTAATTTTTTTTTTATTACAAACGGTTCAGAACCAGTTCTAAACCGGTTCTGAACCTGTATAGAACCAGCTGAGAACCGCTCCTAATATATATATTTAGAACCAAACCATATGCAAACTGGTTCGGCCAGAATCGGTTCTAACCAGTTCGGTTCCGGTTCGGTTCAGCTGAACCGGTTTTTTTGCCCAGTCCTACGTAAAACAGATTATTCGATACCTGAAAGGTACTGCCGACTATGGACTGTGCTATTAGGAAGGAAAATTAGAATTGACTGGGTTCAATAATGCCGACCACGGTGGCGATCCGGATGATGGTAAGTCCACCTCTGGAGGGGTATTCCTCCTTCCTAATGTCGCCATTTCAAGCATGAGCAAGAAGCAAACATGTGTCGTGCTTTCTGCGATGGAATCCGAATTCGTGGCCCTCTCTAAGAATGCACAGGAAGCAATATGGCTTAATAAACTCTTAACTTCACTGCTTGGCATCCAGGACGGGAGTAAGCCTTTTACGGTATACTCTGACAGTCATGCATCAATTGCAGCAGTTAAGAACCTTAAGTACCTTAGCAGGACGAAACACATTGATGTGAAATATAATTATGCTAAGAATATGGTTGAGGACAACTTAATCATAGTAGAATACTCATCCATTGAAAGTAAGATGGCATGCCCATTAACTAAACCTTTACGTAGGGAAGTTTTCAAAAAGCATGTTAAAATGCTGGGACTGCGTAGGGTTTAAGTGGCTTGTGTTGTGATGATAATGTTTTGAGATTTGAAGATATATTTGATAATAATGAATTGTAATTTGAGATTATGATTCTAACAACGTCATAATGTTTGAATTACATCGGATTTTTACGGTCTATAAACTAGTCATATGAGGGTAAACCTCCTAAACAAAATAATGTCGAATGTGGGCCAAGCCTCGTCACACAGGCTTGGCCGTATTGACGGAGAGGGGGACCTCTACCATATAGATCGGCTAGGAACCACGGTGATAAACCTGGTTAAGCAGAACTATTTTTGGTTTCGGGTTAACACGACATGATCTACGTTCTGCAAATCGCCGACAACCACATTCCGGGCTAGATGATAAATCTGCGATAGCATATTGACATTTCCCACTCCTGTCTAGATTCAGGTTATGCTATCGACATGCACTTCATAGTGCGCGTGCCATGTTCGACCACATGGTTAGGCTCGTTTGTGCTAGATAGAATCCATGTGATTCGAATGGGCACAAAATTCTTCACCTTGAGCATGTGACTAATCCCAGATGTTATATGAAGGAGCATCCAAAGTATCCTCACGGACTCGGAAGTCATACATAAGGTCAGGCTCAATGTTCACTTCCTGGTGTACGAGCGTAGTGCCAAACAAAAAGGCCAAGTAACCACGTCTTTGGAAACCGGTTGGATTTTACTAAGGGTATGAGCGATGAGGATAGTCAAATACACCTGTAATTCTCCGACTCATTTAGTCACTAGGTTGCCACCAGTCTGACATTAGTTGAAGGTTGTGAATACTTGTACGGATGCCCCGAAGGAGTACTCCTATGTGGAAAATGGGAAATTCGAGTATGACAGTTTACCTAGGATACAGTGCGGCACTTTATATTTCCACAGGTTGATTAGACATGTGGAATAAACGTTCCACGGGCGTTACAACACTCCTAACAGATGAGTAGCACGATGCCCGTCGTGTCCGCCGGTCGCACGGCAAACCTTGTATGAACTATTCGGAGCAGGGATTGGATCGAAGAAAAAATGCAGATGTATTGGATGACAACATATTAATAGGCACCCGCCCATTCCGGCGAGTGGGAGCTGTTAGAATTTGGACAATTGGCCGCCGTAACTGGAAGCCCGTTAATATTAGCTAATTACCTAAGTAATTAGGTAATGTCACATTAGGGGTTTTGGGCTAGGCCTAAAATCCCAATTGACATGGGAGGCCAAAATTGGGCCTCCACCCTAGGCTATGTCGGCCAAAACATAAGGAGGGCAAATTGGACTTTTGTTCACTTTGCTCCTCTTATAAATAAGGAGGTATTAGGGATTTATCAAAAGCTAATTCTCTCCTCCTTTGTGGCGAGATTATGAGAAATCCCCCATCCCTATAAACACCTAATTTAGGCCGAACCACCCTGTGCCCTAGGAGGGGCCAAATTGTGTCAAGCAATTTACTCCGGAGAAGCATCCCGTGAAGAATCGACTGAGGCTTTGCTTTGAGTCAGAATCCGCGTATGCCTTCTCTAACAGGAACCTCTACGGGAACCGTTCGGCAAATTGAGAACTCCCCTTCAGAGATTTAAGGTACACAGAAGAAAAGTAGGTATGTGCACTATCTTCCGCTGCGAATTAGTTACCTAGCACGCATCTTGTTATTGTTTATGGTGTATCAACCCCAATAATCATACAATACACGCATCACACCGACACCCGTTCCTAAAATTTATGACCTAGAAGATTGAAAAGTATATTTATAAGGTACTCTGAGAACTCTAAGGGGTACGTGTTCGTGGCAGCTCAGGATAATGGTGGCGTTGTCGAACATGAGTCCAGAGACGTTACATTCCTTGAGGACGAATTTCCTACGCCCGGTAACATCAAAACAAACGAAGTCTTGATTAAACTAGAGCAGAATGATGATGATCAGGTCCCACTTACTTCAAGTGGGACATTTGAGGCAGTAACGCAAGTGAATGACATGGTATATGAGAATGAAGACATTTTCATAATAAATCCAGTGGGAGGAGTCAATCCAACAACGTAGATCACTGTTTCTGCCGGTGCAAATTAAGTCGAACCTAATAATCATGTTGCTGAACCGTTGGATGAAAATCCTATAATTCTTCAACTACCTACTTGTGACTGTGGGAGTGGCACTAACAACTTGGTTCCTGGTCCTAGTAACCATGGAATTCATCTCGGAGGTAGAATCCCGAGACTAATAGGTCGTCCAAGAAACGTTGTTGGTGAAGGTTCATGTAACGCTCTTGTTCCCAGTGGGAGTGTTGTTCTAATCAGGAGCAATATTCCTAGTGGGAGCGTCGTTCAAGTTCAATATGGGACTAATGAGCCTAGACGTAGTCAAAGACATCAAACTTCTCCCAAGAAGGATCCCATCGAAAAGGGAGAGTTATTCACTCGGACTTCGGTTGATGAACCGGTAACGGTTAAACAAGCTTTTGAAGGACCTCAAGCGAGGGAATGGAGGAAAGTAATAGAGGTAGAGATTATCTCTATGAAAGCCTATTCGGTATGGTCTTTAGTTGATTTACCTGCTAACTCTAGAGCCATAGGGGCAAAGTGAGTTCTGAAATTGATACTCACGGCTGATGGAAATGTCGAGCGGTACAAAGCTCGACTCATTGCGAAATGATATACCCAACTTCACGGAGTAGACTTTGATGAGAAATACTCACCGACTTTGCGTTACACCATAGTCCGGGCCATCCTAGCCCTGGTCGCATGCCTTGATTTAGAGCTGCACCAAATGGATGTTAAGACTGCAGTCCTCCACGGAAACTTGGAGGAAAAGAACGTAAAATTTGTAAATTCCAAAGATCGATCTATGATCTTAAACAATCATCCGGCAATGGTACAGCAGGTTCCACTAGGAAATCGTTGGAAACAGATTTGTGATCTTCAGGAGCATCCATGCTTGTACACCAAGACCTCTGAGTCGAAGTACGTTATCCTGACATTATATGTGGATGACAAACTACTCTACGTGAAATATGTGAGTTATAAGAATTAATCAAAGTTTAGGCTCGCATCTGTATTCGAGATGAAGGACATGGGAAAAACCACGTACATCCTAGGCATTAAGATTGCTAGGGATCGGGCTGCTCGTAAACTGTGTCTCTCTCAATAATCCTATATCAACAAACTGTTGAGAAGGTTCGGACTACAAGATGCCAAACCAGTTGATACGCCGGTTGTGTTTGGGTGCGCGTTGTCAAAGCGTGAGGGCCCAAAGGACCAGGCTTAGGGTGAACAGAAGAAAAGTGCAGAGTACCTCAGTATGGTTGGCAATCTTATGTACGTCAAGCAATGCACTCGTCCAGACATCTGTTACGCTATCGGCTTAGTAGCACGATTCCAATCAGACCCTGGCTATCAACATTTAAAGGCCGTAAAATAATTACTCGATACCTAAAAGGTACTGCCGACTACGTACTGTGCTACGAGGGTTGAAAACTAGAACACTCCTGGGTTCAGTGACACCGACCACGGTGGCGATCCGGATGATAGTAAGTCCATCTCAGGAGGAGTATTATCCTTGCTAATTCCGTCATTTCTTGGATGAGCAATAAGCAATCCTGTGTTGCACTGTCTACGATGGAATCTGATTCGTAGCCCTCTCTAAGAATGCACATGAAGTAGTTTGTCTTAAAAGGCTTTTAACTGCATTGTTTGATATGGAGGACGGGAGTAAGTCTGTGAATGTATACTCTGACAGTCAAGCAGCGATTGCACTAGTTAAGAATCCTAAGTACCATAGAAGAATGAAACACATTGATGTAAAATATAATTATGCTAAAAGTATGGTCGATGACAAACTGTTCACATTAGAATACTTGTCCTCTGAAAGTATGGTGGCGGACCCATAGACTAAACCTTTACGCAGGTCTGTTTTCGAAAAGCACGTCAAAATGCTTGGACTGCGTAGGGTTTAAAAGGGTTGTATTGTGATGATAACATTTTGAGATTTAAAGAAATATTTGAATAAACGGAATTTCAATTTGAGTTTATGATCTTACGACATCATAATGTTTGAATTACATCGGATTTTACGGTCTATAAACTAGATGTAAGAGGGACAATCCTCCCAAATAAAATATGTCGAATGTGGGCCAAGCCTCGTCACACGGGCTCGGCCGTCATAGCGGAGAGGGGGACCTCTACCATATCAAGACCGGCTTAGAACCATGAGGATTTCGAAAGAGGAACCTGGTTAAGCAAAACGATCATTTGGTTTCAGGGTATCACGACATGATCTAAGTTTTGCGTATCGTTGTAACGAAATTTGTTCGTCGACAACCACATTCTGGGCCAGATGACAAGCCTGCGATAGCATATGACATTTCCCACTCCTGGCAACATGTAAGTTCGGTTGTGTTATGTAGAATCCTTGAGATTCGGATGGGCACATACTTCTTTACCTTGAGCGTGTGACTGATCCCGGATGCACTATGAAGAAGCATATGAAGTATCCTTAGGACTAAGAAGTCATATCTAAGGTCAGGCTCAATGTTCGTTTCCCAGCGTACGAACGCAGTGCTGAACAAAAAGGACCAGTGACCATGTCTTTAGAAACCGGTTGAGTTTGACTAAGGGTATGACCAATGGGGATGGTCATGTAAACTTGTAATTCTCCGACTCTTGTATTCACTAGGAGACCACCTGTCTGATATTAGTTGTAGGTCTTGAATACTTGTACGGATGCCTTCGAGAAGTTTTCCTATGTAGAAACTAGGCAATTGGAGAATAAGAGTTGACCAAGGATACGGCGCGACACAGTATTATTTTTACAGGTTGATTATAAATGGTTAATCAACGTTTCGCGGCCACTACAATACTCCTAACAGATGAATAGCACGATGACTGTCGTGTCCGCCGGTCACACAGCGAAACTCGTATGAAATATTCCGAAGTAGGGCTGGATCGAAGAAAAAATGTTGATTTGTTGGTTGACAATATATTAACAGACACCATCCCATTCCGGCGAGTGTGAGTTGTTGGCATCTGGAGTTTGGGCCGCCGTAAATAGGAGCTCATTAATATGAGACTGTTACCTTAATCAATTTGGGTAATGTCGCATTAGAGATTTTGGGCTAGGCCTAAAATCAAAATGGACATGAGAGGCCCATAATTGGGCCGCCTTTTCTCACTATAGGCCGGCCGAAACTTATAAGAGTGGTGAGGTGGGTTTTCCCACCTCCTCTTATAAATAGGGAGTGTTAGGGAACTAATAAGGTTTAATAACTTTCTTCCTTTGCGGTGAGACAAAAAAAAATCCCTCATCCCTATTAGCAAGGTTTCGGCTGAACCACCCTAAGCGCCAGGACGTCCCAATTTGCTTCAAGTTATTACTCTAGATATCCATTCCAGCAGAAGAATCGACAAGAGGCTTTGTTGTGGAAACCAATCCGCGTAGGTGTTCCTTAACAAGAATCCTTACGAGAACCGTCCGACGGATCGAGAACTCCCCTAGAAGATCTTGGGTCTACGGAAAGAATTGTAGGTATGTGCCCCTAATTCCGTTGCGTAATTCGCTTACATGACATGTACCTTGTTTTGTTTTTGTAGTATTTATCCGATATAATTCTGCACCTAGGTATTGTGACTATTTTGGGCTTAAAATAGCGACGAACGATTCTGTTTAAAACTTCAATGACAACGCCTAACTTCTTTCGAGTTGCCGACCATCCTAGGTATTATAACCATTTTGGGCTCATAATGTTGACGACGATGCCTAACTTCTTTCGAGTCGTCGACGAGCCTAGGTATTTTTACCATTTTGGGCTCATAATCTTAACGACCAATTCTGTTTAGGTCTTCGATGTCGAAGCCTAACTTTTTTTGAGTCACTGACGAGCCTAGGTATTATGACCATTTTAGGCTCATAGTGTCGACGATCAATTCTATTTAGGACTTTGATGACGACACATAACTTCTTTCGACTGGCCGACAAGCCTAGGTATTATGACCATTTTGGGCTTATAATAATGTAGACGACCGATTATGTTTAGGTCTTCGATGTCGAGGTCTAACATCTTTCAAGTCGCCGACGAGCCTAGGTATTATGACCATTTTGGGCTCATAAAGTCGATGACCGATTTTGTTTAGGTCTTCGATGACGTCGCCCAACTTTTTTCCACCCGCCGACGAGCCTAGGTGTTTTGACCATTTTGGGCTCATAATGTCGACTATCGATTCTATATAGGATTTCGATGATGACTTTAGAGACTTAGATGTTTTATAAAAACCTTAGGGGCTATGTATACACATTTGAAACATTAGTTACACAAAAAAAATATACAAATATTTAATTTGATGTTACCTCGATGACCTTTCTTTGGTAACATCGTCGCGTCGAGTTGACGTAGAATCGTCGCAGAATAGGTTGATCTCCTATGAATTCACCTATCTTGTATGGAGTCGGAAACTTCCTAACATAGTGAGCAGTCGACGATACTATACTATAGGGATTTAGGGTATACCTTTTGATGATGGTCTTATTCGAGGTGGCGGCAACTACGACTACAAAAAGTATATTAATTTAAAGATCTTTCCTCCCTTGGCCTGGTGTCACTAGTAATCAGATAGCTCCATAAGATAGGTCATCTTCCCTGCAAAACCTAATAGAGGAAAGTAAACATTTTTCATATCCTTTTTGGTGAGACCTAGATTTAAAAAGGCTTCATAGAAAAGGATATCTGTAGAGCTCCCGCCAACAATGGGAATCCACTTTACTTCAAAGTTAGCCATAGTCGCCGTGATGACTAAGGAATCTTCATGAGGCTGAGTTACTATCATGAAATCATCAGTTGTAAAGTTGATGATGACTTGATCGGGTTCACTAGGACTTTTCCCCATTAGGACGGCGGTGGAGATCTGAGTGACGTAGACTTCTATAGCAGCACTGGTCTCCCCTACTGACGCAAATCCCCATGCTGTCACATTAACCGTTCCTCTTCGGGCAGGAGCAGGATTGGTGGGAAGTGGTGGAGACATGGATTGCTGCTTTTGGCTTCTACTCCTCTTCTTTTAATCCTGGGGCTTCACCACAAAATTTTGAAGCTTTCCTCTTTGGATGAGAACCTCAATATCTTGCTTAAGGGTGATACAGTCGTCTGTGTCGAGACTCTTGACGCAATGATATCAGCAATAGTCGTTCAACGGTTGCCCCATATGACTCTTGTTTACTGAGTGTCGACGAGATGTAACTTTTCCATTTCCCGCAGCACTACATAGATGTTTCGCGTAAGGGGAGTGTAAGCATTGTTGTCCCGCCTTTGGTCTTCTAGGACCCCTTCTAACTCTGTCGCGCCTATCCTTTTTTCTTTTTGATTTAGAGAAATGAGCATATTCATCTTTCTATTTGGAGACGACTTGCTTCCCTGCGTCTAGAAGGGGCTTTTAATGTGATCTCTCAAGATTAATGTAGCGTTTTGCTTTTGCGACAGGGGCCTGAAGTTTCCTGATGGGCTTTTTCACCATGCTATCCTTTAGTGACTGGCTTTGGGCCACAATCCTCTCAAGAACGCTCTAACTATCTCGACATTAGTTGCATATTCACTCAGTTGTTGCAACGTTTTATGGTGTTTGTTATAATATTTGGCCAAGGTTTCATTAGGACCTTGCTCAATTTTATCCAGGTATTCCATATTCTTGAGGTGTTGGCGTTCCCCAATATACCCTTATCTGAATTTCTCTTTTAATTCCTCCCATGAATCTATAGAACTATCAGGGAGTCCATATAGCCATGTAGAGGTTTCTTCAAAAAGCGTGGTGGGGAAGAGCACTGCATAGTAATCCGTCATCACGCCCCTTCCTAAAAGAGAATAGTTATGCGCGTTAATATGACGAATGAGGCCACCTTCTCCGGTGTAATCATCTATATTTCTTGCGAAAATCTCTAGCTGGACCCAGGTACCAAACATCCATCAAGAAAAAGGATGAGAATCATGGTCTCTAAAAGTTAGCATATATTTTTCCCCATTTTCCTATTCTCTAGTAATTCCTCCACCTGTTTTACTTTGAACAACACCTGCTCTTCTTCTCTTGAAGCATCAATCAGTGCCGTCCTCATAACGACAACAAGGTTGGATGCCTAGGTCCAATAGTCTTTACGATTGAGTCTTCACCTTCTAGGGGAGCCATTTCCGGATCATCTTCTGAGGAGGCGGGATTGTACCTATCAATGTTTGGTTCCAGAAGGCGGTAAAAGTTGCCAAAACTTCTGGTGGCATGGCTACATGCAGTGGACTTGTTTCTTCTGGTACCAGAGATGGGGTTGCCATTAGGATAGGTCTTACCTCCTCTGGAACCAATGGTGCCAGGAGTTGTGAGTTTTCATCTTTACTAACTGTCCCATTGCCCTATGCGGATGGATCATCTATTGCTTCTTCAGCCATTGGTTGAGAAGTTGTGGGGTCTAAACGAGGCATCGTTGTTTCTTCAACAACAACCAAGACTCCTCTGGGCTTATGTTTCAATGGGGCCATGACCTCTTGATCGCCTTCACACGGACGACTCCAAATGTTGGATCAAGTTTTGTCTGGTGCGCCTCGGGGATGAACTTTCTGGATCTCGCCTTGGTTGGATGAGGTACTGGCCTCTTTGTAATCACATCCAAAAGAAACCTTTCCTCCTAAGGAATAATGAGGTGGTGACCTACTCGTCACCTGTATAAAGGGAAACCTTCCCTCTTAAGAAAAGGCACGCTGGCGAACTGCTTACACCGCCTACAGAAGGGAAGAAGGAGCTGGCAATCTACTTGCCACCTACTCCAACCGCCTACAGAAGGGAAGAAAATCCCCCCCCCCCCCATTTAAATTCCTCACCACTAGCTTGAAGAAGGAAACTAAGCACCCGTTTAAAGTCATAAATTTATATGAAGAGGCAACCAAGGAAAGATCCTAAAAGTTCACTCCCGAGGTGCGTTAGACAAAACTTGATCCAACAACTAGGTTCTTCCTCAGCGGATAAATGATTCGGATTCAAAAAGAAAGCAGAGAATTGGTTTGCCAGAATGAGAAAGTAAGAGCTTCAAAAGTTTGATCACAAAGTAAAATAGTGAGAACAACAGTACCACTTGAGGGGTTTTTATATAAGAAATGAGGAAACTTCTCTAGGAAGAAATATAATTGTTATCAGAAGCAATGATAACTGCAATGATTACATTTCTCGAAAGAATATACAACGGTAAAGAAAATTCTCGAAAAAATAAACTCCAACGGTCCAAAACATTCTCGCCAAACGCAGATCAAGTAAAGAAATTTAGAAGATAGTCGTGACTTGAAGGGAACTCCAAAGGGATCGACGCTACTTCTTACAAAATTCAGAAGATGGTGACGACTTGAGGGGAATTCCAATGGGACAAGTGTCGCTGGAACCCAAGATGAACGTTGTTGGGACCTGAACCAACTGGGGTGTCGAGTCCTAGTGATGTTGCGTTGTGTACGCCGGGTTATCGGGTTGTCGCGTGCATATGCTCTTCCAGATACCTGCACACGATGCAGTATCAACACCACGAGAGAGGAGGGGGGGTGTGCGCGATGAGCCCTCTCCGATGCTAAAATGAGAAATCTTGAGACAGAAGGCTAGAGAGAAGTGAGAGCTCCCTTACCCCCTTAAGTTATGAAATGGTTGGCCAAGATTCCTATATATAGGGAACCTTGGAACCGAACCCGGTTTTGAACGGTCCGACCCCGGTTTAGTAGGGCGTGGACTTGAGCTAAACTGGCAAAGGAGATACTCGCGTGTAGTGTAAATATATGGGGTTACGCGCGTTCCGAGACGACAATCCGGACTGGTCACGGTCCGAATATACGCGTATCACGCGTTCAGACCGTTCTAACCTGTGAATAGGCATTTGTAAACCGTTAGTGAATTTGACGTGTTAACGAGGCCCGAATATAAAACGAACCCGAATCGGACGTATATCCATCATTTTCCCCCGAGTCAAGTAATGGCGTGACCCTTGCTTGACTCTATTTTACGATAGGATAGACGTTCGATTTAGGTTCGGGAGTAACTTCATAATGGACTTACTGTTCGTCGGCGCGTGGGCCTCAACATCGTGTTTCCTTCCTTAGCTTGACGAAGAAGATCATAACTGCTGACATGGTTAGTGTATCGAGTATACGTGTATAACAGATATATGTGTAACAATGTATGTGTATGTACTTGACATAGACGTAAATGCTGACACGTGTGAAAACATGGTGTACGCGCGTATGTAAGCAAACGCGCGACATGTAATGATATGAAAACAGTGATGTAATCTTGGAGATAAATATAAGATGATATGCAAACAAGTATATATTTAACGATGTTATGACAATAAACATATGTCATGTATACATGGGTATGTGAGTATATGTAAGGGTGTGTAAGCTTGTATATAGGCTAACAACTCATACAAGGGAGTTATAAAAAATTAAGGAGAGGTAAAAGTTTACAATACCTTATATAGAGGAGAGAGTATACCTATCTCCACACCAAGAATTGTCTCCTCCTTCTTTCTTGAAGAGTAAGATACTTGGAGGCCAAGTTACTTGACCCCCAAGAATTCTGGCCAGCAATTCACACCACACGGCGGTGAAGCCATCTCCGGCGACGAAAACAACTGCGGCAGGCGTGACTGCGGCGGCAGACGGCGGCGCGTGGGCGGGAGATCGTGGCTGCAGTTTTTTCGCGGTGGTGACAGAGAATTTTGCGACGATCGGACTTCCGAGGCCGAATAGGGACCAATTCCAGGTATGGTGATGTCTTGAACCACCTTAATCTGGCCAATCTTTAGCTTGAATAAAATATGATCTTTAATGCACACCAAGTGTTTGATGAAATTCCTAGCACATGTCAACATAATGTAGGAAGAATGAAAAATGGCGAAGTGTTTAGAAATGTTGTATGTATAATCAAGAGTGTTACTCTTCTTGTTGAGTGCATACGTTGGTTGACCGAGACCTTGTCATTTTTGAATCGTTTACTTAGCCACTTTATGATCAAAATTGTTGATCGATGGAATCCATGCAGTGACTCGCATGATGTTAGACCATGCATGTACATACTTGTTTACACGAAAGTGTTTGTAGCTATAGTGGCATCTCGCATTCCTCTTGTAAAGGATATACGCAAAAGTATGTATAACCTATTATCACTAAACGATATACACACGTAGGTGTTAGTGTCATAATCATATTCATATTGTTACCTCAAACATTCGTGATAGGCCGCGTAGGCGTGTAGGTGCGCGTAGTCACGAGTAGGTGCGTGTAGCCACATGTAGACTGTATAAGTGTTGGGACAAGGCCCTTACGGACATAGAGTTGCCCCCGTATCGAAGATGTTTGCTATGTAGTAGTTGTAAACTCATAAGCTTGTACGTGCGGAGTTTCCCCCGCGTAGGGGATGTTCGCCAAATAGTTATTAGTGATGCGACTATTACGCGCATGTTTGCTGAGTAAATTGTTGCCTTGTCATTGCAGAACTTTTAGCACAGATATCACAAGGTAGCTTGTCGAATGAGTATTTCCTTGTTGGAGCGTCTCTCGTTAGGGCTACCTTCACGATTCGCGGGGTATTCCAAAATGAGTAAGTTCTTCATCCCCACTCATGGAGTTAGGTATTGTTCAGATTATGATTTTGATTCTGAGTCGGATCCTTCGGAATCCACCTATTTGGGATATGAGGATGGTAAAGACTCTTCTCCTGAGTCGGAGTCTGGCTCTGGGTCGGAACACATGTTCCAAACTTTTTCCGGAAACAAGTTGCAACGCAAGGATTAAAAGCGTTATGTAGAATAGTATGGACTTTGTCCACTCGTGGAGACGGTCTTTCTCTTTGACATACTCCCTGACGTTGTTCGGGGTAAGGCTACTGTGCCCCCCGCTGAGATGGCGGCCGTGTACATTGGTCAGATACAAGAAGGGTTGTGCTTCCCCTACTGTCGCGACTTGGTCAAATTATTTACGTTGTAACTAGGGTGTAAAAACACTTAGTCATGCCACTAGGGACTTGTAAAATATAGATAGGGATCAAGGATTACCCATCGGTATAAATACTATTAGTGGAAATGAGAAAGAGAGAGTATTTAATAGTTAAGCCTCCACACTTACTAGTTTTTAGGACCACTCTCGTTTCTTGAAGGAGAAGAAACCTTGGTGTAGCAAACTTGGGTGCTAAGTCACATTGGTCAGCCACATTTAATCACCACCATGATGACAGGAAGACAGTGAGGAGCTACGGCGGCACGGGGGCGGCTAGTGGCGGCTGGGGCGGCGGTGCGTGGCATCCACAGTGGCGGCAGGATTTTCCTGTGGCCTTTGGTGGTGGTTTTCATGGTGGTCCGATCATCTTGAGGTGGCGAGCTCAATTTCAAGTATGGCTAAACCATTTGCAACCTTGTTTGGATCCAATTTGATTTTGATTGTCTCTTGAAATTGATTACTCTAGAATGCCCATAAGGTGTCTCTTTAACATGATTGTAAGTAGTAATACTCCCCTCATGTATAGTGGTCATTGTAGACATGTTGCACCATGATGTAGATAGTGTTCAAATATTCTTGATGTTGATTGTTGATAGTTGATAGTTGATCATTGTTATCTCCCCCATGATAAAACACTTAGTAAATATCTCTTGGCAGTTGATGCTTACTACGTGACATCCGTCGTCTGTCGTCTGTCATCTGCTGTCATGTTGGAACACTTAGAAAATATTTCTTGATAGTTGACGCTTGTTATCTATCGTCTGCTATCATGGTGAAACACTTGGAAAATATTTCTTGATAGTTGACGCTTGCTACCTCTTGTCTGCTATCATGGTAAAACACTTAAGAAATATTTCTTTGCTTAGTTTAGCCCCATGACCATACTAGTGACTAGCATGCCGTTAACTCATGCATGCGTCCACTTGATATCATAATCACGATAGTTGTAGAAGTTGAATTTAATCTTCTCTTGATTAATCACATGAGTTGGTAGGAACACATGTCGCGGATGTAACCATTGCACGTGTGTTCACTGTGCATGTTACTTGTCGTATAAATGATCATAGCGTACGTGATGTAGTATCTTGAACACTTAGAATTTCTCAAGCGTGTAGAAGCATGTGTTGTAGTCGTTAAGCACTGCTGTAGCATTGTGTAAGCGCGTCGTTTGTCATGTACGTGCTCGACGCGTGCGCACTCAGCGCGCGTGTTGTAACCACTTAGATTTCTTCCTTGTACGTCAATATACATGTTGTAGTCCTGCATTAATTAGAAGATACATGCAAGTATAAATGTTAGTTCCATAATCATATTTGCACTTGTTACCTTAGGTAATGGCGTAGTATCATGTAGATGCGTCTAGATTACGTAAAGCACGTAGGTTTCGAAACGAGGCCCATGTCGACATAGAGTTGCCCCCAACAGGGGATGTTTGCTATGTGATGTATAGAGACTAACAAGTCTGTAGATATGTAGTTATGGAGAGTGTTTGTTACTTAGTGTTCGTATGGGTGACTGTCGCGTATGCGCGCGTTTATCAAGTTGTTATTTGCACTTGCAGGTTGGAGCGACATGGTAGTTCTTCTTGGGTTTGCACTCGCACTTGATCTAAGATAGTCGTTATGAGTAAGTCTCCCATTCCTACTCTGTAAGTTACTTTATGTTCAGACGTCAGTGACGAATCCGAGGCCGACTTGACAGCGGTTTCGGATAGCGAGTAAGGAGTCGATGTTGATTACACCCCAGAGTCTGCAGCCGAATCAAAGACGACAGAGGTGACACAGTACTTTGGTATCAACCTTATAAATGAGGAGCGGTATATATGGGGCACTTCTACCTCCGGACTCTGTCCATACTTGGAAGTTGTATTTCCTTTCGATGTGTTCACAAGCGTCATCCATGGTCAACCTACGGTACCTCCAGATGACTTGTCTGCTGTTTACTTGGGAAAGATCCGGGAGGGCTTGCGCTTTCCTTATTGTCCAGACTTAGTTGATCTCTGCCGATTTTACCAGATCTCGTCTTTGGATATTGCGCCTGCGGGACTCCGCGTGTGGACTTGTTTCCGAGTACAATTTCACCAGCAGACGTGGAATTATTCTACAGTTATCTTCTGTTTCTTCTACTAACTTCTGCGTCCAGATGTAACATGGTTGTGTAGCATGAGATGCGTGGGCCTTGTTTACAAGTGAAGGTGTTCACAACACTTGGGCTTGGAGATGCAGAGTAGGATAGTGATGTCATACTTGCCACGAAGGCTGACAGTTCAGGTTCTTATTGGCAACATCTGTACTTCTTTGTATGTGATATTGGCACTATTTGGGATAACCACGTATGTTACGGAGGCTGATCATGCCCCCACCTTCTCTGAGCTCTCTTCTGCGGATAGGAAGGTTTTGAAGCACATATATTAGTGTCAGCAGGCGCGCACTTATCAGTGTCTGTTGCATGCATCAGACCAGGAGTTGATTCATGCAAGGATTCATGTGCTTTCTTCTGAGGATTCGGTATGCTAAAAGCCTTTATAACTTCTTATTATGTTGTGATGTAGGTTGGTTTGATGGAAAGAGCTCATCCTTGCAGACGGATCCTGCTCATGTTATTTCTTCTACTAGGAAGGTCGCATCGTCTCCTGCTCCTCCCACTCCTTAGGCTTCCGGACATGGACGCGGCCAGGGATTGATGAGTAAAATATTTCCTTGTGATTTTCCTTTGTCTTACTATTCTTCCGTGTTATTGTTCTTAAATTGTCTTTGTTTGCAGGCCGCTCGACTCTCGTGACTGAGCGCGTTGTTGCTGCTCTGAACTCCAGCCTACCTGCTAAGAGATCCAACGCGGTGGCGTGTGCCTCGATTGAACCCAAGCGCACTAAGGTCGGTGCGACAAGCCAAACTCCTTCATGCGGGAAAGAAAAAGGAGTGAAAGGACGTACAAGGGCGCCTTCTGCCCCCTGGTCGAGGGATCGACCCGCGGAGGAGCGTACTCCTCGTCGAGGTATGTATCGCGTGTTTCTTTCTTTTGCTATCCTTGTATTATTTTGCTTGTTGTTTTCATATATCTATTGTTGTTTGTTTTACAGCGCTTGGACGTGCAAAGTTGATTCGTCTTCTGGAGGGTGACATATCTGGGAGTGATTGGACGCCCTTTGCTACTAGTGGTCCTCGAGTTGCTAAGGATTCCAAACTCAGCACTACAGAGGTAGGCGTGCGAGTGCTGCAAAGGTGCGTCCCTCCTGGCAATCGACGTATTCGGCCGTCGACTAATGAGGAGGAGCAAGCCTATGTTGAGAGTGCCTTGACTCGATTCGCTCCCGTGAGCATCTTCTTTTTAATTATTTGTATGAATGCATGTATTGTTGTAACACCTTTATTCCGTATTCGTTGTTTTCAGACCGTTGCCGACATGGTGAACATGTCGTCCTTCATGATGGAGCTTACGAGCAAGAAACGAGCTGCAGTTGAAAAGTGCGACGCCATCTGTCGCGAGGTTGCTCAATCCAAAGAGAAGGCGCACACTCTTAGCTCGAAGGCCGCGGATTTTGAGGCTCGTTATTCTTCTCGTCGGGCTCGAGTTGTCGAGCTTGAGGCAAAGATTGTCGCCCTCGAGAAGAAGATTACAGAGGATTTTAACGTGCATGAGGTAGCGTTGCGTGCTGTACGCGAGGAGGGCTATAAGGCTAGTAAGGAGAAAGGACTTTCTGAGTACCCGACAACTCCTGCCTTTGCTAGTGCGGTCGATGCGGCCGCCGAGGTGAAGTCGGATAAGCTGATGAGAGACTTTGCAGAGGATTGTATCGCAGGGTGAGTATTCTTGCCCCCGACTTTCCATCAGACAAGTTGGGTCCCTACGCGGATTATGTTGTTGGACATGTTGACGCTTTGCGCCGCTTGGCACTTGAGAAGGCCAATTATGAGATGTTGTTCAATGATGACGGTGGTATCAACCATGTTATCCTTGCTGCTGAGATTATGGAGGTTGCCCCTGAGCAAGCTGGAGATGACGACACCTTGTGAGTGGCGCCAGGATGATTTTCAGGAGTATATCAAACTCTTGTAAATAGTTTTTGCTCCCCGTGTTTTGAGTTGAGGTTGCTCTGGGATTGACCCTTGAACCTTTGTTTATATTCTGCTTGCTTGGGAATTTGTTGTCTAGACCTGACATGATCGTAGTAGAAATGCATGTTAACTTGTTAGTAGTATTTCATACCTTGTGTTATCGTGATTGTCTGTATACATTGGACTTGCATGATAGGATTGATCTCCTTTTTATAGTGGATATAACATCTGTATTTGTGACCATAGGACGTGCGTCGCTAAGTGACATGAGTGCCTATCTTGTTTTAAACCTAAGGAATGGCATAATGAGTGTATGAGTACTTTCCGTGTTTATAGATAGTAACACGCACGATCATGGGATGTAGTAGAGTCGTCTTAGCGAGGCAAGACATTTGTTTATACCGTCTCTTAGTTCCACTCTAAGGCGACGTTGTGAGAAGACGCTACTTGTTCTATACTATGAGTTTTTCCATCCGTCTGTTGGGCACACCCCGCGTGACGTGGTTGCAAAGCTTTCCATGGCTAGACCTGTACTAACATTGCGATGCTACTACGCCTCAACTTCGTTAACCCAAGGGGCGGAACAGAGTTCGTATCAATAAGCCTTGTAGTTTTTACCGTCTCTTGAACCATTTCAAGGCGACATTGTGGCAAGACGCTACTTGCTCTATGCTATGCGTTTTTCCATCCGTCAGTTGGGCACACCCCGCGTGACGTTGTTGCAAAGCTTTCCTGTGCTATTCCAATACTTACCCTGCGATGCAACTGCACCTCTCCATGGTTAGTCCAGAAGGGCTGTACAAGACCGCATTAGAGAGACTTGCAGTTTTTTCCGTCTCTTGGTCCACTCCAAGGCGACGTTGTGACAAGACACTACTCGCTGCATTTGGTTTGTTTTATTCCGTTATATGCTCACGGAAAAAATAGTGTTGTACAAGACTCGACTTGTAAGTTTGGTAAGTTTTTCAAATATGGTGCGCTCTTGCTAGCGTGTATCAAACCACGATGGGGAAGCATACTTTTTAATAGCATGGGGTTGACATCTAACGAGAGGATATCGCGCCATGATGTATCAACCTGCGTTGGGGAAGCATACTTTGTAATAGCATGGGGTTTCCCTCTAACGAGAGGATCTCGCACCATGATGTATCAACCCGCGTTGGGGAAGCATACTTTGCAATAGCATGGGCTTGTTGTCTAACAAGAGGACGTCCACCGTGACGGGGTGATGAGTCCCTTTGAATGTTGCCGTATACTGTTTTAAACTCAGGGAATGGCTATGAACATGAGGGTTTTCCTCTAACAAGAGGATTTCGCAGCATGCCATTCTTTAGTTGTGAGCATGGGGGTTGCCCTCACAAGGAGGATGTCGCAGCATGTCACTTCTAGATAAATCTTGGTTTGAACTCAAGATGTAGTGTGTTTTCGATGCTATTTGGAGTAGTCTTCATTATAGATAGAGAGCGTTTACGTGCTCTTTGTTTATATTGATAATAGATATGTCGACGTTATAAAATATAAGTTGATTGTTTGTATATAGCGCGATAGCTTGTATTGTTGATGCGAGTAATATGCGCGTAGTTTACTACTTGGTGTAATTCCAAAGTAGTATGTATAATGTAGTAATGTACTTACGAAAGTAGATTAATTTCATTAGTTTCTTGGTATATGTTGGATATCTGTCCAATTCAGGTTCGTTTTTATGCTTCGGACCTCGCAAACACGCTAAGACCACAAAACGGACCCTACCGCAGTCACCCTGGGTCAAAACGGTTCGGATGTGCGTCGCAACCGAACCGGGGACCTCCAGATTGCTAAGGTAATCCGGACCGTGTCGAATATCGACACGGTCCAGGTTACCGACTGGCACTGCGTGTATACCCTGGTTTTTTACTAAGTACGAGAAGTTACTGCGCGTATAGCCAACCTTGATGTCGGTAAGCGTCTTCCTGTAAACCGACATACCGGGCAAAGTTCTCAGGTTTCCTATAAATAGGGACCTAGATCTCTCATTTCAACAAGTTAACTTGAAACTCTGGAGAATTGGCTATTTGTTCTCTGACCTCTCTCTGAACTTTCTCTCTCTAAAATACTGACTTTAGCATCGGAGAGGGCACAACCAGAACCACCCCCCTCTCCAAGCTGGTTATTGCCCGCTCTGCAGGACCCGGTGTTTAGAAGATTGAGACAGAGATCAAAGATAGTTCGGGGTTCGAGATAGAAGCCAAAAGTTAGTTCATGGATCGAGGTCCCTGAAAAACAGTTCGAGATATCCCAAGTGGAAAACGATATCAACACTTGGCGCCGTCAGCGTGATTCGAACAGAAAGACGTTCCATACTGCAAGCTATGACAGGCAGACGCACGAAGAAGGCTGGTGCGAGCAAGCCAAAGTCGACAAGAAGCCTACCAGGACCTTCTCACGTTCCAGACGCAGAGTTTACCGCCTCCTCCATGCCAACTGCAAATGCGCCCTCCGCGCAGCATGTCCCGACGTCCAGAACGAGTTAGAACAAAGGGCGGAGAGGAATGAAGAGTTCCCACACGGGATGCCAACTGACGGAGTGCAGTAAAAAAGAGGCCCGGGCAACCTCCCAACAGTCACACCTGCCATGATGGCCGCACTGGAAGAGCTCCCCGCATTCAGGGAGACTCTAAAGAACCAAGGATACATGGCACCCCCGCCACCACCTCCGCCAGCTAACGAGCATGCTGCACCTACAAGGGAGATGTCACATGATGTCAACCATCAAGAGCCGCAGCATCCAGAGGGCGATGGATATTCCGAAAGAACCTACAAATACCAGCAGGCAAGGCAGGAAGCTACACATTCATACACTCCAAGTGTTGATGTGAACCAGCAACAACAAGTAGTAAGATGAAGGCAACCCCCTATGAACAACTCACAGAGGCCACAAAAGGAAGGCAACTTCAAGTCAGCAAGCCATGCCGACGGGCACAAGGAAGGCCATTTCAAGGAAGCAACCCGTGCTCATACATACAATGAGTGGTGGAGGAAGCCTGGATGCAATAGTGACATCCCAGTCATGGGGCTTACGGCTAAGGCTTTGGAAGAAATGATCGAGAAGAAGATGAAACAGTAAAAAATGAAAGGGATGCATGCCCTTGAAGAGAACGCGTCGCATTCGTTCTCCGACGAGCTAGTGTACAGTCGTGTCCCAGACGCTCTCTACCAAATTGAAGGAGAGAAATACAGGGGAAAATGAGATCCGATTGAACATATTCAACAACAAGAATCCTCCTTGCTAGGACGAACTAACAATCGGCATCATGTCGCCATGACATTCCCCAACACCCTTGTGGGAACTGCCACGCACATTGGTTCTTTTCATTACCATGCGGAAGTGTTACATCGTGGGCATACCTGAAGGCGAAATTTATTCAAAGATACGTGGGAGAGCGCACACTCCTAAAGGGACCAGGTGCATTGAATGAGGTCTTACAGCAAAATTATGAGTCATTAGCGGATTACTACGTTCGTTTCAACCATAATGTCGTAGACATTCAGGGCAACCTCACTGAAGGAGAGATTGTGCGTGCTTTTATTGCTAACTTAGGCCGAAGAGGATTTTCCCTAGCGGAAAAGATGTCAAGGCGCCCAGCGGAGACACTTGAAGAATTGGCGGCAAGAGTCAAGGAGTTTGTGGATTTAGAAAGAATCAGTGATCAGAACAAGGCGAAACTCAACGCAGCTCGTGCTAAAGAGAAGCAGGCGAGACCTAAACAAGGTTTGCAACAACCAAGGCAGTTCCTGCCGCAAAAGAGGTCGTTCCAGCCAGATTTCCAAAGACCGAAGGAAGTAAACTTGGCAGACTGCGTTCCTTTGAAAGCAACACTCTCCGTGATCCTGAAAAAGATGAAAGAAGACAACATGTTGAGGGAGCCGACAAACTTCCGAAAAGGTCCGCTTGGAAAGCAGGAAGACAAGTGGTGCGAGAACCATGAAGTCTACGGCCCTGAGACGGATAGCTGTGTCAGCCTAAGATTCCGTGTAAACAATTTCATTATCAAGGGAGAGATCAAGCAGTATGTAGATATAGGCGACAAGCGCCAGAAGAAGAACCATGCTGAGCCATCCAAAAAGATGAACAAGGGAAAGGAGAAGATGGACGTCAATCCGCCTCCGGTGAAGCGTGGCGTCATCAATGTGATTCATGGAGGGCCAGCTGCTGGAGGGAGCATTTCTAATGCTCGTGATGTCTATGCTGCACAACTGCAAGTTTTGCCCAAGTATGGAAAAAGACGCCAACCGGAGAAGGAAGACGTGATCATCCCGTTCTCAAACGATGATAAGAAGCACATAGTTTACCCTCACGATGATGCTCTTGTCATTACGATGGAGATCAATGGATATGATGTGTGAAGAATATTGGTGGATGGCGGAAGTGCTGCAGATTTATTGCACATAGAAGTTCTCAAGAAATTGGGAAAAACGGAAGTTGATCTTTCACCAAGTACTTTCCCGTTAGTCAGTTTCGCCGGAGCTGCAACGTATCCATTGGGTATGATCACACTCCCAGTCA
The DNA here is from genome assembly GCA_036873135.1 of Clarkia xantiana subsp. parviflora. NCBI lineage: Eukaryota > Viridiplantae > Streptophyta > Magnoliopsida > Myrtales > Onagraceae > Clarkia > Clarkia xantiana. The sequence continues at coordinate 13,208,179 of JAPTYO010000001.1, read as the reverse complement.
TCCTGGGAGAAGGTTGGAAGGCGCTTTATATCGATGTCACATTTGTTGTGGTGAACACCCTAGGAGCGTACAATGGCATCCTAGGAAGAATGACAATCAACCTACATGACATTGTGCCATCAACTGCCCACCAAAAGATGAAGTTCCTAACTCCTCATGGGATTGGCGAGGTGCTGGGTGACCAAACAGCTGCATGGAAGTGCTATGTCAATGCTCTAAGGAAGATGAAGCAGGTGTCCATTGCCGTGATAGAACTGGGTGTGAAAAGAAAGCTGTTTGCTTCAGATGATGATGATGAAGAGAAAAGGGAGTTAACACCAAGGGCAGGACTCGATAGGACGCTCTTCCTAACAAGACAGAGCGCCCTATATGTCAGACAACGACAAGAAGAATCCATCACAGCTTACTTCAGGAGGTTTGCCCAGAATGCAGCTGCACTAAGGGCGACCAAGAAAGAAGTCATGACCGCATTTTATTTAAATATGAATGCGCCAATATTTTTGCTGTTCGGAAAAATATATGGATGGCGTACAACCAAGATGATGGCTTGCCTGAAAGATAAGTTGGAGACTGCAATCTCTTGTGAACGCGATCTGGGATGGGGTACACCTCTCAGCCCGAATCAGGAAGCTCAAACTTCAAGAGAACAAGGAAGCTTAAGCGTTAAATACCCTGACATCATCACCCCCTTGAACCCGGAGGTCGAACAGATTTACATCAAGCTCCTGGAAAACAAGCTTCTGCGTCCACTTGAGCCAATGACTGCCTTCCTTAGAAGAAATGTGGAAAATTGGTGCCGATACCACCAAACATGGGGGCACCATACCAACAATTGCTTAACTCTGAGAATGGAAATAGAGGAGTTTATTGCACACGGAGCTTTGGGAAGCTATATCGCAAAGAACGATGCTCGCCCGCTACCAAAACATCTCAGAGGGAGATAGACTTTCCATTTTTTATCTATCTTTACATCTTTGTCAACATGTTTGTACTTAGAAATATTTCGGAAAGTGCGGTCAGTAGACGTCTTCCTGTAAGCGATTGTACGCATAATCAAATTCTAATGAAGATTAATCTACTTTCGTAGGTACATCTCTATAATACGCATTCTACTTTGGATTAACACCAAGTAACAAACAACGAGCAAATTACTCATATCAACAACTCAAGTCATTATCATATGTGATGGATATACGCCCAATTTGAACCCGTTGACTTCCGAATCGTTTTATTTTGATCACCCCGTTAATGATTGTAAATCGAAACTTCGACCCAAACACCCCGCAGAAACACCAACGGTCCGGACGAGGCCGAAATACTCATCCGGACCGAGGTAAACTCACCTAGGTGAGGTCGGGTGGCCACACCCGAACTCCCCTAGGGGAGATCGGGTGGGCCAACAGGGATACGCCTACAGTCCGTACCAACACGTACAGGGGATCCCAGTAAGCCCAGCTTATAACTATGGAGGATATCAGAGAGACTATACTCCGACGCCGGTGATGATTACCCCGGAGGAGATAGAAGCCATGATAGCGAGAAAAATGAATGAGTCAAAGAGAAACGGCTTACATTGTTTGAGTGACAAAACGAACCACCCCTTCACGAGGGAGTTGGAAATGAACAAAGTGCCAGACTACCTGCATACTATACAGATAGCAAAGTACAATGGCAAGGGAGACCCTTTGGAGCATATTCAACAGCATGAAGCCTCTCTATTCGGGAGAACTACTGATGAAAGATACAAGGCACTCCTATTTCCAAACACCCTATCAAGGGTGGCCTCACACTGGTTCTTTAGCCTACCTACTGAGAGCATCCACTCATGGACGCAGCTAAAGCCGAAATTTCTTCAGAGATACCTAGGAGAAAGGAAGCTACTCAGAGGAACAGGCTCCATCGACGATGTGAAGCAAGAAAATGATGAATCTCTGGCTGATTACTACACTAGGTTTAACCAGAACATAGCAGACATACAGGGCGACATCACTGAGGGTGAGATAATAAGAGCCTTCATAAGAAACCTAGGCCGCTTCGGGTCCACACTGGCAGAAAAGATGGCCAAGAAACCAGCAAGCACCTTAGAGGAGCTAGCAGGGAGAGTAAAAACTCATATAGACCTGGAGAGGCACAGGGCGAGTAAGAAAGCCAAGATTCAAGCAGCTAAGGAGGACAATGCAAAGCCGAACAGTGGAAAGCCACCTCAGGCACCTCAACCCATAAGGCAGCAGGAGTGGCGTCCGCCTCAGCAAAGAAATCAGATGGGCGAACCACTGAAGGCTAGGGAAATAAATGTCATCAAGTTCATACCATTGAACGCCACCCCAGCAGTGGTCCTAAGAGAGATGCGAAATCAGAAGCTCTGGTCACCCCCTGCAAGATGGAGAGCCCCAATGGTGGGGACGCACAAGGACAGATGGTGTGATAACCATGAAGCATACGGGCATGACACGAACGAATGCTTTAGCCTGAAGCTAAGCATCAACAATATCATTCAAAGGGGGGAGCTAAAACAGTTCGTGGATCATGGGGGCAACAGCATACATTTAGGGCCATCATAGAAAGACAAAGGGAAAAACAAAGTAGACTATAATTCCCCACCCAACAAGAGGGGGACTATAAATATGATACACGGAGTAGTGGCATCAGGTGGCCCAACTGCTAATGCAAGGGAGGTTTACGCATCCAAACTGAGCTCAATACCAAGGTGGAGAAAGAGACCACGAGAAGGAGAGGAGATGAAGATTGAATTCTCGGAGAAGGACAAGAGCCACATTGTCTTCCCACATGACGATGCTTTAGTCATCACAATAGACATTGATAACTTTATTGTAAAGAGAATACTGGTAGATGGGGGCAGCTCGGCAGACCTCCTAAGCCTAAGGGTCCTAGAGGAAATAGGAAAAATGAAGGCAGACATCAAACCAGTCAACTTCCCTCTAGTTGGCTTCTCAGGGGCAACAAGTTACCCCTGGAAATGATAACCCTGCCAGTGACCATGGGCCAAGGATGGACACAGCTGAAGGTGAATGTTAACTTCTTAGTGGTTGAAAGCCTGGGAGCCTACAATGGGATCTTAGGAAGAACAACCATAAATCCATACGAAATCGTGCCGTTTACCGTGCATCAGAAGCTGAAATACATCACTGAGAATGGAATTGGAGAAGTCTTGGGTGATCAACGCACTGCAAGGCAGTGCTACGTCAACTCCATGAGACGTGGATCACACAAGACAGACATAGTGGCAATGGTCATGATAGGGGCCAACCAAGACAAAAAGAAGGTGATGAGGAGACAAAGGCAAAGAAATATGAAGAACGGAGTTGCACTCCGCCTGAGCAGGCAGCTTTTTCAAGGAATGGCTAAGAAGAGACACATAAGCAAAGCTGTAAAGGTAACAAGCATACCTTGGCGGCCAGAGAGTGTAGAAGGAAAGAGAACAAGAGACTCCATCATAAGAGGTTTCCGACACATAGATGACATCAAGCAAATGCCGAGGGAGCCCATGTCAAGCTACTTCGAGAGATTCTTCAGTTATGGTGCCAACATGGACATCACAAGAAGAGAGGCCGTCAGAGCCTTCCTTAGAAACATGCATCCAAACTCATTTGAAGCATATGGAGGGCTCTATGAAATGGTCATGACAAGCACAATGAGAGAGGTCAAAGAGAAGCTGGACAAGGCATTTGCAAAGGAGATGGAGCAATTGGAATAAGTCCTGGAAAAAGAAAGAGAGACTGACACGCTGGAAGGAGGTGTAAATTTCAAATTCACACCCCTTACAGTGAAGATAGAAGAAATTTTTCAGAACTACCTCAAGAAAGAACTACCCACATGCAAGGAGGAGGGCAAGGCCTTCCTAGGAAGAGATGCACAGGGTTGGTGTGAAAACCATGGGACCTGGGGGCATCAAACCAACGACTGCATGGTGCTGAAGATAGATGTGGAGGAGATGATTTATAATGGAGGCCTAAGGGAGTACGTGGCAACAGACAAACTCACCACCCCATATCCTTAGTTTCATATTTAGCACTTTGCATGTTCAAGCATTCTAAGTTTTCCAAAAACAACTTTTGAGAAGGAGAACTCAAGAAGTTACTCCAACTCTACAACTATCTTTGATTTCCTCCAAAGGGTGTCTTGATCCACTCAAGGAATCCCATGTGTACAAAAAACATGAATGCTCCTAAGGGAGTAGGAGTCACTCAAAAAGTATTTTCCAATGAATGTGCAGATATAATCATTGAGTTATCCTTACACAGATATGACACCAAGTCAACAACACCTTCAACGCCACCAAGAGCGTATCTTGAGAGTAGTTCTAAAACTACGAGCCCTGTGCCCTCCGGGAGCCTATCCCGCGAACAGATTCGACGCCCCCAAGAGCGTATCTTGAGAGTAGTTTTTATATTACGACCTTCGACGCCCCGAAGAGCGTATCTTGAGAGTAGTTTTTACACTACGACCTTCGACGCCCCCAAGAGCGTATCTTGAGAGTAGTGTTCATACTACGACCTTCGACGCACCCAAGAGCGTATCTTGAGAGTAGTTTCTAAAACTACGACATTCGACGCACCCAAGAGCGTATCTTGAGAGTGGTTTCCAAAAACTACGAAATTCGATGCCCCCAAGAGCGTATCTTGAGAGTAGCTTCTAAAACTACGACCTTCGACGCCCCCAGGAGCGTATCTTGAGGTAGATTTCAAACTACCAGATTCGACGCCCCCATGAGCGTATCTTGAGGTAGATTTCAAACTACCGGTTTCGACGCCCACCAAGAGCGTATCTTTTGTCTAACTACTGGTGCCCTCCGGGAGCGTATCTCGTGAACAGTTTCGACGCCCTCCGGGAGCGTATCTCGCGAACAGTTTTGACGCCCACCAAGAGCGTATCTTTGGTCTAACTACTGGTGCCCTCCGGGAGCGTATCTCGTGAACAGTTTCGACGCCCACCAAGAGCGTATCTTTGGTCTAACTACCGGTGCCCTCCAGGAGCGTATCTCGTGAACAGTTTCGACGCCCACCAAGAGCGTATCTTTGGTCTAACTACTGGTGCCCTCCGAGAGCGTATCTTGTGAACAGTTTTCGACGCCCGCCAAGAGCGTATCTTTGGTATAGCAGTACCGTATATATCATTTAAAGGGTATCAGAAGAGATCATTGCACCATACTAAGAAGGATCCCATGAGAAAATAATTGCAAAGTAAAGTTGTATAAAGAACACATAATGTTTCTTCTTGATGAGATAACAGGTATGGCATGAAGAAAAACACAAAAGAAGGATAAGTAAAGGAAACACACCAAAGGAGGAGTCCATGATTAAAGGAATACATACAAAAGCATACGAAGTACCCATCTAAAGGCAAGTGACCCACACTGCCAACAACACAATACGAAAAAGGAAAGCAACACAAAATCCTACAGAAATCCCAAAAGATACTCAACCCATCAAAGGGGAGGAAGAGTATGGTCGTATATACAAAGATAGAAAGATGTCAATACATCAACCAGAGCCCTCTGGGGAGCCCCCCTGACCCCCCGAGGCCGAACCACCAGCAGAGATAGAGGAAGAGGAGGAAGAGTCTGAAGTGTCAATATCCACAGGCGTAGCATCCACCTGTGTAGGGGCAGGCTCGTCTGCAACAGCAGCCTGACCCCTAAGGACAGCCATGTAACCAGTAGCGTACGGTCCAAAATCACCCAGATCGCCAACCAGAAACTGAGGATCAATATGAAAAATATGGTCAACAAGATACTCACCAAACTGGTTCATCTCCTGAGTAAGCCGCACACTGTAGTCAGCAGTAAAGGCAGAGGAAGCCTTGTACTCAGAAACTGCGACAGTCCTCTCCTCTGCCCGGCACCTCGCCTCAAGTTTCCGTAACTCCTCTTAATGGAGTGAAGATGCGACCTCAGCCTCCCGGCGTAAGCTACCTACGGTAGTCTCAAGTAAAGACACTTGGTCCCTGAGCTCCTCCATCTTCAGATCGGACAGGCGTGCCTTCTCAGTGGCAGTGGCAAGCTCCGCCTTCAGGGATACCTGGCTATCCTCAAGAGCCTTCTTCTCGTCGGATAGCTCGAGCACAAGGGATGACATGTTCACCATGTCAGACATACCCTGAAAATCAAACAAGAGATGAGTAACTGGAAAAGCAACAACATGAAAGTAAAAAGGGGAAAGCGAGACACCACTCACAGGCACATAACGAGATAGTACACCCTGAACGAACCGCCGGGTCTCCCTAGGAGACTTAGGCTGAGCAGCACGATCACCAGGAGGGATGGCACCGCGAAGCACACGGATACCAACCTCCGGAGTGCGCAAGGAAGACCCGCTATCAAGGTGGAACTCCTTCAACCCAGCAAAAGGAGTCCACTCAGACCCAACGATATCCTCGTCAGTAAGGCGTGTGAAATCCTTCCGACTTAAAGCCGGAGGCCCACCTATATAAACAAAGCAAGATAAAGAAAAATAAAAACATATGAGCATCAGTGACATAGAGAAGATCGAACTTGACGACCGTACCCTCGGCTGGGGATAAGGGGATGGAGAACCAGTGACCACTCCACCATCACCAACAGGTCGCTTCCCATTGTCAACTCGGGAAGGCGCCTCTTCGACCACTATCTCTTTGTCACGAGATAGGGTCGGGGGACGAACACCAGGTGGAGGAGGATCTGCAGCTTTCTTCTTCTTGACAGCCGAGGCACCGGCCTCAGAGTCGGACCTCCGCGACTTGGACTTAGAAGGTCCAGAGCCCTTGCCCACAGAGACAACCCTCTCGGTCACCAGGGGAGAGTGCCCTAGCAAAGCAAGAAAAACAAGGTGAGAAAAACACAAGTATACCATGAAGAGGCAAAGAGAAGGAAGTATACCAGAGGCCCCAGCAGTTTTCCCAAGCATAGGGGACTTCTTCAGAGTAGAGCTGGATGGAGCCCTCCTCTTGCTCAGATCGACCGGTGCTGCCTGCACATTATACGTTTTCCCGTGAAACCAACCTACAAGGGAAAAGCAGAAAGTAAATGTAGATGAGAAGACTAAGTAACATACCGAACCCCCGGAGTCAGGAGTCAAACTGATCCCTGCCTCATAAAGATCTGTCTCGGTCACTAAGGACACAGGGCAGTATGACTGGGTCCTGTTGCTCTCATAGATGGCCTTCATAGTCTCTAAATCCGTAGAAGACAACTCCCCAAAAGCAGGCCAACCTTCTGACCGATCCTCATTCAAGACCGACCAAGTAACATATCGATCCGTAATGAAGAAATAATGTTTGGCCCAGTGGCTCGCCGAGTTATCGCTCCGGGCCACGAAGCGAAGATAAGTATCCCACTCGACCCCGCTCAACCCGAAGTCAGCAAATCGGGAATCTTTGAGGGACGGATGGCGAGTTACAAAACTCGCGAAGCCTACCTTCCTCTGGTACTGGAATCGATAGAAGCATCGGAACAAGACCAGTGAGTACTTCCAGGAGTACCAGTGGCATAACACCCGGAAGCCCACCCAGACACGGATAGCACTAGGAGCAAGGTTCACTGGGGAGATCCTAAAGAACCTACTCAATTCTACAAGATCATCGCAATAAGGCAGTCGCAATCCAAATCGAATCTGGGAAGGGTAAACAACAACCTTCCCCCTGGGGGGCTCTGTCACTGTCTGGCGGGTATTCCCCAAGGAAGGGAGGAAGGCATATAAAGGCTCATCTAAGGGGCAAACATCACCTAAAGTAACGTGCTCGTTATAGTCAGACCTAGTCAGGTAGTTCTCCGACAAAGCAGCGAGACCTAAATCAAGGGCAGCGAGAAATTCCAAAGCTCGAATAAGGCTCCGACTAACACCCCGGCTCAGATTTCGAAACTAAGCTAATGACAGGAAAGGAAGTAGTGCGACAAATAGAAGAGAAAGAGAAACTTACTCATCCTTCGAAGGATGTAACGCCTTTGCAGAGTTTGCGTACGGGGACACCACCACGAATACAGTACCTGCCACGGCACGGCAGATGTCAAAACAAGAAAACTTCCGGAAAGACCGAGCATACCCCGGTACCCGACAAACAACAACCAAAGATTTGAAGGCACCCAACAAAGGTAACAAACACGCGCCAAGGACACCACGACAACCAAATCGGACAATTTTGTTCGAACCGAAAATCAGTTCCCGGGCAAAATTACAATTACGCCCTTCAACGGAAATCAACACACAAATGGCGCCTCGACATCAAATTCAAAACGGGAATAGTCTAATCGGACAAAAAACTATTTCCGGACAACCGGTCAAGAAATTTTTCCCCAAATCCGCGGTTATCTACGGCAATCACATATTCAATCAAGCATCGGCAATCGAATATCGGCAACTTGAGTATCAACATTTTATACGGTAACGAGAATGAAAAAATTGGACCTTCGGAAAACCCGACCCGATATGATAAACGGGTCCGGAATTTGAGTTTGAAGATCGCCGGAAACCAGGCCCCTCCGTCGCCGGAAGCCGCCCCAAGTCACGCCGGAGCTGCTCTGCCTCGCTGTCGACCACCCCCGCCGGACCAGGTGCTGTCGTCGTCCGGGACAGCTTCGCCATCGACCACCGTCTCCGCCTTGGTTCACGCCGCCTCGAGCTGTCGGACCGCCTCGCCTCCGCCGTGCCGCCGGGAGCTTCCGTCGCCGTCCTAGAACCGTGCCGCCGTGTCCGTGCTGGCCGGAATTCCACCCCCTCGTCGGAATTTCTGGCCGGCCCTCCCCTTGGTGTGCAAGAATTCCTCCCTTGGTCTCCAAGTGTGAGGAAAAAGGAAAAAGATGACAATGGTGGCTAAGTGAGGTAATTTCTTTACTCCTCTATATATTTGAAAAGGTGTAGGGTTTTTTAAAGTGACATAATCACAACCCTCCATTTAAAATTAGACAAGATCTAAGGGTTAAAGGAAAACTATCATCTTTACCTCCCTTAGACTATGGTTAGGCTTATTTCCACTCAAGTTAACACCCCATGGGTTTATTTTTAAGCATCCCATACTTAGAAAAATTTTAGACCAAAATTAAAATTTTATCCATTTAGACTTACCCTGACATGAAATTGAAGCATGGACCCGTTTAGCTGTATTCGTATTACATCCCATGCGAGCATATATTTTTCAAGTATACGCCCATGGCGAGGATAGATTTATTATTTCCATCTCAGACGGACACGTGCTTGGACACGTGTCCGTGCTATTCTAACGTTTGCAATTCCTCTATCGTATAAAGCAGGGGGCAGGGTCAGAGACACACATCCATGGGTAAGTAAGTATTCCGACAAAAGGTAAAATCCCGGTTTCAAATTGCGCGTGTCATACCAACCTAAAAATAGAGTCAATCAAGGGTCAGGCCATTGGTTGACTCGGGGGCATGTGATGGATATACGCCCAATTTGAACCAGTTGACTTCCGAATCGTTTTATTTTGATCACCCCGTTAATGATTGTAAATCGAAACTTCGACCCAAACACCCCGCGGAAACACAAACGGTCCGGACGAGGCCGAAATACCCATCCAGACCGAGGTAAACTCACCTAGGTGAGGTCGGGTGGCCACACCCGACCTCCCCTAGGGGAGATCGGGTCAGCCAACCCGATCTCCTCTAGGGGAGATCGGGTGGACCAACCCAATCTCCCCTAGGGAGGGGTTGGGTAGCCACACCCAACCCCTACCCTTGGGGGTCGGATTTTCCTCCCCCCCAAGGGCCCCGACATCATTTTTCGACTCCCATACTCGGTTTATTTCCGCCAACCTTCTCCATGCCTTAAGGTCTTAATTACGTGATTAAGGGATAATTAATTGTGTATAAAGGTTAACGATGTCATTAAGTCACCTTAATGAAACTGTTGCCTATAAATACAACTCCTCCACCATTCATTTGAGCATCTTGGCAAAGTGCATAATTTAGCTCTGACATCTCTCTAGCTTTATCTATCTACAAACACCGTACTGACTTAGGCATCGGAGAGGGTACATCAAGCACCACCCCCCCCCCCTCCGTGCTTGGTATTGCCCCTCTTGCAGGGCGAGAAGAGAAGAGAAGGCGAAGGACAGAAAGATACGGGCTAGGACGGCAAGACTCAAGAGCACCAAATCCGCAGTATCTCCAGTGAGGAATAAGGTTTAGGTCGACCGCCCGTTGACCGGAAACTTAGAACCTAACAATATGCAACTTATATTATGCGGCATCAAGAAGATTATTATCTACAATACAAGCTAAACACTGTGTAACGAGGAACTTACAGCATACAACGACAACATATCTATTATCTACACCAACAATGAGTTTATTTCTCCATCTATAACGACGTCTATTTCAAGAAGATGTCAGCAACACAAAACCATCGCACTATGTGCACGGTCAACTCATACGTCGTAATGACAACTTGCGGATTGTCTACAAAAAGGGACTTATGTAAATTCTCTATTTCAAAATGACGACTATTCCAAAGGCGTCAACAACAAGCAAAATCTTGGATACACACCAAGATTATTATCAAAAGTGACATGCTGCGACATCCTCTTTGCAAGGGCAAACCTCATGTTCACATCTATCAAAGTAGCATGCTGCGACATCCTCTTTGTAAGGGCAAACCCCATGCTTACTTCTAAAAAATGGCATGCTGTGAAAACCTCTTAGAGGCAAATCCTCATGTTCATAGCCATTCCCTGCATACAAACCAGGATGCGGCATTTAGGTGGGACTGATCACCCCTTCTACAAAGTATGTATATCCCTCTTAAGGGTTCATACGCTATGAAGATACATTCCTTGATAGGATAGCTTCATGTATACTCAAACTATGCATATCCTTTTAAGGATGCATGATGAAGACCTATACCTTAAGTGGTTAGGCTTCACTCAAAAACGCTAGCAGGAGCGCACACTGTTTGAAAAACTCATTAAACTTACAAGTCGAGTCTTGTACAACGTCGCCTTATAGTGGAACTAAGAGACGGTATAAACTTGAGTCTTGCTTCGTCAAAACAATATTGCTACATGTCAAGTGTCTGTGCCAAGTGCCAAGTGCCAAGAGCCTGTGCCGAGTACATTATTATCTACAATTCTACAAGTACCAAGTGTACATAATCATGCCATGCCTTGGAAATTTCTTCAAGAGGGGTGCCAACAACACCCTGCAATGCGCAAGTCGCAATATCAGATGTTTATCCATTATAACAACGAGATCAATCTCATCGTGCAAGTCCAATACATACGGACAACAAAGATAACTTAAGGTATGAAATATTACTAACAAGTTATCATGTGTTTATTATTATTGAAAACAGGTCCAAGTGACAAAATATCATGCAAGAAAACACATAAAGGAAGGTTGGGACAAAAGCCTCAACATAACATCAACCCATTCACAAAGGGTTCAACATGCTGAAAGCAAACGACATGATACTATTCAAGAGATAACATCATCGCCAAAATACTAAGATAACATCTTCATGAAGTCAACATCAAGCGCAATATCGTCATTGCCATATCCAAAGATCACGGAGAGAGAAGCCGCTTCAGCTTCTTTTCGCTGTAAATCCGCAACATGGTTAACAGCGAAAGAAGGATAAGGACCTAGCTTGTCAAACAGAAAGCTGGGGGCAAGTGCGCGAACTCTGCCAATATAACCTTTGGAAAACTCGTCAATCATAGATGAAGACTTCGTCTTGGCGGCAGCAAGGACGGCGACAGTATGCGCAACTGTGCTGGGATACTCGGCAAGTCCCTTCTCAATCCCCGACTTGTGTGCTTCCTCGCGTATAGAAGCAAGGGCGACATCATGAGCGCTGCTACTCTCCGCAATTTGCTGCTTGATAGGAGCAATCTCAGCCTAAAGTTGCTCAACATGGGCGCGACGATCAGCAATGCGGGTATGAAATTAGCAACTTTGGAGTTCAAGTTATGCACCTCCTCCTCGGGCTGTGCAAGCTGACAGATGACTGCTTTGCTCTTCTGGATAGCAGCCCTCTTCTCACGTACAAGCTACAACACAAAGGATGACATGTTCATCATCATGGAAATAGCCTAAGAACAACGGAAAAAACAACAAGGCAATCAACGCAAGGCATATGATTGCGTCATGCGAACACAGCAATTATAGTAAAGCTTACCGGGGCAAATTTAGCCAAGCTACTCTCAGCAAATGCTTGGGCTTCCTCGTTTGTGGATGGCTTAAGGTCATGATCGCCAGGAGGAACGCACCTTTGAAGCACTCGTACCCCTACTGCAGATGTAATGAGCTTGGAATCCTTCGGAAAGTGAAGACTGTTAGTGGAGAAAGGTGACCAATCTTCTCCAGACACATCCATCCCGTTAGAAAGGGTCAAGTCATCACGCTTGATGCCGGGAAGTTCTGCAATAAGGATAACACGTACCTCAACGAGAGGAACGCTCCTCCTCGGGCCGGTCCCTCGACTGGGGGGCAGAAGGCGCCACTGTGCGATTCTCGACTCTCTTCCCTTTATCGCAAGAAGGAGTTGGAACAGACGCACTCGTTGTGGAGCGTTTGGGGTAACTCGAGGGACGCGCCCCTGTGGCAGACCTCTTGGGAAGAGCGCTAGTGACGAGAGCGGCAACAACGCGTTCAGTCACAAGTACAGAGTGACCTGAGAATGAAAGCAACACGAAGACAACAAAACTTGGAAAATTAACAAGTCCAAAGACGATGCAAGAAAGTGTTTTACTTGTAATCCCCTTATCACGACCATGTCCGGAAGCTCCAGGAATAGCGGGGGCAGTAGTACGAGCATGCCGTCCAACAGGCAGATTACTGCGAACATCAGCTATCAGCAAGGACGAGCTTTTTCCTTCATTTCGACTTACATTGCAACATAATACAGGTTATAAAGATTGTCAACATACCAAACCGTCAGAAGAAAGTATAAAAATCCCAGCGTCGATCAACTCTTGCTCTGAAGCACGTAGTAGACAACGGAAATTGCGCTCTTGTTAACATCGATAAATAGCCTTCACAGTCTCCTTGTCATTCGAAGAAAGCTCGGAAAATATAGGAGCGGGATTAGCTCTTTCAACTTTCTCAACCTCCCAATTGGTGCCGACATCGCACACGAAGAAATAATGATGTCGCCAATGAGGGCCCGAGTGATCAGCCGGTGCAGCTAGTCGCTGTCTGTAATCCCACTTAGCGTCCCGAAGACAAAGCCGCTTGAAACCTTTATCTTGCAAGTTAGGCCAACGCATCTTCATACCATATAACCCCGTTATGTCCGGACACAATAACTGATAGAAGCAGCGGAAAAGGATAGTGGAATAATGCCAGGACTGCTTGTGAAATAATACTCGAAAGCAACTCCATACTCGGAGGCCAGCAGGAGAAAGATCCAATGGCGAGATTTGATAATAACGAAAGAGATCTATCAAATCAGGACAGTAAGGAAAGCGTAAGCCTTCCCTAATCTGTGAGGTATAAACCACGGTCAAGTCACTGGGAGGTATGGTAACTTGTCCCTTTTCGACGCCAGGTAGCATGTCATAAGGAAGTATGCCTTCTAGATCCGGAATAAGTCCACAACAAGCTACATACGTGTTGAACATGTCTTCGTCAATCTGATTGGAGAAATAATTCACATTTTTCGCCATGTTCTTTGTAATGCGGGGGAAGACAGGAGGTCCAGCAACGACACCAGCCTCTACACCTGATGTGATATCTAAAGGCTCAACTATGTCGACATCCGGTTCATCATCGGTATCCGAACATAATGACACTCGCGGAATGGGGATAGAAGACTTACTCATGATAACAGCTGCAAGAAGACTAACTCCGAAAAGAAAATAGCGAGATGTGATATCCTGAAAGATACAACCGACAATCCAATCAGTGCACAAGGTTGCATCTAACACTTATGCAAACATCTATGCGATAAAAGCTCCATGTGAGAAAACTACGTACGCAACGACTTAATAGTCTTTGTGCAACAAGTATCAACCATTATGCTAGGGGGGCAAACCTCTCAACTCATTATCTTACATGTCGACATCAAGCTCATGCTCGCGATGTACGTAACCACAAGGGCGAAATATTTCTAAGTGTTTTTATCAAGATGACAGTCAACATATTACAAGCTATCAACGTACTATCAAATATCTACGTACGAAAAAGTGTCGACGTACAGCGAGTGGCATGGAATAAACTATCTAGGAGCATTCTCCAAATATATTAGCATGACAACGGATTACGCAGATCAAGTGACAAACTCCAACTACTATGAAATATTTTCCAAGTATTTCTATGCCGGCGATCGACAAGGATTATATGACGAAGTCAATGGTAAGAAACTCTAGATATTATTATAATATTTTCTAAGTGTTTTAGCATGTTTGCAGACAATGACCGACAGTCTATACATGATGCTCATCATACATTGCCTAAGCTATCATTACCAACATACAACCATTGACTGCCATGTATGTACAACTAATGATCATCAATATCGAGCATACTAAAACAACGGCTAAGGCATGGAACAACATATCGGCAATGAACACTATGCATAAGGGAAGTATAACGATTCATTTGCACTTCTCTAAAATTTTCAGCACTTAGAAAATTTTTGGCCGATTTGGGGCTAAGAATTCTAATGCATTTTATCAAACACCTTGTATGCATGATAAGGTAACTAGGTACATGGTGATTTCAAGACTAGATCAAGGCCAAAAGAAGTCACGAAAGGTCCAGCCATGTACGGAATTGGACTCACCAACACGAAGCAAGCCCGAATTGCTACTCGCCGCCACCCGAAAACCCACGCGCCGCCCCGAGGATCCACGCGCCGCCGCTACAAGCTCACGCGCCGCCCCTCCTTCCACACGCGCCGTCGTGGTCTCCTCCTTGCCCGGATTAGATCTTGATCGATGTCAAATGGTGTGACCACTCCAAATTCTCACCTCCATGAGTTCCCTCTTCAACAAGCAAGGAGAGCTTCTTGGGAAATTATCAAGGGAAGGATGTAAGCTAATGATTACTCTCTCTCCTAACTCTCATTAATAGTGTCTACACCATGTTCTAAGGACTAAACTAATATCTATATTTTCACAAGTCCCTAGTATCATGTGTGAGCATACTTACATCTCTCCTATGCTTGCATTACATGCATGCTCCTTAATCTTGCATGACATGCTACGTACAATCATTATCGCATGTTGCGTACGTATAGACTTTTATACATGTTACCATTTTTATGTGTACGTGATGCTAACTTCTGTTTATTGTTAAGTTATGGGATCTAGGTCAACGGGGTGTCGGCTTTGATCCCACTCCTTACGGGGGATGTGTATGATCCGGTCTTCTCGAGTCGCCTTGCCTTTGCCTATGTCCTTCTTCCTTTCCTTCTTCCCTTGGTTCCTTCTCTTCTTCTCTCCCTTTGCCCTGCAAAAGGGGCAGTACCAGACACGGAGGAGGGGGGGGTGGTGCCTGGTGAACCCTCTCCGATGCCTAAGTCAGAACTATATTTCTAGAGAGATAAAGCTAGAGAGATGTTAGAGCTAAATTGTCCAAATGGCCAAGATCCTCCAATGAGTTGTGAAGGTGGGGTATTTATAGGCAACGGTGTCATTAAGGTGGCTTAATGACATCGTTAGCCTCTAAACACACTTAATTAACTTTTAAGCGTATAATTAAGACTTTAAGATTCGGATGAGGCAGGCGGAGTGGACCGAGCATGGGCGTCTGAAAGGGGTGCCGGGGCCCTTGGGGGGGGGGAGAAATCCGACCCCCAAGGGTAGGGGTTGGGTGAGGACACCCAACCCCTTCTAGGGAGGGTGGGGTTGGCCAACCCTATCCCTCCTAGGAGGGATCGGGTTGGCCGACCCGATCTCTCCTAGGAGAGATCGGGTTGGCCAACCCGATCTCTCCTAGGAGAGATCGGGTTGGCCAACCCGATCTCCCCTAGGGGAGATCGGGTCGGCTGACCCGATTTCCCCTAGGGGAGGTCGGGTGTGGCCACCCAACCTCACCTAGGTGAGTTCGCCTTTGTCGGACGGGCGCTTCGGCCCCGTCCGAGCCGTCGATGTTCTCGCGAAGTGTCCGGGTTGAAGTTTCGATTTGCAATCATAAACGGAACGATAAAAATACAACGGTTCGGAAGTCAACGGGTTCAAATTGGGCGTATATCCATCACATGCCCCCGAGTCAACCAATGGCCTAACCCTTGATTGACTCTATTTTAGGATGGTATGACACGCGCAATTTGAAACCGGGATTTTACCTTCTTTGTCTGAATGCCCGCTTACCCATGGATGCGTGCCTCTGACTCTGCCCCCTGTCTAATGAGATAGAGGAATTGTAAACGTCAGAGTAGCACGGACGTGTGCCTAGGCACGCGTCAGTCTGAGGCGGGAGTAATAAACTTATCTCTGCTACAGGTGTATACTCAAAAAATACAAACTTGCACAGGGGTGTGATACAAATACAACTAAATGACTTATGCTTCAAATTCGTGCAGGGATTTTGTCTAAGTGCGGAAAAATTAATTTTAGCCAAAAATTTTCCTAAGTATGGAATACTAGAAAATAAACCTTAGGGGATGTTAACTAGGGTGAGCGTGGATTTAACCGTGGTTAATAGGAACTAGTTTTTGAATCTTGTCCCTTGAAATTTTCCTCTCTAAAATTCAACGGTGTTGATTTGGCGATTTTGGAAAAACCCTAAACCTTTGTGTTATAAAAGGGGGAGTGATTACCTCATTCTCGTTGTCCTTTTCTCTTCTTTTCGACGGTGGGATTTCTGGTTGGGCTTACTTCTCGAGGCACGAGTCGCATTGAGGTATGCGTTTTTCTTCTTGTGTAAGCATTGTTCTTGTGGAATTCGATCCTGTTTTTCTTTCAGTTGTTTCCTTACTTGTCTCGTTTCGACTTACGTGTCTTCATGATAATATAGTTCTGCTTGATTTGTCTTTCCTCCATCTTCTTGCTTTCGTACTTCCGTTTACTGGCGTGTGGGGTTTTTTTTACATCGGGATTATGGCTATCTCTGTTTTCCCTCTTGTCTCTGTCTGTTGGGCTGAGGGGTCTCTTCCCTGCTGGGGGTTATGACTATCTCCCCCTGCCCCCTGCCTCTGCCTGTTGGGCTGAGGGGTCTCTCCATGCTGGGGGTTATGACTATCCCCCCCTGCCCCCTGCCTCTGCCTGTTGGGCTGAGGGGTCTCTCCATGCTGGGGGTTATGACTATCTCCCCCTGCCCCCTGCCTCTGCCTGTTGGGCTGAGGGGTCTCTCCATGCTGGGGGTTATGACTATCTCCCCCTGCCCCCTGCCTCTGCCTATTGGCTGATGGGGTCTCCTTATGCTGGGGGGTTATGACTATCTCCCCCTGCCCCCTGCCTCTGCCTATTGGCTGATGGGGTCTCCTTATGCTGGGGGTTATGACTATCTCCCCCTGCCCCCTGCCTTTGCCTATTGGCTGGTGGGGTTTTTCTTGCCGTCTTTCTATTCTTGTCTTTTGACTTTGTATCTATCATTTTATGGAAATGAGTTCGTGTCTCTTGTCCATTGTTTGCTTTCTGTTTTTCTCGGATTGAGCCTGTGTTTCTTCCGGTTAGCAGAACTTTCTGGTGATTGATGAGGAGTAAGAGGCCAGTACGTGTGGGAGTGGTTACTTCCGGGACCGGATCTTCGATTGCAAAAAGATCGGTTTTCTATGGT
Source organism: Clarkia xantiana subsp. parviflora (assembly GCA_036873135.1). Classification (NCBI taxonomy): domain Eukaryota; kingdom Viridiplantae; phylum Streptophyta; class Magnoliopsida; order Myrtales; family Onagraceae; genus Clarkia; species Clarkia xantiana. The sequence goes on along the minus strand of JAPTYO010000001.1, from coordinate 13,190,511 downwards.
GCGGGGAGGTGTTCTCTAACTGAAGGTAAGGGTGGTGACGTTGGGGTGCCATCTTCTTTCTATATTGATGCCCCCCAATCGAAGGTCCGGGAGCCGTCTTTTCCTTCCTCTCTGTTTGGTGAGTTCTTGAGCAGCTGAGTTTCCTTAGTGTATATTGGTATTTACTCTGTGCTTTGTTATAGGTAGACTTCGTCTTCCGCGTCTGAGTCGGAAGGAGCTGTCTCGTCCGCCTGTTGATGGAATTGTTGGGTCTGAGTGGGCGCCTTATTATGGGCGTGGGGCTCGTTTTGACAATCAATCTTCTTTGCAAACTCCTGAGGTTGGAGTTCGTGTTCTGCAGTCTGCTGTTCCTCCTGCTGATCGTGTGTCCCTCTCCAAAGGGTCGGATGCAACTTATGAGTTGGCTCGTGATGTGTTGGCTCGTTATGCTCCTGTAATGTTATTAACCGTTTTATCCTTTGGCATGCTTCTTCTCCATGCGTTATCCGTCTCATCTTTTGTTTTGGTTGCAGGGTATGGCCGACCTTGTTAATTTATCCACCCTTGCTATTCATCTTGCTGAGGAGAGGAAGGTGTACGAGGACATTTGTGTCTCCCTTAACTCCAGTCTTATTAGCTATTTGGAGCATAGTCGTATTACTGATTTGCGGTGCCGAGACTTGGAGGGTCGCATTGCTCTTCTCAATGAAGAGGTTGAGGCGTTGAAACAAAGGTCTTATCGTGATGAGACACTTCGTGCTGCTGAGTTAGTCTCTCTGGAGGAAATGTTTCGTATGGAGGCGAAAGAGTGTGCCATTGTTGAGTATAAGGCCTCTTCCGCTTATCAGGCTGCTATGGACGTTCGCTACTCTGTGGCTAAACGTATTTCCTTTAAGGAGATTCTTGAACGTATTCACATGATTGCTCCTGACTTTCCTTTCTCTCGTCTTGGTGATTTGTCAGACTTTGCACTTAAGCATATTGCGAAGATAAAAGAATAGTACCCCTATCTATTGTGGTAGTCTCATGTGCTTGTGAGTTGTGGTTGTCTTTAGAGTTTAAAACTCCACCTTTCTTAGTGTTGCCACCTTTGTCTGATACACTTGTTTATACTCGTTGTATATATGGCCGTGTGCTTATATCTCTTCTCATGATGTCTCCCTATGCCTTGTGTATGGCTCTTTGGGTATGGACCCTTTCATTGGTGTGTTTCCTTTACTTATCTTTCTTTCGTGCTTTCCTTCTTGCCTTACCTGTCATTTCATAAAGAAAAAACATTACTTGTTCTTCACATTACTTTACTTAGAAATTTCTTTCTCATGGTATCCTTCTGAACGTGGTATCCTTCTAAGCATGGTATGATGATCTCTTCTGATACCCCTTACACGGTATACGTTGTACTGTTTAGACCAAAGATACGCTCTTGGTGGGCGTCGAAATCTGTTCACGAGACAGGCTCTCGGACGGCACTTAACGTTTCACAGGATAGGCTCCCGGAGGGCACAGGTTAGTCCACCGATACCTTTTTGACGGGTGTCAAACTGTTCACGAGACAGGCTCTCGGACGGCACTTAACGTTTCACAGGATAGGCTCCTGGAGGGCACAGGTTAGTCCACCGATACCTTCTTGACGGGTGTCAAACTGTTCACGAGACAGGCTCTCGGACGGCACTTAACGTTTCGCAGGATAGGCTCCCGGAGGGCTCAGGTTAGACCAAAGATACGCTCCTGGTGGGCGTCGAACTGGTAGTTTGAAATCTACCTCAAGATACGCTCTTGGGGGCGTCGAACTGGTAGTGTTTTTTCTACCTCAAGATACGCTCTTGGGGGCGTCGAATCTGGTAGGTTGCAAATCTACCTCAAGATACGCTCTTGGGGGCGTCGAATTCGTAGTTTTTGGAAACCACTCTCAAGATACGCTCTTGGTGCGTCGAAGTCGTAGTGTAATAACTACTCTCAAGATACGCTCTTGGGGGCGTCGAAGGTTGTAGTATGAACACTACTCTCAAGATACGCTCTTGGGGGCGTCGAAGTTCGTAGTTTTTGGAAACTACTCTCAAGATACGCTCTTGGGGGCGTCGAAGGTCGTAGTATGAACACTACTCTCAAGATACGCTCTTGGGGGCGTCGAATGTCGTAGTATGAAAACTACTCTCAAGATACGCTCTTGGGGGCGTCGAATGTCGTAGTATGAAAACTACTCTCAAGATACGCTCTTGGGGGCGTCGAACCTGTCATTGACTTGAAGTCATATCTGTGTAAGGATAACTTCGTGATTATACCGCTACATTCACTTGAAAATACTCTTGAGTAACTACTACCCCCTTAGGAGCATTCATGTTTCTGTACACTTGGGATGCCTTGGTGCACCAAGACATCCTTTGTAGGAATAAAAGATAGTTGTAGAGTTGGAGTAACTTCGTGAGTTCTCCTTCTCAAAAGTTGTTTTTTGAAAAGCTTGTGAAGCTGAAGCGCGTAAAATGTGTAATATGAAATTAAGGATATGGTCTTTTGCTTGTGCTTTCTTCTTATACGTAGTACTTCTTTAGGTGCTCTCCACTGAAGGTGTTTGTGGAGATGTATCCCTCCCCATCTTCGAGGCGGTACGCGTTTACGTAAGGAACTGACGCTATCTTGTATGGTCCTTCCCACTTTGGAGATAATTTTCTGACTTGGTCTAAGTGTGAGAACTCATTCCTTCTTAGTACTAGTTCTCCTACGTGGAATTGTCTCTCCTTGACTTGGCGATTGTAGTATCTTGCTGAGACAAGGCGCATTCGTGTTTGTGCTTCTTCTGAATTCCACCTTTTGTCCTCCACCATGTCTAAATCTAAAAGTCTTGCCTTGTTGTTCTCATGCTCCTCAAAGTACTTGGTCCTCAGTGATTGTACCGCTATTTCTGCTGGTGCCACCGCCTCGGTTCCGTACACTAGACCAAATGGCGTTTCTCCTGTGGATATCTTTGGTGTTGTCCGCACTGCCCATAGAACATTCTCCAGCTCATCTACCCAACTTCCCTTGGTGGCGTGGAGTCGTTTCTTTAGGCCATCTAGCACTATCTTGTTTGCCGATTCTACCTGTCCGTTTGTCTGAGGGTGCTTTACTGATGCGAAACGGTGATCTATATTCAGTCTTTCGCAATACCACTGCAATTTCTTGCTCTTGAATTGTGGGCCATTGTCACTTATTATTGCTCTTGGCACCCCGTACCTCGAGACAATGTGAGATTGGATGAAATTAACGACTTGGTCGTCTGTTGTCTTCCCCATTGCCTTTGCTTCTATCCACTTGGAGAAGTAGTCTATTGCAACAATTATGCAAGTCTTCTGGCCTTTTGTTTTTGGTAGGGGGCCTATCAAATCAATCCCCCATTGTGCGAAAGGCCAGGCTCCTGAGATGGAGCTTAGCTTTGCTGGTGGGGCTGTTATATTTCTGGAGTACCTTTGGCAGTGATCACATTTTTGTACCAAGTCTGCTACTTCTTTGCTCAATGATGGCCAATAGTATCCTAGGTTGTAGACCTTTCGGCTTATTGACCGTGCTCCTTCATGGCACCCCGCCTCTCCCTCATGGAGCTCTGCAAGTACCCTCTCTGTTTCTGGGTATGCTATGCATTTGAGGAAAGGTGTGGAGTATCCTTTCTTGTAGAGTTCATTGTCCATCACTGCGTAATTCCTAGCCATCCTTTCAATCTTGACTGCTTCCACCTTATCTTTTGGGAGCTTTCCTTCCATGATGTATTGTCTCATTGGTGTCATCCAGACTTCTGCTTCATCTATTGCTAGAACCTCCATTTGTTCTATCACTGATTGCATTCTTTGCTCCACGAAGTGAACCTCTTTGCCTGCTTCTGCCCCTAAGGCTAGTTTACTTAAGGCGTCTGCCTCTTGGTTTTGTTCTCTTGGGACAGACTCAATGTCGAAGCTTTGGAAGCTCTTTATCAGGTCCTTGGCTTGCTGCAGGTATCTCTGCATGTTTTCGGACTTTGCAGTGTAGATTCCTTTCACTTGGTTGACAACTAGTTGAGAATCACACTTGACCCTTAAATGCTTTGCCCCTACTCCTTTGGCTATTCTCAGGCCAGTTATTAGTGCTTCGTACTCAGCCTCATTGTTTGTTGCCTTAAAGGTTAGTGCCATGGCATAGCGCATAAGTGTATCGCTGTTTGGTGGGTATAGTAAGAGGCCTGCGCCTGAACCTCCTCCGTTGGATGACCCATCAGTATGCATCTCCCATAATTCTTCTGATTGTGTCTCCTGACTACTACTTGCCTCGCATGTAGTTTTGACTTCTCCCAAGTCTTCGTCCGGATTAATTCCAGTGAATTCGGCGATAAAATCCGCTAGAGCCTGACCCTTTATGGCTGTTCTTGGGGCGAAATGAATGCGAAACTCACTTAACTCGATTGCCCATTTGGTCAGTCTTCCCGATGTGTCTGGTCTCTGCAGGAGGTGTTTCAATGGTTGGTCTGTGAGGACTGTTACTTCATGCCCATGAAAATACGGTCTCAACTTTCTTGCTGATACGATCAGTGCATAGAGGTACTTTTCTATTGGCAAGTAGTTGATCTCATACTTTGCCAATGTTTTGCTTACGAAGTATACTGGCAATTGTGCAGCGTTTTCCTCTTTGATTAGCACTGAGCTAACTGCCACGTTGCTCACTGAGATGTAGAGGTAGAGGGGCTCCCCTGGTGTAGGCTTTGCTAGGGGTGGTAGTGTTTTTAGATGTTGTTTGAGTTGCTGGAAGGCCTCCTCACATCTTGGTGTCCATTCAAATTTCTTGTTTGCCCTTAGTACCTCAAAGAAGGGTAATGCCTTGTCTCCTATTTTGGATAGGAATCTGTTAAGGGCTGCCAACCTCCCGTTCAGTCGTTGAACCTCTTTGTGCTTCGTAGGTGATTGCATTTCTTCAATTGCTTGAAGTTTTTCGGGGTTTACCTCTATGCCTCGCTGGCTTACCATGAAGCCTAAGAACTTTCCTGATTGCACCCCAAATGCGCACTTTTTCGGGTTTAGACGGACTTGATATTGCCTCATCCTTTCAAACGTTGAGCGAAGGTTTTCCACATGGTCCTTCTTCTCTTTAGATTTGACTATCATGTCGTCCACATACGCTTCCATTGTCTTCCCTATCATGTCCCCAAAGATTTTGTTGACCATTCTTTGGTATGTTGCTCCAGCATTTATGAGTCCGAAAGGCATCACTGTGTAATGGTATATCTCGCTATTAGCGTAGAATGCTGTGTGGGGGGCGTCCTCAGGGGCCATTTTTATCTGGTTATATCCTGAGTATGCATCCATGAAGCTCATTAGTTGGTGACCTGATGTTGCATCCACTAACTGATCTATTCTTGGTAGCGGATATGAGTCCTTTGGGCATGCCTTGTTTAGGTCCCGATAGTCAATACACATTCTCCAACTTCCTCCCGGCTTCTTTACCAGTACTGGGTTTGCCACCCATGTCTGGAATCTGATTTCCTTGATGAACTTTGCCTTTAGTAGCTTTTCTACTTCTTCTTGAATAGCTATCTTTTTATTGCCTCCCATTGGTCTCACCTTCTGTGTTGTTGGCCGCGTTGCCGCGTCTATGTTGAGCCTGTGTGAGTTCACATCTTCTGATATCCCTGGCATATCGTTCGGTGACCAGGCGAACAAATCCTTGTATTCCCTTAGTAAAGCGACTAAATGGTTCTCCTCTTCCTGAGATAAGGCAGTCCCAATTTTAGCCTTCCTATCGGGTTCTTCTATGAGTATCTCTTTTAGTTCCTCCATGGGGGCTGGCCTTCCATGATCTTCTCTTGGGTCCTCGTCTACTAGTAGGACTTCTCTTGTTTTCTTCCTTTTGCCTAGTGCAATCCTTGCACATTTCCGTGCTACCTTCTGGTTACCCTTTACTTCCCCTATCCCTTGGTCTGTGGGGAATTTCACTTTCTGATATAGCGTTGATGGTACCATACCCCACTTGTTGATTGTAGTGGTACCTAGGACCCCATTGTACTCTTCCATGTCTTCTGTAATGAAGAATGGGACATCAATCTTTAGCTGCCTCTGCCCTGTGCCTAGTGTCACAGGTAGTGTGACTGCCCCCAGTGGGTATGTTGGCTTTCCTGAAAATCCTACCAAGGGGGAGTAAACCTGTTTTATGCTACTTGGCCTAACTCCTAGTATGTTGAGGACCTTCTTGCTAATGATGTTGGGTGATCTTCCACTGTCTATTAGGATTCTCCCAATGTCCATATCAGTGATCTTCATTGTTATGACCAGGGCATCCTTGTTGTCTGGTAACACATGCTCCATGTCTCTTCTTGAAAATTCTATTATGTCTTCTTTCTTTCCATTTGGTTGTTCTTCTCTTGGCTTAGGAGTCCCTAACTCTGCCATATATGCTTCTCTAGCATTCGCTGACTCTCCTCCAGCTCCATACCCTCCATGGATGACATATACGCTTGCCATCTTGCTAGTGATAGTTAGGCTTTCTGTCCGAAGCCCGCAGACGGCGCCAAGTGTTAAGTTATGGGATCTAGGTCAACGGGGTGTCGGCTTTGATCCCACTCCTTACGGGGGATGTGTATGATCCGGTCTTCTCGAGTCGCCTTGCCTTTGCCTATGTCCTTCTTCCTTTCCTTCTTCCCTTGGTTCCTTCTCTTCTTCTCTCCCTTTGCCCTGCAAAAGGGGCAGTACCAGACACGGAGGAGGGGGGGTGGTGCCTGGTGAACCCTCTCCGATGCCTAAGTCAGAACTATATTTCTAGAGAGATAAAGCTAGAGAGATGTTAGAGCTAAATTGTCCAAATGGCCAAGATCCTCCAATGAGTTGTGAAGGTGGGGTATTTATAGGCAACGGTGTCATTAAGGTGGCTTAATGACATCGTTAGCCTCTAAACACACTTAATTAACTTTTAAGCGTATAATTAAGACTTTAAGATTCGGATGAGGCAGGCGGAGTGGACCGAGCATGGGCGTCTGAAAGGGGTGCCGGGGCCCTTGGGGGGGGAGAAATCCGACCCCCAAGGGTAGGGGTTGGGTGAGGACACCCAACCCCTTCTAGGGAGGGTGGGGTTGGCCAACCCCATCCCTCCTAGGAGGGATCGGGTTGGCCGACCCGATCTCTCCTAGGAGAGATCGGGTTGGCCAACCCGATCTCCCCTAGGGGAGATCGGGTCGGCTGACCCGATTTCCCCTAGGGGAGGTCGGGTGTGGCCACCCAACCTCACCTAGGTGAGTTCGCCTTTGTCGGACGGGCGCTTCGGCCCCGTCCGAGCCGTCGATGTTCTCGCGAAGTGTCCGGGTTGAAGTTTCGATTTGCAATCATAAACGGGACGATAAAAATACAACGGTTCGGAAGTCAACGGGTTCAAATTGGGCGTATATCCATCATTTATTATGTAATTATTTTTATTATCTAAGTATGAATTGCATGTTTACATCAGATTACATGCTTGCATCGTTTTATATGTTTACATCATGCTTCATGCTGACAAGTATGCTCTCCAACTGTATATTGCTCTAAGTATTTTGCTTATTGCACAATTACGTCATCAATTTACTGTGTTGTCATCTTTATGTTAACATCATGTTACACGTTCACGTCACGTACCTAGCTGATACCGCGTTGCATGATTACTTATTATCACAAGTATTTCGCTTATCGCATGTTATTATGAATTAGTCGTTAAATGCACATTGTTATATATATATACCGTCTATTACACTAACCCTGTGAATAGATTTTTTACGTACATCAGAAAAGTAGAAATGGACGAATCTGTGCTCCGTGCACTCGATAGACAAACAGGCCACCCCTGAGGTCAGTGTCGAACCTAAATTGGACGAATATCCTATCTTAAATAGAGACAAGCATGGGTTTTGAACCGCAACTTCACTCGGAGGCAAGTGTTGGATATCTGTCCAATTCGGGTTCGTTTTTATGCTTCAGACCTCGCAAACACGCTAAGACCACAAAACGGACCCTACCGCAGTCACACTGGGTCAAAACGGTTCGGATGCACGTCGCATCCGAACCGGGGACCTCTGGATTGTTCCAGCAATCCGGACCGTGTCAAATATCGACACGGTCCGGGTTACCGACTGGCACTGCGCGTATACCCCGATTTTTTTACTAAGTACGAGAAGTTACTGCGCGTATAGCCAACCTTGATGTCGGTAAGCGTCTTCCTGTAAAACGACATCAAACCGGGCAAAGTTCTCAGGTTTCCTATAAATAGGGACCTAGATCTCCCATTTCCATTTCAACAAGTTAACTCGAAACTCTGGATAATTGGCTATTTGTTCTCTTACCTCTCTCTAGAACTTTCCCTCTCTAAAATACTGAATTCAGCATCGGAGAGGGCACAACCAGCACCACCCCCCCTCTCCAAGCTGGTTATTGCCCGCTCTGCAGAACCCGGTGTTTAGAAGATTGAGACAGAGATCGAAGATAGTTCGGGGTTCGAGATAAAATCCAAATGTTAGTTCGTGGATCGAGGTTCGATGTCCCTGAAAAACAGTTCGAGATATCCCAAGTGGAAAACGATATCAACGGTATATTTACAACGAGTTGCAGGAAGGCATCAACAGATCTCCTTCTGAAATGTAGTACTGCTGCATAAATGGAGATAAAGGGATAAATCTAACAAGCATAAACTACACTAGAGTACTGCTGCATTAAATCTAAAAAGACTTAGAGTAAATAAGCATAAATGGAGATAAAGGGATGGATGATGTGTTTGCCGCCTTCATGGTTGGCCTGATAGCAGAACTAGATAGCTGCGAGCCACATAACTCTTCAATGCGCCTAGCGCGATGATCTCCTCAATTTACAATCTTAGAGACTGGCAATCATTAGTGTTGTGCCCCCATGTCTTGTGGTGTTTACACCACTCATAATATCCTTGCCGAAGAAAGGCTTTCTTTGGTTCGAGTGGCGAGGGAAGCTTGTTCTCTAGGAGGCTAACATATATTTCCTAAACCTCTGTGTTTAGAGAAGTGAAGATGTAATCGTTGTTGACGCCTGTGACTCCGTTTGGTTACTTGTCGGCTTGAACTTCCCCTTCCTGGCTGAGATGTGTACCCCATCCCAGCCCTCGTTCACATGCGATTGCAGTTTCCAGCTTATCTTTTAAGTCTGCCATCGTATCAGTGGTTTGCCATCCACAGATACTTCCGAAAAGGAGGAAAGATGGAGCATTCATGTGTAAGAAGAATGCGTTGATCAGATCTCCCTTCGTTTCTCTAACCAAAGCGGCGTTGTAAGCAAACCTTCTGAAATAACTCATTATTTTCTCATTCTATCCTTGCTAGATGTCCCAAACACTTTGCAATGCTAGGAAGCAAACTCTTTCTGGCAGACTTACAAGGGTTAAAACTTGCTCCTTACTTTCTTCAATATCTAACTAGGTGTTCAATCTTCTCTTCTTCCAAGTGTCGACTGTTAGGTTCTTTGTTTCAGGTCAACGGGCGGTCGACCTAAACCTTATTCCTCACTGGTGAAATTACGTGTTCGGTGCTCCTAAGTCCTGTCGTTCTGATCCGTGTCCTTCTTTCCTTCGCCTTCTCTTCTCCACGTGCCCTGCAAGAGGAGCAATATCAAGCACGGAGGGGGGGTGGTGCTTGATGTACCCTCTCCGATGCCTAAGTCAGTACGATACTTTTAGAGAGATAAAGCTAGAGAGATGTCAGAGCTAAATTGCACACTTAGCCAAGATGATCAAATGAATGGTGGAAGAGTGGTATTTATAGGCAATGTTGTCATTAAGGTGGCTTAATGACGTCGTTAACCTTTAAACACATTTAGTTAACATGTAATTGCACGATTAGAACTTTAAAGCATGGAGAGGTGTGTAAAAGATTCTAAGTGTGGGAGTCGGGAAACGGTGCCGGGACCCTAGGGGCGGATGAAAAATCCGATCCCTAAGGATAGGGACCGGGTGTCGGAACCTTCGGGGTCGGGTCGAGGATCCGACCCCGAGGACTTGGGGTCGGGCAAATGGGCCCGGTCAAACTCGAGTTTGACCGGGCGGGGGAGGTCTCCCAGTCAAACTGGGTTTGACTGGGAGCCCCCCCCCCCTTCCTCCCGATCTCTCAGTAGAGAGATCAGGTGGGAGAGGCCTCCCAGTCAAACCAGTTTGACTGGGAGTCTCTCCCTCCTCCCGATCTCTCAGCAGAGAGATCGGGAGGGCTTCCCCCCGGTCAAACTAAAGTTTGACCGGGTACACCCACCCGGTCAAACCATGGTTTGACCGGGTGCACCCACCCGGTAAACACATGGTTTGACCGGGTGCACCCACCCGGTAAACACCATGGTTTGACCGAGTCGGAAAATTCGGAAGTTCGGGCCGGCGCGTTTTTTCTGGTTCGGACCGTTTCTTTTTGTGGGTAACATACTTTGGCCAAAAGTTTCGATTTATAATCATTAACAGGGTGATAAAAATAAAACGATTCGGAAGTCAACGGGTTCAAATTGGGCGTATATCCATCACATGCCCCCGAGTCAACTAATGGCCTAACCCTTGATTGACTCTATTTTAGGATGGTATGACACGCGCAATTTGAAGCCGAAATTTTACCTTTTGTCGAAATCCTTACTTACCCATTGATGTGTGTCTCTGACTCTGCCCCCTGTCTTATAAGATAGAGGAATTGCAAATTTCAGAATTGCACGGACACGTGTCCAAGCACGCGTCCGTCCGACATGGAAACAATAAATCCAATACTGTCACGAGCTTATGCTCGGAAAATATACGCATGTGTGGGGATGCAACATGAACATGGTTAGGCAAGTCCGTTCTTCAATTTCATGATGGGACCGGCCTATGTGGGGAGAAATTTCAATTTTGGTCTAAAAAATTTCCTAAGTATGGGATACTAGAAAATATGCCTATTGGATGTTACCTTAAGTGAACATGGATGTATCATGAATATGAAAATGTGTACTAGCATACATGCAAGTAGGAACACAAGTATGGAAGTGGGTGTGGACATGCTGCGATTGTAGTCATGAATGTATGTATGAATATATGGCGGCCATGTGCATGGACGTCTAAATGTTTGAACACACGAGAGTGTGTACGTGGGCATGCATATGAGTGCAAGCATGAACATGTATGTATGTATGGACGGGTTGTGAGTATAAGCATGAGTGATGACATTGATGTACCTGTAGATGTTAATCATGAATATGAGCATAAGTGCAAGGGTGAGAGCATAGACCTCTCCTTTACTTGAGGGTGGGAACTCTGCCACTCAATGGGACACAACGTTCCGCCTCCCTCCTACTAGCGCGAGCATTGTCCTTTAACCTCGACCTTCGGCATGTGTAACATTTTTCCTTCATTCGATGGAGCGTGTGTATAGCTCTTGACCTTTACCCTGCAATTTGTTCCCCATAAAAGTGAGGGTGAAAATGCTTACAAGCTTTCTTCTTACCCGCCGTGAGCGAAGGGGTCTATTGACATGTGTTAAGGGTTGACCCTTCCTTCGGATGTGTTGGAGCGTTGCTCCATTTGGGGAAGCTAAAAGTTCCCCCTTTTTGTGACGCTCTGGGATTTGTTCCCTTGGATAGGTCTCTTGGGTTGTGGTTTTGCTTCCATAACTTGATTGGTGTTAAGGTTGCCCCCGTAGTAGGCGTATCTCTCCCCTCCATGAGTAAGGGTCGATCTTTGTGTTGGTCTCTCGTATAGATGACTCACTTTTGGGAAGCTTTCTTCTTCAGACAGGGAGACCTTGAAGATCGTTTTCCAAGGCAGTCAGACCAAATCTGACTGTCCTGTGTCTTGGGTGTCCGAGGTGGACTCGTATGAGGCGGGGACTCGTATGACCCCTTGTAGGTTGATTTCATGGAGAAATGTATAAGGTGTAGGCAGAGCGTTCCGAACGTACCGTTGAATCGAATGAGAGGGAAGAACCCTCTAGTTCTGCTTATCAGGCCAAGAAATTTTCTAAGTCAGGGAAGGCTGCTAATGCTTCCAGTATGTTCTCATTCCATTCTCTTTTCTTTTTGATATACTTATGATTGTTCTCATGTTGATTCCTTCTTGTTGTTAGAGCGTTCGCCCCTGGTTACTGAATGGGTTCTTGCGATGGGCGAGAGTTCAAGTCAATCTAAATCCAAGGCGCGGAAACCTGACTCTGAGGTCGGGCCCTCGGCTGCCAAGGAGAAGGAAACCGCGAGAGGCTCTCCTTCAAGTGCCCCCTTGCTGACTCCCTCTCATGATAAGGAGGTAGTGGTTGAAGAGGCGCCCTCTTTGCTTGACAAAGGGAAACAACCTGTGGCTGGCGATGGGGTGATCATAGGTCTTGATGTCTCTTCTCTATCCTCTGCCCCCCAGCCGAGGGGCTGAGTCTCAGGTTCATTTCGTCTTCATGTAGATTTGACGACTTTTGAAGGTGTCTTTGGCTTTCCTATGGGTTATGTTATTAACCCCTGCGTTGAAGATTTTTCTTTTGGTGATGGGTGTGATCATCGCCTTTCATTGAGGTTCCTTTCTCTTGCCATGGCTCTGATTAAGATAGCAAATTCTTGCTTGGGAGTTTGGTGGAGACTATTCTTGAGTTAGCCTCTACTAGTATCGTAGTTGTGATCGTTGTGGGGATCGTTTTGTTATATGCCCTTAATAGTGTTTGTCGTGATTCTTTGCTTCATGGTTGATTTCATGAGATATGGAGGTTGTCTTCATAATGAGGACGTCTCCTACCTAGTATCACCCAGTGGGTTGAAATATAAGTGCCTACCTTTGATGAGCGTATGAAGGGTGTTGTTTTTCCCTTTTTCTTGAACCTCCTCCTAGGGCTAGGCGTAGCCTTTTGATGTTTGTGGTCGGGATGGTGTTTTTACAATGCATGTCTTTGACAGATGTTTTATGATGTGCTGCCATGATAATCACTTCGAGGTATGTGGACATGATAGCCACTTCGTGATGTGTGGGAGTGATAGCCCTTCTGTAGTGTGTGGACATGATAGCCACTTCAGGGTATGTGGACATGATAGCCACTTCAAGGTATGTAGACATGATAGCCACTTCAAGGTATGTGGACATGATAGCCACATCACGATGTATGGAGTTGTGCTTTAGTATTCTTTTCTCATTGGAGAGCCACTTCAATGTATGTGGACATGATAGCCACTTCAAGGTATTTGGACATGATAGCCACATCACGATGTTGGGTTAGGTCCTAATGTTTCGTCTTGTCCGATGTTGTATCCTTCATGCTTTTTAGATGTCTCCTTCATGAGTTGTGCTTGACGATGTTCAAGTCTGATACGAGCATAGGTCACGCGAGGGCGACATGCAAGACAATAACATTTGTCGGAGGTTGATTTGTGCGACTTGTAAGGCAATTCTCTTCTAGATGGGTCGAGTTTATTTTGAGAGCCTTGAACTTTGAATTTCATGTCTTCGCTATCCTTCTTGGTGGTGTTGGGTTCCTTTGAGATACTTCTCTTGACTTGTGATTTGGATGGTAGGATAACTCGTTACTTTTCATGATAACCTCTTGTGCTTCTGTATATGATCCTTTGGTCATGGACTTCTCCTTTGTATATGCTTTCCTTTCCTTTCCTTATCTTTCTTTTGTGTTTTCCTTCACATCATACATGCTATCTCATCAAGAACAAACATTATGTGTTCTTCATACAACTTTGCTTTGCAATTATTTTCTCATGGGATCCTTCTTAGTATGGTGCAATGATCTCTTCTGATACCCTTTAAATGGTATATATGGTACTGTTAGACCAAAGATACGCTCTTGGTGGGCGTCGAATCTGTTCATGAGACATGCTCTCGGAGGGCACTTAACGTTTCACAGGATAGGCTCCCGGAGGGCTCAAGTGTTAGACCAAAGATACGCTCCTGGTGGGCGTCAAAATTTGTTCACGAGACAGGCTCTCGGAGGGCACTTAACGTTTCACAAGATAGGCTCCCGGAGGGCACAAGTTAGACCAAAGATACGCTCCTGGTGGGCGTCGAATATGGTAGTTTGAAATCTACCTCAAGATACGCTCTTGGGGGCGTCGAATCTGGTAGTTTGAAATCTACCTCAAGATACGCTCTTGGGGGCGTCGAATCTGGTATTTTGAAATCTACCTCAAGATACGCTCTTGGGGGCGTCGAAGGTCGTAGTTTTTAGAAACCACTCTCAAGATACGCTCTTGGGGGCGTCGAAGTTCGTAGTTTTTGGAAACCACTCTCAAGATACGCTCTTGGGGGCGTCGAAGGTCGTAGTATGAAAACTACTCTAAAGATACGCTCTTGGGGGCGTCGAAGGTCGTAGTATGAAAACTACTCTCAAGATACGCTTTTGGGGGCGTCGATGGTCGTAGTATGAAAACTACTCTCAAGATACGCTCTTGGGGGCGTCAAAGGTCGTAGTATGAAAACTACTCTCAAGATACGCTCTTGGGGGCGTCAAAGGTCGTAGTATGAAAACTACTCTCAAGATACGCTCTTGGGGACGTCGAAATCTGTTCGCGGGATAGGCTCCCGGAGGGCTCAGAATATTACTTTACCTTGTGTCCCTTCTCATGTAGCGTGCGTTTTTTATACGCCTTTTAGATCTTTACTTGAGTTTTCTTTCCATGATATTGCCTGTTACCACGCGTTTTCTTCAATGTGGGAGATCACCTTTCGAGGGCGATGTTTGTGTGTTGCAAACTTAGGACGAGTTCGTATATGGAGTTGAGGATGTTTTCCTCTTATGTGACCTCTTCTAGGAGAAGTAGTATTGCATGTTCTTGTGATCTTCTGCCTCTAATCTCTTCTTTTACACTTAGGTGGACTACCAAGCACTTATTCGTTTGGTGCCCCCCAAGTTGCTTGGTGGTCACACCGCCTTTCTTATTTGGCCATTGAAGGCCCCTCGTTCATTTTCCTTGTTGGGTACCCCTTATGCTTGGGGCTCCCTTGTCTGCTTGTTTGAATGCGATGAGTGTCCCTTGTAGGATTTACTCTTTCTCAAGCTTGCTTGTTTCAGTCATAGGCATGGTTTGGATAATGCCTTTGTCGGATGTATCTTTAGAGGTTGGGTGGAGAGCTTTTGCTTTGGGTGGGTGGGGGTGAATTTCATTCTCTAGATAACTAGGATGTGGCAATGTTTGTATCCTAGGGGTGCTTGTAAATTGTTTCCCCCCCCCCTTCCTTCTGTTTTTTAGAAAAAAACACTTTTGCGGTGATGATAGAGCAGGAGTAACGTATCTTGTAAGGGATTGTATTTAGGTTGAGAAGCTTTCTCATAGAATGGTGTCTTGAGTTGTTAATCTCGAAGGTGTGTTTCAGACTAGTCAATCTGATCCATGCTTCTTGCTCGGGCCTGGGGGGTCTGACCGGGCTGTGATAATCGTCTTGAAGTGTTGTGGTATTTAGTGTGCTTTGCCTTTTCTTTTTTATTGGAGTATTCTTCAATGCCTTTAGGGAGTGTCACATTGGTCATGCTCCTCCCACCTTGAATGTTGATTATAGACTTCCTTTGAATTAGGACTTGAATCTAAAAAGGACGTTTTCCTTTAGGTTTGCAGGTGATGCTCCATGATTTTCCATGGGTTTGCCCCCGTATTGGCTATTCCTTGTTGGATAACTTCATTAGAGGCTGCATTTGTATTGCGTACGTATACGTGTTTGAGGTGTGTTGAGCTGACAAGTCCCTCCTTTGTTAGTTTGTCATAACCTTCATTCATCATGTGTTCGGCGTATGGCCTTAAAGGCGGGATATTTTTCTAGTGCCCCTTTTATCGAGGTTCTCCTCTTGATGGGATGCCAGAGTCAAATGTCTTATCATTCGCAGACAAGGTGTTTGATCCGGATGTGCGTCTAGTGTGAGGGTTGATCTTGAAACCTTACCCCCGAAGCTTTTGAGCTCTTCTTTGGTTGATCTTGTAGAACTGTTATCATGCCCTAAGGCTCTTGATAGGAGATGTATCTCCTTTTCATATTTTAGCTGTTGCACTATCTCTTTTGCTAATCTTGCATCTTTAGAGTTTCTCTCTTGGTGCGTGACTTTAATGACGGGATTTTCTACCGATGTTTGTTATGTTAAGACTTGTATCTTTGGTTGCCTTCCTTTCTTGTGAGATGGCGAATGAGTGTTTATGAACACTCAAATGTGTCGTACTTGGTAGAGGTATGCGCCTAATCTTTACGGCGCTGTCTTGAATCTTCGTGTACCTATCTTTGTTGAACATGTTATTCATTGCATATATAATACGGAGTCCAAGGATCTCCGGGTTAGGATGATATTTTGAGAACAGAGACATAGTCATCTATTAGATAACCTCTTTATCTACGGAGTTTATTTTTGCAAGGATACTTGTAAGGATATGTGTTCCATCCTTGTTCCTGGTTCATTTGCAGTGCCGTGTCCCTAATGGGTGTGTCGATGTTCTGACCACCTTTACTAGTAGGGGTCCTTTGGTATTAGGTATGCCTGACTCTTCTCTAGTATCATCAATAGGTTGCCTTTGAAGGTGGGCGTTGTCTATGTGATATGGTTTCCTCCATTTTTGGAGGGATGAGTTCGCGGCTACCCCCTCTTATGCTAATGGGCGTTTGTGGGGAGGGCATGTTGTGTCTGGTGCCCCCCTTGCATACCAATGCCAGATGGGATCCTTTGTCAGACTTGGCCCTAGGATGCTTAGTGGAAGGTTATAGTAGGGGTAATCCTTTGTGACCTTCATGGTAGTTCCTCTATAGGATGTTGGGAGTGCTCAACTTATTTTTGTAAGTGAGCCTTCCATCTTGTGATCTTTTCCAGAAACTTGACCTTATAGGTGTTCTTTGAGATTGAGGAATCTGTTTCTTGTGCATCCCTTGATTGGCGATGGCCTCTTATGGATTCTTCTAGTGGTCCACCTGTGTATGTAAATACCCTGGAGCCCGAAGGCGTCCGGTATGGTCTTTCTTGGAAAACATGTTGATATCAAGTATCAAAATCTACCCCTTTTAGGGAGTTGACTTTTTATGCAGTTAAATTAAATAAGAGGATATGAGAAGGATATGGGTATGGGGGTGTTGATATCCCCTGCTTCCTTGGTAATGTAACCGTCTTCCTCCATTAGTCTGTGTGTATTCCTTCCACTTGAGGAATATAAGGTCGCATCCTTGCAAGGCGGACTAGGTAGAAGTGTATCCTTCATGTATGCTATGTGTGATCTCACTCCACTACATCTCTCCATGAGACTTTCCATTGTAGTAGCTATGTACTAACATGGTGTAGTACTCTATGAGTCCCCTTTTCAAATCCTTGTCTTTTCGACTTCTCCCCTGTCCTAGGGGCATGTGTACCAAGGGTTGTCATACACAAGAGGTTGGGACCTGTCGTGTTGTATCATGAGTAGGTGGTTGCCTTGTTGTGTTGTCGGGCCGATGTCTCTCCCTTAGCTTTCCTTGGAATGTCTCTTAGTCATGTCCGTGGTGATACGGACTGTATGTGTACCTTTCTGAGGTGGATGTTGGAACTCTTATATCCTTTGTGGTCTGACTTGCATGTCCTCCCTTAGTGGGGTGTATGTCCCAGCTCTTTGCTGTGTTTGCTATTGCCCTGGAGGTACAAATTGTCTCCTTCCCTCTAGGTGTGGCCTGTGCTCATTTCTTTCTTGACTTTCTCACTACCCTGTTGGGGGGGTGAGAGTGTTGCTCTTCTTCATGGTATTCCTCCTTATGTGGGTGTTGTTCTTCTTGTGGACACTACTCTGCTTGTGGATGTCGCTCCACTTGCGTATCTATCTGCCCCCAGCAGGGTATATGCCCTGGCTTCCTGCTGTAGTTGATATTGCCTTGGAGGCACATATTGTTGCCTTCCCTCTGGGGGTGGCCCTTGCTCTTCTCTCCTTTGTTCTTCTCGCTGCCCTGTTGGAGGGTGCGAGTAGTGTTTTTCTTCTGGGACTTGTTCTAATTCATGAACTTCTTCTTCTTCATGATGGTGTTGCCTTCCCTGCCTGTTCCTCAGAGTCTCTCTATAGGCTAGCAGCCCATCCAATGCGTTCATCAACCTCGGAGTCACTGTCTGTGCTCCTTGCGAGTATGCGGGCCTTTTGTTGGTTGTTTGGGCGCGATTGTCATTCCTTTGAGTCGGCATTCCATATGGATACCCTTGAGGTTGTGCCTCATAGTAGTACCCCTGTGGAGGTGCCGTGTATTGGGATGGCACTCCTTGTTGCCCCCCTGTCCCTGTGGCCTCCTAGCCAATGGAGTAAAAGCTGTGGAAGACTCAGCCCCAGCTGGGCGTGAAGGTCCTCCTCCCTGATTGTTAGGCTGGGGTGCCTGTGGGGCTACCTGAGGCTCTAGGTGTGCAGGCTGTTTCTCTGGGTTAGGCTGGCTTGCTGGAGGTATAAGCTGTCTTTCTTGCCTATTGCCCCAAGGTGGGTGATTATCTCTAGACGCTAAGTTGTTCGTCATCGCTCTCGTGATTGCTAGGCTTTCTATTCGAAACCCACGGACGGCGCCAAGTGTTAGGTTCTTTGTTTCAGGTCAACGGGCGGTCGACCTAAACCTTATTCCTCACTGGTGAAATTACGTGTTCGGTGCTCCTAAGTCCTGTCATTCTGATCCGTGTCCTTCTGTCCTTCGCCTTCTCTTCTCCACGTGCCCTGCACGAGGGGCAATATCAAGCACGGAGGGGGGTGGTGCTTGATGTACCCTCTCCGATGCCTAAGTCAGTACGATACTTTTAGAGAGATAAAGCTAGAGAGATGTCAGGGCTAAATTGCACACTTAGCCAAGATGATCAAATGAATGGTGGAGGAGTGGTATTTATAGGCAATGTTGTCATTAAGGTGGCTTAATGATGCCGTTAACCTTTAAACACATTTAGTTAACATGTAATTGCACGATTAGAACTTTAAAGCATGGAGAGGTGTGTAAAATATTCTAAGTGTGGGAGTCGAGAAACGGTGCCGGGACCCTTGGGGCGGATGAAAAATCTGATCCCTAAGGATAGGGACTGGGTGTCGGAACCTTCGGGGTCGGGTCGAGGATCCGACCCCGAGGACTTGGGGTCGGGCAAATGGGCCCGGTCAAACTCGTGTTTGACCGGGCGGGGGAGGTCTCCCAGTCAAACTGGGTTTGACTGGGAGCCCCCCCCCCCCTTTCCTCCCGATCTCTCAGTAGAGAGATCGGGTGGGGGCCCCTGATCTCTCAGCTGAGAGATCGGGTGGGAGAGGCCTCCCAGTCAAACCAGTTTGACTGGAAGTCTCTCCCTCCTCCCGATCTCTCAGCTGTGAGATCGGGTGGGAGAGGCCTCCCAGTCAAACCAGTTTGACTGTAAGTCTCTCCCTCCTTCCGATCTCTCAGCTGAGAGATCGGGAGGGGGCCACCTCCCAGTCTCTCTTCCGAGAGATTGGGAGGGCTTCCCCCCGGTCAAACCATGGTTTGACCGGGTGCTCCCACCCAGTCAAACCATGATTTGACCGGGTCGGAAAATTCGGAAGTTCGGGCCGGCGCGTTTTTTCTGGTTCGGACCGTTTCTTTTTGTGGGTAACATACTTTGGCCAAAAGTTTCGATTTATAATCATTAACGGGGTGATAAAAATAAAACGATTCGGAAGTCAACGGGTTCAAATTGGGCGTATATCCATCATCGACCATTGTTATGGCGACGTGTTTTCTGCTTCTCAATGCGTTGACATAACCATTTTGTGTCATCGTCTGATCTCCGAATACTTCGCCAATCCCGTTTATTGTTGGAAACTTCATCTTTTGGTGAATGGTGGATGGAACGATCTCGTAAGGGTTTATCATTCTCCTTCCCAAGATTCCATTTTATGCTCCTAGAGCTTCTAACACCACGAAGGTGACGTTGACTCTAAGCATTTTCCACCCTTCGCCAAACATGACTGGTAATGTGAATGTTTTTAGGGGACACGTTTCAGCACCTGCAAAGATAAACAAAGTGAAGGTCCCGGTTGTAAGGTCTGCTATTGTTTTTCCCAATTGTTCAAGAACTCCAACATGCAATATGTTGGCAGAAGTGCCTCCGTCTACTAGAATGCGCTTGACGTCATATCCAGCGATGTCCATTGTAATTACAAGGGCGTCGTCATGAGGGTAGACAATCTGCTTCATGTCCTCTCTTTAAAATTGGATGACGACGTCGTCATCTTCGGGTTGCGTCGCTTCCCATATTTAGGAAGTGCCATTACTTGTGATGCATAGACATCTCTTGAATTAGACACGTGCCCCAAGGCAGCAGGGCCTCCGTGAATGACGTTGATTACTCCTCGCTTGGCAGGAGGTGGGTTATCATTCACTTTATCTTTTCCTTTGCCTTTTCCTGACGACTCCGTGTTGGCCTTCTTTGGACGTTTGTCACCTTGGTCGACGTAATGCTTCACTTCTCCTTTCAGGACAAATTGTTTATGCGGAATCTTAAACTTACACATTTGTCCGTTTCATGGCCATATACTTCGTGGTTTTCATACAACTTGTTTTCTTCTTTTCCCAACGGACCCTTGCGTATGTTAAAAGGTTCTTTCCACTGTTTGGTTTCTTTCATTTCCTTGAAGATAACAGACAGTGGCGCTTTAAAAGGAACACATTCTGCAAGATTAATCTCTTTGAGCTTTTGGAAGTCCGATTAAAATGGTCTTTTCTGTTCTTGATGCCACAGCCTATTTTGTTGGTTTCCTTGCGGTGGTCTCGCTGGCTTGTTGTTGTTCTTTGAACGGGCAACACTAAACTTAGCCCTGTTTTGTTGCCTGAGCCTCTCCAGGTCCACGAATTCTTTTACTCTTGATGCCAGTTCTTCAAGTGTCTCAGCAGGACGTTTGGACATTTTCTCGGCGAGTGCATATCCTTTACGACCCATGTTGTTTATGAAAGCTCGAACTTTCTCCCCTTCGGTTAAATGTCAGCACTATCTTGGTTGAAGCGAAAGTAATAATCCGCCAACGATTGCTCATTTTGCTGCTGTACGTAATTCAACGCGTTCGATCCCTTTAAGAGCGTGCGCTCTCCCAAATATCGTTGTATGAATTTTTCTTTCAAATATGGCCAAGAAGTTACACTCCTGCATGGAAGCGAGAAGAACCAGTGCGCTGCTGTTCCTGCCAAAGTTTGGGGGAACGTCATGGCCATGTGATGTGTGTTGTCAGTTCTTCCGAGTAGAGAGGCTTCGTGCTGCTACACGTGCTCGATTGGGTCTCCTTTTCCTCTATACTTGTGAATTCTGATTCCATAGAGCACGTCTGGCACAAAAGTGTGTACCAGTTCATCTGTGAAAGGGTGAGACGCGTTCTCAGCCAGTGAATGCATGCCTTTCATCTTAGATTGCTTCATCTTTTGTTCGATTATGGCTTCCAGAACCTTCGATGTAAGTCCCGTAATTTGAACGTCATCATTGACCAGTGGCCTTCTCCACCTGGTGTTGCGGTACATTCCAGCATGTTCTTGACTTATTGCTTGGTAGGAGCTTTCCTAGTAGTACTGTTGTGAGCGTGGAGGTGGAGGTTGCCTCCATGACTCTTCCTGACCGTGCGCCCTATCATAGGGAGTGTATGAACGCGTCGTTTACTGCCTTGGCTCGTTCGTTGCCTACTGGTACTGGTATGTATCTTTGTATACTGTTCTCCTCCCTGGAATGGGGTCTCTTAGTGGGTAGCGTTGCGTGACATTGCCCTTACTGCCATGGCTTGTCCATGTCCATTGGCATGGCTTGGTTCCTCGAAATTTCTCTGAAAGCTAACAATTCTTCAGTGCTGCCATCATGGCAGGAGTGACTGGTGGTGCTGGGTTTGCACCTATTTCTTGTTGTTGTGTCTCCTCTGCAGGCATCCCGTAGGGGAACTGTTGATTCGCGTGTGCTCCGTGCTTGTACCCTGGCAGGGGTGTGTTGTGCACTACGTTGCGCACTCCTGGTTTGTGATGTGCGGCATCCATTTTTCTTGCGGGAACGGAGGAAGCAGTCGAGGTAGCCTCAGGGATTTGAGAAGGTCCAGGCTGACTCCTTGCTGGCGTCTTCTTACTTGTCTACTCAACAGTTGTCTTCTTCGGGCGCCCTGGGCCTTTTTTCTTTTCCTACGGGTTGACATTTTCAGGAGGAGGTTGATGATTACTCGTCAGAGCTTGTAGTGCAATATAGCTTCTTGTTTGAATTCTGCGGACGGCATAAAATGTTTCGTCCAAACCCGCTTGAAGTAACGGACTTGACGAATCCTTAAGTTTATTGTTGTGTCGGGTTCTTCTATTCGCACTCCTTGTATCACGCTCATTGTCCAAACTTGCACACAGGGGCAGTAACCAGCACGGAGAGGGGGGGTGGTGCTGGTTGAGCCCTCTCCGATGCTTAAATGAGAATTCTAGAGAGAGAAAGCTAGAGAGAAGTCAGAGTTCCTTAGCCAATCTCAAGTTAATGTAAAGCATGAAATAAGTGGCCTAGCTCCCTTTTATAGGCAACCTTAGAACTAAGCACGGTTTTTGTGCGGTTCGACGCCGGTTTAAAAGAAAGTGTGAACCGTCGTCTGGTTTGATCAAGGTTGGCTATTAGAAAAATGTAACTTAGTGTACGTACACAAATGGAACACGAGAGTTGTAGACGGCGACCCGGATCACGTCGGATTTGGGCAATCCTGGCGTGATCTGGGTCGCCTAGGGCAATCTGGACAGGTCCGGACCGTTTCAACCCTCGGGAATGTGTTTTTATCCGTTTATGTGATTTTGACGTTTTTACGAAGTCCGAAACGTAAATACGAACCCAAATTGGGCAGATATCCATCATATTGCTAGCCTCAGTGTGGGAGAAGTAAAGTGGGATACTCCACTTTGTTTTGTGACTGCTGCTGACCGGTCAAAAAGTCACTAGAAAAAAGACTATTTCTTTGCCCATGATGTTGGAGTGACTTGGCATGTCGCCCGTGTTACTGAGACTGACCCCGTGCCGATATATGTTGATTTTTCCGATTCAGACAAAGTAGCCATAAAGGCGATATATCGGGCTCACAAGGCGTGCGCCTATCGTGCCTTGTCTCGCATGATGGAACGGGAACTGTGCGAAGCTGGGATTCACGTAACTCATACGGGAGGTCCTTCTGTATTTTATGAACTTTTATAACCGCCATTCTGTTGTGATGTAGGTTGTTTTCATGGAAAAACCTCACACTTGCAGGATAGTCTTCAGGGGAATGCTACTGCCCCCGCAAGAGGTACGTCCTCTGCTCTTCCCGATGCGCTCCAAACCATGAAGCATGGGCGTGGGAAAGGATCTATGCGTAAGTCACCTTCTTGTAACTTTGTTCTTTCTTGCCTATGTTGAGTATTGTTGTTCTTATCTTGTTTTGTTCTTTCTTGCAGGCTGCTCACTCAACGTGACGGATCGCATTATTGCGGTTACTGACACTCCGCCTCGATCCAAGGTGAAGAGAACCTTCTTCGAGGTACGTCCCTCGAGCGAGCCCAAGGGATCGAAGTCTGGAAGTGGAGGGGCGTTGAGGACTCCTTCCCGTGACAAAGGGAAAGGCGTTGAAAGTCAGGCTCGCACGCCTACTATGTTTGCCCCCCAGTCGAGGGAGAAGACCTTGGAAGAGGAGGCTCCTCTTGAAGGTATGTATCTTGTTTTATTTTCCTTCTATATTTGTAATATTTTGCCTTTCTTGCTTCTCTATGTGTGTGTTCATAGTTGTTGCGCCTCTTGCTGCGCTTACCCGGGCTGACTTGGTTCGTCCTGCTGAGGATGCTATTATTGGGGAGGAGTGGGCACCCTTTGCTGTTGGGGAGCCCCAGTTTGCAAGGAGGCCAGCTTGACTACTCCCAAGGCGTGAGTACGTGTGTTTTAGCGGATTATCCCTCCTGGCGATCGAAGGGTTCGTTCCAGTGAGCCTGAGGACGCGCGTGTGTATGCTAAGGGTGCGCTGACACGCCTTGCGCCAGTGAGTAGTCATCCTTACTCTTTTATAACTTATAGGCATATTTGCATTGTTGTTACAAACTTTTTGTTGATAGATGTTGTATTTCGATATAGGTTGTTGTTGATGTAGTGAACCTTTCCTCCATTGTGATTGAACTCACTGGGGAGAAGAAAGCTCTTTAAGAGAAGTGCGACATGGTTTGTCGTGAACTCGCGAGTGCACAGGAAAAAGCGCGTATCATAGATTCCAATGTTGTCAATTTAGAGGCGGGAGCCTCGGTTTTCCAGGCTCGAGTTGTTGCACTCGAGTCTTATATGACTGCCCTTAAGAAGAAGGTGGTTGAGGATGGCGAAGCGCATGGCCTTGCCTTGCAGGCTATGTAGGAAAGCGCGCATGAGGAAGGGAAAGTTGCTGGCGTTGCAGAGTACAATGATTCCCAGTCCTTCCACGATGATGTTCGGGTAGGTGCCGTTAACCTAATGTGATTTTATTGAGAAAGTATATACTATTGCCCCAGACTTTCATTTTGATCAGTTGGGTATATATGTTGAGTTTGCCACTGGACACGTGGCGACATTGCGCCTCCGAGATGCGACTGGTCCTTAGATTGATACTGTGTTCGGTTCTGACGGTGATGTAAGTGTAGTGGTGGAGTCTACTCAGGACGAGGTTGTGGCAGAGCCATCTGGTAGTGTTGATGCGCCTGACGTTGCGTTAGGTTTATTGTTGGTTACAAATCAGAACTTTGTATATAGTTTTGCTCCCAGTGTCGGGTGGAGGTTGTGTTTGGGGTGTTGCCCCCTTGAACCCTTTATCCTTATGCTTTGATGGTTGACGTTGTCATATAGAACTATCGAAGATGTTTTAGTAATGCATGATAACTTATTAGTAATCTTTCATACCTTTGTTATCATAGTTGTCCATATAGTTTGGACTGTAGAATAGAGTTGAGACTCGTCCTCTGATTGGATATAGTATCCGTAGTTGTATTAAACGGACGTGAGTCCTTGTGTTTGCGCGCCCCTCTTGGTTACCCGAGGCATGGCATAATACATAGGTGCGAGTTGAGTAGATGAGTAGTATGCTTGTCGTATTTCGTGGTTAGTAACACGCAAGGCTTTGCAATGGTACTTGGCATTTATGAGTAGTAATGCACAAGATCCTTATCCCGGTACTATTCATTTGTGAGTAGTAATGCGCAAGAACATATCATGTACATAGGAGAGTCATCTCGACAAGGCGAGATTTTAGTTTTTACCGTCACTTAGTCCACTCTAAGACGACGTTGTGACAAGACGCTACTTGTTAATTTGGTGCGTTTTTCCATCTTTTAGTTGTAAACCCCGCGTAATGTTGTTGCAGGGCGTTGTGCTGGCTAATCCATGTACTTGCCCTGCGATTCTAGTGTTCCTCCACTTGGTTATTCCAAGGGGCAGAACAAAGGTCGTGTAATACGCCTTGTAGTTTTTACCGTCTTTTGGGCCATTCTAAAGCAATGTTATGGCAAGACACGACTTGCCAAATAGAAGTGTTTGTTTCCGTTACTTGTTCACGTCCAAGGTAACGGTTTACAAGACTCGACTTGTAGGTTTGGTGAGTTTTTCGATGCATTGCGTATAGCGATGATCTCAGGATACGCTCCTGCCAGCGTAGAAAGTTATTTAGTAATGACTGCTACTTGTGTTTGGTAGTAGGTTCTCATGGGGTTTCCCCCGTATAGAGGATGTCGCGCCATGTTTCATGGGGTTGCCCTCGCATGGAGGATGTCGCGCCATGTAATGTGGGGGTGAACTTATGCCCGGGTGTTTAGTAATCTGTACTGGGTTTCATAGTCCGCACCAAGATAACATGGGGTTGCCCTCGTGTAGAGGATGTCGCGCTATGTTTTCATGGGGTTTCCCTCGCATGGAGGATGTAGCACCATGTAGTAGTGTGGGGTTGCCCTCGTATAGAGGATGTCGCACTATATTGTAGATGACCGCATCTTGTTTTTCAAAACCCAATGAATGTCGTTGTAATCATGGGGTTGCCTCCGAGCTGGGGATGTCGCGCCATGTTGCTAAGATAATCCTTGGAAAAATTCCCGGATGTAATTTGTTGTTTTCGTTGTTTAGAATAGACATAATAGTTGTCGAGAGAAAGCGTATTGATTGTTTGTTGTTGAAGTCAAGTGTTGACGTGTTGTTGGCGTATAATATAGGCCATTTTTTGTGTTTAGCGTAATAGCTTGTATTGTTGATGCAAATTATATGCATAGAGTCCACGACTTGGTGTGATTCCAGAGTAGGGAGTATATGATAGTAATGTATCTAGGAGAATAGATTAACTTCATTAGTACTACGAAATATTTACAATGTTTTGCGAATGGGGTCAACTGATCACCCATGTGTAAATGTTCTACAGCTGTTTTAAGCTACATAGATAAAAAAGCTGAAAGTAGATGATTAAAGCTGTGAGTTACGCAGTAGTGGGGAGGGATGTGTTTGTCGCCTCCCGTGTCAGTCTGTTCACACTGTAGCGCTCCAAGAGATATCATCTCTTCAATTTCGATCCTTAGGGTGAGGCAGTCGTTGGTTCTGTGTCCACAGGTACTGTGGAACTTACACCAGTCAGTTATACTTGTTCCAAGGAACGCTTGAATTGTCTCGCCTGGTGTAGGTAATTTGTTTTGCAGGATGCTATTGTATAACTTTTCAAATCCTATGTTCAAAGGAGTGAAAGTATGGTTTGTGCTGTTGCTTACAACCCTACTTGTGTTTGTATGCGCGTATACCTTCCCTTGGCTTGTGTGTGGTTTGCACCACCCCAGTTCTTGCTCGCAGTTAATTGCTCTTTCAAGATTGTCTTTGAGATCACCTATTGTCTGGGTTGTCCTCCAGCCATAAACTCTTCCTAAGAGGAGGAATGAACGAGCGTTCTTAATCATGAAAAATGCATTGATCACTACATCCCTGGTTGCCTTCACTAAGGAAGTATTCAGCGCGTAGCGCTTGAAGTAGTTCCAAGTTGAATATTCATCTCCTTGTTTGACATGCCTGACACTTTGAAGTGCTGGGACTAGCTGGTAGTTGGCCATGTATCCAGGCGCGAAAGCCTGTTCGAATCGCTCCTCCTCGACTTGGCGAGTGCCTTCTCCTTCAACCGTGCTCAACCTTATCATGGCAATTAAGAGATGTTGTTTACGCCTTAGAGCGTTTACATAGCAATGAAGTGCAACAGTTTGGTCTCCCAACATTCCTCCAATTCCATTCCCGGTTGGGAACTTCATCTTTTGATGTGCAGTTGAAGGCACTATCTCGTACGGATTTTGATTGATTGTCCCCAAGGGGTATGCCGCTGCTCCAACGAAGCTTATCAGGGGGTAACTTCCAGGACTTAAGTCTTCTTTGGTTCTTCCAAGTTACTCAAGCACCTTAATGGTTAGGATATGTGCAGAGCTTCCTCCGTCAACAAGGATTCGCTTGATGTCGTAGTTCATAATTAGCATGGTGATCACTAGTGCATCGTCGTCGGGTACACTATATGCTTCATGTCTTCTTTGGAGAACATGATGACAAGGTCTTCTTGTTCTCCCCTTGGCCTCTTTCCATACTTAGGATGTGTTTCTTCCTGCGAAGCATAAATGTTCCTTACATGCAAGCCTTGCCCCCCGGAAGCTTGCCCTCCGTGAATTGCGTTGATAACGCCTCGCTTGGGAGGATGTTGGTTATCATGCACCTTCTCCTTTCCCTTGTTCTTAGCTGAGGACTCTCCTTGGATCCTTTTCTGGTTGTTGTCACCTTGGTCAACAAAGTGCTTCAACTCCCCTCTCTGAATCACATTGTTGATTCGCATCTTCACGCTAAAGCAGCTATTGGTGTCATGAACATACACCTCGTGGTTTTCACACCATTTTTCTATTTCCTTCCCGAAAGGACGTTTTCGCTAGCTTTTGGATTCTCTCCAGAGATTGGTTTCCTTCTTCTCTTTTAGAATTACCGACAATAGTGCGTTCAACGGGATGAGGTTTGCAGCATTTACCTCTCTTGGTTATTGAAAATCGATCTGATTCGGACGTTTCGGCTGTGGCTGCCACTGCCTGTTCTGCTGGTTCCCCTGGAATTGTTTTGGTTGTCCAGCCTTGTTATTTTTATTCTTGTTGCCTAGAGCGTTCATCTTTTCCTTAGCTTTGTTCCTAAACCTTTCAAGGTCCATATACTCCCTAACCTGCGAGGCTAACTCTTCCAAGGTCTCTGCCGGGCGTTTCGACAATTTCTCACCTAGAGCGAAACCTAGGCGGCCTAAGTTCCGAATGAATGCCCTAATTATTTCGCCCTCAGACGAATTTTTCTGTATGTCCGCAATGTTCTGGTTGAAACAGATGTAGTAGTCAGCCAAAGCCTCGTCATGCTGTTTGTTGTCACCTTGGTCAACAAAGTGCTTCAACTCCCCTCTCTGAATCACATTGTTGATTCGCATCTTCACGCTAAAGCAGCTATTGGTGTCATGAACATGCACCTCGTGGTTTTCACACCATTTTTCTATTTCCTTCCCGAAAGGACCTTTTCGCTAGCTTTTGGATTCTCTCCAGAGATTGGTTTCCTTCATCTCTTTTAGAATTAACGACAATAGTGCGTTCAACGGGATGAGGTTTGCAGCATTTACCTCTCTTGGTTATTGAAAATCGATCTGATTCGGACGTTTCGGCTGTGGCTGCCACTGCCTGTTCTGCTGGTTCCCCTAGAATTGTTTTGGTTGTCCAGCCTTGTTATTTTTATTCTTGTTGCCTAGAGCGTTCATCTTTTCCTTAGCTTTGTTCCTAAACCTTTCAAGGTCCATATACTCCCTAACCTGCGAGGCTAACTCTTCCAAGGTCTCTGCCGGGCGTTTCGACAATTTCTCACCTAGAGCGAAACTTAGGCGGCCTAAGTTCCGAATGAATGCCCTAATTATTTCGCCCTCAGACGAATTTTTCTGTATGTCCGCAATGTTCTGGTTGAAACAGATGTAGTAGTCAGCCAAAGCCTCGTCATGCTGTTGTTGCACATCATCCAGCGCATTCAACCCTTTCAGCATCGTGCGTTCTCCCATGTATCGTTGGATGAACTTGGCCTTTAAATATGGACATGAATCCACACTTTCTTTTGGGATGGAGAAAAACTAATGTGCAGCAGAACCAGTTAAGGTTTGCGGGAATGTGACGGCCACACGGTTCGGGTAGGTTGTTCTCCCTAGCAGGGAAGCCTCGTGCTGCTGCACGTGCTCAATAGGGTCTCCTTTGGCAGAGTACTTCTCAATCCTTATGTTATTCAAGATTCCCGGAATCTGATTGTATAAGATCTCTTGTGTGAAAAGATGGGATGCACTCTCGGACAGGATGTGCATTGCCCTGACCCTTGAATGTTTCAACTTTTGCTCTATCAATGCCTCCAAGCTTTTGCCGGTTAGCCCCGTCATAAGGACATTGTCATCCCTTGCAGACATCCTCCAATTGGTAATTGGGTTTCTGCCCATGTTCTGCACCTGGCTTGGTTGGTAGTGAAAGTCCTCCTTATACTGTTGCTCGACCACTTGGTTCCCTCCATGAGTCTGCAGGGTATGGCCTCTCCTCGTAGGGTGTGTACAAGCAAGTTCCCTCAGGTCCCCCGTTAGCGTAATGTGGATTGGCAGCTAGGTGTTCCCGTCCCCTATACTGCGAGGCGTCTCCCCTGAGTGTGGTATATGACTCTGTTTTCGCTGCAGCCTGCCTGTATGCAGGTGGTGGAGGTCGTGGTGGTGGTGGCGCATAGCCTTGATTCTTCAGGGTCTCCTTGAAAGCTAGCAATTCTTCTATCGCTGCCACCATTGCTGCGGTGACAGTGGGTGCAACTTGTGCATCTCCTCCTTGGGGTTGTTGCTCCTCTACTAGCATCACATAAAGGTGCTCTTCAACTACGTTTACCTTACGCTCAAACCCTGGTGGTGGTTCGTTGCTTTGGGTAGTAGGCACCGATTGTCCATTCAGAGTTGGCACTGAGGAAGCTGTGTATGTAGCCTCAGGAATTTAGGATGGGCCAGCCAGACTCTTTCTTGGTGCTGCCTTCTTGGCTGCTTCCATGGAAGCTTTTCTCTTCGAGAGTCTCAGCTCCTTTTCCTTTCCCGGGTATAAGTTATCAGGAGGTGGAGGGTTGTTCGTCATTGCTCTCGGTAGTATATGACTTGTTATGTCTGGATCTCGCATACGATGCCAAAATGTTGGGACCTGAACCAACTGGGTGTCAGATCCTGGTGATGTTGCGTAGTGTACGTCGGGTTATCGGATTGTCGCGTGCACGTGCTCCTCCTGATACCTACAACGGGGCAGTATCGAAACCACGAGGGGGGGGGGGGGGTTGGTGTGCGATGAGCCCTCTACGATGCTAAAATGAGAAATATTGAGAGAGAGTGCTACAGAGAAGTGAGAGCTCCCTTGCCCCCTTCAGTTAAAAATGGTTGGCCAAGATTCCTATATATAGGGAACTTTGGAACCGAACCCGGTTTTGAACGGTCCGAACCCGGTTTAGTAGGAAAACGTGAACCAGGCGTGGACTTGAGCTAAAATGGCAAAGGAGAGACTCGCGTGTAATGTATATATGCGGAGATACACGCGTTCCGAGACGAAAAATCCGGACGGGTCACGGTCCGAAGCGCGTACGCGTTCGGAATGTTCTAACCCGTGAATAGGCGTTTGTAGACCGTTAGTGGGTTTGACGTGTTAACGAGGCCCGAATATAAAACGAACCCGAATCATACGTATATCCATCAAACATCATCCCTCAACGAGGGCATAAATAACGATTTTCTACAAGTCAACGCCACGAAATGTTCCAGGCAAAAAGGAAAAAGAAAATACTACTCGACACACGCCGACTCCTCCCATTAAGAAAAAGAGTTGACGCCAAATGTATAGGGGAAAATGTTGGAACCATGGTAAAATACTAAACCAAAGGGGAAGACTAACCGAAGATTAAGGAAGAGGTGCTCTATAGAAATGTACTCAAGGCGAAGCCAAAACCAAAAGTCAACTAGAACGGTACAAAAAAGTGACGCCACCAATAAACCTATCCTATTAAGGAATGAGGAGGTGGTAACCAGCTTAGTAACGACTTGGAGGAAACCCATCCTCTTAAGGAATGGTAAGGTGGCGACTTGCTTGACACCGCCACAAAGGGAAACCTATTCTCTTAAGTAAAAGTAAGGTGGTGACCTACTAGTCACCTGCGTGGCGCCGTCAAAAGGAAACCCACGCTCCTAAATAAAAGTGAGGTGGCGACCTACTTGGGACCTCTACAAAAGGAAACCTTCCTTCGCAGGTAACACCTTCATAGAGTCGGTTCAAAACCTATATAAATATTAAGACACTTACATTGATTTACAAGATAACTACTTTCGATAGACGTATGCTAAGTTAAGCTTCATGGTGGAATCTGGCAAACAACCCCACCTTTTTCAGGTCTTGCCAAGGACAGTCCTGCCAAGAAGAACAAGCTATCCCATAAAGCTTCAAACTTCAAAGAGATGCCCAGGCGAGAGCCGGAAGAGCCTCCATATAGGCTTAGCTAGACTTTGACGATTCAACATATGGGTTATTAAAATTTACCAGTAACTCGAATAAAGAGACTACCCATATTTATACAAAGTGTTTTATGTCGTTTACAATACATACATTATTAACTCGGTTAATAACCAACCAAATTGTTATCTGAATTTCCACTCACATAGAATCGTTACCCGATAACTGTCATTAGATGACGGCCTTTTAGGTAAATCTTTTTAGTCCAATAGTTAAGTTCGTAGCATGCTGACATGACTTCAATACTATGTCGGCCTATATGTATTGGTCGTTTGTTTGATGATATGTCCTTGGGCCCATGAGTCATTGGTTCTAGTACTTATTTTTCTACGGGTGTTGTTTTGTGACATAAGTAACTTATGCCCAAATAGTAGTATACGTTCAGTAGATACACATAAGGTATCTAAAAACCACAAATAAACCAGTAACCTGATCATGCATACCAAAAGTGTCCATACATAGAAGAGTTTAAACAACTATAAGGACAAAGCAGAAGTAGTCAAACACAAATGGGCAATTGTAATAGGAGCCCATTAATATAAGCACAACATGCTAAATCTAATTTGGGGTATGGAACATAAGGTATTTCAGATCAGGCTGAAATCCCTATAGGCCATGCGCGACCCAAATGAGACAATCCTATTAGGCTAAGCTCGGCCGAAATAAGGGTTTTGCTCACATCCTCTTATAAATAACAGGTGTTAGGAATTTTTTGGGGTTGGTCACTCTCTCCCTTTAGTTGTCAAACAATAAATTCTCTCTCCCTATACAATATAGGTTTGGCCGAACCTCATCACCCACAGAGCAGGTGCCGAATTGTGTTAATCAATTCACCCCGGAGATCCATCCAGCGACCGGATTGAAGAGGCTTTACTATGGAGACTATTGCTTGCGGATTTCTCCTTAAGCAGAGTTCCCGTAAGACACTGCCCGGCAGATTGTGAACTCCCTCGTTGACGTCCTTGGGCTACGGATTGTATAATCGCCTAGTAGGTATGTGAACCCTTTCTGATGCGTAATTAGTTTACCTAGCATGTACCTGTGGTTTGATCTATATTATTTATCCCCTAGTATCCAACAGTGGTATTAGAGGCTATGTAGGGTTTTCATGATTTTTTTATAAAAACTTGATTTTTATCAATATTGAACTTGATTTTTTATCGAGGTAAAATTTGATCTTGAAATTTCTCACCGAATCCTAGGGCCGCGGCTTGGCCGTTGCTAGTCGTGGTGGCCACGGCCTAGCCACCCCGGCGTGGCGGCCACGGCCAAGCCACCACGGCGTGGCATCCAACTAACAAAAAAAAAAATCATATTTTGTAATTATTATTTTCGCAGCTAGAGTTCGTTGCGAAGTCAAATCGTGACATGAATTATCGATATATTCTATGCATGATTTTAGGGATATAGATATATTTGGTGATAGATACTTACCTAAAAAAAGATTAAAAAAATATATTTATTGATTGGTTTTATCCCTAATATAGAATCCAATCAATTATAGATATATAATGCACATTAAATATCTATTGGATAATATCTATTATATTTATTTTTACTTGACGGCTAAGTTAAATTTTTTGTGGATTTTAAAACCCTACTTAGCCACCAAGTAACATATTCGGCTGAAACCCTAGGGTTTAGTGGAAGAACCAAATGCGCAACAAGGTCTGATGGATATACACCCGATTGGACCTCACTAAAGCTCAAACGCGGACGTCCCGCCGACCTAAAGGTAAGTCTGTTTATTTCTAAAGGGTACGCGCCATGTTCCGGTTGCCACAAAACAATTGAACTTTTTCGGTTGCGCCGGCCTCGTCCGGAGCAACCGGACAAGTCCGGTAGCAGGGCAAGCGGAATTGTCCGGTTGCAGAACAACCAGACTTGTCAGGTTGCAATGCAACAAGACTAGTCCGGTGTTTTACGGGGCCGACGCGTCCCGGGTTGGCCTCCTACCCCTGGACGCCACTGTCCGGGGCGCGCACGTATACCCGACCTCTTTTAATCTCTGTGCGGGCCCCACCTAAAAATGGGGGGCCCTCCGTGCCTGTATCCAAAACTCTATAAATAGGGGCCTAGCTCCTTCATTTACAACATAATCTCGGATTGGGACACCGGATCTCGGACTTCTCTCTACATTTTGTCTCTCTAGAATTACTGTCTGACTTAGGCATCAGAGAGGGTTCACCAGAGACACCCCCCCCTTTCTGGCACTGCCCTTTGTGCAGGTCCGCCAGGCACGGAGTGGGGTTGACCGTAACACGAAGATTGAAGGAACGTGACACGACGCAAGGCCGCCAAGATCGGTCCCCAGACGAGCTTGTTCCATCATTGGCGCCGTCTGCGTGATTTGAACAAAAAGCCGTTAATAATACCCAAGTGCCTGCTGCGATTTTCATGCACGGAGGGTTCAGTGTAAGAGGTGAGTCGTCCAGTACACATGATGACTACGCCTCATAGATAGAAGATAACATGATAGAAGTCGTGGATGCATCGCAATTGTTGGAAGGCATAACTCAGTTTTCCAAAAAAAAAAAAAAACGGACTATACGATGCACCCACATACAAATGTGTTGGTCGTCAAAAAAAGGATAGGTAAAGAACCTCTTCCCGAGGATTCGAAACCACCATGTCATCCAGTAACAAGGTAGAAAGGGTAGTAAGGCTGGTAATGGAACCACCTATACCAGCCCCTTAGGAAGTGCAACCTGTTAGGTTATAAGCTTTAGGTCAACGGGTTTTCGATCTAAACCTTATTCCTCACTGGTGAAATTACGGGTTTAGTGCTCTTGGGGCTTGTCGTTCTGATCCACGTCCTTCTGCTTCCTTGCTTCTCTTCTCCACGCGACCCTACAAGAGGGGCAGTATCAAGCACGGAGGGGGGGGGTGGTGCTTGATGAACCATCTCCGATGCTTAAGTCAGAACGATACTTCTAGAGAGATAAAGCTAGAGAGATGCCAGAGCTAAATTTCACAATAATCAAGATGATCAAATGAGTGGTGGAAGGGTTGTATTTATAGGCAACGGTGTCATTAAGGTGACTTAATGACATCGTTAACCTTTAAACACAATTAATTAGTCCTTGATCACATAATTAAAACCTTAAAGCACAGAGAGGTTGGCAGAAATAATCTAAGTGTGGGAGTCGGAAAACGGTGCCATGGCCCTTGGGGGCGAAGAGAAAATCCGACCCCCAAGGGTAGGGGTTGGGTGTGGCCACCCAACCCCTCCCTAGGGGAGATGGGTTGGCCAACCCGATCTCCCCTAGGGGAGGTTGGGTGTGGCCACCCGACCTCACCTAGGTGAGTTCGTCGCGTGGCCCGGACGAGTATTTTCGCCTTGTCCGGACCGTTGGTGTTTCGGCGGGGTGTTCGGGTCGAAGTTTCGATTTATAATCATTAACGGGGTGATAAAAATAAAACCAGTCGGAAGTCAACGAGTTCAAATTGGGCGTATATCCATCACATGCCCCCGAGTCAACCAATGGCTTGACCCTTGATTGACTCTATTTTAGGATGGTATGACACACGCAATTTGAAGCCGGGATTTTAGGATGGTATGGACGAGGCTGTGCGGGGAGGACCAGCAGTTCGGTTCCTCCGGCCAGGCGAGGCTACGGGAGGCAGCGAGGTGGGCAGGGCATGGCGTAGCTCCGGCAGCGGCGGGGTCTGCACTCCGGCGCCGGCAAGCCATCAACTCCGGACCCGTTTACCAAATCGGGTCGGGTTTTCCAAAGGTCCAATCTTATTCCCCTTTGTTACTGTACAAAATGTCAATACTTGAATTGCCGATTTTCGATTGCCGATGCTTGTTTGAATACGTGATTGCCGTAGATAGTCGTTGATTTGGGAAATATTTTTTGCCGTTTGAACCTTTCCCGCTTGAATTTGACGTCGTGATGCCATTTGCATGTTGATTTCCATTGAGGGTCATAATCGTAATTTTGCTCGGGAACCGGTTTTTGATCCGAGCAAAATTGCCCGATTTTGTCGTTGTAGTGTCCTTAGAATGTGTTCGTTACCTTCATTGGGTGCCTTTGAATTTTTGGTTGTTGCTTGTCGGGTGCCGGGGTATGCCCGGCTTTTTCGGAGATCTTCTTATCTTAACACCCGTCATGCTATGACAGGTATTGTACTCGTGGTGGTGCCCCCGTACACAAACTTGGCAGAGGCGCTATATCCTTCGAAGGATGAGTAAGTTTTTCTTTCCCTCTGTTCGTCGCGTTATTTTCTTTCCTGGCATTAGTTTGGAGTCGGATTCTTAGTCGGATACTGAGCCAGGGTATTGGTCGGAGCCTGATTTGAGCTTGGAATTTCTCACTGCCTTTGATTTAGGTCTCGCTGCCTTGTCGGAGAACCATTTGACTAGGTCCGACTATAATGAGCATGTCACCTTAGGCGACTTTTGTCCTTTAGACGAGCCTTTGTACCCCTTCCTCCCTTCTTTGGGAAACACTCGCCAGACAGTGACAGAGCCTCCTAGGGGGAAGGTTGTCGTCTATCCTTCTCAGATTTGGTTTGGGTTACGCCTGCCTTATTGCGATGAGCTCGTAGAATTGAGTAGATTCTTTAGGATCTCCCCTGTGAACCTTGCCCCTAGTGCTATTCGCGTCTGGGTGGGTTTCCGGGTGCTATGTCAGTGGTACTCCTGGAAGTACTCCTTGGTCTTGTTCCAGTGCTTCGTTCGATTTCAGTATCAGAAGAAGGTAGGCTTCGCGAGTTTCGTGACTCGCTATCCTTCCCTCAAAGATTCCCGGTTTGCTGATTTCGGGTTGAGCGGGGTTGAGTGGGATACTTCTCTTCGTTTCGTGGTTCGGAGCGATAATTTGGCGAGCCATTGGGCCAAACACTACTTCTTTATCACTGATCGATACGTTACCTGGTCGGTTCTGAATGAGGACCGATCGAACGGCTGGCCTGCCTTTGGGGAGTTCTCTTTTGTAGACTTAGAGACCATGAAGATTATCTACGAGAGCCACAAGACCCAGTCCTACTGCCCTGCGTCTTTGGTGACCGAGACAGACCTCTACGAGGCAGGGATTAGTTTGACTCCTCTCTTCGGGGATTCGGTATGCTACTTAGTCTTCTCATCTATATTTATTTTCTTTTTTTTCCCTTGTAGGTTGGTTACATTGGAAAACGTATAACGTGCAGGCAGCGCTAGTTGACTTGAGCAAGCGGAGGGCTCCCTCCAGCTCTACTCCGAAGAAGTCCCCTATGCCTGGGAAGACTGCTGGGGCCTCTGGTATATTTCTTTCTTTCTCCTCATATGGTATACTTGTGTTTTTTCTCATGTTGTTTTCCTTGTGTTGTTAGGGCACTCTCCCTCGGTGACCGAGAGAGTCGTCTCTGTGGGCAAGGGCTCTGGACCTTCTAAGTCCAAGTCACGGAGGTCTGACTCTTAGGACGGGGCCTCGGCTGTCAAGAAGAAGAAGGCTGCAGATCCTCCTCCCCCTGGTGTTCGTCCCCC
The DNA here is from genome assembly GCA_036873135.1 of Clarkia xantiana subsp. parviflora. Taxonomy (NCBI): domain Eukaryota; kingdom Viridiplantae; phylum Streptophyta; class Magnoliopsida; order Myrtales; family Onagraceae; genus Clarkia; species Clarkia xantiana. The sequence goes on along the minus strand of JAPTYO010000001.1, from coordinate 13,153,667 downwards.
GACCCTGTCTTGTGACAAAGAGATAGTGGTCGAAGAGGCGCCTTCCCGGGCTGATAAAGGGAAGCGGCCTGCTGGCGATGGTGGGATGGTCGCTGATACTCCATCTCCTGTCCCCCAGCCGAGGGCACGGTCTTCAGGTTCGTTTATTCTTTATGTCATTGATGCTTCTATGCTTGTATTTTTCTTTACTTTGCTTTCTTTGCATAGGTGGGCCTCCGGCTTTGAGTCGGAAGGACTTTGAGCGCCTCACTGACGAGGATATTGTGGGAGCTGAGTGGACTCCCTTTGCTGGATTGAAGGAGTTCCACTTTGACAGCGGTTCCTACTTGCGCAACCTGGAGGTTGGCATCCGGGTACTTCGCGGTGCCATCGCTCCTGGTGATCGTGCTCCTCAGCCCAAGTCCCCTAAGGAGACCCGTCGCTTCATCCAGGGGGTGTTATCCCGCTATGTTCCTGTGAGTGGTGTTTCTCTTCCTTTTCTACTTTCATGTGATTGCTTGCTAAGTCATTTACCCCTTGTTGAATTTTCAGGGTATGTCCGACATGGTGAATATGTCGTCTCTTGCACTTGAGCTGTCAGATGAGAAGAAGGCCCTTGAGGATAACCAGGTATCCTTGAAGGCGGAGCTTGCCACTGCCGCTGAGAAGGCTCGCCTGTCTGACTTGCAGATGCAGGAGCTTAGGGACCAGGTAGCTCTACTTGAGACTACCGTGGGTGGTTTGCGCCGTGAGGCTGATGTTGCCTCGTCACTCCATGCTAAGGAGTTGACGAAGCTTGAGGCGAGGTGCCGGGTGGAGGAGAGGGCTACTGCAGTAGCAGAGTACAAAGCTTCCCCTGCCTTTACTGCTGATTACAGCGTTCGGTTGAACCAGGAGATGAACCAGTTCGGGGAGTACCTTATCGATCATATCTTCCGTATTGATCCACAATTTCCCGTCAATGATCTGGGTGACTTAGGGCCATATGTTGTTGGTTATATGGCCATTCTTAGGGGTCAAGCTGCCGTTGCTGACGAGCCTGCCCCTACACAGGTGGATGCTATACCCGTGGATGTTGATAGTTCAGGCTCTTCCTCATCTTATTTGAGCTCTGTTGGTGGTTCTTCCTCAGAGGGTCAGGACCGTGAGGACTCTTCAGCAGGCTCTGGTTGATATGTTGGTATCTCTTTATCCTTGTACATATGACTTAACATTTCCTCCCCTTTGATGGGTTGAGTGTTTCTCCCCTTGATGGGTCGAGTTCATTTTGGGATTGCTATACTTGGGATGTTTTGTTGCTTTCCTTCTTTCCATGGTTATGTTGGCGGTGTGTGGAACACATGCCTTTGGTTGTGGTATGCATGGTGTGTGGAACACCTTCCTTTTGATGGGTACTTCATATGTTTCTGTATATATTCATTTGATGATGGACTCTTCCTTTCCTTGTGCTTTTCTTTACTTATCTTTCTTTTGTGTTTTCCTTCACGTCATACCTGCTATCTCATCAAGAAAAAACATTATGTGTTCTTCATACAACTTTGCTTTGCAATTATTTTCTCATGGAATCCTTCTCAATATGGTGCAATGATCTATTCTGATACCCTTTAAATGGTATATATGGTACTGTTAGACCAAAGATACGCTTTTGGTGGGCGTCGAAAAACTGTTCACGAGACTGGCTCTCGGAGGGCACTTAACGTTTCACAGGAAAGGCTCCCAGAAGGCACAAGTTAGACCAAAGATACGCTCCTGGTGGGCGTCGAAAAAATGTTCACGAGACTGGCTCTCGGAGGGCACTTAACGTTTCACAGGATAGGCTCCCGGAGGGCACAAGTTAGACCAAAGATACGCTCCTGGTGGGCGTCGAAAACTGTTCACGAGACTGGCTCTCGGAGGGAACTTAACGTTTCACAGGATAGGCTCCCGGAGGGCACAAGTTAGACCAAAGATACGCTCCTGGTGGGCGTCGAATCTGGTAGTTTGAAATCTACCTCAAGATACGCTCTTGGGGGCGTCGAATCTGGTAGTTTGAAATCTACCTCAAGATACGCTCTTGGGGGCGTCGAATCTGGTAGTTTGAAATCTACCTCAAGATACGCTCTTAGGGGCGTCGAAGGTCGTAGTTTTTAGAAACCACTCTCAAGATACGCTCTTGGGGGCGTCGAAGGTCGTAGTTTTTAGAAACCACTATCAAGATACGCTCTTGGTGGCGTCGAAGTTTGTAGTTTTTGGAAATCACTCTCAAGATACGCTCTTAGGGGCGTCGAAGTTCGTAGTTTTTGGAAACCACTCTCAAGATACGCTCTTGGAGGCGTTGAAGGTCGTAGTATGAACACTACTCTCAAGATACGCTCTTGGAGGCGTTGAAGGTCGTAGTGTGAAAACTACTCTCAAGATGCGCTCTTGGGGGCGTTGAAGGTCGTAGTATGAAAACTACTCTCAAGATGCGCTCTTGGGGGCGTTGAAGGTCGTAGTATGAAAACTACTCTCAAGATACGCTCTTGGGGGCGTTGAGGGTGTTGTTGACTTGGAAGTCATATCTGTGTAAGGATAACATAATGATTATATCACCATCTTCTTTGAAAGATACTTTTGAGTAACTTCTACTTCATTAGGAGCATTCATGCTTTATGTACATTTGGGGTGCCTTGGATGGATCAAGACACCCTTTGGTGGAAATAAAAGATAGTTGTAGAGTCGGAGTAACTTCTTGAGTTCTCCTTCTCAAAAGTTGTATTTGGAAAACTTAAAATGCTTGAATATGCAAAGTGCTGAATATTAAACTAAGGATATGGGGTGGTGAGTGTGTCTGTTGCCACGTACTGCTTTAGGCCTCCTTTGTAAATCATATCTTCCACTTCTATCTTCAAAACCATGCAATCATTGGTTTGATGCCCCCAGGTCCCATGGTACTTACACCAACCCTGTGCAACTTTCCCCAGGAAGGCCTTGCCTTCCTCCTTGCACTTTGGTTGCTCTTTTTTGAGGTACTCATCAAAAATTTCTTCTGTCTTTGCCGTGAGGGGTGTGAATTTGAAGTCTTTCAACTCCTTCAAGTATGTTGTTCTCTTTTTCTTCTTCAAGGACCTCTTCACATTGCCCTATATCTTTTGCGAATGCCCTGTCCAGTCTCTCTTTGAGCTCCCTCATTGTGCTTGTCATGACCACCTCATAGAGCCCTCTATATGCTTCGATTGAGGTTGGATGCATGTTTCTAAGGAAGGCCCTTACGGCCTCTCTTCTTGTGATGTCCATGCTTGCACCATAGCTGAAGAATCTCCCAAAGTAGCTTGATATGGACTCCTTTGGCATTTGCTTGATGTCGTCTATATATCGGAAACCCTTTTCAATGGAGTCCCTTGTTCTCTTTCCTTCTGCATTCTCTGGCTGCCAAGGTATGCTTGTTACCCTTAAAGCCTTACTTATCTGCTTCTTCTTAGCTAGTCCTTGAAAGAACTGCTTACTCAGGCGGAGTGTAACTCCCTTTTTCATCTTTCCTTGCCTTAGCCTTTTCATCACCTTTTCTTTGTCTTGGATGGCTCCAGTCATGACCATAGCCACTGCGTCTGACTTGTGTGATCCACGTCTCATGGAGTTGACGTAGCACTGCCTTGCAGTGCGTTGATCACCCAAGACTTCCGCAATTCCGTTTTCGTTGATATACTTCAGCTTCTGATGCACGGTAGATGGCACGATTTCATATGGATTTATGGTTGTTCTTCCTAAGATCCCGTTGTAGGCTCCCAGGCTTTCAACCACCATGAAGTTGACGTTCACTCTTAGTTGTGTCCATCCGTGGCCCATGGTCACTGGCAGGGTTATCATTCCTAGGGGATAACTTGTTGCCCCTGAGAAGCCAACCAGTGGGAAGTTGACTGGTTTGATATCCGCCTTTTTTTTTTCCTATCTCTTCTAGGACCCTTGGCTTAGGAGGTCTGCGGAGCTGCCTCCATCTACCAGTATCCTTTTTACATCGAAGTTATCGATGTCCATCGTGATGACTAAAGCATCATCGTGCGGGAAGACAATATGACTCTTGTCCTTCTCTAAAAACTCAATCTTCATCTCCTCTCCTTCTCGTGGTCTCTTTCTCCACTTTGGCACTGAGCTCAGCTTGGATGCATAAACCTCTCTTGCATTGGCTGTTGGGCCACCCGATGCCACTCCTCCATGTATCATGTTTATAGTCCCCCTCTTGTTAGGTGGGGGATTATAATCTACCTTGTCTTTGCCTTTATCCTTGTGTGATGGCCCTGGTTGTATGCCATTGCCACCGTGATCAACAAACTGTTTCAGCTCCCCTCTTTGGATGATATTGTTGATACTTAGCTTCAAGCTAAAGCATTCGTTCGTATCATGCCCATACGCCTCATGGTTATCACACCATCTATCCTTGTGTGTCCCTACCATTGGGGCTCTCCATCTTACGGGGGGGCGACCATAATTTCTGACATCTCATTTCTCTCAGGACCACTGCTGGGGTGGTGTTCAATGGTATGAACTTGATAACATTTATTTCCCTAGCCTTCAATGGCTCACCCATCTGATTTCTTTGCTGAGGCGGACGCCATTCTTGTTGCCTTATGGGTTGAGGTGCCTGAGGTGGCTTTCCCCTATTCTGCTTTGTATTGTCCTCCTTTGCTGCCTGAATCTTGGCTTTTTTACTCACTCTGTGCCTGATTCTACAAAAAAAGGAATCGACACAAACTCACTACATGGATTTTCTCATATGTTGGAGACAACCAAGATCGCACTCATAAGACGATCTCCACTCCTTGTAAGTTTTACAATAAATAAGTTAAGGCTAATATAGACTTTGATGTTCCATTACAGAGATATAGAAGAACACACCACTACTTGCAAAACAAAGGGAAGTTGTGTTGTTCATGGAAGCATCAAGGAAAACCGCCATTACTTGCTAAAGCATGAGGTGGTGCCATTCGAAGACACGACAACTCCATGTGGGAGAAGTGGTACCCAGAAGGAACGACTTCTCACATCTTGACCAGATAAACAAAATGTCACCAAAATGACAGGAACCTTATAGGATATCATCCATACCAACAATTAACACATACGGCCGAGAAAATGGCAGATATCAATAAACACGTTCTGTGGAGAACGCTTGAAGAACTTTTATACTTGAAAATGGAAACCCTCCAGGTATCAACCTCAGAAAAAGGGAGAAGAGTATCATTACTATGTTTATTACTACTGTAAATACTTTGTAAGCTAATGAAATGAATGTCTTTCAGTGCATACCAATGAAGCAAATGAGGGAATACACTACTACTCATAAAATAGAGGTGTCATTAGTACATGCGAAAGTTTACTTATACCAATAATATAGAACGTAAGACTCACAAGTATGAGCAACCCAATCATCTGATAAAAGGATATAAGACCCAAAGGGCCACCCCAACACATAATGATATGGGAACATAAAACCCACAGGGCAACTCAATCATCTGATAAAGGAATATAAGACCCAAAGGGCCACCCTAGCACATAGTGATATGGGAACATAGGACCCACATGGCTACCCAATCATCTAATAAAGGGATATAAGACCCAAAGGGCCACCCTAGCACTTAATGATATGGGAACATAAGACCCACAGGGCAACCCAATTATCCAACAATAGAGAGACGTAAGACTCGCAGGGTAACTCTACCAAAACAATGATATGGGAATATAAGACCTTAAGGGAAACCCAATCATCAACTATAGGGACGTAAGACCCATTGAGAAACCCTTACTCATAAAATATGGGACATATGACTTACATAAATGAGCAACCCAATCGTCATCTATAGGGACGTAAGACCCAATGGACAACCCTTACTCATAAACAAATGGGACATAAGACTCACATAGATGAGCAACCCAGTCATCAACTATAGGGACGTAAGACCCAATGGGCAACCCTTACTCTTAATGATATGGGAACATAAGTCTTACATAGAGGAGCAACCAAATCATCCATTAAAGAGATGTAAGTCCTCCAATCAAAGGGCAACCCTTCCAACAAGATATGGTGTGTAAGTCCACCAATCAAAGGGAAACCCTTCAAACATGATATAAAGTGTATGTTACCCATTCAACGGGAAACCCTTCCAACAAGATATGGAGTGTAAGTCCCCCAATCAAAGGGAAAACCATCTAACAAGATATGGAGTGTAAGTCCCCAATCAAAGGGCAACCCTATTAAAGGTTATTCTAAAGCCACAACCAAAAACTCAAAGGTATGAGATACTACCCGCATAAACATATCATACTATATGAATACAATATCAAGAACTACACCAAATGCAAAGCATGAATGCATATATTCAAGAAATAGAAGATAAAGCTCAACCGCCAAGAATAAGAACTCTTGGAAGAAAAGGGAAGATACTATTACAAGATAGATGCATACATATAAAAATACAAAAGGGGTCAACAAGACATCAAAGATGCATCGCTACAATCAGAAGAAGAGGTCGACTAAGTTACACCCTCAGTAACTACCCCTCCGTCAAGGTACCCAGCCATCCATCACCAACGCATTTGGACACTATATACACGCCGCCCTTAATACCAATAAGGACCGACTCCCCCACAACAATGAGTTCAAGAGTCATCAAGAGGAACATCCCTACTTGGAAAAAGGAGTACTAGAATCAACGTTAAACCCCACTACCCTACGTACCCCGAAAACGCACCCTATCTCGGAAAAAACAAATAGAGGGCACAAATCAAAATCATCCACGTAGAGGCAGAAAAATACGCCATATCTTGGAAAAACCAAGTGTTGGACTCAACAGTGGCTATCAAGTCCATATATCTCAAAGGAGGATATCATCCTCGTATGCCTTAACATTGGCTATCATGTTCATATAACTTAAAGGAGGATACCTTCCCCCCTATCCCTCAACAGTGGCTATCATGTCAATATATCTCAAAGGAGGATACCATCTCGGATGCATCAACAATGGCTATCATGTTAATATATCACAAAGGAGGGTACCATCCCCCTGTACTTCAACAGTAGCTCTCATATCCATATATCTCAAAGGAGGATACCATCCCCCTATACCTCAACAGTAGTTATCATGTCCATATATTTCAAAGGAGGATATCAACCCCATATGCCTCAACAATGGCTATCATGTTTATATATCTCAAATGAGGATACCACCCCCCTATGCATCAGCAGTAGCTATTATGTTCATATATTTCAAAGGAGGATACCATACCCATATATCACAAAGGTTACTATCATGCCCACGGAAAAAGGTTCAACATATATAGAAAACTAGTACACTCTATCTCTTCATCAAAGGGCCCGTACCTTTGATTCAACGATACTCGGTTTAGCCAAGTATGAAGCTACAGCACCTTGAAGACACCCTCCCTATTTCAGGAAGTCTTATAATCGCAACATCAAAGGGAAAAGAGACAAACTAATGATAATCAGACGCTTATCGGACTATCATAGAGTCAAGCAAAGGATAAAGTCATTGCTTGACTCAGGGGCAAGGCTGGATACTCGTCGAATAAGCAGAGTACATTATCCATTAAAAAATAATGTAGTTCCAAGGAGAATGTGATAATAGCACTCATCGTAAAAGATAATAATCCTCAACACAAGAACTGAGTGCATACCCTATTGGTACAGCAAAACGACAACTTCAAAACCACCACCATCACACGAGGTTGGAGCAAACCTTTCCAAATTCCAAACCCCCCATATCCAAAATCCTAGACATGCCTAGTTGAACCAACTAGGGATCGCCCCTAACCTACCTCACAAGAATTTAAGGAAACTTCAAGTAAGTAGCAATCGAAAACAAGGAGACCGTCAACCACAGCAAACCAGGGAGACGAAGCACATAACAAACAAATACCCCATGAAGAGGAGCAATAACACATCAGAAACCATCAACCACCCCATAAGGTGTTATGCAAGCCATCAAGAGCAACCTACATAATAGTACATCCCAAAGTGCATGAATATCAAATGCTTACTACTGGGGCAAAGACAGATGCATAGATGGTAAATAATCATGAGGGAAAACTCTGTGATGCATATGCAAATATTACAAACACTCAGAAGAGGGGGGAAACAAAATAAACCCAAAGCTACCGAGTGTACTCAATGGAAGAATCAAGCACTTGCAACAAGCTATGTATCAACAAGTGGCATGGAAGGAACGGTCAACTAATGACACCTCCAAAGACGTACACGACTTCACCATCGGGATGGAGCAAAAGTAAAAATAAAATAGACTACCAACATTCGACGAAGCTAGATGCACGTCTCGCCGTCAAGGGTACCCCTCGCGATTTTTCTCGTTCATTCGGATAAAAATTTCCAAGCAAGAAAGAGGATTAGATATATCAAAATATGAAACACTTAGACGAAGAACTCAAGCAAGGCGTGGGTCAAGCATCCCCTGCTCAGAATTCAAGGTAACACCATTTTCAAGCTATAAGGAAGGATCTCAAGGTTACAACCACCTCCCCACACCAACCCAGGGATAGACAGATGCATAATGATACCGTGTGGATGGACAATCTCCACTAAAAAGAAAGCAACTCCTCAAATTACGGTAATGACGGAACTCATCATCTCTCACGGTGACAGCACCCCAACTTACAAGCCAATGCGTACTATACCCACTCGAGATGCAAAGCATGCTCACTATGGGAGCAACCTTATATATGAGCTATCAAGCGTAACCAATACAAGGAGTATCCCTTTACATACAACAACATGTCTACTACGGGGGCACTCATACATTCATCAATTACCAAGTGTAATCCGCACAAGGGTAAACCCCTACATGTAAAGATATCAAAATAATCACCACGGGAGTAATGATACATATATGAGCTTCGAATTGTAGTCATTTCAAGGGATAATCCCCCGCGTCCGGAACGCCAAACACGTCCACTCTAAGGGACAACTATATATATATACAATTTCATATATGCCGGTTCCGCAATCAATGCAAGGACTAACCCCCCAGCGTCCGAAGTATGCCCACTACGGGGGAAACCATATACTTACAATTCTATATGCACAGGTCACGGCGCATGGTTAACACAAGGGATAGCCCCCACTTATGGAGCTGCAAGGTATGCATATCACGGAACCAACCTCAGCATTGAGTCGCAAAGGAAAAATAACCATTCGGGAAGCCCCGAGGTCAAATTACAAAGTATATCTAAAAGGGAAGAAACTCCTTAGCCTACACAAAGGGAGAAACACTACAACATATATATAGGGAACAACCTTCGACATATATTTATAAAGACTCTTTTATACGAAGGGTGAGAGGAGTAATTTTAATCATTCTCACCTCCATCTATATAGAATGAATTGCATGGATAAGGTTAAAGGACCTTGCCCACACTCGGACAAACGGGGAGAAAATGCCATGCCCATTGAAGGCCAAAGCTAAAATAGCACACTCAAACTCTCGAAACGGAGTGCAGCACCGCTTCCAAAGCGCCATATCGGTTCTAAGAACCCTCAAGGGAGTTCCCTCCAATAAGGAAATAGACCTTAAGGCTACGTAAAATGGACAAATGCCCATATTTCATACTTATAATCATTTACATTGTCCATGTACATACTTGTATTAACACCCACATCCGTGTCGATTAACACTTATATGTTGTATGAACACCCTTCCAACATGGGGTGACTTATAGCTTCTCTTATATGGAGATGTATTAGATGTTTCCCCAAGAAACTCTAATAAAATGGAGACGCAGATAAAAGGGCACAATCCAAAGGCTAAGTAAAACGAGACCAAGGCTCGTAACTCTTACCCTTATACAATATCTATCCATAAATTTGCTCAAGCTAACAATAGTATTTTGTATATCCAGCTTCTTTAAACAGGGGAAATAAAATCACGACATTCCTCGAGCACTCGATAAAGGCCGGGATCGTCATAAATGTACATTTCATAACTCGCTTGGGCGATACTTCACAAAGATAGAGTCAAGAAAAGGTTAAACCATTTCTTGACTCGGGGGAAAATGTTGGATATACGCCCAAGCTATCACAAATTGGGCCCTATAATTTGGCCACATTCGATTATAATTCAAAACTTGGAAAAACGGACACCCAATACTTAGGCCGAAAAACACGTCGAGTGGCGAAATCAACTTGGGAAGACCCCGAGTGGCAAAACCACTCGGAGGTATCCGAGCGAGGCCCTTCACACGGACAACCCGAGTGCTCCCTTATGGGTACCCACCTAGGTATCCCCCTCCATCCGGACGAGTCCCTCTCGTCCGGACCCTTATCCCCGGACGATATTTCGCCCGGGTTCTCGTCCTTAGAAGCCATTCTTGGGATACTTAAGCTATAAAGCTCTCATATGGTCAGACCAAGGTCAAATAGACTATATTTACAGTCAACAACGATTTATATTACTAAATTTCCATAACCGGACCGGAAAAGCACCGGAACAGGAGCGGTTCAATATAAATTCAATAAATAGACCTCTCCATCCCTCATTTGAAGGTAATGAATCACTCTTTAAGCTTACTTTCTCTCTCTAAGCACATACTCATTTAAGCATCAGAGTGGGCTTACCGGGAACCCCTCGGTGCCCATTTTCAGGTACCCCGAGAGGAAATGAGCGGGAACACGAAGAAAGAAGGCCCACGAAAAGACCGTGTGCAAACAACCATCATGCCTGGGTACGTCGAAAATTCGATAAAAGATCGATGTATGGGTAAATAATAATCGTAAATATGATGTTCCATTAAGATATGTCGACAATTCATTTAATCAGACGAAATAAGTCAAAGCCCAAGGTGATTACGTATATTATAAGCTGAATAAAAGGTTACACCCAGGGTTTTTCGTCAAACAACGAGGAAATAAATGAAGATAACCCTAGTTTATATGCGATAAACAACTAAAACGTTTCTCATTAATAAACCACAGATTATAAAGGAGAAATACAAAAAGACATCATTTCTCATAGATAGATTTGTCAGGATCTTTATTTTTCTCTGCAGGAATATTCAAATATTGCTGGAGAAGGGGCACTCGAGAAAACGGGAAGTCAGGTTGAAAAGCTATTAAATTTGTCACAATCTTGCTAAGGGAGGCAAAGAGCAAGTCAGATGCAGTTATGGCAGTATCTGCCTTATAGGCCGGACTCGCCTTATAAGCATTCACGTCTCCATCTGTGACAACTTTCAGCTTACCCGCCTCGATCTGCGAAGTCTTGACCTTCTCACGTAGAAATATACCATCCCCCCCAAAAGAGCATCGTTCTCATATCTCATCTTCTCCGACAAGTTGTGAAATTCTTTAACAAGAGAGAACGAGGCCTTTAGAGACTCGCCACATTTCTGAAAATCTCACCTCACTTCGGCAGAATCTTCTGCCATCTGTGTGAGATCATTCTTAAGCTTGGCATTTCTTCTCGAAGGCGCTAAATTTCTCCGACATTCCCCTCTGACGACAAGGCATGGAGTTTCTCTTGGGTCGAATATAATTCCTTAAGGAGGTAGATCATCAACAGGGAAAATTCAAGAGAGGTTAACGTCGGAACTCAACAAAACAAATTGTGAAAATTAAGACTTACCTCTGCCTACATTTGAAGGAAAAGACATGTGGCCTCCTCTACTTCACCAATCCCCGTTCCAGACGGCGACGATCCTTGGGTGGTATAGAAGTATTTAGTAAGTGAAAAGCCATGTCGGAATTATCGATAAAGCACCCTTCCTTGAGAAAGTATCCTCCCAAAGAATTCAAAGGATTCCAATCCTTCGAACAATCACTAGGGGCATTCAGCAGCATGTCCCAGGTGAAAGGCGGACCATCATACTCTATGGCAATGCCTAAAGGAGCCATGGAAGGGGATTAAGGAACTTCAACTGAAGATGAGGAGGAAGAGCCCTCGACCTTTTTCCTCTTAGTGGAGGAATCGGGACAGACGACACCACCACTCCTGGTGAGGTAAAGATGAGTCCCGACTTTAGCTTTGCCTTTGTCTCGAGAGGACCCCGTAGGGAAATACTCGACGATAAGGATAGTCTCTACATCAATAAGAGCCTCTACTGACGTCCCATCTTGGGTTTCTCTGAGAGTAATGGGCGGGGAAGCCTCTACATTTGCTCGGCGATGAGCCCTAATCATCATCTTGATGAAGTATGAAAGAAGATGAGTTCATTACACGACTAAATATACAAATTATTGATTGAGTCTGAGAAATAAAAATCGGAGAAGAAATCACAATTACCTGATGGCAAGCCTGCAGCCGTAGTTACGTCGTATTCTCCGACTTGAGGTTACACCAAGAAGAAGAGAGAAACTGTGGAAGTAAGAGCAAGGGTAAGGCGTAAAATCAAAGGTCCGCCGCCAAATATACCTTCCCGAGGAAGCTCCCCCCTCCCCCCCAAGTCACTTCTTATTGGCTAAATAACTGCGCAATTGACCGTTGAGATAAAATTACCATTACAAATTAGTAAGCGACCCTTGAGTTCACTTTGACTCACTCCAATGGTCATAAGGGCAGGAACCAACGATCAACTCCCCGACTATATGGTCCATGCATTGCCTAAAAGCATCTCAGAAGAAATAGATATGCATCTCGACAACACAAAACGATCCTAGTCGTAGAACCTCGAAAACGGTACTCGACTTAAGCTATGTTATTCATAATGGAGTTAACGACTCAACTCTCGGGGGCAGTTGGGTTACGATTATAGAGGACAAGCCAATGAGTAGTCGGGAATATCTAAGTTGGGACTCCTGAAAGAGAGTCGGCGACTAATCATACTCAGAATGAAGAGTCAAAGATAAATGGTCAACACCAAATGTTGTGAACGTCGACGACTAAGATCCTTCTTGAAGACTGGCGATAAACCCTCCCAAAGACTCATCCTCTAAAGGCATGAGTCGAGTCGGCAGTCAGGTTCTATTGAAAAAACCCTTCCTCTGAAGGAAAGGGACAGGTGGCGACCTACTTACCACCAACCTTCCGAAGAAACCCTTCCTCTTAAGGAAAGGGACAGTTGGTGACTTACTTCTGCCGCCATGAAGAAACCTTCCTCTTAAAGAATGGTGAGGTGGCGAGCTGCTTTTCACCTGCTTCAGCCGCCATGAAGAAACCTTCCTCTTAAGGAATGGTGAGGTGGCGACCTGCTTGTCACCTACTTATGCCGACTCCAGACAGATGTTAGCATACGGTGATTGGGTGCCGTAAATGGAAGCCCATTAATATGTATATGTTACCTAAGAAATTGGGTAAATGTCACATTAGGGAAATAAGGCCTGACCCAAATCCCAATTGACATGAGAGGCCCAAAATTGGGCCTCCCTTAGAGAACATAGGCCGGCCGAAATTAGGAGAGGGCAAAATGGACTTTTGTCCACTTTTCTCCTCCTATAAATAGGGTGTGTTAGGGATTTTATTAGGGTAGTTCACAATTCCTCATTAGTGGTGATTTGAGAGAAAACCCTCCTCCCTAATACTTACACACTTCGGCCGAACCTTGCACAACACCAAGGGTGTGCCAATTTGCTTTTAGCCCCGTAATCCAATAGTGGTATCAGAGTCTGTGTTAGGAGTTCATGATTTTTATAAATTGGTGTTCTTAATTTTTATCAATGTTGGCCAAAAATTTGTTAGTGCCGAAATTTTCATGATGTTCTTAGTAAAATTTGATGTTCATGAAATTCAAGAAAAACGTGACTTTTATCAAAATCAAACATTGGATTGTAGATCTTATTAAAATTTGATCTTGAAATTGGACCACTTAGTTCCAATAAATGTTTCGGCCGAACCCTAATTGAGATTACAAGGTAAAAAATTTAATATCTTAAGCCCCAAGTATGCTAGTTTCGGCCGAATATTATTGCTATATTGTTTACAATATTTTAAGTTATATTAAAGGTTACAATATATCTATAATTGAAAATATATGGAGAGGTTCATATTAATATATAGAAATATATATAACTATCAATATATCTAGCTAATTTATAGGGATAAAGATATTATTGATAGATTTAGTTACCTAAAAGATTAAGAAAATATATTTTCAATATATTTGTTTCCCTATTAAAGATATTAATAATAAAAAAATAAATATATATATATGGTATGGCCGAAATTTATATATATGTATATATATGCAATATTGGAAATTATTTTACATAGTTAATCATTCTTAGGGGCTAAGTAAAGGTTTTAGTGAACTTTAAATCCCTACTTAACCAACAAGACTTATTTCGGCCGAACCTTAAGGGTTTAGTGGGCCAGTCCAATTTTCAAAACCAGAGCGGATTAAACCAAACCGGGTTTTCTTAATCGGTTCGACCTAGTCGGGTCTGGTCGAACCAGCGTAACTAAGTGGATCTAACAAAACCGGTTTTGAGTGTTGAACCGCTCAAAATCCTATTTTATTGAACCGGTTCGGACCGAACCAAATTTTAAATAAAACCGCTTCGAACCCGAACCGGATTTATGGAACCGGACCGAACCGGATTGAACGGAACCTGATTTTTCAAAATCGAATTCAAGTCAATTAATAAAATAGGATGGTCAAGTTCTAAAATCCAAATGTTTTCGAACATTGAATAGTCTAAACTGTGCTCGAAGGTTTAAAATTTTCTCATTTTGATTAAACCTAAATGCCTAGTTTCGATTATGGGGATGGATCTCGGAAATGCCTAATTTAGGGACTGGATTAATTAGAGGGCTGAATTTCAATTGTTTGATTTTCGTCACATATATTTATTAGAACTGTTGTCTTGACTATGTCAAGCTAGCTGGATGTTGAGGGCAGAGCCCTGGATAAATATATGGTTTGCACATTAGGACATACATGTTGTGATAGTTGCGATTTCATAGGATTCATGTCTAGAAACACGTATGATTAATTGTAAGCATGAATTGCAAGTCAGCCCCTAATATTTAAAATGCTTTAAAAACAAAAGTCAGTCGCCAAATATGCATGTTTGATGTGGAAGTTTCATGTATGACACGTATGCTTGAATGTTGAGGATGTAGCTGCATGTTATAGTTTACTTAGAAAGTAGAATTATATATATGCTTGGATGAGTTCCTCAGAACATTAGACGCATGACACGTATGCATTATGTTTGGTTTGGATGATGAATTTGGCTTGCTATGATGATTACATGTTAAGTAGAATTGTATATGCATGCGTAAGTTCATCAGAATAGTTTTTAAAAACAAAAGGGCCTTGGGAAAGCCAAGTTCGGGTATGCTTATTTTAAATTTCTCATTCCGTTAATTTGCGAATAAAACCATTTTAAGAGACTGATCTATTGGATTGAAGACGACGGTAATGTGAACTCTTTCACGAACCCCCTTCCCCCGGTTTACTTGCAGTCGGTTGGTTTAGATGGCTGAGGAATCATTATTTGTCGTATTCCATCTTAATAGATATATGATGTATGCAATTCTTTCTCAAAATGTTGTTGTCTCCCTGATTGTGCATGATTATCAATGTGTTAGTAACGAATTACAACATAGATGGCTTCATCATGTGCTAATAAGCTTTTGATTGAGACGAACTACGACTCGTGGAGCAAGCGTGTCAGTACACTGCTGGAAGGTCAAGGTCTTATAGACCATATTCAAAATAAAATTAGCGATGATGGTCTCACTAAGTTACTAGCATTCGCCCATTTACAATAAGAGCAAGATGACAAGAAAGCAAAGGAGATACTGCTGTCTGAGATGTCTCAGGACTTCCATGACGAATATAAGGATGTTCTGATAACAAAGGAGATCTGGGATGCTCTCTTCCTGAAATACGGAAATGGCATAGAAGTTATACTGCACCCACTTATACCAGCTATGGAAGATTGTCTAAACAACAACAGAAAAAGTGTACTGGAAAAGGTATACGATCTCCTCCACATGTGGAAACCATTAGAAGAAGAAATTCAGATGGGTGAATGGGTTAAAATTCAAGCCATCATCGGGATTCTCCCGAGGTCTTGGAGAGCAGCCAAGGCTATATTGACTGTTAGTGGTTCCGTGCTAGATCTTGCATCTGTCCTGAAATTGATCGAGATGGAAGAAGTTCGATCGGTGTCGATGTCGAAAGACACAAAGATGTCAGGACAAGCTGGCCAGAGAAAGAAGAAGAACAGGAACAAGGGAAAGAAACAACTGGTTGTCGACGATAAAATGTTGACTAAGCCTAAAGAGCGCAGTCTTAGACTGAGATAGTCTGCGGGAACTCTAGCCCATGCCGCATAGGCGATGGTGCAGGGTTCAGCAAATCGCACCCTAAAAAGGTACGCGATGTTGGTTATGTCATGGAAGCTTTAGTTTCCTCAACCGTCATGTTAACTGACTCAAATCCTTCTTGGATTCTTGATTCAGGCGCAACGGACCACATAGCCAACGAAAAAGGACTATTTGCCAAGTTTAGACGATTGTCGAAGGATTCTAACAGGATATACATTGGCAACAAATCACAAGTTGAAGTCATAGGAGTAGGGAACTGCAAGTTGTCTATGAACAATGGCAGGACCATACTTCTTGAAAATGTCCTTTTTGCTCTAAGAATCAGTAAAATGTTGTTTCTGTCTCCGCTCTTATGAATAATAACGTTTTATCATTTGAGAAAACCCTTGTTCGGATAAATAAAGGCAACGTCTTATATGGATATTGATGGATATACGCCCAATTTGAACCCGTTGACTTCCGAACCGTTGTATTTTTATCGTCCCATTTATGATTGCAAATCGAAACTTCAACACCGGACACTTCGCGAGAACATCAACGGCTCGGACGGGGCCGAAGCGCCCGTCCGACAAGAGGCGAACTCACCTAGGTGAGGTTGGGTGGCCACACCCGACCTCCCCTAGGGGAGATCGGGTCAGCCGACCCGATCTCCCCTAGGGGAGATCGGGTTGGCCAACCCGATCTCTCCTAGGAGAGATCGGGTCAGCCAACCCGATCTCTCCTAGGAGAGATCGGGTCAGCCAACCCGATCTCTCCTAGGAGAGATCGGGTTGGCCAACCCGATCTCTCCTAGGAGAGATCGGGTCGGCCAACCCGATCCCTCCTAGGAGGGATGGGGTTGGCCAACCCCACCCTCCCTAGGAGGGGTTGGGTGTCCTCACCCAACCCCTACCCTTGGGGGTCGGATTCCTCCCCCCCAAGGGTCCCGACACCATCCTCAGACGCCCATGCTCGGTCCACTCCGCCTACCTCCTCCGAATCCTAAAGTCTTAATTATATGCTTAAAGGTTAATTAATTGTGTTTAGAGGTTAACGATGTCATTAAGCCACCTTAATGACACCGTTGCCTATAAATACCCCACCTTCACAACTCATTGGAACATCTTGGCAAGTTGCACAATTTTGCTCTGACATCTCTCTAGCTTTATCTCTCTAAAATCGTACTGACTTAGGCATCGGAGAGGGTTCATCAGGCACCACCCCCCTCTGTGCCTGGTATTGCCCCTCTTGCAGGGTGGCAAGGAGAAGAGAACCAAGGAAGTCAGAAGGAGAGAAGGAAAGGAGGTCAGAAGGAGAGAAGGAAAGGAGGTCAGAAGGAGAGAAGGGAAGGAGGTCAGAAGGAGAGAAGGAAAGGAGGTCAGAAGGAGAGAAGAGAAGGACACATATCAGAACGACTACCCCAAGAGAGTATAAGGACAGGGATCAGAACGACTACCTCAAGGGAGTATAAGGCCATGGATCAGAACGACTAGTCCTAGGAGCACTGAACCCGACATTTCATTAGTGGGAGATAAATTCTAGATTGACGACCCGTTGACCTAGACTTTATAACCTAACACTTGGCGCCGTCCGTGGGCTTCGAACAGAAAGCCTGACAATCACGAGAGCGAAGACGAACAACTTAGTGTCTAGAAATAATCGCCCACCTGGGGCAATAGGCAAGAAAGACATCCTATACCTCCAGCAAGGCAGCCTAACCCAGAGAAACAGCCTGCACACCAGAGCCTCAGATAGCCCCACAGGCACCCCAGCCTAACAAGCAGGGAGGAGGCTTCCACAGCTCCAACTCCATTGACTAGGAAGCCACAGGGACAGGGGGGCAACAAGGAGTGCCATCCCAATACACGGCACCTCCACAGGGGTACTACTATGAGGCACAACCTCAAGGGTATCCATATGGAATAATGACTTAAAGGAACGACAATCGTGCCCGCACAACCAACATAAGGCCCGCATACTCGCAAGGAGCACAAACAGTGACTCCGAGGTTGATGAAAGCATTGGATGAGCTGCTAGCCTATTGAGAGACCCTGAGGAACAGACAGAGAAGGCAACACCAGCATGAAGGAGAAGAAGCTCATGAAGAGGAGAAAATCCCAACGGAAAAACGCCACTCGCACCCTCGAACAGGGCAGCGAGGAGAACAAAGGAGAGACAACCAAAGGCCACCCCCAAGGGGAAGGCAGCAACAGACACAGCAGGATGTCAGGGCATACACCCCTCTGGGGGCAGATAGACAGGCAAGACCTCCAAGGAGGCATGGATTCAACCAAGTACCCCAATAGGGACATACACCGCATTAAGGGAGGACATACATGCCAGACCAACAAGGATATAGGAGTTCCAACATCCACCCTGGCAATGTACACATACAGTCCGTATCACCACAGACATGCCTAAAGGACATACCAAGGAAAGCTCAAAGGGAGGGACATAGTCCCAACAACACAATAAAGCAACCACCTACCCATGATACAGCACGACAGGTCCAAACCCCTTGTGCATGACAACCCTTGGCACACGTCCTCCTAGGACAGAGGAGGAGTTGAAAAGACAAGGATTTGAACAGGGAACTAATAGAGTACCACACCACGTCAGCACATAGCTACTACAATGGGAAGTCTCATGGAGAGACATAGTAGAGTGAGACCGCACATAGCATACATGAAGGATACACCTCCACCTAGTCCGCCTTGCAAGGATGCGACCTCATATTCCTCAAGTGGAAGGAATACACACAGACTAATGGAGGAAGACAGTTACATTACCAAGGAAACAGGGGATATCAACACCCCCACTCCCATATCCTTCCCATATCCTCTTATTTAATTTAACTGCATAACAAGTCAACTCCCTAAAAGGGGTAGATTTTGATACTTGATATCAACATGTTTTCCAAGAATGACCATACCGGACGCCTCCGGGCTCCGTGATATATATGTACACAGGTGAACCACTAGAAGAATCAGTAAAAGGCCGTCGCCAATCAAGAGATGCACAAGCAACAGATTCCTCAATCCCAAAGACCACCTATAAGGTCAAGTTTCTGGGAAAGATCACAAGATGGAAGGCTCACTTACAAAAATAAGTTGAACACTCCCAACATCCTATAGAGGAACTACCATGAAGGTCACAAAGGATTACCCCTACTACAACCTTCCACCAAGCATCCTAGGGCCAAGCCCGTCAAAGAATCCCATCTGGCATTGGTATGCAAGGGGGGCACCAGTCACAACATGCCCTCCCCACAAACGCCCATTAGCACAAGAGGGGGTAGCCGCGAACACATCCCTCCAGAAATGGAAGAAACCATATCACATGGGTAACGCCCACCATCAAAGGCAAACACCTCCAGCGGATCTTTATGATTTCACAAAATAGCCAGGAGACACAACTACACTTAGAAAGCTCATCCAAGGTAATGGAATACACTTCCATCAAAAACCCTCAAGGACACCAAGCCTAGCAAAGGAAGAACGGTGACACCATCATCAAGATTTTAAAAAGGGATATGGAAAACATAGTATTTCCACACAATGATATGTTAGTCATAAGAGAGGGAATCACCAACTTTGACATGAAGAGAATCATAGTACATGAGGGGAGTCCGTCAGACATCTCCCATGACCAACCATTGATGATACTAGAGAAGAGTCAGGCATACCTAATACCAAAGGACCCCCTACTAGTAAAGGTGGTCAGAACATCAACACACCCATTAGGGACACGGCACTACAAATGAACCAGGAAAAGGATGGAACACATATCCTTACAAGTATCCTTACAAGTTTCCTTGCATTTATCCTTGCAAAAATTAACTCCATAGAAAAGAGGTCATCTGATAGATGACTATGTCTCTGTTCTCAAAATATGATCCTAACCCGGAGATCCTTGGACTCCGTACCATATATGTAATGAATAACATGTCCATCAGATACAGGTACACGAAGATTCAAGACAGCGCCATAAGGATTAGACGCATACCTCTACCAAGTACGACACATTGGAGTGTTCATAAACACTCCTTCGCCATCTCACAAGAAAGGAGGGCAACCAAGGATACAAGTCCTAATAGAATAAACATCGGTAGAAAATCCTGTCATTGAAGTCATGCACCAAGAGAGAAACTCTAGAGATGCAAGATTAGCAAAAGAGATAGTGCAACAACTAGAGTGTGAAAATGAGATACATCTCCTATCAAGAGCCTTAGGGCAGGATAATAGTTCTACAAGATCAACCAAAGAAGAGCTCAAAAGCTTGGGGAGTAAGGTTTCAAGATCGACCCTCATACTAGACGCACATCCCGATCAACCACCTTGTCTGCAAATGATAAGACATTTGACTCTGGCATCCCATCAAGAGGAGAACCACGATAAAAGGGACACTAGAAAAATATCCCGCCTCTAAGGCCATACGCCAAATACAGGATGAATGAAGGTTATGACAAAACAAAAAAGGAGGGACTTGTCAGCTCAACACACCTCAAACACGTATACGTACGCAACACAAATGCAGCCTCTAATGAAGCTATCCAGCAAGGAATAGCCAATACGGGGACAAACCCATAGAAAATCATGGAGCATCACCGGCGAACCTAAAGGAAAACGTCCTTTGTAGGTTCAAGTCCTAATTCAAAAGAAGTCTATAACCAAGATTCAAGGTGGGAGGAGCATGACCAGTGGAACACCCCCTAAGGGCATCGAAGAATACTCCAGTGTGAAGGAAAAGGCAAGGCACTCTAAGTGCCACAACACTCCAAGAAGATACAACCCGGTCAGACCCCCACACCCCCATGCACGAGCAAAGAGCATGGATCAGATTGAATAGTCTGAAACACGCCTACGAGATTAACAACTCAAGACACCATTCTATGAGAGAGCTCTTCAACCTACACAAGGAAAGGGGGGAAAAATTTACAAGCACCCCTAGGATACAGACACTGCCACATCCTAGTTATCAAGAGAATGAAATCCACCCCCACCCACCCAAAGTAAAAGCTCTTCCACCCAACCTCCAAAGACACATCCGACAAAGGCATCATTCAAACCATGCCTATGACTGAAACAAGCAAGCATGAGAAAGAGTAAATCCTACAAGGGACACTCATCGCATTCAAAGAGGCAGACAAGGGAGCCCCGAGCGTAAGGGGTACCCAACCAAGAAAATGAACGAGGGGCCTTCAACGGCCAAATATGAAAGGAGGTATGACCACCAAGCAACTTGGGGGGCACCAAACGAATAAGTGCTTGGTAGTCCACCTAAGTGTAAAAGAAGAGATTAGAGGCAGAAGATCACAATAACATGCAATACCACCTTTCCCAGAAAAGGTCACATAGGAGGAAAACATCTTCAACTTCCTATATGAACTCGCCCTAAGTTGGCAACACACAAACATCGCCCTCGAGAGGTGATCTCCCATACTGAAGGAAAAGCGTGATAGCATGCAATATCATAAAAGGAAAAGTCAAGCAAAGACTCGAAAAGCATACCAAAGTGCACCCTACATGAGAAAGGACACAAGGTAAGGTAATATTATGAGCCCTCCGGGAGCCTATCCCGCGAACAGATTTCGACGCCCCCAAGAGCGTATCTTGAGAGTAGTTTTTATACTACGATCTTCGACGCCCCCAAGAGCGTATCTTGAGAGTAGTGTTCATACTACGACCTTCGACGCCCCCAAGAGCGTATCTTGAGAGTAGTTTATACACTACGACCTTCGACGCACCAAGAGCGTATCTTGAGAGTGGTTTCCAAAAACTACGAATTTCGACGCCCCCAAGAGCGTATCTTGAGAGTAGTGTTCATACTACGACCTTCGACGCCCCCAAGAGCGTATCTTGAGAGTAGTTTATACACTACGACCTTCGACGCACCAAGAGCGTATCTTGAGAGTGGTTTCCAAAAACTACGAATTTCGACGCCCCCAGGAGCGTATCTTGAGGTAGATTTGCAACCTACCAGATTCGACGCCCCCAAGAGCGTATCTTGAGGTAGAAAAAACACTACCAGTTCGACGCCCCCAAGAGCGTATCTTGAGGTAGATTTCAAACTACCAGTTCGACGCCCACCAGGAGCGTATCTTTGGTCTAACCTGTGCCCTCCGGGAGCCTATCCTGTGAAACGTTAAGTGCCGTCCGAGAGCCTGTCTCGTGAACAGTTTGACACCCGTCAAGAAGGTATCGGTGGACTAACCTGTGCCCTCCGGGAGCCTATCCTGTGAAACGTTAAGTGCCGTCCGAGAGCCTGTCTCGTGAACAGATTTGACACCCGTCAAGAAGGTATCGGTGGACTAACCTGTGCCCTCCGGGAGCCTATCCTGTGAAACGTTAAGTGCCGTCCGAGAGCCTGTCTCGTGAACAGATTTCGACGCCCACCAAGAGCGTATCTTTGGTCTAACAGTACAACGTATACCGTGTAAGGGGTATCAGAAGAGATCATCACACCATGCTTAGAAGGATACCATGTTTAAGAGGGTACCATGTTTAGAAGGGTACCATGCTTAGAAGGATACCATGCTCGGAAGGGTAACATGAGAAAGAAATTTCTAAGTAAAGTAATGTGAAGAACAAGTAATGTTTTTTCTTGATGAGATAGCAGGTATGATGTGAAGGAAAGCACAAAAGAAAGAAAAAGAAAGGAAAGCATATTCAAAGGAGAAGTCCATGACCAAAGGATCATATACAGAAGCACAAGAGGTTATCATGAAAAGTAACGAGTTATACTACCACCCATATCACAAGTCAAGAGAAGTATCTCAAAGGAACCCAACACCACCAAGAAGGATAGCAAAGACATGAAATCCGAAGGTCAAAGCTCTCAAAATAAGCTCGGCCCATCAAGAAGAGAATTGCCTTACAAGTCACACAAATCAACCTCCGACAAATATTATTGTCATACATGTCGCCCTCGCGTGACCTATGCTCGTATCAGACTTGAACATCGTCAAGCACAACTCCATACATCGTGATGTGGCTATCATGTCCACATACACTGAAGTGGCTATCATGTCCACATACCTTGAGGTGGCTATCATGTCCACATACACTGAAGAGGCTATCATGTCCACATACCTTGAGGTGGCTATCATGTCCACATACACTGAAGAGGCTATCATGTCCACATACCTTGAGGTGGCTATCATGTCCACATACACTGAAGTGGCTATCATGTCCACATACCTTGAGGTGGCTATCACGTCCACATACCCTGAAGTGGCTATCATGTCCACACACTACAGAAGGGCTATCACTCCGACACATCACGAAGTGGCTATCACGTTCACATACCCCGAAGTGTTTATCACGGCAGCACATCATAAAACATCTGTCAAAGACATGCATTGTAAAGACACCATCCCGACCACGAACATCAAAAGGCTACGCCTAGCCTTAGGAGGAGGTTCAAGAAAAGGGAAAAACAACACCCTTCGTACGCTCATCAAAGGTAGGCACTTATATTTCAACCCAATGGGTGATACCAGGAAGGAGACGTCCTCATTATGAAGACAACCTCCATATCTCACGAAATCAACCATGAAGCAAAGAATCACGACAAGCACTATTGAGGGCATATAACAAAACGATCCCCACAACGATCACAACTACGATACTAGTAGAGACTAACTAAAGAGCAGTCTCCACCAAACTCCAAAGCAAGAATTCGCTATCTTAATCAGAGCCATGGCAAGAGAAAGGAACCTCAATGAAAGATGAAATAAACTTGAGGCTCGGCCCCTCGGCTGGGGGGCAGGGGATATAGAAGAGACATCAAGACCTATGATCACCCCATCGCCAGCCACAGGTTGTTTCTTTTTGTCAAACAAAGGGGGTGCCTCTTCAACCACTACCTCCTTACCATGGGAGGGAGTCAGCAAGGGGGCACTTGAAGGAGAGCCTCTCGCGGTTTCTTTCTCCTCGGCAGCCGAGGGCCCGACCTCAGAGTCAGGTTTCCGCGCCTTGGATTTAGATTGACTTGAACTCTCACCCACCACAAGAACCATTCGGTCACCAAGAAAGAACGCTCTAACAACAAAAAGGAAGCAGCATGAGAACAATCATAAGTATATCACAAAGAAAAAAGAAGGGAAAAAGAACGTACTGGAAGCATTAGCAGTCACCCCTGACTTAGAAAATTTCTTGGTCTGATAAGCAGAACTAGAGGGTCCTTCCTTCTCATCAAATTCAACGGTCTCCCTGTCTGAAGAAGAAAGCTTCCCAAAAGTGAGTCATCTATACAAGCAACCAACACAAAGATCAACCCTTACCCATGGAGGGGCGAGATACGCCTACTACGGGGGCAACCTTAACACCAAGGGAAGAGGGCGAACTTTTAGTTTCCCCAAATGGAGCAACGCTCCAGCACATCCGAAGGAAGGGTCAACCCTTAACACATGTCAATAGACCCCTTCGCTCGCGGCGGTAAGAAGAAAGCTTGTAAGCTTTATCACCCTCACTTTTATGGGGAACAAATTGCAGGGTAAAGGTCAAGAGCTATACACACGCTCCAACGAATGAAGGAAAAATGATACACATGCCGAAGGTCGAGGTTAATGGACATGCTCATGCTAGTACAAGGGAGGCGGAACATTATGTCCCATTGAGTGGCAGAGTCCCCACCCTCAGGTAAAGGAGAGGTCTATGCTCTCACCTTTGCATTTATGCTCATATTCATGATAACATCTACGGGTACGTCAATGTCATCACTCATGCTTATACTCACAACCCATCCATACATACATACATACATATTCATGCATACATTCATGACTACAATCGCAGCATGTCTCTACTCACTCCCATCCTTATGTTCCTACTTGCATGTATGCTAGTACACATCCTCATGTTCATGATATGTCCATGTTCACTCCTAGTTAACATCCTATAGGCATATTTTCTAGTATCCCATACTTAGAAAAAATTTTGGGCCAAAATTAAATTTTTCTCCACTTAGGCAAATCACGACATGAAATTGAAGCATGAATCACTTAGATGTATCAGTATTGCATTCCTATGCAAGCATGTATTTTTTGAGTATACGCCTGTAGCAAAGATAGATTTATTACTCCCACCTCAGACGGACGCGTGCTTAGGCACACGTTCGTGCTACTCTGACGTTTACAATTCCTCTATCTCATAAGGCAGGGGGCAGAGTCAGAGGCACGCATCCATGGGTAAGCAGACATTCAGACAAAGAAGGTAAAATCCCGGTTTCAAATTGCGCGTGTCATACCATCCTAAAATAGAGTCAATCAAGGGTTAGGCCATTGGTTGACTCGGGGGCATGTGATGGATATACGCCCAATTTGAACCCGTTGACTTCCGAACCGTTGTATTTTTATCGTCCCATTTATGATTGCAAATCGAAACTTCAACACCGGACACTTCGCGAGAACATCAACGGCTCGGACGGGGCCGAAGCGCCCGTCCGACAAGAGGCGAACTCACCTAGGTGAGGTTGGGTGGCCACACCCGACCTCCCCTAGGGGAGATCGGGTCAGCCGACCCGATCTCCCCTAGGGGAGATCGGGTTGGCCAACCCGATCTCTCCTAGGAGAGATCGGGTCAGCCAACCCGATCTCTCCTAGGAGAGATCGGGTCAGCCAACCCGATCTCTCCTAGGAGAGATCGGGTTGGCCAACCCGATCTCTCCTAGGAGAGATCGGGTCGGCCAACCCGATCCCTCCTAGGAGGGATGGGGTTGGCCAACCCCACCCTCCCTAGGAGGGGTTGGGTGTCCTCACCCAACCCCTACCCTTGGGGGTCGGATTCCTCCCCCCCAAGGGTCCCGACACCATCCTCAGACGCCCATGCTCGGTCCACTCCGCCTACCTCCTCCGAATCCTAAAGTCTTAATTATATGCTTAAAGGTTAATTAATTGTGTTTAGAGGTTAACGATGTCATTAAGCCACCTTAATGACACCGTTGCCTATAAATACCCCACCTTCACAACTCATTGGAACATCTTGGCAAGTTGCACAATTTTGCTCTGACATCTCTCTAGCTTTATCTCTCTAAAATCGTACTGACTTAGGCATCGGAGAGGGTTCATCAGGCACCACCCCCCTCTGTGCCTGGTATTGCCCCTCTTGCAGGGTGGCAAGGAGAAGAGAACCAAGGAAGTCAGAAGGAGAGAAGGAAAGGAGGTCAGAAGGAGAGAAGGAAAGGAGGTCAGAAGGAGAGAAGGGAAGGAGGTCAGAAGGAGAGAAGGAAAGGAGGTCAGAAGGAGAGAAGAGAAGGACACATATCAGAACGACTACCCCAAGAGAGTATAAGGACAGGGATCAGAACGACTACCTCAAGGGAGTATAAGGCCATGGATCAGAACGACTAGTCCTAGGAGCACTGAACCCGACATTTCATTAGTGGGAGATAAATTCTAGATTGACGACCCGTTGACCTAGACTTTATAACCTAACAGATATGCACTTTCCTCTAATGGTCTCATTATCATGGACTTGAATGGTAGTATAAATTCGAATAGAATGTATCCATTGTCTTCCAGGGAAGTAGAAACTGACCCGGCTGATGGCATGCGAGGCTCTGACATATAAGCTATGACAGGGCTCGGTCGTTAGCTCGACGAGGGATTCTACCCGGAACTAACAACGTGGTTAAGCACACTTGCCATGACTGTCTATCTGGAAAGTCAACCCACAAACCATTTGGCGAAGCACTACAAGCCGAGTACCCAATGCATCTGATTCATTCCGACGTATGTGGACCAATTAATGTAACCGCTAGGGGTGGTAAACGATACTTCATAACTTTCATTAACGACTTTACCCGTTATGGGTCTGCTCATCTGATTCCTCGTAAATACGAAGCTATAGATTGGTTTATAAGTTTTCTAAAGCTCGTAGGCAATCAGCGGGAGCGAAAGGTGAAAACCCTACGCACTGATAGAGGTGGAGAATATCTCTCTAATGAGTTCAATAAGTTGTGAAATGAAAGGGGAATTAATCGTCAAACGACAATCCCAAACACACCGCAACAAAATGGTGTGGCTGAACGTCGTAATCGAACACTCCTGGACATGGTCAAAACTATGATGTCGCAAGCACAACTACCAATCTCCTTTTGGGGAGACGCGTTGTTGACTGCCACTCACATAGTAAACCTGGTTCCGAGAAAGGCGGTAGAAACGACACCATTTGAGCTATGGACTTGTAGAGAGTTAGACCTTACCAGGTTGCGACCGTGGGTTATTCCGACATATACACATACAACTGATAGCCGTTTTGGCAATTTGTGACCCAGAGGACATAAGAGTATCTTCATAAGGTATTCAGAGAACTCTAAGGGTTATGTATTGTGTCAGCTCAAGAAAATGGTGGTGTGGTCGAACATGAGTCCAGAGACGTTACATTCCTTGAAGACGAATTTCCAACGCTTGGTGAAATCAAAACAGACGAAGTCTTGATCGAATTGGAGCAGGATAACGATTATAGTCGGGTCCCACTTACTTCGAGTGGGAGATTTGAGCCAGCAACGCAAGTGAATGAAATGGTAAATGATGATGGAGACATTTTCATAGTAAATCCAGTGAGAGGACACAATCCTACAGCACAAATCACCGTTGATGAAAGTGCGAATCAAGTTGAAGCTGATAATCATGTAGCCGGACCACTGGATGAAAATCCAATAATGCCACAACTACCCATTGTTCCCAGTGGGAGTGGATCATTCAACTTGGTTCCAGGTCCTAGTGATCAAGGAATTAATCTCGGAGGTAAAATCCTGAGACCGAAAGGTCTTCCAAGAAAAGTTGTAGGTCAAGGTTCTAACACTGCCCTTGTTCCCAGTGAGAGTGATGCTCTGATAGAAAGTATTATTCTGATTGGGAGAAACGTCCAGACTTTAGATGGGATAAACGAGCCTAGACGAAGTCAAAGGAATCGAACTTCTCCCAAGAAGTATCCCATCGAGAAGGGTGAGATATTCACCCTAACTTCTATTGACAAACCGGTAACAGTTCAACTAGCGTTGAAAGAACCTCAAGCGAAGGAATGGAGGAAGAGTTCACTTCAATGAAACCCAATTCGGTATGGTATTTAGTTGATTTACCTGCTAACTGCAGGGCCATAGGGGTTAAGTGGGTTCTGAAACTGAAACTCACTGCTGATGGAAATGTCAAGCGATACAAAACTCGACTAGTTGTGAAAGGATACACCCAGCTTCACGGAGTTGAATTTGATGAGACATACTCACCGACTGTGCGGTACACCACAGTTAGGGCAATCCTAGCCCTGGTCGCATGCCTTGATCTAGAGCTGCACCAAATGGATGTTAAGACCGCATTCCTCCACGGAAACCTGGAGGAATAGATCTATATGGAGCAACTGGAGGGCTTCATTACTCCTGGTAACGAACATAAAGTTTGTAAACTCCAAAGATCCATTTACGGTCTTAAAAAATCGTCTCGGCACGGTACCGCAGATTCCACGAGGAAATCGTTGGAAACGGATTCGTGAATTTCCACGAGGATCCATGTGTGTATACATAGACCTATAATTCTAAGTACGTCATCTTAAATTTATACGTGGATGACATACTCATTGCTGCGAACAATATGAATTTCATGCATGAATCAAAGTCCTGGTTTGGATTTGTATTTGAGAAGAAAGACATGGGAGAGGCTACGTACATCTTGGGCATTTAGATTGCTAGAGATCGCGCCACCCGGAGATTGTGTCTATCTCAGGAAGCCTACATCAACAAAACTGTTGAAAAGGTTTAGATTACAAGATGCCAAAACCGTGGAGACACCAGTAGTGCGCGTTGTCAAAACGTGACGGCCCGAAGAACCAGTAAGAGCGTGAACATATGAGGAGTGCATATTATTTAAGCATGTTCGGAAGTCTTATCTAAGCCATGCTCTGCACTCCTCCGGAGATCTGTTACGCTGTGGGCCTAAAAGAAAGATTCCAATTAGACCCTGGCTATCAACATTTAAAAGCTGTAAAGCGGATCATACGATATCTGAAA
Source organism: Clarkia xantiana subsp. parviflora (assembly GCA_036873135.1). NCBI lineage: Eukaryota > Viridiplantae > Streptophyta > Magnoliopsida > Myrtales > Onagraceae > Clarkia > Clarkia xantiana. The sequence goes on along the minus strand of JAPTYO010000001.1, from coordinate 13,124,454 downwards.
GGTACTGCTGACTACGTACTGTGCTATGAGGGTTGTAAATTAGAATTGATCAGATTCAGTGACGCCAACCATGGTGGCGATCCAGACGATCGTAAGTCCACCACAGGAGGAGTGTTTCCTCTTGCTAATGCCGCCATTTCATGGACGAGCAAGAAGCAATCCTGTGTCGCGCTGTCTACGATGGAATCAGAACTCGTTGCTCTCTCCAAATATGCACAGGAAGCGGTCTGGCTGAAAAGGCTTCTTACTGCACTGCTTGATGACGATGTCGGGAGTAAGCCTGTGAAGGTGTTCTCTGACTGTCAGCCAGTCATTACGGCAGTAAAGAATCCAAAGTATCATAGTAGGACTAAAAACATTGATGTTGAAATATAATTATGCTAGATCAATGGTTGAAGATAATATAATAACTTTAGAATACTCGCTCACTGATGACATGATAACGGATCTATTAACTAAACTATTACGCAAAGAGAGATTTGAAAAGCATGTTAAACTACTTGGATTGCGTAGGGTTTAAAAGTGGGCGTATATCTGTGATAACATTTTGATAATTGAAAGTTACATTTTTGATAAATGAGAGAACTGCAATTCGAGTTTATGATTCATCGACGTCATAATCTTTGATTACATTTGATTTTAAGGTCTATAAACTAAGTTGTAGGAGGACACAATCCTCTGCCTAAATTATGTCGAATGTGGGCCTTGGCTTGTCACACGGGCACGGGCGTCTTGTAGGAGAGGGGGACCTTTGCCGCAGCAAGACTGGCTAAGAACATGTTGGATAAACTTGGTTATGCAAAACGGTCATTTGGTTTCAGAGGAACACAACATGATCTTCATATTGCACATCGTCGGTGATGAACTCTGTTCGTCATTAACCACATTCCGGGCCAGATGAAAATCGTTGATAGCATCATTGACATATACCACACCGGACGAATCATATAGACGCGTGCTTCATACTACGCGTGCCATGTTCGACCACGGGGTCATGCTATGTTGTGCTAGGTAGAATCCTTGAGGTTCGGATGTGCACAAAATTCTTCACCTCGAGCGTGTGATTGATCCCGGGAGCCTTATGAAGAGGCACCCGAAGTATCCTCATGGACGCAGAACTCATATCTAAGGTCCGGCTCAATGTTTGCTTCCCGGCGTACGAGCGTAGCGCCAAATAAAAAGGCCAAGTGACCACGTCTTTGGAAACCGGTTGGGTTTGACTAAGGGTATGAGTGATTGGGATGGTCAAGCTCACCTGTAATTCACCGACTCTTGTATTCACTAGGTGGCCACCAACCGGATATTAGTTGAAGGTTGTAAATACTTGTACGGATGCCTCGTAGAAGTATTCCTATGTGGAAACTAGGCAATTGGAGAATTAAAAGTTGACCTAGGATACAACGCGATACAATTTGGTGTTTTTAACAGGTTGATTTGAGATAGGGAATCAACGTTCCGCGGGCTCTACAACACTCCTAACAGATGAGTAGCACGATGCCCGTCGTATCCTCCGTTCGCACGGCAAAACTCGTATGAACTATTCGGAAGTAGGGGCAAGGTTAGAAAAGTGAAATGTTGATGCGATTTGAAAAACAATACATTAACAGGCACCCTCGCATTCCGGCGAGTGGAAGCTGTTAGCATATGGTAATTGGGCGTCGTAAATGGAAGCCCATCAATATGTGTATGTTACCTATGAAATTGGGTAAATGTCACATTATGGAAATTGGGCTTGACCCAAATCCCAATTGACATGAGAGGCCCAAAATTGGGCCTCCATTATACAACATAGGCCGGCCGAAATTAGGAGAGGGCAAAGTGGACTTTTGTCCACTTTGTTCCTCCTATAAATAGGGAGTGTTAGGGATTTTATTAGGGTAATTCACAATTCCTCTTTGGTGGTGATTTGAGATAAAGCCCTCCTCCCTAATACTTACCTACTTCGGTCGAACCTTGCACAACATCAAGGGTATACCAATTTGCTTTGAGCAAACACTCCGGAGATCTGTCCCCGCCAAGAATCGATCAGAGGCTTTGTTGTGGAGACTATACTGCTTAGGGCTTCCTTAAGAAGAACCTCTACGGGTTCCTTCTGGTGGATCGAGAACTCCCTCAACAAGATCTTGGGACTACGGAAAAGGTTTAAGGTATGTGCACATCTTCCGCTGCGTAATAGTGATTACTAGCATGTACCTTTTTTATGTTTCCGTAGTATATAGCCTCGTAATCCAACAACAGAAACCCTCCCAAGAGGGTAGCCGCCGTATAAAGTCGGTATTTTCTCCCTATAAATAGGAGAACACATTTATTACCTAGATAGACTCATATACTTCTTACAGTATTACTTTCATATTCCCTTACTGACTTAAGTTTCATAGTGGAATCAGGAGAAAATCCCCAGCCCTTTTTAAGGTTAACGCCTTCAACACTCCAAGATAGAAACCTTAGAGAGTTAATCAAGGCGACACCTCGAAGTCCATCTCCTGAAGCACGGGCCACGTCAACTTGATCCCAACAGGTGTGAGGTAACTATGCCTATTTTTTCGTTAAATCCGACGTAAATCGATCATGATACAATATTACATTGATCAATGAATCAGGAATCCCGCTGTAGGTAATCGCAAGTTTTCTTGTAGTTCCAACGACTCGAGATGATTCGAAGGGGTCAGTAATAAAACTGACCCTTTATAATAAACTTTGGCGCCGTAAACATAAGACAATTCGAAAGGAATCACTAATAAAATAGAACATTAAAATGAATAAATATCGATGCAATCAACATGAGACGATTCGAAAGGATCAATAGTAAAACTGATCCTTAAAATGAATAAACGCTGACGCAATCAACACGAGACGATTTGTAAGGATCAGTAATAAAAATGACCCTTAAAGTGAACAAACGTCGATCCCATCAACACGAGATGAATCAAAGGGACCAGTAATAAAACTAACTGTTAATACGAATACATGTCGACGCCATCAACACGAGACGATTCGAAGGGACCAATAATAAAATTGACCATTAAAACGAATAACCTTCAACGCAATCAACACAATTTCGAAGGTATCAGTAATAAAGTGACCCTGAAAATGAATTAATGTCGGCGCAATCAACATGAGATGATTCGAAGTGATTGGTAATAAAACTAGCTCTTAAAATGTATAAACGTCGGCGCCATCAACACGAGACGATTTAAAGGCATCAGTAATAGAACCAACGGTTAAAACAAATAAATTTTAGTGACATCAACACGAGACAATTCGAAAGGGATCAGCAATAAACTCGACCCTTAAAACGAATAAACGTCATCGTCATCGACACGAGGCGATTCGAAGGAATCGGTGGTAAAACTTGTCCTTATAACTAATAAAACTAGCCGCCAACTACGAAGGAAGTTAAAACTTCACGACCAATTTCTTGAAAAAAAAATAGACAAGAAGGAACTTAACACATGTCGTCTCCTAAAAATGTCAACAAAGAACGTCTCGGGGGCAAGTGTTGGGATCTCTACAAAAACGAAATACTCGAGCACTAGGAATACATACATCTGAAGCTACCAAAAAAAACCTCTTAGAAAAGATAGAGGCATTGCCCAATATTCAAAAAATAAGCTATTCTCTAAAACTGGCACAAGGTAAGAGGTAGCGGTACCTACGATGGAGTGGCATCAAACATAAGGAAGAGGACCTGACAACCTTCTTGTCACCTGCCGAGGAGAAACTATTCCTCCTAAGGAAGAAGAGGTGGTAAACTACTTGTCACCTATTGAGGGTAAAGCCTTCCTCCTATGGATTAGGAGGTGCGACATGTTTGTCACACACTGATCAGAAACCTTTCCTCCTTAGGAAGAGCGGGGGGTGACCTGCTTGTCACCTGCCGAGGAGAATCCCTTCCTCCCAAGTAAGAACATGTGGTGACCTGATTATCTCCTACTAAGGAGAACCAATTCAACCTAAGGAATAAGAGGTGGTAACCTACTTGTCATTACTGACCAATAGCCCCTATCCCCACCAATGAGAAAAAGGTGGCTACCGCCCCTGTTAACCACTCACAAAAGAAGAATGCCGCCCATATAGGACAGTTTAAAGGCACCTATAAATAGTTAAAATATTTTACATTCATTTCGGGAACTCCCAATATTTGTCCACCACTATACTAAATTAAGCTTCGGGGTGGAATCGTGGGGCACAATCCCACATTTCCCCTCTTTCGGGTCCCGACCTAAGGAAAAACCAACGAGATCAAGCAGCTTCAGACTCATCAGTTTCGAACAAGGAGCAGACATCTAAAAGCCAGACTTTAAGATCCAATAGAGCTCACCATGCTAAAGACCCCGGTTACAACCTGTTAAGACGGTGCCTCAGGTTGACGAGTTTCCAATCCGAATGACACCTCTCACGGGTATTTCGCTCTTCTTTCTGATCCGCTTAGCTTGTCGATGTGATCCGTTCCTCCGCTCCTCGCAATCCTGACCAATGGGCAGTACCGAGCACGGAGAGGGGGGGGGGGGTGGTGCTCGGTGAACCCTCTCTGATGCCTAAGTATGTTCGAGCTCTTTAGAGAGAGAAAAAACTAGAGAGAAGGCAGAGCTAAAACGTGCAAAGATGTAAACTTGTCCAAATGAATAGAACTTGAGAAGTATATATAGGCTACGGGGCAATTAAGGTGGCTTAATTACACCGTTAATCCCTAAACATACTTAATTGACACATAAAAGCAGGATTAACCCTTTAAAAGCATGGAGAGGTGGGTGAAAAAGTCTAAGTACGAGTCGAGTAAAATGGATGTCGGGACCCACGGGGTCGGACGGAAAATTCGACCCCTAAGGCCTAGGATCTGGTCAGCTTGCCCGGCCTCTCTTGGGAGAGGCTGGGTCAGCTGACCCGATCCCTCCTAGGAGAGATCGGATGAGGCCACCCGATCCCTCCTATGAGAGATCGGGTTGACCCACCTGATCACTCCTAGGAGAGATTGGGTTGGTCCACCCGATCTCTGCTACAAGAGATCAGGCCGGCTAGCCCGATCTTACCTAGGTGAGACCAATGGACCGGTCCGGACGAATATTTTGGCTCGTTCGGGCCGTTCGCGTTGTGAGTGAAGTGCTCGGGTCCAAGTTTCGATTTATAATCGTAAGCGGGGTGATTAAAATAAGACAATCTAAAGGGAGACGGGTTCAAATTGGGCGTATATCCATCACATGCCCCCGAGTCAACCGATGGCTTAACACTTGATTGACTCTATTTTACGATGGGATGATACACACAATTTGAAACCATGTTGTTACCTCTTGACGAATCCTTTGCCTGTCTGTAGGCGCCTTTTCCGGGCCTTATCCTCAATTTAACAAAATAGAGGAAGAATAAAAGTTAGAGCAAAAGGGGACGCGCCTAGACACGTGTCCGAAAAATGTGGATATAAAAATATGATCTTCTCTTCTATATGTTTTAAAAACATGTACATGCGTGGGGATGTAATGCAATCATGAGTATGGACTAATGCAATCTAATTTCGTGTCATCATATTCAATACGTGATCATGTGGGGTGAATCATGTTCGTGAAAAAATATTTAGACCGGGTCAAAAAATTTCTAAGTATGGGAAATTGAGATATATGCACATGAGAAATGCTAATTTGAGTGAACATGGATATATCATGAGCATGAAGATGTGTACTAGCATACATGCAATTAAAAACTCAAGTATGGGAACGGGTGTAGACATGCCATGATTTGTGGACATGACTGTGTGCATACAGGAATATATGACCACCATGTACGATGATGTCTAGGTGTTTGGACACATAGGAGTGTGCATGTGGGCATGGACGGGAGCGTAAGTATAAACATGTATGTATGCATGGACAAGTCGTGAACATAAGCGTGAGTGATGGCATTGGTGCACTTGTAGATGTAAATCATAAATATGAATATAGGTGTAAGAGTGAGATAGACCCCCTTTTATCCGAGAGTGCTAGCTCTGTCACTTGATGGGACTCATCGTTCTGCCTCCCTTGTATTAGTACGAGCATTTTCTTTAATACTCGACTTTTCACAGGTTTGACATTTTCCTTCATTTGCTGGAGCGTGTGTATGGCTCTTGACCATTGTCCTGCAATTCGTTTTACATAAAAGTGGGGGTGAAAACGCTTACAAGCTTTTCTTCTTACCTGCCGCGTGCGGAGAGGTTTATTGGCATATGTTAAGGATTGCCCCTTCCTTCGGATGTGTCTAAGCGTCGTTTCTTTTGGGGAAGCGAAAAGTTCTCCTTCTTTGTAGTGCTTTGGGGTTTGTTCCTTTTGGCGGTGTATCTCGCCCTTTGATGGTCGGATCTCTTGGGTGTCGGTTTTGCCCTCGTAGCTTGATATTGAGGTTGCCCCCGTAATGGGCGTATCCCGCCCTTCCATGAGTAAGGGTCGACCTTTGCGTCGGACGGATGGCTGGTCCACCTTTGGGGAGTTTTCTCCTTTGGACAAGGAGACCATGAAGATCATTTATCAAAGCAACGGGATCAAATCTCATTGTCTTGTGTCTTGGGTGTCCGAGGTGCACCTGTATGAGGCGGGGATTCTATTGACCCTTCCTTTCATGACTCTAGTATGTCATTAATCCTCTTGTTTTCATTCATCTTTTGTTTCCCCCTTGTAGGTTGGTTTCATGGAAAAACGTATAATGTGCAGGCGTAGCATTTCGAACGCACCGTTGATTTGAATAAGAAGAAGGTACCCTCTGGCTCTGCTTCTGAGGTCAAAATATCTTCTAAGTCCGGGAAGGCTGCAGAGGCTTCTAGTATGATCTTTTTCTTTTCTCTTTCCCATATGATATACTTATGAATGTTCTCATGTGATGGGTTTCGATATAGCCGTTAGGCCCATAAACGACGAGTAAACGGTGAAGTAGGCCCACTGGGCTCCAAAAGAGGCCTAGAGGGCCAATATGAGGGGTCCCGACAAGGTCGGTCCCGACATATGAGCTGGACGCTCGCGATTGAATGCCTTTGAGTAGGCCTCGATGAAACGCCTTTGAGTAGGCCCCGATGAAATGCCTTTGAGTATGCCCCAATGTTGAATCCCTGAGGATGTTGGCCCTGTCCCGATGACGAGGGGCCCCGAGCGGTGACCAAAGGAGATAACTCTGGAGTCCCCGACATCCTTCGGGACTCGCCACCAGAGGATGAGGCCGAGAAACACGCCCACTATCAGCGTAGTGGGGAAGTGGCCTGAAAAGACGGAACGTGAGCAAGTGGCCGAGATAAATGGAACATGGGCTAACTGCCCCTAGCAGTTATCGCGACAGGTAACTGGGGTAACTCCTCCCCTATATAAAGGAAGGAATTACCTCAGGATACATACACTTATTGATATACACTGATACTTGCCTACATCGAGATACTCATTTAAGCATCGGAGAGGGATTATGGGTCACCGCCCGGTCTATCCCTTTTTGCAGGATTACTTGGAGCAAAGGAGTTCGGACTACCGTCAAGAACGTGCCGGAGTTCCAACCGTGATCCAACATTGGCGCCGTCTGTGGGAACGTAACAAAAAGCAAAGATAGCTTCTACCCGATCGATGGCTGGCAAGCAAAAGAAGAAACAAGGGCAATCTGGCGGTTCCCGCCATCCTGCTGGAACTCTGAATTCAGGGCTGCCGGAGCGCAGTGTTGATCGTGATGATCCTCCCCCTGCTGGTTCCCAAACAGGGGGGCATCATGACGATCACGAGGATTCCGTTCGAAACTCGTTGGAGGACGGGGAAGAGATCCCGAGGAGGGACCAGGATGCTCCTACAAAGGTGGACTTGGCGAAGGCTGTGATGGATGCCATGCCGATATTCCTGGAGACTACGGAGGCTCTCCTGGACCGAAGTGAGGCTGCCAAGAAGAAGGGGGAAGAGTTGCCTCCGCCTCCCCCGAGGGAGAATCGGAACGGGCAGGAGGCCCAATCCGAGCATCAGGACAAGGGCAAGGAGCCCGCTCAGTCGGAGCAGTTCGTTATTGATGGGCCTGGACCGGTGCAGCATAGGACCATCCCTCTTAACGGTCCTATCACCCCCGACCAGGTGGTGAAGATCGTGAACATCTGTATGGGGGACCAGAAGAAGATGATGTCGGAGCTGAGGGATCGATCCACTCATCCCTTTGTCCCCCGATTGGTGAACACCCTTGTCCCGCCAGGACTTGGTATCCAGACAATCAAGGAGTATGATGGCGAGGGAGATCCAGTTCGCCAAGTCCAGAAGCATGTTATGGCTTGTCTAGGCAGAGCCCCGGTTGATGATATAGTGTGCGCTCTGTTCCCAGCCACACTTGGTGAGAGGGCCCGAGGGCCCTGACGTGGTTCTTCAGGCTTCCTCCAGGGTGCATCTCTACCTGGACCCAGATGCATGATCGTTTCATCCAGCAGTACCAGGGCCGTCGACGTCTCCTGAAAAGCGCGAGGTCCCTGGCTGAGGTGGTACAGAGGCCCGATGAGTCGCTGGCGCATTATTATCAGAGGTACACTTCCAGCGTGGCCGAGATTGATGAGGAGATATCGGAGGGAGAGACCATCTGCACCTTTATTCGGAACCTGACAGCACCATATGGTTCCGACCTGATGCACAGCGTGGCTGAGAGGGCTGTGTGGAACATGGAGGCGCTGCAGAAGAGGGTGAAGCAGCAAATCGATGTACAGGAGTCGAAGATAGCTGCCGGAGAGCTCGACCCTCCGAAATCGAACAAGGGGACGCAGTCGTTCAAGCCCTCGGACGATCGCAGGAGGAAAGATAAACCCGAGAGCAGTCGGGGTCGAGGCCGTCCCGATCGGAGGGAAGACAAGCGTCCCTCGAAGTCGGACAAACGGGAGGACCGTTACACTCCTCTCATTTGCTCCATGGGTGCTGTGTTGGCGGTGATGGATCGACAGGGTATCACCAGGTACCCCCCGAAGAAGGATGGAGAGTTCATGGGAGCCCGCACCGATCGTTATTGTCGTTTCGATCGCGCCAGCGGTCACGACACTAACCACTGTCGGGAGTTGAAGAAGGAGATTGAGAAGCTGATCCAGAAGGGGAAGCTCAAGGAATTTGTGGCTAGGCGACGGAGCCGATCCCGTTCCCGGTCCCGATCGCGGTCCCGTTCCCGATCCCGCGATTGGTCCCCGAAGAAGGAGAAGCCTGAGTCTTCCAATACCCGCAAGGAGAAGCGGAGGACCATTAATGTGATCCATGGGGGATTTTCTACAGGAGGTGATACCACGGCATCTCGAAAGGTCTATGCTTCTCGAATTCCTGTTGCTGTGGTGCTGGGCAAGAGGGCCCGAACTTGGACTCCGAAGGAAGAGATGGTGATTTCCTTCTCATCGGAGGACCTGATAGGTGTGGAGACCCCGCACGATGATGCTTTGGTCGTGACCCTGAACGTGGTTGGGTACGAGATGAAGCGAATCTTGATTGATAGAGGGAGCTCCTCCGATATTTTGTTCATGGACGCGCTGGAGGCCATGGGAAAAACCAAGAAGGATCTGAAGCATGCGGACTTCCCGATTGTCGGATTTTCTGGCTCTACTTCTTACCCGGTGGGGTTGATTACCTTACCGGTCGAGTTCGGTAGCGGTTGGAAGTCGGAGAAGAGGGACGTGGAGTTCGTGGTGGTCGAATCTGCGGGGACTTACAATGCAATTATCGGGAGGACCATCATCAACCCGATGGGGGCAACTGCCTCAACTGTCCATCAGAAGATGAAGTTTCCAACCGACCACGGAGTCGGGGAGGTCAAGGGCGATCAGGTGGCCTCCAGGAAGTGCTATGGCAATGCCACTCGAAGGAGGAATCGGGAGGCTATGACTATTTTCCAGACTGATGCCGATCCCATAGAGGAGTTTGGGTGTCCCGCCCCGATGGAGGATTTGAAGGAGGTCGAGATTGATGGACCTCAGAGGAAGGTGAAGATCGGGTTCGCTCTGACTGAGGAGAAGGCCCAAGAACTGATTGATTTGCTGAAGGAGTTCAAGGAGCTGTTCGCCTGGTCCCCGAGTGACATGCCAGGAATCAGCCCCGATGTGATTACTGTTAGGTTATAAAGTCTAGGTCAACGGGTCGTCAATCTAGAATTTATCTCCCACTAATGAAATGTCGGGTTCAGTGCTCCTAGGACTAGTCGTTCTGATCCATGGCCTTATACTCCCTTGAGGTAGTCGTTCTGATCCCTGCCCTTATACTCTTTTGGGGTAGTCGTTCTGATATGTGTCCTTCTCTTCTCTCCTTCTGACCTCCTTTCCTTCTCTCCTTCTGACCTCCTTCCCTTCTCTCCTTCTGACCTCCTTTCCTTCTCTCCTTCTGACCTCCTTTCCTTCTCTCCTTCTGACTTCCTTGGTTCTCTTCTCCTTGCCACCCTGCAAGAGGGGCAATACCAGGCACAGAGGGGGGGTGGTGCCTGATGAACCCTCTCCGATGCCTAAGTCAGTACGATTTTAGAGAGATAAAGCTAGAGAGATGTCAGAGCAAAATTGTGCAACTTGCCAAGATATGTAAATGAGTTGTGAAGGTGGGGTATTTATAGGCAACGGTGTCATTAAGGTGGCTTAATGACATCGTTAACCTCTAAACACAATTAATTAACCTTTAAGCATATAATTAAGACTTTAGGATTCGGAGGAGGTAGGCGGAGTGGACCGAGCATGGGCGTCTGAGGATGGTGTCGGGACCCTTGGGGGGGAGGAGTCCGACCCCCAAGGGTAGGGGTTGGGTGAGGACACCCAACCCCTCCTAGGGAGGGTGGGGTTGGCCAACCCCATCCCTCCTAGGAGGGATCGGGTTGGCCGACCCGATCTCTCCTAGGAGAGATCGGGTTGGCCAACCCGATCTCTCCTAGGAGAGATCGGGTTGGCTGACCCGATCTCTCCTAGGAGAGATCGGGTTGGCCAACCCGATCTCCCCTAGGGGAGATCGGGTCGGCTGACCCGATCTCCCCTAGGGGAGGTCGGGTGTGGCCACCCAACCTCACCTAGGTGAGTTCGCCTCTTGTCGGACGGGCGCTTCGGCCCCGTCCGAGCCGTTGATGTTCTCGCGAAGTGTCCGGGTTGAAGTTTCGATTTACAATTGGCGATGGGACGATAAAAATGTAACGGTTCGGAAGTCAACGGGTTCAAATTGGGCGTATATCCATCACATGCCCCCGAGTCAACCAATGGCCTAACCCTTGATTGACTCTATTTTAGGATGGTATGACACGCGCAATTTGAAACCGGGGTTTTACCTTCTTTGTCTGAATGCTTGCTTACCCATGGAGGCGTGTCTCTGACCCTGCTCCCTGTCTTATGAGATAGAGGAATTGTAAACGTCAGAGTAGTACGGACGTGTGCCTAGGCACGTGTCCGTCTGAGGTGGAAGTAATAAACCTATCTTTGCCGCAGGCGTACACTCAAAGAATACATGTTCACATAGGAATGCAATATGAATGCAACTAAGTGACTTATGCTTCAATTTCATGCCGGGATAAGTCTAAGTGAAGAAAAATTTCAATTTTGGTCCAAAATTTTTCTAAGTATGGGATACTAGAAAATATGCCTATAGGATGTTAACTAGGAGTGAACATGGACATATCATGAACATGAGGATGTGTACTAGCATACATGCAAGTAGGAACATAAGGATGGGAGTGAGTAGAGACATGATGCGATTGTAGTCATGAATGTATGCATGAATACATGGCGGCCACGTGCATGGACGTCTAAATGTTTGAACACGCGGGAGTGTGTATGTGGGCATGCATATGAGTGCAAGCATGAACATGTATGTATGTATGGATGGGTTGTGAGTATAAGCATGAGTGATGACATTGATGTACCTGCAGATGTTAATCATGAATATGAGCATAAGTGCAAAGGTGAGAGCATAGACCTCTCCTTTACTTGAGGGTGGAAACTCTGCCACTCAATGGGACACAACGTTCCGCCTCCCTCGTACTAGCGTGAGCATTGTCCATTATTCTCGACCTTCGGCATGTGTAACATTTTTCCTTCATTCGTTGGAGCGTGTGTATAGCTCTTGACCTTTACCCTGCAACTTGTTCCCCATAAAAGTAAGGGTGAAAAATCTTACAAGCTTTCTTCTTACCGCCGCGAGCGAAGGGGTCTATTGACATGTGTTAAGGGTTGACCCTTCCTTCGGATGTGCTGGAGCGTTGCTCCATTTGGGGAAACTAAAAGTTCGCCCTCTTCCCTTGGTGTTAAGGTTGCCCCCGTAGTAGGCGTATCTCGCCCCTCCATGAGTAAGGGTCGATCTTTGCGTTGGTTGCTCGTATAGATGACTCACCTTTTGAGAAGCTTTCTTCTTCAGACAGGGAGACCTTGAAGATCGTTTTCCAAGGTAGTCAGACCAAATCTGACCGTCCGTTGAATCAGATGAGAGGGAAGGACCCTCTAGTTCTGCTTATCAGGCCTAGAAATTTTCTAAGTCAGGGGTGGCTTCTAATGCTTCCAGTATGTTCTTTTTCCCTTCTTTTTTCTTTGTGATATACTTATGATTGTTCTCATGCTGCTTCCTTTTTGTTGTTAGAGCGTTCTTTCTTGGTGACCGAATGGTTCTTGTGGTGGGTGAGAGTTCAAGTCAATCTAAATTCGAGGCGCGGAAACCTGATTCTGAGGTCGGGCCCTCGGCTGCCGAGGAGAAAGAAACCGCGAGAGGCTCTCCTTCAAGTGCCCCCTTGCTGACTCCCTCCCATGGTAAGGAGGTAGTGGTTGAAGAGGCACCCCCTTTGCTTGACAAAAAGAAACAACCTGTGACTGGCGATGGGGTGATCATAGGTCTTGATGTCTCTTCTCTATCCCCTGCCCCCCAGCCGAGGGGCCGAGTCTCAAGTTTATTTCATCTTCATATGGATTTGACGACTTTTGAAGGTGTCTTTGTCTTTCCTATGGGTTATGTTATTAACCCCTGCGTTGAAGATTTTTCTTTTGGTGACGGGTGTGATCATCATCCTACATTGAGGTTCCCCTCTCTTGCCATGGCTCTGATTAAGATAGCAAATTCTTGCTTTGGAGTTTGGTGGAGACTGCTCTTGAATTAGCCTCTACTAGTGTCGTAGTTGTGATCGTTGTGGGGATCGTTTTGTTATATGCCCTCAATAGTGCTTGTCGTGATTCTTTGCTTCATGGTTGATTTCGTGAGATATGGAGGTTGTCTTCATATAAGTCCCTACCTTTGATGAGCGTATGAAGGGTGTTGTTTTTCCTTTTTCTTGAACCTCCTCCTAAGGCTAGGCGTAGCCTTTTGATGTTCGTGGTCGGGATAGTGTCTTTACAATGCATGTCTTTGACAGATGTTTTATGATGTGCTGCCATGATAATCACTTCGAGGTATGTGGACATGATAGCCACTTCCTGATGTGTCGGAGTGATAGCCCTTCTGTAGTGTGTGGACATGATAGCCAGTTCAGGGTATGTGGACATAATAGCCACATCAAGGTATGTGGACATGATAGCCACTTCAAGATATGTGGACATGATAGCCACTTCAGGGTATGTGGACATGATAGCCACTTCAGGATATGTGGACATGATAGCCACTTCAAGGTGTGTGGACATGATAGCCACTTCAAGATATGTGGACATGATAGCCACTTCAGTGTATGTGGACATGATAGCCACTTCAAGATATGTGGACATGATAGCCACTTCAGTGTATGTGGACATGATAGCCACATCACGATGTATGGAGTTGTGCTTTAGTATTCCTTTCTCGTTGGAGAGCCTTTATTGTTATAGCTGTCCTATGTTTAGGCTATGTTTGTTGGGTTAGGTCCCGATGTCTCGTCTTGTCGGATGTTGTATCCTTTATGCTCTTTAGATGTCTCCTTCATGAGTTGTGCTTGACGATGTTCAAGTCTGATACGAGCATAGGTCACGCGAGGGCGGCATGTATGACAATAATATTTGTCGGAGGTTGATTTGTGTGACTTGTAAGGCAATTCTCTTCTTGATGGGTCGAGCTTATTTTGAGAGCTTTGACCTTGGGATTTCATGTCTTTGCTATCCTTCTTGGTGGTGTTGGGTTCCTTTGAGATACTTCTCTTGACTTGTGATATGGGTGGTAGTATAACTCGTTACTTTTCATGATAACCTCTTGTGCTTCTGTATATGATCCTTTGGTCATGGACTCTTCTCTTGGTGTGTTTTCCTTTCTTTATCTTTCTTTTGTGCTTTCCTTTACATCATACCTGCTATCTCATCAAGAAAAAACATTATGTGTTCTTCCCATTACTTTACTTAGAAATTTCTTTCTCATGGTATCCTTCTGAGCATGGTATCCTTCTAAGCATGGTATCCTTCTAAGCATGGTATCCTTCTAAGCATGGTATCCTTCTAAGCATGGTGTGATGATCTCTTCTGATACCCATTACACGGTATACGTTGTACTGTTAGACCAAAGATACGCTCTTGGTGGGCGTCGAAATCTGTTCACGAGACAGGCTCTCGGACGGCACTTAACGTTTCACAGGATAGGCTCCCGGAGGGCACAGGTTAGTCCACCGATACCTTCTTGACGGGTGTCAAACTATTCACGAGACAGGCTCTCGGACGGCACTTAACGTTTCACAGGATAGGCTCCCGGAGGGCACAGGTTAGTCCACCGATACCTTCTTGACGGGTGTCAAACTGTTCACGAGACAGGCTCTCGGACGGCACTTAACGTTTCACAGGATAGGCTCCCGGAGGGCACAGGTTAGACCAAAGATACGCTCCTGGTGGGCGTCGAACTGGTAGTTTGAAATCTACCTCAAGATACGCTCTTGGGGGCGTCGAACTGGTAGTGTTTTTTCTACCTCAAGATACGCTCTTGGGGGCGTCGAATCTGGTAGGTTGCAAATCTACCTCAAGATACGCTCTTGGGGGCGTCGAATTCGTAGTTTTTGGAAACCACTCTCAAGATACGCTCTTGGTGCGTCGAAGGTCGTAGTGTATAAACTACTCTCAAGATACGCTCTTGGGGGCGTCGAAGGTCGTAGTATGAACACTACTCTCAAGATACGCTCTTGGGGGCGTCGAAATTCGTAGTTTTTGGAAACCACTCTCAAGATACGCTCTTGGTGCGTCGAAGGTCGTAGTGTATAAACTACTCTCAAGATACGCTCTTGGGGGCGTCGAAGGTCGTAGTATGAACACTACTCTCAAGATACGCTCTTGGGGGCGTCGAAATTCGTAGTTTTTGGAAACCACTCTCAAGATACGCTCTTGGTGCGTCGAAGGTCGTAGTGTATAAACTACTCTCAAGATACGCTCTTGGGGGCGTCGAAGGTCGTAGTATGAACACTACTCTCAAGATACGCTCTTGGGGCGTCGAATGTCGTAGTATATAAACTACTCTCAAGATACGCTCTTGGGGGCGTCGAAATCTGTTCGCGGGATAGGCTCCCGGAGGGCTCATAATATTACCTTACCTTGTGTCCTTTCTCATGTAGGGTGCATCTTTGGTATGCTTTTCGAGTCTTTGCTTGACTTTTCCTTTTATGATATTGCATGCTATCACGCTTTTCCTTCAGTATGGGAGATCACCTCTCGAGGGCGATGTTTGTGTGTTGCCAACTTAGGGCGAGTTCATATAGGAAGTTGAAGATGTTTTCCTCCTATGTGACCTTTTCTGGGAAAGGTGGTATTGCATGTTATTGTGATCTTCTGCCTCTAATCTCTTCTTTTACACTTAGGTGGACTACCAAGCACTTATTCGTTTGGTGCCACCCAAGTTGCTTGGTGGTCATACCTCCTTTCATATTTGGCCGTTGAAGGCCCCTCGTTCATTTTCTTGGTTGGGTACCCCTTACGCTCGGGGCTCCCTTGTCTGCCTCTTTGAATGCGATGAGTGTCCCTTGTAGGATCTACTCTTTCTCATGCTTGCTTGTTTCAGTCACAGGCATGGTCTAAATGATGCCTTTGTCGGATGTGTCTTTGGAGGTTGGGTGGAAGGGCTTTTGCTTTGGGTGGGTGGTGGTGGATTTCATTCTCTTGGTAACTAGGATGTGGCAATGTCTGTATCCTAGGGGGGCTTGTAAATTTTTTCCCCCCTTTCCTTGTGTAGGTTGAAGAGCTCTCTCATAGAATGGTGTCTTGAGTTGTTAATCTCGTAGGTGTGTTTCAGACTAGTCAATCTGATCCATGCTCTTTGCTCGTGCATGGGGGTGTGGGGGTCTGATCGGGTTGTATCCTCTTGGAGTGTTGTGGCACTTAGAGTGCCTTGCCTTTTCCTTCACACTGGAGTATTCTTCGATGCCCTTAGGGGGTGTTCCACTGGTCATGCTCCTCCCACCTTGAATGTTGATTGTAGACTTCCTTCGAATTAGGACTTGAATCTAAAAAGGGCGTTTACCTTTAGGTTTGCAGGTGATGCTCCCTGATTTTCCCTGGGTTTGTTCCCGTATTGGCTATTCCTTGTTGGATAACTTCATTAGAGGCTGCATTTGTATTGCGTACGTATACGTGTTTGAGGTGTGTTGAGCTGACAAGTCCCTCCTTTTTTGTTTTGTCATAACCGTCATTCATCATGTATTCGGCGTATGGCCTTAGAGGCGGGATATTTTTCTAGTGCCCCTTTTATCGGGGTTCTCCTCTTGATAGGATGCCAGAGTCGAATGTCTTATCATTTGCAGACAAGGTGGTTGATCGGGATGTGCGTCTAGTGTGAGGGTCAATCTTGAAACCTTACTCCCTAAGCTTTTGAGCTCTTCTTTGGTTGATCTTGTAGAACTATTATCCTGCCCTAAGGCTCTTGATAGGAGATGTATCTCATTTTCACACTCTAGTTGTTGCACTATCTCTTTTGCTAATCTTGCATCTCTAGAGTTTCTCTCTTGGTGTATGACTTCAATGACAGGATTTTCTACTGATGTTTGTTTTATTAGGACTTGTATCCTTGGCTGCCTTTCTTTCTTGTGCGATGGCGAGGGAGTGTTTATGAACACTCAAATGTGTCGTACTTGGTAGAGGTATGCGCCTAATCTTTATGGCGCTGTCTTGAATCTTCGTGTACCTATCTTTGATGAACATGTTATTCATTACATATATAGTACGGAGTCCAAGGATCTCCGGGTTAGGATCATAGTTTGAGAACAGAGATATAGTCATCTATTAGATAACTTCTTTATCTACGGAGTTTATTTTTGCAAGGATAAATGCAAGGATACTTGTAAGGATACTTGTAAGGATATGTGTTCCATCCTTTTCCTGGTTCATTTGCAGTGCCGTGTCCCTAATGGGTGTGTTGATGTTCTGACCACCTTTACTAGTAGGGGGTCCCTTGGTATTAGGTATGCCTGACTCTTCTCTAGTATCATCAATGGTTGGTCATGGGAGATGTCTGACGGACTCCCTTCATGCACTATGGTTCTCTTCATGTCAAAGTTGGTGATTCCCTCTCTTATGACTAATATATCACTGTGTGGAAATACTATGTTTTCCATGTCCCTTTTTAAAAGCTTGATGATGGTGTCGCCATTCTTCCTTTGCTAGGTTTGGTGTCCTTGAGCATTTTTGATGGAAGTGTATTCCATTACCTGGGATGAGCTTACTAGGTGAAATCATAAAGATCCGCTGGAGGTGTTTGTCTCTGATGGTGGGTGTTGCCCATGTGGTATGGTTTCCTCCATTTTTGGAGGGATGTGTTCGCGGCTACCCTCTCTTATGCTAATGGGCGCTTGTGGGGAGGGCATGTTGTAACTGGTGCCCCCCTTGCATACCAATGCCCGATGGGATCCTTTGACGTACTTGGCCCTAGGATGCTTAGTGGAAGGTTATGGTGGGGGTAATCTTTTGTGACCTTCATGGTAGTTCCTCTATAGGATGTTGGGGGTGCTCAACTTATTTTTGTAAGTGAGCCTTCCATCTTGTGATCCTTCCCAGAAACTTGACCTTATAGGTGTTCTTTGGGATTGAGGAATCTGTTGCTTGTGCATCTCTTGATTGGTGATGGCCTTTTACGTATTCTTCTAGTGGTCCACCTGTGTATATATATACCACGGAGCCCGAAGGCGTCCGGTATGGTCTTTCTTGGAAAACATGTTGATATCAAGTATCAAAATATACTCCTTTTAGGGAGTTGACTTGTTATGCAGTTAAGTTAAATAAGAGGATATGGGAAGGATATGAGTGTGGGGTGTTGATACCCCTTTGCTTCCTTGGTAATGTAGCTGTCTTCCTCCAGTAGTCTGTGTGTATTCCTTCCACTTGAGGAATATAAGGTCGCATCCTTGCAAGGCGGACTAGGTGGAGGTGTATCCTTCATGTATGCTATGTGTGATCTCACTTCACTATGTCTCTCCATGAGACTTCCCATTGTAGTAGCTATGTGCTGACGTGGTGTGGTACTCTATTAGTTCCCTGTTAAAATCCTTGTCTTTTCAACTGCTCCCCTGTCCTAGGGGGATGTGTGCCAAGGGTTGTAATGCATGAGGGGTTTGGACCTGTCGTGCTGTATCATGGGTAGGTGGTTGCTTTATTGTGTTGTTGGGACTATGTCCCTCCCTTTGAGCTTTCCTTGGTATGTCCCTTAGGCATGTCTGTGGTGATACGGACTGTATGTGTACATTGCCATGGTTGATGTTGGAACTCCTATATCCTTGTTGGTCTGGCATGTATGTCCTCCCTTAGTGCGGTATATGTCCCTGTTGGGGTACTTGGTTGAATCCATGCCTCCTTGGAGGTCTTGCCTGTCTATCTGCCCCCAGAGGTGTGTATGCCCTGGCATCTTGCTGTGTCTGTTGCTGCCTTGGAGGCACAGACTGCTGCCTTCCCTCTGGGGGTGGCCTTTGGTTGTCTCTCCTTTGTTCTTTTCACTGCCCTGTTCGAGGGTGCAAGTGGTGTTCTTCTTCTGGGACTTGTTCTTCTTTATGCTGGTGTATTGGGATGGCACTCCTTGTTGCCCCCCTGTCCCTGTGGCTTCCTAGTCAATGGAGTTGGAGCTGTGGAAACCTCCTCCCTGCTTGTTAGGCTGGGGTGCCTGTGGGGCTACCTGAGGCTCTGGTGTGCAGGCTGTTTCTCTGGGTTAGGCTGCCTTGCTGGAGGTATAGGCTGTCTCCCTCGCCTATTGCCCCCAGGTGGGCGGTGATGCCTAGATACTAAGCTGTTCGTAATAGTATCCCAGGTGGGCGGTGATGCCTATTGTCTCATAATAGTATCCCTCAGGGGGTGCCGTGTTGTGGGAAGGCACTCCCTGTTGTCCTCTTGCTCTCTGTGGCCTTCTTGTCCGGGGGTGGAGGCTGTGGAGGACTCAGCCCCAGCTGGGCGTGAAGGTCCTTCCTCCTGGTTGTTCTGTTGTTGAGGAGGCTGTGGTATTTCTTGGGACTCTGGATGCATTGGTTGCTTCCCAGGGTTAGGCTGCCTCCCTGGGGGTATGGGTTCTCTTCTCCGCCCATTGCCCTCGGGTGGGTGTTGGGGCCTGGACACCCTGCTGTTCGTCATAGCTCGTGTAATAGCCAGGCTTTCTGTTCGAAGCCTACAGACGGCGCCAAGTGTTAGGTTATAAAGTCTAGGTCAACGGGTCGTCAATCTAGAATTTATCTCCCACTAATGAAATGTCGGGTTCAGTGCTCCTAGGACTAGTCGTTCTGATCCATGGCCTTATACTCCCTTGAGGTAGTCGTTCTGATCCCTGCCCTTATACTCTTTTGGGGTAGTCGTTCTGATATGTGTCCTTCTCTTCTCTCCTTCTGACCTCCTTTCCTTCTCTCCTTCTGACCTCCTTCCCTTCTCTCCTTCTGACCTCCTTTCCTTCTCTCCTTCTGACCTCCTTTCCTTCTCTCCTTCTGACTTCCTTGGTTCTCTTCTCCTTGCCACCCTGCAAGAGGGGCAATACCAGGCACAGAGGGGGGGTGGTGCCTGATGAACCCTCTCCGATGCCTAAGTCAGTACGATTTTAGAGAGATAAAGCTAGAGAGATGTCAGAGCAAAATTGTGCAACTTGCCAAGATATGTAAATGAGTTGTGAAGGTGGGGTATTTATAGGCAACGGTGTCATTAAGGTGGCTTAATGACATCGTTAACCTCTAAACACAATTAATTAACCTTTAAGCATATAATTAAGACTTTAGGATTCGGAGGAGGTAGGCGGAGTGGACCGAGCATGGGCGTCTGAGGATGGTGTCGGGACCCTTGGGGGGAGGAGTCCGACCCCCAAGGGTAGGGGTTGGGTGAGGACACCCAACCCCTCCTAGGGAGGGTGGGGTTGGCCAACCCCATCCCTCCTAGGAGGGATCGGGTTGGCCGACCCGATCTCTCCTAGGAGAGATCGGGTTGGCCAACCCGATCTCTCCTAGGAGAGATCGGGTTGGCTGACCCGATCTCTCCTAGGAGAGATCGGGTTGGCCAACCCGATCTCCCCTAGGGGAGATCGGGTCGGCTGACCCGATCTCCCCTAGGGGAGGTCGGGTGTGGCCACCCAACCTCACCTAGGTGAGTTCGCCTCTTGTCGGACGGGCGCTTCGGCCCCGTCCGAGCCGTTGATGTTCTCGCGAAGTGTCCGGGTTGAAGTTTCGATTTACAATTGGCGATGGGACGATAAAAATGTAACGGTTCGGAAGTCAACGGGTTCAAATTGGGCGTATATCCATCAATTACTCTGAGCTGAAGATTGACCCCACGATCAAGCTGATTGCACAGAGAAGGCGCCCGATGGGTGCCGACAAGAAGATCGCGATCCAGCAAGATGTGGGAAGGTTGCTCGATGCTGGATTTATTAAGGAGTTCCGATTCCAGACATGGGTCGCTAACCCATTCCTGGTGAAGAAGAGCAATGACAAGTGGCGGATGTGTATTGATATCCGTGACCTGAACAAAGAATGCCCGAAAGATTGCTATCCGCTCCCGAGGATCGACCAGCTGGTGGATGCCACATCGAGACATGAGTTGGTGAGCTTTATGGATGCCTACTCCGGCTAGAATCAGATCAAGATGTCCAAGGTGGATGCCCCCTACACAGCTTTCTATGCTGATAGTGACATCTATCACTATGATGTCATGCCCTTTGGACTGATCAATGCCGGTGCAACTTATCAGAGGATGGTGAAAAAAGTGTTCGGGGATATGCTGGGGAAGACGATGGAGGCCTATGTGGACGATATGCTGGTGAAGTCCCGACAGGCCGAGGATCATGTTCACAACTTGGCCACCGCGTTTGAGCGGATGAGGCTTCATCAAGTTCGCTTGAACCTGACCAAGTGTGCCTTCGGAGTACACTCAGGGAAGTTTCTAGGCTTCATGGTGAGCCAGAGGGGAATCGAGGTAAACCCTGAGAAGCTGAAGGCGATCGAGGAGATGAAGTCCCCGACGAACCATCGGGAGGTGCAGGTGCTGAATAGCCGATTGGCCGCGATGAATCGCTTCCTGTCCAAGGCAAGCGACCGATCCATGCCGTTCTTTGAAGTACTGAGGGCCAACAAGAAGTTAGAGTGGACTGCCAAGTGCGAAGAGGCGTTCCAGGCACTCAAGCAGCAACTCCGCACCCTCCCGCCGTTGGGGAAGCCCATTCTAGGCACTCGCCAAGTCCGAAATGAATTATCCCGCCGTTGAGAAGTATCTTTATGCGTTGATCATTACTGCTCGGAAGCTGAGACCTTACTTCCATGCGCATGAGATTACCGTTCTGACGAATCAGCCCTTGAAACATTTTTTGAACCGGCTTGATGCGTCGGGGAGATTGGTGAAATGGGCAGTCGAGCTTAGTGAGTTCCGCATTCACTTTGCCCCGAGAACGGCTATTAAAGGCCAGGCGTTGGCAGACTTCATAGCAGAGTCTACAGCCCCCGGTCTGGAAGAAGCGGGCCCTGTAGAGGGGGCAACCATGGAAATCCCGATGGCAGAGCAGTCAGAACAGCCCAATGACTAAGACACTTGGGAGATGTATACCGATGGCTTCTCAAATTCAGAATGATCGGGAGCAGGGTTCGTACTGATACCGCCAGGTGGAGGCGAGCCCCTTCGATATGCCTTGGCCTTGACTTTTAGGGCCACCAACAATGAAGCTTAATACGAGGCTCTCATCACCGGCCTTAAGATTGCCAAAGGAACGGGAGTTGGTCACTTAAAGGTGAAGTGTGATGCTAGCCTGATTATGAACCAAGTCCAGGGGCGATACGAAGCAAAGAGCCCGATGATGAAAAAGTACCTTCGTGAGGTGCAAACCTTGAAGGAGAGTTTCAAGAGCTTCGATATTGAGGCAATCCCGAGGGAGGATAATGTGGAAGCAGATGCCTTGAGCAAGTTCGCCTTGGGGGCACCCCTCGACGAAAGTCGGAAGGTGCACTTCTTAGAAAAGGTGATCCTGTCAGCCGCCGATCGATCGGAGGTATTTGCTATCGAGACCGGATCAGAGGAGCCCACTTGGATGACCCCGATAGTCGCGTACCTGACTACGGGTGCAGTCCCCGATGATGAAGTAGCAGCCGGTAAATTACGTCGAATCGCGGTCAATTATGTGATGGTGGACAATCAACTGTATAAAAAGGGGTATTCAAATCCTTCAACTCCTTACTTGAAATGTGTGGATGAGACCGATACAGATCGGATCCTTAGGGAGATGCACGAAGGATATACTCAGCTTGTCATGAAGGTGCCCGATCCGTCGTGAGGAAAGTGCTGAACCTGGGCTATTACAGGCCCTCGATGAAAAAGAAGGCAACGATGCTAGTCCGATCCTGTGAAGCTTGCCAGAGGTATGCCCCGAATATCGTGGCTCCAGCTGCCGATATGACGTCCATCAAGAGTGCTTGGCCCTTCGCGTAATGGGGAATCAATTTGGTGGGACCCCTTCCAATTGCAAAAGGTCAGTGCCGATATTTGTTTGTGGCTATTGATTATTTTCTCGAAGTAGATAGAGGCTAAGGCATTGGCCAAGACAACAGGGAGTCATATCCTCAAATTCCTCCAGACCCATATTATATCCAGATACGGGATCCCTAAGGTGTTGATCAGTGATAACGGCCCTCCGTTTAACAGGGTCCAGTGGAAGGAGTACCTGGAGGAACTGAAAATTGAGCATCGGACAGCCTCTGTCCATCATGCTCAAACCATTGGACAGGTGGAGTCAGCCAACAAGATCGTGATGGATGGCCTGAAGAAGAGGGTCCATGCCTTGAAGGGCAAATGACTGGACGAGCAGGAAAATGTGCTTTGGGCTGTCAGAACAACACCCGAACGATCGACTGGCGAGACTCTGTTTGGCCTTGTTTATGGCACGGAAGCAGTCGCTCCCATTAAAATAGCTGTGGCATCCCATCAGACGAGGTATTATGAACCTCTGTCAAATGATGAAATGAGGCGTCTGGACTTGGACTTGGTCGAAGAGAAGAGGCGGAATGCCGAGGAGGCCCAGGCTCGGATACGCTTGGCAACGGCCCGATATTACAATCGGCGAGTCAAATCTCGACAGTTCTTTGTCGGGGAACTGGTCTGGCGTCGTAACGAATTTACCCTTTTGGATTGGATCAACAAGATGTCACCAAAATGGGAAGGACCTTATAAGGTCGTGGGGATGCCAGCTCGAAATGTGTACAAGTTGGAAGACCTCGATGGCAATGTGTTGAAGCATTCTTTTAGTCACTTGAAGAAATGTCATGCCTAATATTAGTCGCCTTTAGTGGTGCAAGTTGTTTATCGTTTTGATTTGATATAAGCAGGTTTTGAGCCATCAATGAATAAAGAGGTTGCTTCCGATTAAATCGCCTTTAGTGGTGTGGATAAATCGCCTTAAGTGGTGTGGATAGACCGCCTTAAGTGGTGTGGATAAATCGCTTTAAGTGGTGTGGTTAAATCACCTTAAGTGGTGTGGTTAAATCGCCTTAAGTGGTGTGGTTAAATCGCCATAAGTGGTGTGGTTAAATCGCCTTAAGTGGTGTGGGTAAATTGCCTTAAGTGGCATGGCTAAATCGCCTTAAGTGGTGTGGTTAAATCTCCTTAAGCGGTGTAGTTAAATCGCCTTAAGTGGTGTGGTTAAAACGTCTTAAGAGACGTGTTGAATCACTTTAAGTGGTCTGGTCAAATCGCCTTAAGTGGTGTGGTTAATTCACCTTAAGCGGTGCAACGATAATCGGAACCAAAATAGATTGATATTATAAAGGCCTGAAAGGTTCACGACAAGAGATGAAAATTACAAGGATTCTAAGATAAAGCGTTAAGCTTGATCCTTGACAGCATCGAGGGGAGCAGAGTCCACGAGGCCCATGGCAGAAGGCTCCGCGATCGGAGGATCGGATCCTGGAAGATTGGCCGCGGGAGGATCGGACCCTTTGAGGTTAGCCAATGAAGGGTCGATTGTCGGGGGACCGGTTGTCGGGAGGTCTGTACTTGGAGGCTCCACTGTGCCTTCAGCACCCGCAGTCCCCTCGGGGGTGTTGGCCCCGTCGCTCTCCTCTGAAAGGCTGAAATACCTCTCTGCGAAGGGGGCGAGAGTCTGAGACTTGGTGCAGTCAATGGCACTGCCATACTCCAGATGGAGCTCCTCGACAGCATTGAGCAAGGTGGTCTCCATCTCCGCGTTACAGAACCTCACCGCGTCCACTTTGAAATCGGCCCATGGCAGAAGGCTCCGAGATCGGAGGATCGGATCCTGGAAGATTGGCCGCGGGAGGATTGGACCCTGGGAGGTCAGCCAGTAAAGGGTCGATTGTCGGGGGATCGGTTGTCGGGAGGTCTGTACTTGGAAGCTCCACTGTGCCTTCAGCACCCGCAGTCCCCTCGGGGGTGTTGGCCCCGTCGCTCTCCTCTGAAAGGCTGAAATACCTCTCCGCGAAGGGGGCGAGAGTCTGAGACTTGGTGAAGTCAATGGCACAGCCATACTCCAGATGGAGCTCCTCGACAACATTGAGCAAGGTGATCTCCATCTCCGCGTTACAGAACCTCACCGCGTCACTTTGAAATCCTCGGAGCCCCGGTAATCTTCCCGACCCTTGGCCTCAGCCTCGGCCAGTTTGGTGGGAAACTCAGCGATTTCCCGTTCCATCTGTTGGGACCGACTGGTGAGAAGGACCTTCTCAGCCTTTAGTCCCGCCTTGACGTCCTCAAGAGCCTTCTTCTCCAGGACGAGCCTGTCCCGATCCTCCGCACGCCTCTGCTGCTCTTCCTTGAGCTTTTGCCGCTCCTACTTCAGCAACCGCTCGAAGTCGTGGACCTGCCTCAGGAGGTCCCGAGTCTTCTGGCTAAGGAGGGCCTGCTCATTAACCAGCTTGCCCCTCGACGATTCGGAGGTAGCCAAATCCTCCTCGAGCTTGGCCAAGACCTCGGGGGCCGCCTTGGCTCGCTCCTGCTCAAGGGCCTCCTCCAGGGCCAGGATGTACCCGAAACAGCGGTGTTGGTCCACCATTTCCTGTGAAAAAGAGAAGAGGAGGTCAGTACATGACAATATCTTGCCTTATATACTAAGTGTAAAAACAGGAAGCCTTACCTCCACGCGGCGAACGGCCATTTCGCGAATGTCCGTGTGGATGTCCTCTCGAGCTAAGGAGAGCAGAAGCTTTAAAGATGGAGGAACTGAACCTGCCAGCAGGTGCAGACCCATTTCCGGTGGCGCATCGCCCCGACGGAGCATGACCCCTCGCAGTGATCCGATTGACCTGCAGCTGGAGGACGAAAAGCTTTAGAAAGATAGTCAGGGAGTTGATCGGGATCCTTACACCAAATGACGCGACGAGAGAGATACTGGTCTTTCCCATAATAGTTGTAATAACCCGCTTTAAGGATGCAGGGAGTTTCTCCTTGCAGGATGCGGTTGATCCCTTCGATTCTGGCTTTCTTATCGGAGGGATTAACTCCTCGGGAATACGCTTTTTGTATAATCGGATGGCTAATCGGAGCTGCTTACCTTCTTCGGGAGTCTGGGTGTTGAAGATCCTCTCTATCTTGTCCACCCGGGCCCGCTTGACCTCCTCCGCAGATGGAGGTGCCAATGAGGAGGCGGCCCTCTTCGAGGACTTCCTCTTCCGCGCGGGACGTTGGACGGCATCGGTCTCCGCCTGCTTAAGCATGATATTGGTTAGCATTGATACCTTCTTAGCTGCAAAGACGAAAATAAAGGTGCAATTAGAATATTACCCAAGGAATGACATTGGAGGGGCCGTCGTAGAGTTGACCTCCGGAGGCAGCATCGAGGAGACGGATCCCAGCCAGAACCAGATCCCGCTCCACGATGGAGTTGGCATCGAGGGGAGCGAAGGAATCCCCCCAGCGATAGAGTTGGATGCAGTGGAGAATCTGAAATTCCTCCACGGAGTAAGTGTGATAAGCGAGAGGAGGGTCTGCTTCAACCTCCCATCGGGGCCATGGGATGGAGCTGTTTCGGATGAAGAAGTAATTCTTCTTCCAACCGCTGTTGTCAGGCCCCGAGTCAGTGATGAGCCCCCGACCTTTGGCGACCTTCCAGGTGTCACCATTCCAGCTATATCGGGAGATCTGCGTCTTGCTCCATTTGGGCATCCGCGAGTAGAAGGCATAGACCCCGACATCGTTGCACTTCATGCCATAGAAGGTCCGGAAAATTCGAAGGCTATAGGTCCACTGTTGGCGGAGGCAATGGACATGGAAGGCGTTCCACACACGGATGGCGTGGGGGAAAAAGTAGTCGGATGTGTTTTGTAATAATCACACATCTCGACTAGATCCCCACAGAAAGGGAATCGGATCCCCGCTGATACTTGCCCGGTGGAGACAAATACCTCCCCTTCCCGGGGACGAGTGACCATAGGGTCGCCCGGGATGCGAGGGCGAGGATAGGGGTAGCGAGGCTCCCAGGTGGAAGTGATACATCCCTCCCGGAGAGCTTCGTCATAGGCGTTTTTCGAAATTTCATTACAACCATAATCAAACTTGAAGGGCTTTCTCCCCCCAGAACTGGATTCACCGTCTGGAAAATGATCATGGCAAGAAAAGGCACAGTTGATTTTTGAAAAAGTCCGAGTAAGACTGATTGAGATAAAAGAAAAACTATGCTAACAGTTTTTTCGGAATCGGAGGAGGAATCTTACCAGACATGCTGAATTGGGGAGGAAAAGATGATCCGGAGGGTCGGAGATCCTGGTTGCCGGAGCGCTGATCAGAAATCAAGAAGGAGAGCTTGAGCTTTTGAAATTGCAGAGGATGAAGCGGTGAAGGAGAAATGAATAGTGCCAGGATTTAGAGGTTATATAGGAGAGAAGATAGCCGAAGAGACGTTGCAATCCGGACCGTTGAAGATGAAACGCTTCAACCTGAGTCGTTGAGGCACTAGCGACAAAACGGCTAAATAAGTGCTTTTTCAGAAAAAGCAGACACGGGTACCCAAGCGGTCGCTTCGTCACCCATTGCATTTAATAGTTGAGTAACCAAGAAATCTTTTTGGATTTGGTGGTTATCCTCGGAACATCGGGGAATCTTGGATGAGGAGATCCGCTTCAGAAAATTGTTTGTAAAGTTAAAAGCCTCCGATGCAAATATCGGGAGGTCCGGAGTTGGAAGACACGACGAACTGTAAGTCCCTCATGTCTTGGGGGCAAATGATGGGTTTCGATATAACCGTTAGGCCCATTAACGACGAGTAAACGGTGAAGTAGGCCCACTGGGCTCCCGACAAGGTCGGTCCCGACATATGAGCTAGACGCTCGCGATGGAATGCCATTGAGTAGGCCCCGATGAAACGCCTTTGAGTAGGCACCGATGAAATGCCTTTGAGTAGGCCCCGATTTGAATCCCCAAGGATGTTGGCCCTGTCCCGATGACGAGGGGCCCCGAGCTGTGACCAAAGGAGATAACTCTGGAGTCCCCGACATCCGTCGGGACTCGCCACCAGAGGATGAGGCCGAGAAACACGCCCACTATCAGCGTAGTGGGGAAGTGGCCTGAAAAGATGGAACGTGAGCAAGTGGCCGAGATAAATGGAACGTGGGCTAACTGCCCCTAGCAGTTATCGCGACAGGTAACTGGGGTAACTCCTCCCCTATATAAAGGAAGTAATTGCCTCAGGATACATACACATACTGATATACACTGATACTTGCCTACATCGAGATACTCATTTAAGCATTGGAGAGGGATTCTGGGTCACCGCCCGGTCTATCCCTTTTTGCAGGATTACTTGGAGCAAAGGAGTTCGGACTACCGTCAAGAACGTGCCGGAGTTCCAACCGTGATCCAACATCATGTAGCTTTCTTCTTATTGTTAGAGCGTTCGCCCCCGATTATCGAGCGGGTTCTTGCGGTGGGCGAGACTTCAAGTCAATCCAAATCCAAGGCACAGAAGCCTGATTCTGAGGTCGGGCCCTCTACTGCCAAGAAGAAGAAAGCCGCGAGAGAGTCTCCTTCAAGTGCCCGCTTGCCGACTCCCTCTCGTGATAAGGAGATAGTGGTCGAAGAGGCGCCCTCCTTTCTTGACAAAGGGAAGCAGCCTGTGTTAAGACGATGGGATGACCATAGATCTTGATGTCTCTCCTCCATCCTCTGCCCCCCAGTCGAGGGGCCGAGTCTCAGGTCTGTTTCTTCTTCATGTAGGTTTGACGACTTTGAAGGTGCCTTTGGCATACCTATGGGGTCATGTGATTAACCATTTTGTTGAAGATCTTTCTTTTGGGGATGGGTGTGATCATCCACTTTCATTGAGACTCCTTTCTTTTTCCATGTCTCTAATTAAGATAGCAAATTTCCGCTTGAAAGTTTGGTGGAAACTGCTCTCGAGTTAGCCTCTACTAGTATCATAGTTGCGATCGTTGTGGGGGTCTACTCGTTATATGCCCCCGATAGTTCTTGCCGTGATTCTTCGTTTTATGGTTGATTTCGTGAACTATAGAGGTTGTCTTCATAATGAGGACGTCTCCTGATAGCATATGGTGACGTGGCGCCGTAATAGGAGCCATTTAATTAATGGAATTACCTAAGTTAATTAGGTCATTGTCATTTGGGCTAATCGGGGAAAACCCAATTAGTAATTGACAAGGGAGGCCCAAATGGGTCTCCCCCTTAACATGCATAGTTCGGCCGCCCACTTTATACCACATTTGGTTGGAGTTTCCTTTTGGCAACTCCACCAATACTATATATAGGGGTGTCTGCTAAGGGTTTATTCACACATTTCATAATAACAATGATCTCCATTGAGAACACTTGTTTCCCTTAGTTAAATTTCGGCACCATCTCATCTGGTCTGAGGTTCCATCTCCGTTGAAGAATCGATCAGAGGTCTTGTTGTGGAGCTACATCGCGTGGGACTTCTTCTAACGAAGAACTTGCACGTGGTTCCGACCGGAGGATCAGAACTCCATCCACTTCGTTCTTGGGTAGGAAAGCTAAAAGGTATGTGTACTAATTTCGTTGCGTAGATTAGATTTCTTGTTAGTACACGTTTAGAATTCCGTAGTATTACGTCCCCGTAATCCAACAGTGGTATCAGAGCCTGTGTTAGGAGTTCTTAAAATTTTGATAAACTGATGTTCTTGATGTTCATAAAAACTGAATTTTTTATGTTCATGAACACCATGAAGAATCCAAATTTTTTAAGTAGATTTCAAGTATTCGATCTTTAAAAACATAAAATTTTATAATTTATATGTTTTTCTGGATCAAAACTGATTTTTTCATGATCAATTTAAGTTTAATGTTCATGATCTTCAAGAACACCATGAGTTTTATCAAGGACACGTTTTGGATTCATGATCAAGTTAGAGTTTGATCTTAAAATTTGACAAATTTTCCAATTTTCTTGTTAGTGCCGAAAATTCCTAGGGGTATGTTAGGTAAAAAAATTAATTTTCTTGGCCACCAAGTAATTAAAAATTCGACACAATCTATAATAGATATAGCTTGCCATTTTTAAATTTTATTAATAAGTAACTGTATCTAGAAGTTGGAAATAAGGATAGGTTCTAATATAATATTGTAAAATATATTAACTATCAATATATATGGATTAAAATAGGGTTAATATATATATATTGATAGATTTAGTTACTATTAAACAATTAAGAAGATATATTGTCTACATATTTTAATCCCTAAAAGATATATTCGACAATATTTATATATATATATATAATTCGGCTGAAAATATATTAATATATATATTTATATTGTTGATTGATATATATCTTAAAGATAGAATCTTGACAATATATATATATATATATATATATATATATATATATATATATAAGTACCAAATTTATATATATATATATATATATATATAGTTCGGCCAAAATTGTATATTAATATATATTTATATTGCTAATTGATTTACATCTCAAAGATAGAATCTTGACAATATTTATATAAATATTTATACATATGCCGAATTTTTATATATATATAAGAATTATTGGAAATTATTTTATATAATTAATAATTCTTGATGGCTAAGTTAAGTTTTATGGTGGATTTTAAAACCCTACTTAGCCTATAGAATTATTTTGGCCGAACCCTAGGGTTCATGGGCCGGTCCAATTGCTAAACCGGATCGGGATAAACCTATCCGGTTTTTCTTAATCGGTTCGAGTCGGACCATAGTAACTAAATTGAACCTAACCTAACCGGTTTTGAGTGATAAACCGAACCACTATCTTATTTTATTGAACCGTTTCGGACCAAACCGGAATTTTAAAAATCAGAACGAGTTGAACCGGATTTTAAAATTTGGACCGAACCTCTTTAAAATTTTCGGAAATTTTAAATTGTTCAATAAAATAGGATGTCAAATTTTAAATCCAAAATGTTTTCGAACTATAAAATTAGCCTAAACAGTGCTCTTAGGGTTTGTGTTTTAATACACGGTTTCAATCGAAACCCAAATGCCCGGTTTCGATTATGGGGATGGATCTCGGACTTGCATGTTTTTGGGACTGGATTAAATTAGTGGGCTGATTTGCAATTGTTTACTTTCTGCATCATATATTTTGATATAATTAGAACTGTCATCTTGACTTAGTCAAGCTAGCTGAATATTATATTGCGAGCATTGAGCTCTGGGATTTAAATATATGGTATACGCAATAGGATAGACATGCTATGCTAATTGAAAGTGCCTAGAATCCATGTCTAGAAATTTGCATGATTGATTGTAAGCATGAATTGCAAAACAACCCCTAATATTTTCAAAGCGTTTTATAAAACCGAAAATTCCAATCACCAATTATGCATGATGTGTGCGTATGTTGCATGTTTTGACGCGTATGCTAGGATGTTCATGATAGAACGCATGTGATAATTTACTTTACGTAGAATTATATATGCTAGGAACATTAGACGCATGACGCGTAAGCATGTTGTGTTCGATATTTATGGCATGGAATGATGAATTTCTAAATGTAGTAGAATTATAAATATGCATGCGTAAATTATCAGATAATTTTACAAAATTATAAGGGCCTTGGGAAAGCCAAGATCGGATATGCTTATTTGAAAATTTCCGTTCCGGTAATTTGCAATTGAATAACCGTTTTCAAAAGACTGATCTATTAGATTGAGAATGACAATAGTGTAAATTCTTTCACGACACCCCCTTCCTCGGTTTACTGAAGGTTTGTTTGGTTTAGTGACCGAAGAATCACTATTCGTTGTATTCCATCATAATAGATAATCCGATGTTTGCAATTCTGTCAAAATGTTGTTCTCTTCCTAAACTTTGCATGATTGTCAATGTGTTAATATAGATGGCTGCAACTAGCAATGTCATTTCCCAGTTTAATAAGGGAATAAGATTGAATGGCGGTAATTATAAAATATGGAATAAACGAGTTAAGATGATGATCTCTGAAATAAGAGGTCTGGAGCATTTGACCACAAAACGAACTAGGCCTGAGGGAGACCTCACAGATGAGCAAAAGACGTTCTATGATGAATGGGATGTCAAAGATCATGATGTTCGTTCCACCTTGCTCTCTATGCTGGAAGACGAGATTCTCTATTGGTTTGACCATTTGGGACTGCCAAGGACATATGGGATGATCTTAAGGCAACATTTGGTGTCTACACCATTGCCCAAAAGAGAGCGTGAAACATCGCTCTTGACACCTATAAGAAGAATCCCAAGCATACGATAAAAGATCATATTATGCATATGTGTAACTTGATCGCTGAGCTCAAGGAAGCAGGTGGAAACCTGTCTGAGGAACAACAAATCAACTACATGATCCGCTCTTTACCCGACTCTTGGAATATCATGAAAATGAGCCTTACCCATGTTACCCATCTCGATACTCTCGAGAAGGTACAAGTTCATCTTGAGCTGGAGGAAGATAGACTCAAGGTTGAAAAGTCTAGATCTGAAATGCATATTGCATCCTCCGCTCCAACCGAACAAAAGGGGAAGCGCAAGAGAAAGGGATAAAGCTCTCAGAACAAAACTGAGAAGTTTGTGGCGAACAAATCCCAGAAGAAGTTTAAACGCAAACAATCTGGTGGTAAGAAAAAGCAAGCAAAGCAGACACGTAAAGAGGAAACTCGAACGTGTTTCAGGTGTGGCGTGAAAGGACTCCTGGCTAATGCTTTCACTAATCCTCCTAAGGTACGTAAAGAGAAAAGATGATGAAAATCATTCATTCTCTTTTGCTTCTAATCACTCGAGAGTAATTCATTTTCTTTTGAATTATAGAACCGAGAAACAGAAGCAACGGCCTGATAGAGGATGCCCCAGAAGAATAAAGATGGAATGAGAGATTCTTTATCTTTATATTTGCTAAAACTTCTACTTTTATTTCTGTTTGAAAATACTCTTAAATAAGTTTCTTGGTGGAACACATTATTTTCCGAGTATTT
Source organism: Clarkia xantiana subsp. parviflora (assembly GCA_036873135.1). Classification (NCBI taxonomy): domain Eukaryota; kingdom Viridiplantae; phylum Streptophyta; class Magnoliopsida; order Myrtales; family Onagraceae; genus Clarkia; species Clarkia xantiana. The sequence continues at coordinate 13,091,729 of JAPTYO010000001.1, read as the reverse complement.
ACTAATACTTGAATTGAGTATTGAATTTATAATCGTTCATTTTTATCCTATTCACGCTATTCAACACATTATTCAAGCATCCTTATTTGTTAAAGTACTCCATTATAGTTTGTATCCCAAATAATGTGCATGTTTAAAACCGATCTTGCTTTTAAATTTGGAGACTAAAATGATTCTCAAAACCACGGTTTTTAACCGGGTATGCGCGAGGCGCATGTCACCTCGAAAGATGGGACACATCGTTTTAGAATACGAATTTAATTATCAAATATTTTCATGAATGCAGAATTTTCGTTTGTAATTCTTCAGATATAACTCATTGATAACTACTTAAATTTTATGTAAGCCGTCCAGCTACTACAATCTGATTAGAATATCAACCATGGTATTAAAAGCGACAGCTTAAATGCACGGTCCATAAGATAGATAAATCTATGGATGAGTTAAATAAACGAAAAGAAGTAGTCGGTAAAACGACTCTTCCACCATTAGCCTTGAACGAAGAGTTTGGCTAAAAGAATTCATTAAACACTTCAAGAAACATAGTTCAGAATTACATAATGTTAGAGTTGCACATTAATTGTTCATGAGGGATGAGATCAATTTAACTCACATTAATGTAAAACACTATGTTCTGACAAAATCGGTTAACACGTTACCATAAAAGCTAATGAATGATTCGGGTAAAACCTTATCACAAAGACGCATTAATTTGCGCATTAAAACGAGTATTTATTAAGAGTACGCACTGTTGGATCACGGTTGGAACTCTGGTACGTTCTTGACGGAAGTCTAAACTCCTTCGCTCCAAGTAATCCTGCAAGAAGGGGATAGACTGGGCGGTGACCCAGAATCCCTCTCCGATGCTTAAATGAGTATCTCGATGTAGGCTAGCAAGTATCGGTATGTAAGTATGAACGTATCAATCCTGAGGTAACTCCTTCCTTTATATAGGGGAGGGGTCACCTCAGTTACCTGTTGAGATAACTGCCACGTTCCGTTTATCTCGGCCAGTAGACCACGTTCCGTCTTTTCAGGCCACTTCCCCACTATGTTGATAGTGGGCGTGTTTCTCGGCCTCGTTCTCTGGTGGCAAGTCCCGACGGATGTCGGGGACTCCAGAGTTATCTCGTTTGGTCACCGCTCGGGGCCCCTCGTCATCGGGACAGGGCCAGTCTTCTCAGGGATTTAATATCTGGGCCTACTCAAAGGCATATCATCGGGGCCTACTCAAAGGCATATCATCGGGAGCGTTCAGCTTGTATGTCGGGACCGACCTTGTCGGGTCCTATCGTATTGGTCTTCTAATCCTCTTTTAGGGCCCAGTGGGCCTACTTCGCCGTTTAGTCGTCGTTAATGGGCCTAACGGCTATATCGAAACCCATCATTTGCCCCCAAGACACGAGGGACTTATAGTTCGTCGTGTCTTCCAACTCCAAACCTCTCGATATTCCGAGGATAACCACCAAATCCGAAAAGATTTCTCGATTACTCAACTATTAAATGCGATAGGTGATAAAGCGACGGCTTGGGTGCCCGTGCCTGCTTTTCTGAAAAAGCGCTTTCTAGCCGTTTTGTCCCTAGTGTTTCGACGATTCAGGTTGAGGCGTTTCATCTTCAACGGTCCGGATTGCAACGTCTCTTTGGCTATCCTCTCTCCTATAAAACCCCAAATCTTGGCACTGTTCAGTTATCCTCTACCGTTTCATTCTCTGTGTTTTCCAAAGCTCAAGCTCTCCTTTCTAGTCTCTGATCAGCACTCCGGCAACCAGGAGCTCCGACCATCAAGATCGTCTTTTATTCTCCGACTCAACATGTCTGGTAAGATTTCCTCCTTCGATTCCGAAAAAACTTGTTAGCATAGTTTTTCCTTTATCTTGATCAACTTACCCGGATTTTTCCAAGAATCAACTGTGCCTTTTCTTGCCATGATCATTTTCCAGACGGTGAGTCCAGTTCCGGGGGGAGGAAGCCATTCAAGTTCGATTATGCTTGTAATGAGATTTCCGAAACCGCCTATGATGCAGCTCTCCGAGAGGGGTTTATTACTTCCACCTGGGAACCTCGTTTCCCTTTTCCTTGGCCTCGCGTCCCGAGTGACCCTGTGGTCACTCGTCCCCGGGAAGGGGAGGTATTTATCTCCACCGGGCAAATATCGGCAGGGATCCGATTCCCCTTCTGTGGGAATTTAGTTGAGATGTGTGAATATTATAAAACACATCCGACTACTTTTTCCCCCCACGCCATCCGTGTGTGGAATGCCTTCCTTGTTCTCTGCCTTCGCCAACAGTGGACCTACAGCCTCCGACTTTTCCGGACCTTCTACGGGATGAAATGCAATGATACCGGGGTCTGGGCCTTCTACCCGCGAATGCCTAAATGGAGCAAGGCTCAGCTCTCCCGGTACAGCTAGAATGATGACACCTGGAAGGTCGCCAAAGGTCGGGGGCTCATCACTGACTCGGGGCCCGACAATAGTGGCTGGAAGAGGAATTATTTCTTCATCCGAAATAGCTCCATCCCGTGGAACCGATGGAAGGTTGAGGTGGACCCTGCTCCTGCTTTTCACACTTACTCCGAGGAAGATTTCCAGATTCTCCACTGCATCCAACTTTATCGTTGGGGGGATTCCTTTGCTCCCCTCGATGCCAACTCCATCAGGGAGCGGGACCTGGTTCTGACCGGGATCCGACTCCTTGATGTCGCCTCCAGGGGTCAACTCTTTGACGGCCCTTCTAACCTCGTTCCTTGGGTAATATTCTAACTGCACTTTCGTTTTCGTCTTTGCAGCTAAGAAGGTATCATTGCTGACCAATCTCGTGCTTAAGCAGGCGGAGACCGATGTTGTCCAACGCCCCGCGAGGAAGAGGAAGTCTTCAAAGAGGGCCGCCTCCTCATTGGCACCTCCCACTTCGAAGCAGATCAAGCGGGCCCGGGTGGAGAAGATGGAGTAGATCTTCAACACCAAGACTCCCGAGGAAGGTAAACAGCTCCGCTTAGCAATTCGATTATACAGGAGGCGTATTCCCGATGAGTTAATCCCCTCCGATAAGGAAGCCCGGATCGAAGGGATCAAACGCATCCTGCAGGGAGAAACTCCCCGCATCTCAAAGCGAGTTACTACAATTATTACGGGAAGGACCAGTATCTCTCCCGTCGCGTCATCTGGTGTAAGGATCCTGATCAACTTCCTGATTTTCTTTCTGAAGCTTCTCGTCCTCCAGCTGCAGGTCAATCTGGAGCTGGAGCATCGGCGGAGGTGCCACCCTCCGACGCCCGGGTCGGAGAGCCCCTCCTTTCTCTTCCAGCCCCAGGAGGATCGGGGACTGAAGACGTCCCGACGGACGGCCAGTTCCGTCGGGTGATGGACCTGGATGTCTCTCATTCTTCTGAGGAGGCGAGCGAGGGTCAGCCCCTGGTTCGTCGTCGGGGGGTGAGGCAGACCCCGCTGGAGCCGACTTCCGAAGGGCTACCTCCGTCTTCTCCGGCACAGCAGCTTTCGCCGGTCTTGAACCTGACTCCTTAGGGGACGACGGGTTCTCATGGCGGCTCGGAGGCCCGCACATCAGACACTCAGGGCGTCGTTCCCCCTCTCCTCTTAGACGGGAGCTTCTACCAGGTTTACACCCCCGACCAGGCGGCGGCTCCTTGGACTCTGATCGAGTCATTGCGGGGGGTCCCATTGCGTCGGGATGATGTATCATCGGAACTGGGTCTGCACCTGCTGGCAGGTTCAGTTTCGCCGTCTACGAAGCTTCCGCTCTCCTTGGCTCGAGAGGACATCCACGCAGACATTCGCAATATGGTCGTTTGTCGTGTGGAGGTAAGCTTTCCTGTTTTTACACTTAGTATATATAAGGCAGAATATTCTCGGGTACTGACCTCTTCCTTTTTTCTTCACAGGAAATAGCGGACCAACACCGCTGTTTCGGGTACGTCCTGGCCCTGGAGGAGGCCCTGGAGCAGGAGCGAGCCAAGGCGGCCCCCGAGGTCATGGCCAAGCTCAAGGAGGATCTGGCTGCCTCTGAATCGTCGAGGGGGAAGCTGGTTAAGGAGCAGGCCGTCCTTAATCAGAAGACTCGGGACCTCCTGAGGCAGGTTCATGACTTCGAGCGGCTGCTGAAGCAGGAGCGACAAAAGCTCCAAGAAGAGCAGCAGGGGCGTGCGGAGGATCGGGACAGGCATGTCCTTGAGAAGAAGGCCCTTGAGGACGCCAAGGCGGGGCTGGAGGCTGAGAAAGTCCTTCTCGCCAATCGGTCTCAACAAATGGAGCGGGAACTCGCTGAGTTTCCCACCAAGCTGGCCGAGGCTGAGGTCAAGGGACGGGAAGATTATCGGGGCTCCGAGGCCTTCCAAGTAGATGCGGTGAAGTTCTGTACGGCGGAGGTGGAGACCGCCCTGCTTAATGCTGTCGAAGAGCTCCATCTGAAGTATGGTGGTGCCGTCGACTTCGCCAAGTCTCAGACCCTCGCCCCCTTCGCGGAGGTATTTCAACCTTTCCGAGGAAAGCGACGGGGCCAACACCCCCGAGGGGGCTACGGGTGCTGAAGGCTTGGTGGAGCCTCCAAGTGCAGACCTCCCGACAACCGATCCCCCGACAATCGACTCTTCGCCGGCCGACCTCCAAGGGTCCGATCCTCCTGCGGCCAATCTTCCAGGATCCGATCCTCCGACCACGGAGCCTTCTGCCACAGACCCCGTGGACCCTGCTCCCCTCGACGCTGCCAAGGATCATGCTTAATCGCTTTATTTTCGAATCCTTGTACTTTCCTTCTTTTGTCGTGAACCTTTTAGATCTTTATAATATCAACCTCTTTTGGTTCCGATTATCGCTGCACCGCCTAAGGTGAATTAACCACGCCACTTAAGGCAATTTGATCATACCACTTAGAGTGATTTCGACGCGTCACTTAAGACATTTTACCCACACCACTTAAGGCGATTTAATCGTGCCACTTAAGGAAATTTATCCACACCACTTAAGGCGATTTAATCGTGCCACTTAAGACAATTTATCCACACCACTTAAGGCGATTTAATCGTGCCACTTAAGGCAAAACTACGCCACTTAAGGCGAAACTACGCCACTTAAGGCAAAACTACGCCACTTAAGGCGAAACCATGCCACTTAAGGCGAAACCATGCCACTTAAGGCGATTTAGCTACACCACTTAAGGCGGTTTAAGCATACTAGAATGATAAGTCTAAGCACAATCTGGTCGGAAGCAACCTCTTTATTCATTGATGGCTCAAAACCTGTCTATATCGACTCAAAACGATAAACAACTTGCATCACTGAAGGCGACTTCGATAAACAACTTGCACCACTGAAGGCGACTTAATAAACAACTTGCACCACTGAAGGCGACTTAATAAACAACTTGCACCACTGAAGGCAACTTAATATCAAGCATGACATTTCTTCAAGTGTTCGCCACTAAAAGAATGCTTCAACACATTGCCATCGAGGTCTTCCAACTTATATGCGTTTCGAGCTGGCATCCCCACGACCTTATAGGGCCCTTCCCATTTTGATGACATCTTGTTGATCCGATCAAAAAGGGTAAATTCGTTCCGACGCCAGACCAGTTCCCCGACAAAGAACTGTCGAGACTTGACTCGTCGATTATAATATCGGGCTGTTTCCAAGCACATCCGAGCCTGGGCCTCCTCGGCACTCCGCCTCTTCTCTTCGACCAAGTCCAAGTCTAGATGCCTCATTTCATCATTCGACAGAGGTTCGTAATACCTCGTCCGATGGGATGCCACGACTATTTCAACGGGAGCAACTGTCTTCGCGCCATAAACAAGGCCAAACGGAGTCTCCCCGGTCGATCGTTTGGGTGTTGTTCTAACAGCCCAAAGCACATTTTCCAGCTCGTCCAGCCATTTTCCCTTCAAGGCGTGGACCCTCTTCTTTAGGCCGTCCATCACGATCTTGTTGGCTGACTCCACTTCTCCATTGGTTTGAGCATGATGGACAGAGGCTGTCCGATCCTCAATTTTCAGTTCCTCTAGGTACTCCTTCCACTGGGCCCCGTTAAACGGAGGGCCATTATCACTGATCACCACCTTGGGGATCCCGTATCGGGATATGATGTGGGTCTGGAGGAATTTGAGGATATGGTTCCCCGTTGTCTTGGCCAATGCCTTAGTTTCTATCTATTTCAAAAAATAATCAATAGCCACAATTTAATATCGGCACTGACCTTTTGCAACTGGAAGGGGTCCCACCAAGTCGATTCCCCATTGCGCGAAGGGCCAAGCACTCTTGATGGACGTCAGATCGGCATCTGGAGTCACGATATTCGGGGCGTACTTCTGGCAAGCGTCACAGGATCGGACTAGCATCGTTGCCTCCTTATTCATCGAGGGCTAGTAATAGCCCAGGTTCAGCACTTTCCTCACGATGGATCGGGCACCTTCATGACAGGCCAAGTATCCTTCGTGCACCTCCCTAAGGATCCCATCTGTGTCAAGCCCAGCCACACATTTCAGGTAAGGAGTTAAATACCCCTTTTTGTACAGCTGATTGTCCACCATCACATAATTGGGCGCAATTCGGCGTAATTTGCCGGCTGCTGATTCATCATCGAGGATTGCCCCCGTAGTCAGGTACGCGGCTATCGGGGTCATCCAAGTGGGCTCCTCCGATCCGGTCTCGATGGCACATACCTCTGATTGATCGGTGGTTGACAGGATCACCTTCTCCAAGAAGTGCACCTTTCGACTTTCATCGAGGGGGTGCCCCCAAGGCGAACTTGCTCAAGGCATATGCTTCCACATTATCCTCCCTCGGGATCGCCTCAATATCGAAGCTCTTGAAACTCTCCTTCAAGGTTTGCACCTCCTGAAGGTATTTTTTCATCATCGGGCTCTTTGCTTCGTATCGCCCCTAAACTTGGTTCACAATCTGGCTTGCATCACACTTCACCTTTAAGTGACAAACTCCCGTTCCTTTAGCAATCTTGAGGCCAGTGATGAGAGCCTCATATTCAGCTACATTGTTGGTGGCCCTAAATGTCAAGGCCACGGCATATCGAAGGGGCTCGCCTCCGTCTGGTGGTATCACTACAAAACCTGCTCCCGATCCTTCTGAATTTGAGGAGCCATCGGTGTACATCTCCCAAGTATTTTCGACGTCGGGTTGTTCTGACTGCTCTGTTATCGGGACTTCCATAGTTTCCCTCTCTACAGGGCCCGCTTCTTCTAGATCGGGGGCTGTAGACTCTGCTATGAAATCCGCCAACGCCTGGCCCTTAATAGCCGTTCTCGGAGCGAAGTGAATACGGAATTCACTAAGCTCGACTGCCCATTTCACTAATCTCCCAGACGCATCAAGTCGGTTCAAAAAATGTTTCAAGGGCTGATTCGTCAAAACGGTAATTTCATGCGCATGGAAGTAAGGTCTCAGCTTCCGAGTAGTAACAATCAACGCATAAAGATACTTCTCAACGGCGGGATAATTCATTTCAGACTTGGCGAGTGCCTTGCTTACATAATAGACAGGGACTTGGCTACCCTCTACAACTTTAACTAAGACAGAGCTAACAGCAAATTCAGAAACAGCCAAATACAGATAGAGTGGCTCGCCTGGGATGGGCTTCGCCAATGGCGGGAGGGTGCGAAGGTGCTGCTTGAGTGCCAGGAACGCCTCTTCGCACATAGCTGATGGATATACGCCCAATTTGAACCCGTTGACTTCCGAACCGTTGTATTTTTATCATCCCATTAACAATTGTAAATCGAAACTTCAACCCGGACACTTCGCGAGAACATCAACGGCTCGGACGAGGCCGAAGCGCTCGTCCGGCCAAGGTAAACTCACCTAGGTGAGGTTGGGTGGCCACACCCGACCTCCCCTAGGGGAGATCGGGTCAGCCAACCCGATCTCCCCTAGGGGAGATCGGGTTGGCCAACCCCATCCTCCCTAGGAGGGGTTGGGTGCCCTCACCCAACCCCTACCCTTGGGGGTCGGATTTCTCCTCCCCCCAAAGGGCCCCGGCACCATTTTTGGACTCCCACACTCGGTTCACTCCGCCTACCTTCTCCGTATCCTAAGGTCTTAATTATGCGCTTAAAGGTTAATTAATTGTGTTTAAAGGTTAACGATGTCATTAAGCCATCTTAATGACACCGTTGCCTATAAATACCCCACCTTCACAATTCGTTTGGACATCTTGGCAAGTTGCACAATTTTGCTCTGACCTCTCTCTAGCTTTATCTCTCTAAAACCGTACTGACTTAGGCATCGGAGAGGGTTCATCAGGCACCACCCCCCCCCCCCCCCCCTCTGTGCCTGGTATTGCCCCTCTTGCAGGGTGGCAAGGAGAAGAGCCAAGGAAGCAGAAGTGCATAGAGCAGTAGGACAAGCCCCAGGGGTAAGAAGTACAAGCCTCAGGAGGTCAGAAGGAGAGAAGGAAAGGAGATCAGAAGGAGAGAAGAGAAAGACATATATCAGAACGACTACCCTAAGGGAGCAGAAGGGCATGTATCAGAATGACTAGTCCTAGGAACACTGAACCCGACATTTCATTAGTGGGAGATAAATTCTAGATTGACGACCCGTTGACCTAGACTTTATAACCTAACAATAGCAGTCCACTTAAACTTCTTGTTGGCCCTCACCACTTCAAAGAACGGCATGGATCGATCACTTGCCTTGGATAGGAAGCGATTCATCGCGGCCGATCGGCCATTCAGCACCTGCACCTCCCGATGGTTCGTCGGGGACTTCATCTCCTCGATCGCCTTTAGCTTCTCAGGGTTCACCTTGATTCCTCTCTGGCTCACCATGAAGCCCGGAAACTTCCCTGAGTGCACTCCGAAGGCACACTTGGTCGGGTTTAAGCGAACTCTATGAAGCCTCATCCGCTCAAACGCCGTGGCCAAGTTGTGAACATGATCCTCGGCTTGTCGGGACTTCACCAGCATATCATCCACATAGGCCTCCATTGTTTTCCCCAGCATATCTCCGAACAGCTTGTTCACCATCCTTTGATAAGTTGCACCTGCATTGATCAATCCAAAGGGCATAACATCATAATGATAGATGTCAATATCAGCATAAAAGGCGGTGTTGGGGGCATCCTCCTTGGACATCTTGATCTAATTGTAGCCGGAGTAGGCATCCATAAAGCTCAGCAGCTCATGTCCCGATGTGGCATCCACCAGTGTTGGATCACGGTGGAACTCCGGTACGGACTTTGACGGCAATCCTAGCTCCTTCGCTCCACGCAATCCTGCAAGAGGGGATAGACCGGGCGGTGACCCAGAATCCCTCTCCGATGCTTAAATGAGTATCTCGTATGACTGGCAAGCAGTAATCTCAAAGTATATTCAACGTAAGTCTTCTGAGGTGATCTCTGGCCCTTTTATAGGCAAAGAGATGCCTCAGGTACCTGGCGAACCGTTGGGGGTGGTTAGCCCGTATCCCGCATATCTCGGACGTGATCTCGTGTATCTCAGCCATGCCCCGCGTATCTCGGCCACGCTCCGTGTATCTTAACCACGTTCCGCGTATCTCGGCCACGCCCCGCATATCTTGGCCTTATCCTCTGATAACGAGTCCCGACTCCCGTCGGGGACTCCAGAGTTGTCTCGTTGTGTCACCGCTCGGGGCCCCTCGTCATCGTGACAGGGCCAATCATTCTCAGGGATTCATCATCGGGGCCTACTTAAAGGCTTCTCATCGGGAGCTTCTAGCTCAACTGTCGGGACCGACTCTGTCGGGACCTTGTCTCATCGGGACTCCCTTCGTCGGGACCCTTCCCCTAGGTCATCTTGACCTTCATCGGGGACTACCCCCCATCATCCAAGTTGGGTCCTCCTCCGATCTCGCTTCAATGGTGCACACCTGTGTTGGGTCGATGTTTGATAAGATCACCTTCTCTAGGAAATGCACCTTCCGATTTTCCTCCAAGGGTGCCCCCAGGGCAAATTTGCTCAAGGCGTCTGCTTCTACATTTTCCTCCCTCGGAATTGCCTCGATATCGAAGCTTTTGAAGCTCTCCTTCAAGGTTTGTACCTCTCGTAGATACTTCTTCATTATCGGGCTCCTCGCTTCGTATCGCCCTTGAACCTGGTTCACGATTAAAGCTGCGTCGCACTTCACTCTCAAGTGATCGATTCCAGTGCCCTTAGCAATTTTTAGGCCCGTGATAAGAGCTTCATACTCCGCTTCGTTGTTCGTGGCCTTGAATGTTAAAGCCAAGGCGTATCGGAGCGGTTCACCTTCACCCGGTGGTATCAACAAAAAGCCCGCTCCTGATCCGTCTGAACTCGCGGAGCCATCCGTATACATCTCCCAGGTATTTTCCTTATTTGGCTGTTCTGATTGCTCTACCCTCTCTGGTTGTTCTTCTATCGGGACCTCCACGGCTGCCCCCTCTACAGGGCCCGCATCTTCCAGATCGGGGGCTGTAGATTCTGCAATAAAATCCGCCAATGCCTAGCCCTTGACTGCCGTTCTTGGAGCAAAGTGAATTCGAAACTCACTAAGCTCTACTGCCCACTTCACTAATCTTCCCGACGCGTCCGGTCGGTTCAAGAAATGCTTCAAAGGCTGGTTTGTCAGCACAGTAATCTCGTGTGCGTGAAAATAAGGCCTTAGCTTCCGAGCAGTAATAATCAACGCAAAGAGGTACTTCTCAACGGCGGGACGGGGACTTGATTACCCTCGACAATCTTTACTAACACGGAGCTAATGGCAAATTCAGAAACAACCAAATAAAGATAGAGCGGCTCGCCTGGAACCGGTTTCGCCAACGGCGGGAGGGTGCGAAGGTGTTGCTTGAGTGCTTGGAACGCCTCTTCACATTTGGCGGTCCACTCGAATTTCTTGCTGGCCCTCAAGACTTCAAAAAATGGCATTGATCGGTCGCTGGCTTTAGACAAAAAGCGATTCATTGCAGCTAGTCGACCATTCAGCACTTGCACCTCCCGATGGTTTATCGGAGACTGCATCTCCTCGATTGCCCTCAGCTTCTCAGGATTCACTTCAATTCCTCTTTGGCTCACCATGAAACCCAAAAACTTCCCTGAGTGGACTCGGAAGGCGCACTTCGTCGGGTTCAAGCGAACTTGATGGAGCCTCATCCGCTCAAATGCCATGGTTAGGTTGTGCACATGATCCTCGGCTCGTCGGGACTTCACAAGCATATCGTCCACGTAAGCTTCCATGGTTTCTCCCAGCATATCTCCAAACATTTTGTTCACCATCCGTTGGTAGGTGGCCCCAGCATTGATCAACTCGAAAGGCATGACATCGTAGTGATAGATGTCACTGTCTGCGTAGAACGCTGTATGGGGGGGCGTCTTCCCTGGCCATCTTGATCTGGTTGTAGCCTGAATACGCATCCATAAAACTCAATAGCTCATGACCCGACGTGGCATCCACCAGCTGGTCGATCCTCGGGAGTGGATAGCAGTCCTTTGGGCAAGCTTTGTTCAGGTCGCGGAAATCCACACACATTCGCCATTTGCCATTGGTCTTCTTCACCAGTACTGGGTTAGCAACCCAAGTCTGGAATCGGAGCTCCTTAATAAACCCAGCATCGAGCAACCTGCCTACTTCCTGCTGGATCGCGATCTTCTTGTCCGTGCCCATCGGACGCCTTTTCTGCGTGATAGGCTTGATCGCGGGGTCTATCTTCAGCTCGTGTACGATCACATCGGGGCTGATTCCTGGCATATCGCTCGGGGACCAGGCAAACAGCTCCTTGAACTCCTTCAATAATTCGATTAATTTCTGGGCTGTCTCTTTAGTCAGGGCAGACCCGATTTTCACCTTCCTCTGGGGTCCGTCGATCTCGACTTCTTTCAGATCTTCTACGGGGGCGGGACGCCCAAACTCTTCTCTAGGATCTGTGTCTGTCTGGAGGACAGTCGTGGCCTCTCGTCTCCTCCTCCGGGTGGCATTAACATAGCATTTTCGGGAAGCCACTTGGTCGCCCTTGACTTCTCCGACTCCGTGGTCGTTCGGGAACTTCATCTTTTGGTGCACAGTCGAGGCAACCGCCATCAGAGGATTAATGGTGGTTCTCCCGATAATCGCGTTGTAGGTCCCCGCGGAATCAACCACGAAAAATTCCACGTTCCTCCTTTCTGATTTCCACCCGCTACCAAACTCCACTGGTAAGGTGATTACTCCTAGCGGATAGGAGGTTGAGCCAGAGAACCCGACCATCGGGAAGTTTGCCTCCTTCAGATCTTTCTTCGTCTTCCCCATAGCCTCCAGCGCGTCCATGAATAGGATGTCGGAGGAGCTCCCCCCGTCGATTAGAATTCTCTTCATTTCGAACCCATCTACATCCAAGGTTACCACCAAGGCATCATCGTGCGGAGTCTCTACGCCTATGAGGTCTTCCGACGAAAAGGAGATTACCATCTCTTCTCATGGTCCAGGATCGGGACCTCTTACCCAGCACCACCGCCGTAGGGATTCTAGAGGCATAGACTTCTCGGGCGGATGAGGTATCACCTCCAGCAGCAAATCCTCCGTGGATCACATCGATAGTGCCCCGCCTCTCCTTGCGAGCACCGGATAACTCCGGATCGGTTCTCTTCTTCTTGGGGGACCGATCGCGGGATCGGGAGCGGGACCGCGATCGGGAGCGGGACCGCGATCGGGACCGAGAGCGAGATCGGCACCGCTTATCCCCGACAAATTCTTTGAGTTTCCCCTTCTGGATCAGCTATTCGATCTCCTTCTTCAGTTCTCGACAGTGGTTGGTGTCGTGACCGTTCGCGCGATGAAATCGGTAGTAGCGATCCGTGCGAGATCCCAAGAATTCTCCATCCTTCTTTGGGGGGTACCTGGAGATACCTTGTCGTTCCATGACTGTCAGCAATTCCGCCATGGAGCAGTTGAGAGGAATGTCGAAATCCTCCCGCTTATCCTTCCTTGAAGAACGTCTATCGTCCCTCCGATCCGGACGGCCTCGACTCTTGCTACTGTCGGATTTACCCTTTGACTTACGATCGTCGAAAGGTTTAACCGACTGCTTTCCTTTGTTCGACTTTGGGGGCTCCAGTTCTCCTGCGGCTATCTTCGACTCCTGGACATCGATTTGCCGTTTCACCCTTTTTTGTAGTGCCTCCATATTCCACACAGCTTTCTCAGCCACGCTGTGCATCATGTCGGAGCCATAGGGGGCTGTCAGGTTCTGAATAAAGGTGCGGATGGTTTCGCCCTCTGAGATTTCCTCGTCTATCTCTGCTACGCTGGCTGTGTACCGCTGGTAATAGTGAGCCAGCGATTCGTCGGGCCTTTGCACCACCTGGGTCAGGGACCTCACGCTCTTCAATAAACGGCTCCGACCCTGGTACTGCTGAATGAATCGGTCGTGCATGTCTGCCCAGCAAGTGATGCAGCCTGGGGGCAGACTAAAGAACCAGGTCAAAGCTCTTTCTCCAAGTGTGTTTGGAAACAGTGTACACACTATGTCCTCGCTCGGGGCTCTTCCCAGGCACGCCATGAGGTGCTTCTGGACATGGCGAACTGGATCTCCTTCGCCATCATACTCCTTTATCGTGGGGATGCCTAGCCCAGGCGGGGCTAGGGTGTCAATAAGTCGGGGGACGAAGGGATGAGTGGATCGATCCCTTAGCTCTGACACCAGCGGCTTCTGCTCTCCCATACAGATGTTCACGATCTTTACCACCTGGTCGGGAGTGATGGGGCCATTCAGGGGAATGGTCCTGTGCTGTACTGGTCCTGGCCCATCAACCACGAACCTCTCCGGCTGACCGGTTGCCCTACCTCTGTCCTGGCCTCGGGGCGGGGCTTCCTGTGCGTTCCGACCCTCTGTTGGTGGGGCCACTTCCTCCAACGGGGGCATCTCCTCCTGCCTCCTTGCAGCCTCTCTTCGATCCAAGAGAGCCTCTACGGCTGCCAGAAACATGGGCATGGCTTCCGCCACGGCCCTTGTCAAGTCTGCAGCTGGGGGGGCCTCCTGCCCCCTGTTGCCCTGGTGCTGAGGAGCAACATCTTCGGGATCTCCATTGTGCCCCCCCTGTCTGGGAGAGCTCAGCCGGGGGATGGTTCTGGTTTTCCTCCTGTTCCGGTACTGAATCCAGATTCGTTGCAGTGGGGTGACGGGAACCACCGGATTGTCCCTGTCTTCTGTGCTTGCCAGCCGCCATTGATCGAGTAGAAGGCATATCAGCTTTTTGTTTGCTTCCCACAGACGGCGCCAATGTTGGATCACGGTGGAACTCCGGTACGGACTTTGACGGCAATCCTAGCTCCTTCGCTCCACGCAATCCTGCAAGAGGGGATAGACCGGGCGGTGACCCAGAATCCCTCTCCGATGCTTAAATGAGTATCTCGTATGACTGGCAAGCAGTAATCTCAAAGTATATTCAACGTAAGTCTTCTGAGGTGATCTCTTGCCCTTTTATAGGCAAAGAGATGCCTCAGGTACCTGGCGAACCGTTGGGGGTGGTTAGCCCGTATCCCGCATATCTCGGACGTGATCTCGTGTATCTCAGCCATGCCCCGCGTATCTCAGCCACGCTCCGTGTATCTTAACCACGTTCCGCGTATCTCGGCCACGCCCCGCATATCTTGGCCTTATCCTCTGATAACGAGTCCCGACTCCCGTCGGGGACTCCAGAGTTGTCTCGTTGTGTCACCGCTTGGGGCCCCTCGTCATCGTGACAGGGCGAATCATTCTCAGGGATTCATCATCGGGGCCTACTTAAAGGCTTCTCATCGGGAGCTTCTAGCTCAGCTGTCGGGACCGACTCTGTCGGGACCTTGTCTCATCGGGACTCCCTTCGTCGGGACCCTTCTCCTAGGTCATCTTGACCTTCACTTTGGGCATGGTGGGCCTGTTTGCCGTTTTCCTCCCGTTAAAGGGCCTGACAGCTGTAATCGAACCCATCACCAGCTGGTCAATCCTCGGGAGCGGGTAGCAATCCTTTGGGCATGCCTTATTCAGGTCGCGGAAATCAACACACATTCGCCATTTGCCATTGCTCTTCTTCACCAGGACTGGGTTGGCGACCCAGGTCTGGAATCAGAGCTCCTTAATGAATACAGCATCGAGCAACCTGCCCACCTCTTGCTGAATCGCGATCTTCTTGTCGGCACCCATCGGGCGCCTATTCTGTGTGACCGGCTTGATCGCGGGGTCTATCTTCAGCTCGTGAGTAATCACATCGGGGCTGATTCCTGGCATGTCACTCGGGGACCAGGCAAATAGCTCCTTAAACTCCTTCAACAGATCAATCAATTCTCGGGCCGTCTCCTCAGACAGAGCGGACCCAATTTTCACCTTTCTTTGAGGTCCATCGATCTCGACCTCCTTCAAGTCCTCCATCGGGGCGGGACGCCCAAACTCCTCTCGGGGATCAACATCAGTCTGGAAAACAGTCATAGCCTCCTGATTCCTCCTTCGAGTGGCATTGACATAGCACTTCCTGGAGGCCACCTGATCGCCCTGGACCTCCCCGATTCCGTGGTCAGTCGGGAACTTCAGCTTCTGATGAACAGTTGAGGCAACTGCCCCCAGCGGGTTGATGGTAGTCCTCCCGATAATTGCATTATAGGTCCCCGCGGACTCAACCACCACGAACTCCACGTTCCTCTTCTCCGACTTCCAACCACTACCGAACTCAACCGGTAAGGTAATTACCCCCACCGGGTAAGAGGTAGACCCAGAAAATCCGACCATCGGGAAGTCGGCAGGCTTCAAGTCCTTCTTGGTTTTTCCCATGGCCTCCAGTGCATCCATGAAGAGAATATCGGAGGAGCTCCCTCCATCTATCAAGATTCGCTTCATCTCGTACCCATCCACGTTCAGGGTCACGACCAAAGCATCATCGTGCGGGGTCTCCACACCTACCAGGTCCTCCGCTGAGAAGGGAATCACCATTTCTTCTTTCGAAGTCCAATTTCGGGCCCTCTTGCCTAGCACCACAGCAACGGGAATCCGAGAAGCATAGATCTCCCGAGATGCCGTGGTATCTCCTCCCGCAGCAAATCCCCCATGAATCACATTAATGGTCCCCCGCTTCTCCTTGCGGGCATTGGAAGACTCGGGCTTATCCTTCTTCGGGGATCGACCACGGGATCGGGAACGGGACCGCAATCGGGTCCGGGAACGGGATCGGCCCGTTGCCCAGCAACAAATTCCTTGAGCTTTCCCTTCTGGATTAACTTCTCAATTTCCTTCTTCAACTCCCGACAATGGTTAGTGTCGTGACCGCTGGCACGATGGAAACGACAAAAACGATCGGTGCGAGCTCCCATGAACTCTCCATCCTTCTTCGGGGGGTACCTGGCGATACCCTGTCGGTCCATCACTGCTAACACCGCACCCATGGAACAAATGAGAGGAGTGTAGTGGTCCTCCCGCTTGTCCAACTTCGAGGGACGTTTGTCTTCCCTCCGATCGGGACGGCCTCGTTCCCGACTGCTCTCGGGTTTATCTTTCCTCCTGCGATCGTCCGAGGGTTTGAACGACCGCTTCCCCTTGTTTGATTTCGGAGGGTCACGGTCTCCGGCAGCTATCTTCGACTCCTGTACGTCGATTTGTTGCTTCACCCTCTTCCGCAACGCCTCCATGTTCCACACAGCCTTCTCAGCCACGCTGTGCATCAGGTCGGAACCATATGGTGCTATCAGGTTCCGAATGAAGGTGCGGATGGTCTCTCCTTCCGACATTTCCTCATCAATTTCGGCCACTCTGGCAGTGTACCTCTGGTAGTAATGTGCCAGAGACTCGTCGGGCCTCTGTACCACCTCAGCAAGGGACCTCGCGCTTTTCAGGAGACGCTGACGACCCTGGTATTGCTGGATGAACCGATCATGCATCTGGGTCCAGGTAGAAATGCACCCTGGAGGGAGGCTGAAGAACCACGTCAGGGCTCTTTCACCAAGTGTGTCTGGGAACAGAACGCACACTATATCGTCATTCGGGGCTCTGCCTAGACAAGCCATGACATGCTTCTGGACATGGCGAACTGGATCTCCCTCGCCATCATACTCCTTGATTGTCGGGATACCCAGCCCTGGCGGGGCAGTAGTGTTCACCAATCGGGGGACGAAGGGATGAGTGGATCGATCCCTCAGCTCCGACATCATCTTCTTCTGGTCTCCCATACAGATGTTCACAATCTTCACCACCTGGTCGGGGGTGATAGGACCACTAAGAGGGATGGTCCTATGTTGTACCGTTCCAGGCCCATCAACCACGAACTGCTCCGACTGAGCGAGTTCCTTGCCCTTGTCCTGGTGCTCGGGTTGGGCCTCCTACCCGTCCTGGTTCTCCTCCTCCTTCTTCTTGGCGGCCTCCCTTCGGTCCAGGAGAGCCTCCATAGCTTCCAAAAATACTGGCATGGCATCCATCACAGCCTTTGCCAAGTTCGGCTTTGCAGGTGCATCCTGGTCCCTCCTCGGGATCTCTTCCCGGCTCTCCGACGAATTTCGAATGGAATCTTCGCGACCATCATGATTCCCCCTTGTTTTGGAAACAGCAGGGGAGGATCATTCTGATCAACTGTGCGCTCCGGCGGCCCTGAATTCAGAGTTCCAGCAGGGTGACGGGAACCGCCGGATTGTCCTTGTCTCTTCTTTTGCTTGCCAGCCATCGATCGGGTAGAAGCCATTTTTGCTTTTGGTTACGTTTCCCACTGACGGCGCCAATGTTGGATCACGGTTGGAACCCCGGTACGTTCTTGACGGAAGTCTGAACTCCTTCGCTCCAAGTAATCCTGCAAGAAGGGGATAGACTGGGCGGTGACCCAGAATCCCTCTCCGATGCTTAAATGAGTATCTCGATGTAGGCTAGCAAGTATCGGTATGTAAGTATGAACGTATCAATCCTGAGGTAACTCCTTCCTTTATATAGGGGAGGGGTCACCTCAGTTACCTGTTGAGATAACTGCCACGTTCCTTTTATCTCGGCCAGTAGCCCACGTTCCGTCTTTTCAGGCCACTTCCCCACTATGTTGATAGTGGGCGTGTTTCTCGGCCTCGTTCTCTGGTGGAAAGTCCCGACGGATGTCGGGGACTCTAGAGTTATCTCCTTTGGTCACCGCTCGGGGCCCCTCGTCATCGGGACAGGGCCAGTCTTCTCAGGGAGTTAATATCGGGGCCTACTCAAAGGCATATCATCGAGGCCTACTCGAAGGCATATCATCGGGGCCTACTCAAAGGCATATCATCGGGAGCTTTCAGCTCGTGTGTCGGGACCGACCTTATCGGGTCCTATCGTATTGGTCTTCTAATCCTCTTTTAGGGCCCAGTGAGCCTACTTCGCCGTTTAGTCGTCGTTAATGGGCCTAACGGCTATATCGAAACCCATCACACACTACTCTCGGAGAATACGAGTTTTAAAATTAGCTTGAAACAATGGTTTCGTGGTCAAACATGGCACATTATAAAGGTTTGAGGATGAATTTCAAACGCTTTGCAGAACGAAACAAGCTAGTACTGACTGAGTTAACAGATGGTTGATGGAAATTCTCAGGTCCCACTTACTTTGAGTGGGAGAATTGATATAGCATAAGTGATTGATTTGGTAAATGATGATGGAAACGTCTTCATAATAAATCCAGTGAGAGGGCTCACTCCCCCTCACACATAATCATCACTAAATTTCAAAATGCGAATCAAGTCGGACCTGATAATCATGATAATGAACTATTTCAACTACCCATTTTTTCTAGTGGGAGTGGAATAACCAACTTGGTTCCAGATCCTAGTGATAAAGGAATACATCTCAGAGGTAAAAACCCGAGACCGAGAGTATATTCCAAGTAAGTTCAACCACCACCATTGTTCCCAGTGGGAGTAATGCCCCGATAAGAAGCATTATTCCGAGTGGGAGTAACGATCAGACTAAAACATGGGATTAACTTGCCTACACATAGTCAAAGGAAACGAACTTCTCTCGAGAAGTGTCCCATCAAATAAGATGTGTTACACATCTTGGTATTCATTCTTGAAGCAGTAACGGTTCATCAAGCAAAGGAAGGACCTCAAAACGAGGGAATGGAGGAAAACAATGGAGGATGAAATTGCCTAAATAAGAACAAATTCGTTTTTAGTTTTTAGTTGATTTATCTTTTAACCACAGAACAAGAAAGTGAAATCTTAGAATTCACTTCAGGTGGAAATTTCGAGTGGTGCAAAACTCGAATAATTGCGAAAGGACATACCCAAATTCACGGAGTAAACTTTGATAAAGACAGACTCACCGACTATGCGTTACACCATAGTCTGGGCCGTCTTTGCCCATGACTGCAAGTCTCGAACTCGAGCATGCATCAAATGGACATTAAGACCAAACCTCTCCAAGTAAAACTGGAGAAAGAGATCTATATGGAGCAGCCGGAGAGTTCCATTACTCCTAGCAAAGAACGCAAAGTTTGCAAACTCCAAAGATCTATATACAATCTTAAACAATCATCTGGGGAATGGTATCGCAGATTCCACGAGGAAATAGTTGGAAACGGATTCGTGAATCTTCACAAGGATCCCTGCGTATACACTAAGACCTCCGGGTCTAAGTATGTCATCATAACACTATACGTGGATGATATACTCAATGCTGCGAACGATATGAGTTTCTTGAATAAATCAAAGTCCCGGTTAGCATCAACATTCGAGATGAAAGACATGGTAGAGGCCACGTACATCTTAGGCATCAAAATTGCCCGAGATCGTGCCGCCGGGAGATTATGTCTATCTCAGTAATCATATATCAACAAATTGTTGAAAAGATTCAGAATGCTGGATGTTAAACCCGTGGATACGCCGGTTGTGTTCAGGTGCGCGCTATCGAAGCGTGATGGCCCGAAAAACCAGCAGGAGCGTGAAGAGATGAAGACTGCAGAGTATCTGAGCATAGTAGGGAGTCTAATGTACGCCATGCTCTGTACTCGGCCAGACATCTGTTACGTTGTGGGCCTAGTAGCAAGATTCCAATCAGATCCTAGTTATCAACATCTAAAGGCCGTAAAACGAATTATCAGATATCTGAAAGGTACTGCCAAGTACGTTCTGTGCTAAGAGGGCGACCGGCTCGAATTGACCGGTTATAGTGACGCCGACCATGGTGGCGATCCGGATGATCGTAAGTCCACCACAGGAGGAGTTTTCCTCCTTGCTAATGCTGCCATATCATGGGTAAGCAAGAAGCAATTTTGTGTCGCGCTTTCTACTATGGAATCAAAATTCGTTGCCCTCTCCAAAAACGCACAAGAAGCGGTCTGGCTGAAAAGGCTTCTTACTGCATTAATTGGCACCGACAAGAAGAGTAAACCTGTGAAAGTGTACTCCGACATTCAGGCGACCATTGCGGCAGTAAAGAATCCAAAGTACCATAGTAGGACTAAACACATTGATGTGAAATACAATTATGCTAGGTCGGTTCTGGAAGACAACATAATCGCTTTAGAATACTTGCCTACAGACAATATGGTCGCAGACCCTTTAACTAAGCCGTTACGTAGGGAAATTTTTGAAAAACACGTAAAACTACTTGGATTACGTAGGGCTTAAACTGTGTGGCTTGTAAAAGTGATAACATTTTGACATTTGAAATTATGTTTCAATTGAATAAAAGAATTGCAATTTGAGTTTATGATTTATCGACGTCATAATGATTAACAACATCAGATTTTACGGTCTATAAACTAAGTCGTAGGAAGAAGTAAAATTCTTCCACCAAAATTATATCGAATGTGAACCTTGCCTCGTCACACAGGCACGGTCATCTTGTAAGGAGAGATGGACCTCTACCATAACAAGATTGGCTAAGAATCAGGGGAATAAACCTGATTAAACAAAACGATAACATTGTCACGCTTAACAGCATGACTTAATCTTCGTTTTGTAAATCGCCGAGTTGGACTTTGTCCATCACTATATATCACATTCAAGGCCAGATGAGAAATTCTGAGATAGAATTATTGACATATCCCATCTCTGGCTTTACCAGGTGTGCTATCGACGCGTGCTTCATACTACGCGTGCCACGTACGACCAAGCGGTCATGCTCGGTTATGCTAGCTAGAATCCTTGTGATTCAAAGGGCGCATATTTCTTCACCTTGAGCGTGTGATTGATCCCGGATGCCTTATGAAGAGACATCCAAAGTATCTTCACATACTCAGAACTTATACCTAAGGTCTGGCTCAATGCTCGCTTCTCGGCGTACGAGCGTAGTGCCAAAGAAAATAGCCAAGTGACCACGTCTTGGAAACCGGTTGAGTCAGACTAAGGGTATAAGCGATGGGGATGGTCAAGTTCACTTTTAATTCACTGACTCTCGTGTTCAGTAGGTGGCCGCCAACCGGATATTAGTTGAAGGTTGTGACACTTGTACGGATGCCCTTCAGAAGTATTCTTTTGTTGAAAACTGGGCAATTGGAGAATTAACAGTTGACCAAGAATACAGTGCGGTACATGTTTTATTTCAAACAGGTTTGGTTCATGAAAGGGAATCAACGTTCTGCGGGCGCTACAATACTCCTAATTGATGAGTAGCACGATGCCCGTCGTATCCTTCGGTCGCACGTCAAGCCTCGTATGAACTATTCGGAGACGAAGACTGAAGACTGATATGTTGATACTATTGCGTAACCGTATAGATTAACGAGCACCCTCCCATTCCGACGAGTGGGAGCTGTTAGCATATGGTGACGTGGCGCTGTATTAGGAGCCCGTTAATTAATGGAATTACCTAAGTTAATTAGGTAATTGTCAATTTGGGCTAATTGGGCCAAACCCAATTAGTAATTGACAAGGGAGGCCCAAAATGGGCCTCCCCTTTAACATGCATAGTTCGGCCGCCCCCTTTATACCACATTAGTTGGAGTTGCCTTTTGGCAACTCCACCAATATTATATATAGGGGTGTCTGCTAAGGGTTTATTCACACATTTCATAATAACAAGGATCCCCATTGAGAACACTTGTTCCCCTTAGTTAAATTTCGGTACCATCATATATGGTCTGAGGTTCCATCTCCGTTGAAGAATCGATCAGAGGTCTTGATGTTGAGCTACATCGCGTGGGACTTCTTCTAACAAAGAACTTGCACGTGGTTCCGACCGGAGGATCAGAACTCCCTCCATTTCATTCTTGGTCAGGAAAGCTAAAAGGTATGTGTAATAATTTCGCTGCGTAGATTAGATTTCTTGCTAGTACACGTTTAGCATTCCGTAGTATTACGTCCCCGTAATTCAACATCTCCTACCTGGTATCATCCTGGAAGGTTGAAATATAAGTGGAGACCTTTGATGAGCGTATGAAGGGTATTGCTTTTCCCTGACCTTGCAATTTTCCTTGATCCCCAACCCAAAAAAATTTTCTTGGACTTCCCCTTAAGGTTAGACGTAGGCGCTTTAGGTTTGTGGTCGTATTTGCATTTTCGTAATGTGTATACTTGATAGCTGTTTTGTTATGTGTAGACATGATAGCCACCTATTGGTGCATGGTCATGATAGTTACTTCACGGTGTGTGGACATGATAGCCACTTCGCAGTGTGTGGACATGATAGCCACTTCTTGGTGTGTGGACATGATAGCCACTTCTTGGTGTGTGGACATGATAGCCACTTCTTGGTGCATGGACATGATAGCCACTTCTTGGTGCATGGACATAATAGCCACTTCTTGGTGTGTGGACCAAATAGTCACTTCGCTATGTATGGATTTTTTCCTTTGCATTTCGTACTTATTGGCAAACCTGTCATGAGTATTTCAACATTATGTTTTTATATCATGAATAGTATTTCATACCTTTGTTGTTATAGTTGCCTTTTGTTTAGGCTATGTTTGTTGGGTTTTGTCCCCGCATCTCGTCTTGTCAGATGTTGTATCCTTTATGCTTTTGGGATGTCCCCTTTATGAGGTGTGCTTCACAATATGCAAGGGTGATGTTTTGTCGAAAACGTGCTTGACGATGTTCAAGTCGAATGCGAGCAGAGGTCACGTGAGGGCGACATGCAAGACAGTAAGGTTTGTCAGAGGTTGCCTTGGGCGACTTGTTAGGCGATTCTTCTTCGTAGGTCGTTTTGAATGACTTGTTATTTTCTTGCCTATTGTTGTGTTTCTTCTCTTTTGTCGGAGTGTTCTTTCGTTAATCCACTTTACTTTTGTCATACCTGCATTGTCATCATAAAAAAACTTGGATGTTTCTCAAATCATATAACCTTACTTTGTAAAAAGGAAGGCTTTTCAAGATACATTCTTGGGGATGTTGTAAAAATTTTCACGAGATAGGCTCTCGGATGGGCGCGGAATGTGTTCACGAGATACGCTCTCGGAGGGCACAGAGTGTTATCACGAGATAGGCTCTCGGAGAGCACAGAGTGTTATCACGAGATAGGCTATCGGAGGGCACGAAATATGTTCGCGAGATAGGCTCTCGGAGGGCACAGGATGTTATCACGAGATAGGCTCTCGGAGGGCGCATAATTTTTTCACGAGATAGGCTCTCGGAGGGCGCGGAATATGTTCGCGAGATAGGCTCTCGGAGGGCACAGTATTAGTTCGCGAGATAGGCTCTCGCAGGGCACATAATTAGTTCGCGAGATAGGCTCTCAGAGGGCACAAAATTTTTCACGAGATAGGCTCTCGGAGGGCACGGAAAATTTTTCACGAGATAGACTCTCTGAGGGCACGGGACTTTTCATGAGATAGGCTCTCGGAGCGCACATAATTAGTTCGCGAGATAGGCTCTCGGAGGGCACAGGATTTTTCACGACATAGGCTCTCGGAGGGCATGGAACTTTTCACGAGATAGGCTCTCGGAGGGCACATAATTTCGTAGTTTGAAACTACTCTCAAGATACGCTCTTGGGGGCGTAGAAACTATTCCCGGGACAGGCTCCCGGAGGGCGCAGAATTTTTCGTAGTTTAAAACTACTCTCAAGATACGCTCTTGGGGGCGTCGATACTGTTCGCGAGACCGGGTCCCAGAGGGCTCAGAATATTAATTTACCTTGTGTCATTTTCCCGGTAGAGTGCGTCTTTGATACGCCTTTTGAATCTTTACTTGAGTTTTCTCTCTATGATATTGCCTATTACCTAACCTTTTCCTAAGTGTGGGAGATCACCTTTCGAGGGCAATGCTTGTATGTTGCCAACATAGGACGAGTCCGTACAGGGAGTTGAGGTTGTTTTCCCTCTTATGTGACCTCATCTAGGAGAAGAGGTGTTGCATGTTCTTGTGACCTTCTTGCTTCTAGTCTCTTCTTTTATACTTAGGTGGACTACCAAGCACTTGTTTGTTTGGTGCCCCCCAAGTTGCTTGGTGGTCACACCACCTTTCATATTTGGCCGTTGAAGGCCTCTCGTTTATTTTGTTGGTTGGGTACTCCTTATGCTTGGGGCTCCCTAATCTTGTGTTGTATCCAATATGTCTGCTTGGGTGGGTGCGATGGATGATTTTCATTCTCTTGGTAATTGGTTGTGGTAGTGTCCATATCCAGAGAAGGCTTGTAAATTATTGCCCCCTCTTCCTTGTGTTTTGGGTAAAACGCTTTTGCGATGATGATCGGGTAGGAGTAACGTATCTTGGAAGGTGTTGCATCTGAGTTGTAGAAATTTATCGTATCATGGTATCTCGAGTTTTTTAACTTGAAGCTGTGTTTCAGACAGGTGAGTCTGATCCATGCCCCTTGCTCGGGTATGGGGGTCTGATCGGGCTGTAATAACCTTCTTGAAGCGTTGTGGTACTTAATGTGCTTCGTCTTTGCCTTTACATTGGAGTATTTTTCCATGCTCATGGGGAGTGTCACATTGTCATGCTCCTCCCACCTCGAATCTTGATTATAGGCTCCCCTTGAATCAGGACTTGAACTTAAAAAGGATATTTCCTTTAGGTTTGCAGGTGATGTTCTATGAATCTCTATGGGTTTGCCCCCGTATTGGCTATGCCTTGTTGGATAACTTCATTAGAAGTTGTGTTTGTGCTTTGTACATATACATGTTTAGGGGGCAAGTTCCTTCTCTTTTCCTTTGTTGTAACCTTCACTCACTATGTGTTTGGTTTATAACCTTAAAGGTGGGACCTTCCCCTAGTGCTCTCTTTATCGGGGTTTTCCTCTTGATGGGATGTCAGAGGCAAATGTCTTGCCCCTCACAGACAAAATGCTTGATCAGGATGTGCGTCTAGTGTAAGGGTTGATTTTGAAGCCTTACTTCCCAAGCTTTTGAGCTCTTCTTTGCTTGATCTTATAAAACTATAATCATGCCCTAAGGCCCTTGATGGGAGGTGTATCTCCTTTTTCATATTCTGGTTGTTGCACTATCTCTTTTGCAAATATCGCATCTTTAGAGTTTCTCGTTTGGTGCATGACGTCAATGGCAAGATTTTCTACCGGTGCCTGTCTTGTTAGGACTTGTATTCTTGGTTGCCTTTCTTTCTTATGAGATGGCGACGGAGTTTCCATGACCCCCCAAATGCGACGCACTTGATAGAGGTATGCGCCTAATCTAGAGGGCGCTATCTTGAATCTTCACGTACCTATCTTTGATAAACATGTCACTCATTGCATATATAATACTGAGTTCAAGAATCTCCAGTTTAGGATCATATTTTGAGAACAGAAAAACAGTCATCTATTAGATAACCTCTCCATCTAAGGAGTTCATTTTTGCAAATATAACTGCATGGATACTTCTAAGGATACGTCTTTCATCCTTGTTCCAGCCTCATTTACAGTGTTGTGTCCTTAATGGGTATGTTGATGTTCTGGCCACCCTTACTAGTAGGGGGTCCTTTGGTATTAGGTATGTCGGACTCTTCCCTAGTATCATCAATAGCTGGGCATGGGGGGTGTCTAGCGAACTCCCTTCATGCACTATGATTCTCTTCATGTCAAAGCTAGTGATTCCCCCTGTTATGACCAATATATCACTGTGTGGAAACACTATGTTTTCCATATCCCTTTTTGAGAGCTGGATGATGGTGTCGCCTTTCTTCCCTTGCTAGGCTTGGGGTCCTTGAAAGGTCCTTAATGGATGTGTATTCCATTACCTGAGATGAGCTTACTAGATGTAGTTGTATCTCCCGGCTATTTTGTGAAACCTTATAGATCCATTTGGAGGTGTTTGCCTCTGAAGGTGGGCGTTGTCCATGTGATATGGTTTCCCCAATTTTTGGAGGGATGTGCTTGCGGCTGCCCCCTCTTATGCTAATAAGTATTCTCTTTGTTTTTTGGGAGGAAGGTATGTTGTGACCTGGATTGTGCCCCCCTTGCATATCAATGCCCGATGGTGTCTTCCAACGAACGTAGCACTAAGATTCTCGTTGGAAGGCTGTAGTGGGGGTAGTCCTTTGTGACCCTCATGGTAATTCTTCTATAGGATGTTGAGAGTCCTCAACTTATTTTTGGAAGTGAGTCTTCCATCTTAGTGATCTTTTCCCAGATTCTTTACCAGGTGCTCTTTGAGATTGAGCAATCTGTTCCCTATGCATTCCTTTGAGGAAGTTAAACAAACGGTAGTGTCGAACAAACATGTTGGAACAAGACAGTCTGTCGGCGGAGATGTTCTGATTAATTACGATGCTTTCGTTCGTAAGTGGCGTGCAGCTTTGGTGGCTACTCTCTTGGTTGCGACGACATTTTTTATGAACTCTTTTAGTAGTCAGCCTGTGTATATATATAATACGGAGCCTGAAGACATCCGGTATGATCATTCTTGGAAAGCATGGTGATATCAAGTATCAAAATCTACCCCTTTCAGGGAGTTGAATTGTTATGGAGTTAAATTAAATAAGAGGGTATAGGAAGGATATGGGTGTGGGGGTGTTGATATCCCCAACTTCCTTGGTAATGATAAGTCGTCTCCTTGCCAATGCGGACTAGGTGGAGGTATATCCTCCGTACACGCTATGTGTGATCTTACTCCACTGTGCATGTTCGTAAGTCTCCCAATTGTAGTAGTGATGTAGTAGCATGCATAGTATGGCACTCCTTGAGTTCCATGCTCAAAGCCTTGTCTTTCAAACTGCCTCTCTATCCCTGGGACAGGTGTACTGAGGGTTGTCTTGGACGAGGGGTTGGAACCTGTCGCGCTGCATCATGAGTAGGCGGTTGCCTTGTCGAGTTGTCGGGACGATGTCCCTCACTTTGAGCTCTCCTTGGAATGTCCCTTAGTCGTGACCGTGGTGATACGGACTGTATGTGCATCGCTGGTATCCCTAGGGATGTGGATGCTGAAACTCTTGTCTCCTTGGTGGCTGAGGCTGAGTACTATTCCTTAATGAAGTGTATGTCCATGCACCTTGTGGTGCTTGATGTTGCGTTGGAGGCACAGACTGTTGCCTGTTCCTTGGGGGTGGCACTTGTTCATTTCTTCCTTGATCTTCTCGCTGCCCTGCTGGGGGGTGCAGGTGTTGCACTTCTTCTGGAAACTGCTCTTCTGCATGGTACTGATTCACCCTTCGGTTGTTGTTCGGCTTGTGTATACTGCCTCTGTTGCCTGTTTCTCAAAGCTTCTCTGTAAGCCAACAACTCATATAATGCACTCATTAACCCTGCAGTCACATTTTGTGCTCCTTGTGAATATACAGGCCTTGTATTAGTGGTATGAGCCCGATTGTTTCCTTGTGTGCCTTATGTTGGCATTCCATATGGATATTCCTGAGGGTGTGTTCCATAATGGTACCCCTGTGGAAGTGCTGGGTATGGATACCCTTAGGATGGCATTCCTTGTTGCACACCCTGCCCCTGTGTTTGTCGAGTCATAGGAGTCGAAGCAGTCGAGGATTCAGCCCCAGCTAGGCGTGACTGTCCTCCTTGGTTATTTGCCTCAGGTGCTTGTGGGGTAGGTTGTCTTGGTGGATGGGTAGGCTGCCATTCTTGGTTGTTTGGCGGCTTATTGTCCCCCGGTGGACGATTGTATCTAGATGGTATGTTATTCGTCATTAATCTCGTGATAGCCGGGTTTTTTGTTCAAAACCGACAGACGGCGCCAAGTGTTAAGACGTGTGACTCGGGTTGACGAGTTTCCAATCCGAGTGATACCTCTCACGCGTATTTCACTCTTCTTTCTGATCCGCTTAGCTTGTCGATGTGATCCATTCCTCTGCTCCTCGCAATCCTGCACAATGGGCAGTACCGAGCACGGAGAGGGGGGGTGGTGCTCGGCGAACCCTCTCCGATGCCTAAGTAAGTTCGGGCTCTTTAGAGAGAGAAAATCCTAGAGAGAAGGCAGGGCTAAAACGTGCAAAGATGTAAACTTGTCCAAATGAATAGAACTTGAGAAGTATATATAGGCTACGGGGGAATTAAGGTGGCTTAATGACACCGTTAATCCCTAAACGTACTTAATTGACACATAACAACAAGATTAACTCTTTAAAAGCATGGAGAGGTGGGTGAAAAAGTCTAAGTACGAGTCGGGTAAAATGGATGTCGGGACCCTCGGGGTCGGACGGAAAATTCGACGCCTAAGTTCTGGGATCGGGTCAGCTTGCCCGACCTCTCTTAGGAGAGGCTGGGTTAGCTAACCCGATTCCTCCTAGGAGAGATCGGGATCGGGTTGACCCACCCGATCTCCCCTAGGAGAGATCGGGTTGGTCCACCCGATCTCTCCTGGGAGAGATCGGGCCGGCTAGCCCGATCTCACCTAGTTGAGACCAACGGACCGGTCCAGACAAATATTTTGGCTCGTCCGGGCCGTTCGCGTTGTGAGTGAATTGCTCGGGTCCAAGTTTCGATTTATAATCGTAAGCGGGGTGATTAAAATAAGACAATCTGAAGGGAGACGACTTCAAATTGGGCATATATCCATCACAATCCTTAATATAAATGATTATTTTGACTATATTCATAATACATAGATATTCTTTGGAAACTCATACGAATCATCTTTATTACAAGTATTATTATTTAAGCATTAGAGATGAATTACCGAGTTAAAAACCGGTTTAACCTTTTTTTTGCCAGTTTAGACGCGACGTGACCAGGTTATCTTGTTGAAGCTCATTTAATATGATCCAACACACATTAGACAAACATAAACAACTAAAAATGTATTAACCATTTTCCCATCATTCAAAAAGTGGGGTGCTAGAGTGACATCATTTCAGAAAATCTTGATAAGTTTATATATAATTATGAAAGTACCCAGATTTATTTTTCTTCTGCAAGGTGGTTTAGGTGGGCCCCCATATGGAAGGTAGTATCCGTAATATAGTCTCTCAACTCCTAAATTAATCATCATTCGCACCAGGTTCAGTCCGTAATTGGTAATATAATGGCTATTAATATATTTTCATTCTCATGGCGACCAGCGGGGATTTAAATCACTAACTTCTAGTTAAGGGATTAAACGTTGAACCACAACCGCAACACCATATTACATGGTTAAAAATGGTCACCGTCTAGCTTTTATTTGTTAATAATAAAAAATAAATTGTGATGAATTTAACTGGCTAGGTTTTTTTTTTTTTTTTGGCCAAATTTAATTGGCTAGCTTGGATCAAGCATCTTCACATGAAACATTGCACTTTGAGTTGTTAAGAAGACCTGAAAAAAAAAAAAAGTAAAAGCGGATAGATAAGGGGTGAGATTAAAAAGAAAGAATGATGAAAGAGTAGTACTAGTACACTACTATTAGCAGCTAGACCCACTTTGCAATGAAAGCACATGATCGATATTGCTTCTCAACCTCTCCTCGCCCCTCTAAAACAACATCTTTACCCCACCATTCCTACCTACTCTCCTGTATTCTTTCCAAAAACCATTTAATTTAGATGTGATAGACAGATATACATACATGTTTGATCATTTCTTTATAATAACAATAATGTTAAAGATGGACACAGAAAGTGGAAATCACTAACAATTAAATACTTAACAATGATATAGTTCATTGAATTTCGCTCAAATAATTGTCATTTTTTACTTAAAAAGTATGATCATCATCCATGTTTGTTCTTAAAGAGAAAAGTATGATAGATAGTGACTTGGATTGAGTGAAGTCTCGTCTCTCTGTGTAGTAGATACATGAATTCATTTTTTCATAAAATTGTATTATTTGTTTTCCTATATATATATCTATATATATATAAATTGAGATATATGGATTGGAGTTCCCAATCATAGGGTAACATGTAGAACATAAAAGTGAAGCTCCCCTCCCTCCTGGCTCCTGCAATCCCAACCCCAGAAAGAAGGAATTATCGAAGGTAGTGAGATGAGAAGGGTGGTAGAGAGAGAGATGAATAATATGGGGATGGGCCCCTAAATGATGGATCCAAAAGGCAAGTACAGACTAAGGTGCAATTATTCATGCCATTAATTTCATTCTAAGCAATTCTCTCCCCTTCTAAAAAGCATCAACCATATATGGAGAATAAAACTAACCCCCACTGAATATATATATCATAGTATATATGTAACATCATTTAATTTAAATCAATTTGATTCTCTCCGGTTGCCCTTCATACTTATCATCACTATATATTCTAAATCTCTATTAGTTTATGCAATTCAACGCTTGAAGAATATATTCATGATAATTGCGAATGTTGCCATCGCCAAAAGTTCAGTAATAAAGTATGACCTGACAAACAATATTATATTTTAACCTATATATACTTTTATTTATAACTCATCTTAATATATATATACATCAAATACATAGACCACGATGGCTGATTTGGTGTTTCGCTCCAATTGCAAGGGCAAAAGTCATCATTCAAATATATTCTATATGTTTTATATTTCCTTACCTAAACATAACCCATGTCAATGTACTCGGTCATAATTAAATATTTCACTTTTCACCTAATCATTTAAAATAATTATATGTACATATATTCTCTCTCTTTAATATATATATATATACATATAACTCATTAATAACCCTAACAAGAATCATTCATAATCTAAAAAATAGTTTTGAAACTTTATCAGTAATAAACCTATAAAATAAACCTCAATCAAATGATTCACTAATACAAATTAATCAAAAACGGGAAAGCATTCATTTTAACCACGTGATGACCACAATCTGCCTTGCAACAAGTTAATCCATGCACCTGATTAAGGCGGGGAAAGAAATTGATCTACACAGTTGTTTATCTGACCTACCTCGGGATGGTTGTTGGTAATTTTTTTATAGAATGTTTCAGCACATTCTGTAAGATTTCTATATATTATTTCATTACACTTGGGACGGTTCTTTGACTATATACTTTGAAATATTTATTTAAAAAATATGTGTAAGTTAATGATATTTTAATTTAAGCGTCTATATTATTAGAATCCACTCAAGGCACAAGTGAATGGTTGATATATACAACGACACAGTTATTTGTCTCTAATATAATTGAACTTAATTCCTAATTAAATTAGTTTCTTATAAAAA
This sequence comes from Clarkia xantiana subsp. parviflora, assembly GCA_036873135.1. Classification (NCBI taxonomy): domain Eukaryota; kingdom Viridiplantae; phylum Streptophyta; class Magnoliopsida; order Myrtales; family Onagraceae; genus Clarkia; species Clarkia xantiana. The sequence goes on along the minus strand of JAPTYO010000001.1, from coordinate 13,060,382 downwards.
AAATCCTAAATTAGTCAGTGAAAATGTATATGTATTGTAAAAGGTGACTGACCATCTTCGTCAATCTTTCTACCCTTACATAAATAAATAAATAGATTATAATAAAAAGTAAAAGAATTTGGAAAAGGCAACAACAAATTTGTGTTCCCAATTAAGTAGCCCCATGAATCCCATTTATATGGGTTTGAATATTAATATACTAGGAATGAGGAGGAGCCGCTCCTCTGTCTCCTTGTTGATGTGTTTGATTCATTCTGGTCTGGTCTGGTCTGGTCCATCATAATTCCTCCATATTTCCTTAATTCCATGAGAGAGAGAGAAGAGAGAGATAGATAGTTATCATTTATTTAGGAGGAAGTTAAAATCATCATCAAATAGATCATGGGGGGAGGAGGTGGTGTGAAGAAAACAATAAGGTGCTGCATATCTTGCATTCTCCCCTGCGGGGCGCTGGACGTGGTTCGGATCGTCCACTCAGACGGGCGTGTGGAGGAGATCAGCGGCAGCGTCCGTGCGGGAGAGATCATGAAGCTCCACCCGAAGCACGTACTGAAGAAACCTTGTTCCACCTCTGCTTCTAATTACTGCGACACCGTCTCCCCAAAAATCGTCATCGTTCCCCCTGACGCCCAGCTCCAGAGAGGCAAGATCTACTTCCTCATGCCTGCTCCTCCCGATTCTCGTTCCAAAAAGAAGAGGAGACCGTCGTCGTCGTCGTCAGGAAGTGTCGCGGCTACTACTGCCCAGATCCAAGTAGCAGCCGATCTTGTTGTGTCGGACAGGTACTTGACCGAGATACTGTCGGAGAAACTCTCATCTCAGAAACAAGACTACCGACGCCGAGGACGTGTCGGTGTTTGGCGCCCCCACTTGGAAAGTATATCGGAGACCCCAGCCGGGTCCGATTCATCATCATCATAGTTAAATAACAAAATTACGCCCCATGTAATAATTCTTGTCTTGGAAATATATAAATTTGTTTTCATCATCTCTTATTCCGTTCCCTTCCTTGATCCTTTTGGTTGCTAGCTAGCTAGCTTGCTAGGGTTTAAATTAAACTGCTGGGACGGAGCTGCTTCTGTCTGTCATCCCCCATCAATCCTTCCTTACATTCCATTGCTCTTGGTACGTACCTAGCTAGGTATATCTAGAGGCACAAAAATAGATATCTATAGGAAATTATTAATTTCTATATGTTGGTAAATTTCCATCTCTATATGGAGTGGATCACATATGATTATCTATATAATTAAGTATTAATTGTCTCTTTTGACCAATTCTTTCATAACTCCAATTAAGTTTAGTTGATTTATATATATATTTCTTCTTTCCCAAAAAACATATATAATTCTTATTTGTTAACACGTTTTCTTATTCCACTAGTTTTGTAAGAACGTCAAATATTTAACGAGACAATTAATGTATAATAATTTACACTAGATTTGTCGCATTTTTTTTTCCTAAAGTCCTATTGAGCCGGGTAAACCCTATTGGTTAAACGTGTTTAAATATATTTAATGTTTTTTTTTTTCTAAAAACCTATTGTGTCGGGTGAACCCTAGAGGGTAAATGTGCTTCAATAATTTTATGCTTTTTTCTTCTAAAACCTTATTGGGTCGGGTGAACCCTAGAGGAAAATGTGTTTAAATAATTTTATGATTTTTTCTTCTAAAAATCGATTAATTTAGTGAACAGTTTGGCCTGATTACCTGATGAACCTTAGAGGATAAATAAGTCGACAAGTGTTCTTATATTATAATCAACTTGATTATTATCCAAATATTATATAGAAAAAAAATTTAAAACTATTTATATAAACATTTGATGAATAAAATTAATTAAGATAAGACTTAAAAAAAAAATAACTGAAATTTGAACATACAAAAATAGGAGTAAAAGCTAGAGAAATAATTACATGGAATAGACTTACTGTACACTCAACAAAAATTTAGGATAAACACGAACGTGTCAGTCCACAATTGGTCTCCTTCTCCTTTTCTAACAAGAGGCCCCTTAGCTATGTATTATTCCTGACATATACGGGAAACACCAAGTGTTAATGGCCTTCAATAATAAAAACACCCACTATAATTAGTAATAAAAATACCCACTATAATTAGTCAATTCTCACATAATCATTTCCAATAAAAAGAATTAGGGTTAAAGGTACCACATATTTGATCACGGTAGGTTTTTGGTATCATATGTTTAATTTTGTAAGCTTTTGGTACCATATGTTTGAGAAGTTATATGTTTTTTGTGCTTTCATTAGTCAATAGTTAGTTTGCCCGATAAATTATATTTTTTTGTTCAATTTAGTCCTCAAATTTATATTCCTAAAATTTAATATATATATATAATTTAGTCTCTACAGTTTTCTCAAGTCACCGCCCAAGGCCGCCGGCATCCGCCCACCCCCTCCAAAACCGCCAATCACCACGAAAAGGGCTGGCCACCACCAACTGGTGGTAGCTACAACTCTAATTGGGCCGGCCACCACCAATTGGTGGCGGCTACAGCCCTAATCGTGGCCGGCCAGCAACAATTGGTGGTGGTCGGCCCCGATTAGGGCTGTAGCCACCACCAATTGGTGGTGGCCAGCTTGATTAAGGCTATAGCCACTAAAAATTGGTGGTGACCTGCCCCGATTAGGGTGGCCACCACAAATTGGGCCGGCCACCACCAATTGGTGGAGGCTACAGCCCTAATCAGGTCGGCCACCACCAATTAGTGGTGGCTACAACTCTAATCGGGGCCGGCGGCCCCAATTGGTGGCGGCCGGCCCCGATTAGGGCTGTAGCCACCACCAATTGGTGGTGGCCGACCCCAATTGGGGTGACCACCACCAATTGGGGCCGGCCACAACACATTGGGGTGGTGTCCGGCCCCAAGTGGTGGTGGCCGACCATTTTTGTGGTGTTCGACGGCTTTGGAGGTAGTGGGTGGTGGCCGGCGGCCTTGGGCGGTGACTTGAGCAAAAAATAGGGACTATATTGTAAATATTGAATTTTCGAAAATAAAATTAAGGATAAATTGAATAAATTAAAATTATTTAACGGTCAAACCAACTGTTGATTAACGGAAGCACCAAAAACATACAACATCTCAAATAATGGCACCAAAAGCCTACAAAATAAAACAGATGATACTCAAAACTTACATTGGTCAAACATGTGTCACCAAAACTACCTTTAACCCATAGAATTATTCACTAGTGTTGGGACCTGACACGTGCGGGTTGTCGGGTCCTTGTAATGTTGCGTAGTATGCTCGTCGGGTTGTCAAAGATCAAGGATGTAGTCCGCGCGTGCTCCTTCTAACACCTGCACAAGGAGCTGTATCGAGACCACAGATGGGGGGGGGTGGTACTCGATGTGCCCTCTCTGATGCCTAAATGAGAAGCAAATCTAGAGAGATAAAGCTAGAGTTATGCGAGAGCTCCTAAGCCAACTTGAATTATCAAATGGGTGAACAAGTTTCTTATTTATAGGGAACCTTGGACTCGAACCCGGTTTTGAGCGGTCCGACCCCGGTTTAGTAGGAAAATGTGAACCGGGCTTGGATTTGAGTAAGATTGGCAGTGGGAAGACTCGCACATAGTGTAAAACACACAAGGGTACGCGCGTCGAGTGGCGTCAATCCGGACCACACCAGATTGAAGAGACAATCCAGATGAGTCCTAGTCTGAACTTGTCTGTTGCGCGTCCGGACCGTTCTAACTCGCGGGTAACTTTTTTTGAGCTGTTAGTGGGTCTGACGTGTCAACGAGTCCCGAATGTAAAACGAACCAATGGCTTAACCCTTGCTTGACTCTATTTTACGATAGGATATGCGTCTGATTCGGGTTCGGGGATTACCTTAAGGTGGACTTACAGTCGGTTGCCTCGTGGGCCCCAATGTCGTTTTTCATCCTTCTTCTCGGTAAAGGAAAATATAACTACTGACATGGTTGTGACTTTGAGTATATGAATATAATGAATACACATTAATGATGTGAATGTCTGTACGTAACATGGACGCAGATATCGACATGTATATAAAATGTGATATATGAGTGTATGTTAAATGATGAATGATATACAATGACGTATAATCAATGATGTAAGCTCAGAAATAGATATATTATGACATGAGTATTAATATATGCGATCATAAATGTATGTCATAAGTAATGTAAACATGTGGGTATACTAATGTATGTATATGCATGAGTCTATGCTAAAGACTCAAAAAGAGTTAGAAAACATAAGGAATAACATCTTTAATCGTGACCATTAGATAACATCATTGTCATCTAATGGTTATTATAAGATATGGAGATGTAAAAAAACTACCATTCTTTTATAAAAAGGGAGAGAGCGTAGTCGCCCACACACTTAGACACCATTTTAAAGTTAGCATCTTTTCCATTCTTGGAGATCAAATCACTTGGAGGTCAAGCACTTAGACCCAAATATTTCGGCCGGCCCTTTGCAAGTGTGACGGAACTAGATTCTCGACGGCCATCCAAGGGGACGACGGCGGTGCGGTGGCGACATCATGGCGACGGGTAGGCGTTGACATCGCACCGGCAGGCAGCGACAGCGGCGGTCCGATCTCGGCAACAAGCGGCGCCGATCACGCCGACAACTCCGGTGGTCGATTACGTACCACTTTACGGCAAGGTTGTGACTTTTATGCCCACCATGTGTTTGCTTTAATTCCTAACACACATTGACATGATGTAGGATGCATAAAAAATGGCTAAGTGTTTTGAATCATTGTATGTAAAGTAGAGAGTGTTACTTCCCTTGTTGATCGTGATTGTTGGTCGACAGAGACCTTGTCATGTATGGATTGTCTACTTGATGTGGTTGAAGTGTCGGACTTTTCCCTATCAATATAGTTTTTCGAGTAGAAACGGCGATCTGAGAAAGACCCATAGAACTCTATGGGGTTTGACAATTTTAGGCAAAATTCTTTCGTTTAGAGGGTCAAATCCGCAGTTTTATGTTTCTTTCGATCTTTTTTGTAATTTGTCGGTTTTGTTTGGGAATTTTTGTTAATTTCGAGTTTTTTCTAGGGTTAGGGTTTTTCTTTTCAGTATTTAAGGCATTGTTAGCTGAATTTTACAGAAGATTATTGATTAATGAAAAAAAACTGAGGTTTTCCTCTACCCTGCGTCAATTCTTCGGTATTCTTCTGAATCAACGAATTATTGTGCTTCTATCCATCAAATTCTCGTTATTCCCCTAGAATCAACGAATCTTTGTCTCATCTATCCCCATCACGCTGCATCAGATTGGTATTAGAGCCGAAGATCCTGCACGATGTCACGCCGAAGACGTATTACTGCTGCTGAGAAGAATGAATTGTGGCGTTTGCTCGAAGAAATACGACAGAACGGAGAACGACTACGTCAGTTCATGGAACAGAAAATCGAAGAACAAAAACTTCAATATTATTTTCAAGAGGATGAGTTCGAATTTGAGGAGGATGGCGAGAACACCTCAGATGTGAACCCTTTCGATAATCCTATTTATGATGATGTCGAGGTAGATTCTGTTATTTTTGATAATCCTATTTATGATGATTATAATGATACTGATGAAGTGGATGGGGAATCCGTCGATGGCTCTCCCCTCTCACTTTTTGCGGTCGCCGCCAGTGAGACTCCAATCAGCACAGAAGAGGTCAGAGAAACGCAGAGACTTGAGAACTTTTTGTTCGGTGCTCTGTATCCGCCTCTTGAATTCGGAAAAGAAGATAAGAGAAATTTTGAAGATACTTCCCAGGAGGATCAAGGTCTAGACGAGAATGATGCTGCTCTATTCTTCGTGGACCGGTCAGGAAGCAACAGAATTTATGTTTATAAGGAATATGGTGAATTCCCTCATGTTGTAGAAGCGGGTAGAGGATAGAAAAAAACATGTTTGGGTTGATGGAACTTGGCGTATGTATGTTGAAAAACGAGCTATTAACAAGATCACGATACGCTATCGCGTGTTTCTTTTTCGTGGCATCCAGATTCGAGGACGAATCTTCTCTTCCAAGGAGAGAATGATGTGGTTGAAGTGTCGTATTTTGCCCTGTAAATATAGTTTTTCGAGTGGAAACGACGATTTGAGAAAGACCTATAGTATATTATGGGGTTTGACGGTTTTAGGCCAAATTCCTTCGTTTAGAGGGTGAAATCCACAGTTTTAGGTTTCTTTCTCTCTTTTTTATAATTTGTCGATTTTGTTTGGGAATTTTTGTTAATTTCGAATTTTGTCTAGGGTTAGGGTTTTTCTTTTCAGTATTTAAGGCATTGTTAGCTGAATTTTATAGAAGATTACTGATTAATGAAAAAAAACTGAGGTTTTCCTCTACCCTGCGTCAATTCTTCGGTATTCTTATGAATCAACGAATTATTGTGCTTCTATTCATCAAATTCTCGGTATTCCCCTAGGATCAACGAGTCTATGTCACACATGTCCCCCATCACGCTGCATCACCACTTGTACATCAATTGATTGCCTATTGATCGCGATCTTTGATCCAATAATGTTGTGTTATTCGAGTAGCCATTTATTGATCAAAACTGTTGATCGATAAAGTCCACATCATGAACTGTATTGTGTTAAGTCTTGTAGGTATATGCTCGTTTGTATAACAGTGTTTTTAGTAATGGTTGAATCATGTATCTCTCTGGTTTAGTATATGGATAAGCATGTATAACCTGCAATCATAGAATGATATATATACATATAGGTGTTAGTGCTATAATCATGTTTGCACCATTGCCCTGAGTTGTTGTGTTCAGCCGATTAGGCGCGTATAGAGCCGTATAGGATGTGTAAGTATCGGAACGAGGCCCTTACTGATATAGATTTGATCCTGTTTCGAGGGTGTTCTCTTTTGGTTACGATTAAACAACATTGCTAGAATAAAGCCAAGTACATTCAGAGGCATGATCGATAAGTCGTCGACCAACCTTATTCGAAATGATGAAACAAAGGTAAAAGGTCGACGATCACATTTGAGGAAGTCGACTTACAGATTACGATTAATAAAGAAAGAAGGCGATTAGGCTGTCTGATGCTCTCTCCTATTTAAAGAGTAAGTCGAGTCGACCATCAAAGTCTTATCAGAATACCTTCGTCCTAAGGAAAGGTATAGGTGGCGACCTGGTTCCACCTCCCTAGAAGAAAACCTTCCTCTTAAGGAAAGGGACAGGTGGCGACCTGCTTCCACCGCCAGAAGAAACCTTCCCAGCTAAGGAAAGATGAGATGGCGACCTGCTTGTCACCTACTTAAGCTGACTTTAGACCAAACCCTCCCCAAAGGGTAACCGCCTTGCAAAGTCGGTAAATATCTCCCTATAAATAGGGGTTCACTTTCATTATCTAAATTAATTTCTATCATATACTTTACAATATTCTCTCAATATCCATTACTGACTTAAGCTTCGGAGTGGAATCAGGGGCCCTCCCCACCCCTTTCAAGGTCATCGCAAAGCACAAAGCCACCAAAGGAAACTAAGTACCCACGAGGTCAAGAAAGATACCTGAGGAAGCTAGCTCCCGGCGAGTTCTCTAAGTCCGTTACCCGAAGTTCTAGAGCCACGTCATTTTGATCCCGACATTTGGCACCGTCTGTGGGAAATAGGATCAAAAAGTCACGGCCTCCAAGAAGAATAAGATGCCAAATCCCGGGGTAGAGGAGGTGGGAAATACCCAAGTAAATCCCACTACTTCAAGTCCACTACCCAGAGAAGACCCACCCGCGCCTCAACATAATGGCACCGGTGGTGAAGAAAACATCAGTAATGCCAAGTCGCTGCCCAATCTCGGGGAAGCAGGAACAGTCCCTCCGGCTGTCCCTCAGGAGATAATGGTGGCCTTCATAGCCTTCTGGAATCAAACCTAGGCGGGAACGGTTCCTGACAAAACGGAACCAACTCGAAAAGCCTCCCAAAAGGAAGAGGTGGCCTCTAGTGTGAAGGTTGTGGAAGAAAATATCCTAGAGAAAGAGATCCCCAAAGCTCCAGAAGTCGAGATGGCGAGCAAGAGCCCTGTCCTATTCACTATAGGACACGTAGATGAATTATTGGAGAAGAAAAGAAGAGGATCGAATGATTTACTTATCGTTCGCGACCACACTTCTCACCCTTTCTCCAAGAGGTTATTCAATACTCGAGTTCCTTCACAAGTCATTGTGAGGAACATCGAGGACTACACAGGAGAAGGAGACCCGGTTCGCCATATCAACGCCCATAACTCTTCCATTTTAGGAAGAAGGGCAACTCCGGACCATTACGCGACGCTTTTTCCCACCACCCTGAAGGAAGAGGCGTCCACTTGGTTTTATGGTCTTCCTGATAGTTCAATTGATTCATGGGAAGAATTGAAGGCGAAGTTCATAGAAGGTCACATAGGCCAAAGACAACGCCTCAAGAGTATGGACTTTCTAGATAAAATTGAGCAAGGTCTTGACGAAACCTTAGCCAATTATTATAATAGATACCACAAAATACTCCAGCAGCTGAATGAAGACGCCACTGATGGCAAGTTGATTAGAACCTTCTGGAGGGGTCTCAGGGTACAGAGTCAAGCCCTGAAGGATAGCATGGTGATGAAGTCGGTGCGAAAGATTGACGTTCTCGCCATCAAGGTTAAGAAGTATATCGACTTGGAGAGGTCACATGAAAGATCGCCTATAGAAGCCAAGATACAGATCACTCCAACCAAAGTCGAAGAAAGTTCTGCCTCTCGACCATCCAAGAGAAGAAAGGCGAGAAGGAACTTTTCGACATGGAAATCGCCCGGGAATGAAGAGGGATCCTAATCCTTATTCCGTAAAAATCACTCCTTTCACACACAATATATCCGTGGTACTTCAAGAGATGGAGAAACTCAGACTGGATGATCCCCCCTTAGTTAGAAAGAGTCCGATGGGATCTCAGGTGAATGATTATTTTCGCTATCATCGAGTTCAAGGGCACGACACAAACGAATGTGTTGCTTTAAAACACGATATCGAGGCGCTGATTCGAAGAGGTAAACTGCTAAAGTTTATTGAAAAAACTTCTAATGCGCCAAGGAAACGAAGCCGTAGCCCTCAGAGGAATTCTCGATCCCCCCTCACGACAATCCTACCCCGACTCAACGGGGGACGATAAATGTCATCCCTGGAGGTTTTGCTTCAGGAAGAGAAACTATTGTCGCACAGGAAGTCTACGCTGCTCGAACCTCACAAGAGGATGAAAGGAGACATGAGGAAATCGACCCGAAAACCATAAGCTTCACCACTGACAATTTGATGATGGTTACTCATCCTCACGATAACGCCTTGGTTATCACCGCCACACTGGCGGAATACGAAGTAAAGAGGATTCTCATCGAAAGTGGAAGTTCGACGGATATACTCTTTTATGAAGCTTTCCAAAATTTGGGGCTAACTAGAAGAGATCTCCATAACATCGACTTTCCCCTCATAGGATTTTCCGGAAGAACAACCTATCCAATGGGAGCCATTAAGCTACCAATGATTATGGGAAAAGGAAAGACGACCTTAACGATTGATGTACTTTTTGTGGTCGTCGACGCTGCCTCATCATAGGAAGAAATACTCTCAATCCTCATCGGATAATCCCGTCTACCGCTCATCAAGTAATGAGGTTCCCGACGCTAAAGGGGATAGGAGAGGTGAGAGGAGATCAGACCACGTCCCGACGGTGCTACGTCAGCTCAATGCGGCGTCGCAATCAAAGTGAAGTCATAGAAACAACGCCTAATTAAGAAAATAACTTGGTTTATCTGTTAAGGCTAATGTTTGTTTTATGATGCTTTTTGTGTAAGACTCAGGAAGCATAAATAAATATAGCCTTTAAGGCCCCCTTTTATTCCAAGAATTTTGAGCCCTTCTGTCTAAATACTCAAAGAGCGACCATCAACAATCTGATATCATCTAAATCACTCGGATTGGTCGACTACTCGAAAGAGGTTAAGTGTTGAAGAACTTTTTCCGAATCGAGAGCGACCATCAACAATCTAATATCATCTAAATCACTCAGATTGGTCGACTACTCGAAAGAGGTTAAGTAATGAAGTACTTATTCCAAATCGAGAGCGACCATCAACAATCTGATATCATCTAAATCACTCAGATTGGTCGACTATTCGAAATAGGTTAAGTATTGAAGAACTTTTTCTGAATCGAGAGCGACCATCAACAATCTGATATCATCTAAATCACTCAGATTGGTCGACTACTCGAAAGAGGTTAAGTATTGAAGAACTTATTCCAAATCGAGAGCGACCATCAACAATCTAATATCCTCTAAATCACTAAGATTGGTCGACTACTCGAAAGAGGTTAAGTATTGAAGAAGTTATTCCAAATCGAGAGCGACCATCAACAATCTGATTTCATCAAAATCACTCAGATTGATCGACTACTCGAAAAAGGTTAAGTATTGAAGAACTTTTTCCGAATCGAGAGCGACCATCAACAATCTGATATCATCTAAATCACTCAGATCGTTCGACTACTTGAAAGAGGTTAAGTATTGAAGAACTTGTTCCAAATCGAGAGCGACCATCAACAATCTGATATCTTCTTAATCAATCAGATTGGTCGACTACTCGAAAGAGGTTAAGTATTGAAGAACTTATTCCAAATCGAGAGCGACCATCAACAATCTGATATCATCTAAATCACTCAGATTGGTCGACTACTCGAAAGAGGTTAAGTATTGAAGAACTTTTTCCGAATCGAGGGCGACTATCAACGATCTGATATCAACTAAATCACTCAGATCGGTCGACTACTCGAAAGAGGTTAAGTATTTAACTTTTTTTGAATCAAGAGTCGACTATCAACGATCTGATATCAACTAAATCACTCAGATCGGTCGTATACTTGAAAGGATAAGTATTGAAGATAATCAAGAGTTGACTATCAACGGTCTGATATCACTTAAATAACTCAGATCGATCGACTACTTGTGAGAGGATTACTATAAGCTGATTTTCTCAAAGTCATATACCGATCACCCGGAATCTGATATCAACCAAATCACTCAGAGGGATCGATGACTCAGAAGACAGGTTCGATTTTCTAAGGATAAAATCCTTCTTAAATATTGAGTATCGATTATATAGAGCTTGAACGTTTTCTCTAGAAAATCGATTAAGTACTACGTTGTTCTTAAAAAGGTAACCTTAGATCTTGGGCAAATTTGTCGTAAGATTAAATAAGAATGAATGCATGAGAATTGCAAAAAGGAGGTCTCCCTTCTATCATTAATAAGTACTGATTACATCAAGTCGGGATTACATCGAGGAGGGAAAAGAAAGAGGAAAACAGCTATACATTTTTTCTACTCCTAGCCTCCTTCACCAAGTATTCTCGAAGAACCACCACTTTCGAAAAGTCAAAATCAGGGTCCATGGCCCATATATCCTCCACCACTGAGGCAAAGCTGGAAAGAAGCATCTGCCCGGTGGCTACAGCGGCGTCAGTTTCAAAATCAACGCTAGCCTTTAGTTAGCAATGATCTCCGAGGCGGACTTCTTGTGCTCCTCTACCTCCGCCTTCATCAAGGCAACCTCCTCTTGGTGAGAAACCACCTTGGCACAAAAAACCCTTAGAAAAGTGGCAGAGGTACGACGAGCATCATCAAACAAAGCCCCAAGAGTAATAGAGGCCCTTACAATGTCCTTCAGGGAGGCGAGTTCTTCGGTCATGTTAACAGAGGCCTCCTTCAGGCAAAGAAGCTCCTCCTCTAAGCAAGTGACTTCTCCTTTGAGGCGTTGCACCTCTTCAACTTCCGACTCCACCAAGCCGAGTCTCCCTTTTAAAGAGGAAACTTCCTCGTCCAAGTCGACGATCAGCTGACCGACTTGAAGAAAATCTCGAGTGGCCTAAAAGGAACGTTGAAAGATAAGTACAGAATCGACCTCAACAAATTATTGTGATAAAGAAAATGGTTCTCTTTACCTTGGCCTGCCGATGTAATAACACACGAGCAGTCTCCCCAGCGCACTCGATGAGAAGGTGGGGAGGATCCTGAGGAGGGATGGATCCATTGATGAGGTGGAGAGGTAACTCTCTATTAGCAATGGAGTGACCCTCCTTCAACTGGTAACCCTTCAGAGAGGCGAGGGGATTCCAGTCGGCAGTACCCGACGAAGACTCGGGGGCAGTATGGAGCATATTCCATGTGAAGGGAGGACCTTCGAACTTCAAGCTAGTCATGGCTTGGGAACGGGAAACTTCACCACAGCCCCTCTCCTCTGGAGCGACTTCTACGAAAAGAAAAGAAGTTGGAAAAGTTCTACGAAAATCCAAACGAAGATAAAATCAGGAATAAGAAAATTCTTACCTTTGGAGGTTTGGGGGTTGGAAGTAGTGGGAGCGGTTAAGGAAACCGTCTCTGGGAACTCTGAGATGGGAACGGCTTCGACCACAATTCCCCTTTTAATGGGCTTGTCGACACCCCTTTTGGCAGGCCTTTTCGTCTTCATCCGAGAGGTCCTCGCCTCGACTTCAGCAGACTCCCCCTTCTCAGAATCGGGAGCAGCCTCAGTAATAGCTCTTGCCAGGGAGGGTTGTTCAGAGGCGACCTCAGAGCTGGTCGCGGCATAATCGTCCAAGGGCACTCCTGTTGCTGCCTGACCACGAGCATCAAAAAGCTTCTTAAAGAGACCTACATGAAACCAGAAGAGAATTTAAAAAAGCTACTATGAAAAAGAAGTTACCCAATCAAGAGGAGGATCTTCAGTGCGAAGACGAATTGAGGATATAATAAGAGCCTCTTCTGTTGTATCTTCAACAGATTTCCGCGGTTCAAACTCTTTCGAGGTCACGACGGCGTGAATCTGGCCGACCGTGGCGATTTCCTCAGGAGTTAATTCACGAACAGTGGGGGGACCATCAACACCAAGTGGAGGGAATAAGGGCCAAGTGACGCCTTCTCGGCAGAAGTAATAATGCTTCCAATTTGCATAATAAGACCTAACCCAACCACCAATTCCTTGGACGATTTCCAAGAAAGTTGGTCATCTGAGGGCCATCGACCTTTGAAACCAAAGATCGACGACTTGCTTCTCAACAATTGATAGAAGCATCTAAAGACTTGAACGGTGTACGTCCAATTATAGACGTCGCACAAACACCGAAAACAAACCCAGAAGCGGATAGCATTGACTGTGAGCTGGCAAGGATGTATCCCATAATGCTCACAGAGTTCATCCAACTATGTGCAGAAAGGAAATCGGAGCCCCGCCTCAATCTGGCACGCATATACTGGGACCTCTCCATCCCTAGCCCGATATACTTGTCTGGGGGGACAAGCATAATGATGACCTTCATGATCGCTCAGATTGGCTAGGGTCACGGCTTTTACGAAAGCGGCGCTGGAGAATTTATTTTCTATGGGAGACTCAGGAAAATAAGGGATGAACCCTTGCGACCTACCTTGTTGGAATTGAGCAGACATGGGATTCTGGGAAAGAGATTGAAGGAAAGAAGTTTCTCGAACAGGATCAGAAGGACCAGCAGTGGCGATTCCAACTAAAATCCTCTCTTCAGGAGTGCAAGAGTGAGGCGAATTAGGGTTGATGAAAAAGGCACTATACTGATTCGCCAGGGTGAATAAAAACGAGAGCAAAAAGTAAAAAGGTGAAGAGTAAATGGTGGTATTTATACTAAAAAACATCCGCTGCTTAACTTCCCAAGGAAGTCTCCCCGAGGTCAGTCATTCATTGGGTCGTTCCCTGACAACATGACCGTTGCCTCGCACCTGTCAAGGGTATATCGAGGTGACTCTTCAGCTTCCCCAGATCCAACGGTCAGGAAAGTCATCAAGCTAAATACCTCGCCTCCACTTAAGATGTCCCCTTCCAGTCTATACACCAAAGGCTAAGTAAATTGATAGAGGCAGAATCTCGCTCGCATATATTCAAGAAATATACTCGACTCAAGACCTCCTCTTCATGAATGAAGTTGACGACTTAAGTCTCGGGGGCAAGTGTTGGGTTACGATTAAACAACATTGCTCGTATAAAGCAAAGTACGTTCAAAGGCGAGATCGATAAGTCGTCGACCAACATTATTCGAAATGATGAAACAAAGGTAAATGGTCGACTATCCCATTTTAGGAAGTCGACTTCCAGATTACGATTAATAAAGAAAAAAGGCGATTAGGCTGTCTGATGCTCTCTCATATTTAAAGAGTAGGTCGAGTCGACCATCAAAGTCTTATCAGAAAACCTTCCTCCTAAGGAAAGGTATAGGTGGCGACCTGCTTCCATCTCCTTAGAAAAAACCTTCCTCATAAGGAAATGGACAGGTGCCCTACTTCCACCGCCAGAAGAAACCTTCCCAGCTAAGGAAAGATGAGGTGGCGACTTGCTTGTCACCTACTTAAGCCGACTTTAGACCAAACCCTCCAATAGGGTAATCGCCCTGCCAAGTCGGTAAATATCTCCCTATAAATAGGGGTTCACTTTTATAATCTAAATTAAGTTCTATCATATACTTTACAATATTCTCTCGATATCCATTACTGACTTAAGCTTCATAATGGAATCAGGGGCCCTCCCCACCCTTTTGCTGGTCCTCGCCCATCACAAAGCCACCAAAGGAATCTAAGTACCCATGAGGTCAAGAAAGATAGCTGAGTGAGCTAGCTCCCGGCGAGATCTCGAAGTCCGTTACTCGAAGTTCTAGAGCCACGTCATTTTGATCCCAACATTCACTATGTAGTAATTTTAACTTATAAATTTTTCGATTTGTATTTGCCCCCGTGTAGAGGATGTTTGCCACGTAATAATTAGTAACATGACTGTTACGCCCATACTTGCTGAGCAGATTGTTGTTTGCCACTGCAGGCCTTGTAGTTTGAGTACTGTAGAGTAGTTTGTTGACTTAGTACATCATAGGTGGCGCGTCCCTCATTAGGGCTTCCTTCCCAGCTTGCAGGCTTTCGAACGATGAGTAAGGTTTTCATTCCAACCCCAGGAGTTACACACTGTCCGGACTATGGCTCTGGATACGAGTCGAAATCCTTAGCATCCCAGGAATCGGGATCTGGTTCTGGTTCAGGTTGAGACTCTTCCTCCGAGTCGAGTTCTGATTCAGAGTCAGAAGACATGCTTCAGACCTTTCTCGGCAACCAGCTGCGTCAGAAGGAGTATCGGGGTTATGTCGAGATCTCTGGACTCTGCCCTCTTTTAGAGGCCACGTATCCTTTTAATGTACTTACATATGTTGTTCGAGGTTTGCCTACCATTCCCACTACTGAGATGGTGGCAGTGTACACTGCTCAACTGCGGAAAGGTTTGCGCTTCTCTTATTGTCGCGAACTGGTTAGGTTATGTCGTTATTGCAGGATATCTCCGACCAATCTTGCGCTTGCTGGGATAAGAGCTTGGATTTTTTTTCGCGTGTTGTGTCATCGGCAGTCATGGCACTACTCGACATTGATTTTCCAAAGTTTCTTTCGACTTCAACGTCAAGATGCGTCTAGCTTGTCTTCAATAGCCATTCGTTGGCCTTCACTGAGGGAGCGAGGCTGCGCGAGTCTCAGCTAGGGAGAGGTGAAGTGGAGTGTTGCACTTTGGTTTGTGGCGGCTTCTGACAGTTCAGGCAGACATTGGAGGAATCACTATTTCTTTATCAATGATGTCAGGGTAAATTGGTCGGTCGTGCATGTTACTCAAACTGACCCCGTACCCACGTACTCTGAGTTTTCTACTTCAGATAAGGAAACTATGAAGTTTATATAACGGAGTCACAAGGCGCACGCCTATCGCCCAGTGTCTCGGGTGTCAGAACGAGATTTGCGCGAAACCGGTATTCGCGTAACTCCTTCCGGAGGCTCTTTGGTATGTTATGACTCTTTGTAACTTCTATCGTGTTGTGATGTAGGTTGGTTTCATGGAAAAAGCTCACGCTTGCAGGTGGGTCTTACAGGCAATGTTGTTGCCCCCGAGCGGAATATTCCTCCTGTTGCACCGGCGGCACTTGGTGTTTTGAAGCCTGGCCGAGGGAAGGGATCTATGGTAAGCCGCTTTCCTACAACTTCGTTTCTTCTTAACGCCACTGAGTGTTATTTTTTATACTTTGTATTGCTTTTATTTTCAGGTCCTTCGCCTAACGTGACTGATCGTGTTATCTCTGTTGATGACACTACGCCTCTCCCAAGGATGAAGAGGTCCGACTTCAAGATTCGTCCCTCGAGCAATCCCAAGTGATCCAAGTCTACTCCAGGTGGTGAGTCATCGAGGACTCCTTCCCGTTACAAAGGGAAGGACGCTGAGATTTGGACTCGAACCTCTTCCATTTCCGCCCCCTGGTCGAGGGACCGGACCTCAGAGGAGGAACTGACATGAGAAGGTACGTTGTTTGCGTTGTTGATCTTCTGTTATACTTGTGCTGTTTTATTCTTCTTATTTGTCTAACTTTTCTCTTTTAGGAGTTGCGCCACTCCTTGTTCTCTATCGCGCTGATTTTGTTTGTCCCCTAGAAGGTGACGTTATGGGATCCGAATGGTACACTTTTCTTCTGCTGGTGGGCATCACTTTATGAAAGATTCTTGTTTGGGCACTCTCGAGGTAGGTGTGCGTGTACTGCAAATGATTGTTCCTCATGGGGATCGAAGGATTCGACCTAGTGAGCAGATGATGCGCTTGCATATGCTGAGGGTGCACTGACTCGTTTTGTGCCTGTAAGTATCATTCTTTACTCCTTTTAAGGCTTGTTTGTGTAGCTATGTTTTCGTTGCAACTTATTCCTTGTTGAATGTGGGATTGTGCTTTAGGTTGTAGCTGATGTTGTGAACCTTTCCTCGTTCGTGATTGAACTCACTGAGGAGAAGAAGGTCCTCCAGGAGAAGTTTGATGTTGTTTGCCAAGAGCTTGCAGGAGTGAAAGAGAAAGCTCGCTTCTTGGATTCGAAGGTCATTGATTTGGAGGCCATTGCCTCTGTTCGTCAGATTCGGGTTGCTACACTCGAGTCCGAGATAGCTGCCCTTCACAAGAAGATTGAGGATGATGTCGAGGCGCATGCTCTTGCCTTGCAGCTTTTGCAGGAGAGTGCCTATAAGGAAGGGAAGGAGGCCTCTATTACTGAGTATAAGGATTCTCCGTTTTTTCATGTTGATGTTCGGGTGGGTTCTGAGAAGGTGATGTATGACTTTGCTGAGGAGTTTATCGAGTAGGTTCACACTCTCGCGCCTGATTCTCCTTTTGATCGGCTTGGTGTATTTGCCCTGTTTGCTACCGGACATGTGGCAGCGCTGCGAGCTCGGGATGGAGCTGCTGCTCGTATGGATGTTGTGTCTGATCCTGATGGTGACATCAGTGTGGTTGTGGAATATATCGTCCAGGATGAGAGTATTGTGGAGCCATACGGAGATGTGGTAATTCCTCCTGTGGTGTCCGGTTGACAGGCGTATGTTTGTTTGGACTTTGTAGATTGCCATGCTCCCCTTGGCTGGTTGAGCTTTTCTTGTTTGGGTTATTTCCCTTGAACTTTTTTCTTTTATGCTTGTCGCTTGTCGTTGAGACAGTGGACCTGTTATCAATGCTTTAGTTATGCATGATAACTATTAGTAATATTTCATACCTTTGTTATCGTGGTTGTCCGTATTGTGTGGACCATAGAGTGGAGTTGAGACTCCTCCTCTGATTGGATGTAGTCTCCGTAGTTGTAATGATAGGACATAAGTCGCTATAGGTCACGCGCCCCTCTTGGTTGTCCCAAGGCATGGCGTAATATGTAGGTGTGAGATAAACACAGGACTTGTATGCTTGCCGTATTTCATGGGTAGTAACGCGCAAGACTTTGAACCTGTACTTGCCATTTTTTCATGTGTAGTTATGCGCAAGACCTTTACTCGTACGTAGAAGTATTGTCTCGACGAAGCGAGATATTAGTTTTTACCGTCTCTTAGTCCACTCTAAGGCAACGTTGTGACATGACGCTACTTGTTAATTTGGTGCATTTTTCCGTTCGTTAGTTGGGAGCACCCCGCTTAACATTGTTGCAAGGCGTTCTGTTGGCTAATCCTTGTACTTACCTTGCGATGCTACTACACCTCCATTGGCTAATCCAAAGGGCAGGAAAAAGGTCGTGCAATACTCCTTGTAGTTTTTACCGTCTCTTGGACCATTCCAAGGCGACGTTGTGACAAGACACTGTTAAGTTATGAGGTCTAGGTCAACGGGTGGTCGGCTTTGATCTCTCTCCTTACTGGGGATGTGTGTGATCCGGTATTCCTGAGTTGCCCTGTCTTAGCCTATGTCTTTCCTTCCTTCCTTCCTTCCTCTGCTTCCTCTCTCCTCCTACCCTGCAGAAGGGGCAGTACCAGACACGGAGGGGGGGGGGGGGGTGGTGCCTGGTGAACCCTCTCCGATGCCTAAGTCAGTATTCTTCTTAGAGAGATAAACTAGAGAGATGTCAGAGCAAAATAATCCAAATTTCCAAGATGATCAAATGAGTTGTGAAGGTGGGGTATTTATAGGCAACGGTGTCATTAAGGTGGCTTAATGACATCGTTAACCTTTAAACACAATTAATTAACCTTTAAGTGTACAATTAAGACCTTAGGATACAGAGAAGGTAGGCGACGTGAACCGGGTGTGGGTGTCCGAAAATGGCGCAGGGGCCCTTGGGGGGGGAGAAATCCGACCCCCAAGGGTAGGGGTTGGGTGAGGGCACCCAACCCCCCTAGGGGGGATGGGGTTGGCTAACCCCATCCCTCCTAGGAGAGATCGGGTTGGCCGACCCGATCTCTCCTAGGAGAGATCGGGTTGGTCCACCCGATCTCCCCTAGGAGAGATCGGGTTGGCTGACCCGATCTCTCCTAGGGGAGGTCGGGTGTGGCCACCCAACCTCACCTAGGTGAGTTTACCTTGGCCGGACGGGCGCTTCGGCCCCGTCCGAGCCGTTGATGTTCTCGTGAAGTGTTCGGGTTGAAGTTTCGATTTACAAACGTTAATGGGACGATAAAAATACAACGGTTTGGAAGTCAACGGGTTCAAATTGGGCATATATCCATCACATGCCCCCGAGTCAACCAATGGCCTAACCCTTGATTGACTCTATTTCAGGATGGTATGATACGCGCAATTTGAAACCGGGGTTTCTACCTTTCATCTGAGTGCCAGCTTACCCATGGATGCGTGTCTTCGACTCTGCCCCCTGTCTTATGAGATAGAGGAGTTGTAAACGTTAGAGTAGCACGGACGTATGCCTAAGCATGCGTCCGTCTGAGGCGGGAGCAATAAATCTATCTTTGCTACCGGCGTATACTTAAAAAAAAATGCATACTCTTACAAGGATGCAATACGAATGCAACTAAGTGACTTACGCTTCAAATTCGTGCCGGGATTCTATCTAAGTGAGGAAAAATTTAATTTTGGCTAAAAATTTTCCTAAGTATGGGATGCTCAAAAATAAAACTAACTTCATAGTTTTTCTAAGTATGGAGATATACTTAGCCATAGTTGAAAGGGATAAAAATGATGGTTTTTCCTTGGCCCTTAGATCTCATTTAAAGATAGATGGAGGGTGGTGATTAAAACCCCTTAAAAAACCCTATCATCTTTTCAAAATAGAGGAGAGTTAGAAAAATACCTCAAGGAGTTACCATAGCCACCATCTTCCCTCTTCACTCATCCTTGGAGAGCAAGAAAAATTGGAGAGCACCCCCAAGGTTAGGGCTGGCCAAAATTCCGGTGGGAACCTGAAATTCCGGCCAGCAGTTTGATCGGGACAGTCGACGGGAGGAAACCCAGCCGGAGGTGACAACGCAACCTCAGGCGGAGGTGGCCAACGGCGACACGGGAGTGGGACGAGCTAGCAGACCGGGGTGACGACGGCATTGGGTTGTCGATCGGCTAGGCACGGCAGCTCCGACCAGCTATCACCGGGACGCGACGAAGGCGAGACGACTGGGTCCTGCTCCGGCGACGGCGGCTGACGGTGGTGTGGGGTGCGACGGAGGCGACAGGGGCCGCCATTTACGACGGCGGGGAAGTCTACCACTTCGACGGACGGCCACGGCAGCGGGACGGGCGGGGACGGACGTGGCTTGACTCCGGCGGCGGAAAAATCGAAACTCCGGCGGCGAAAAAATCACAGCTTCGGCGAGGGAGGTGATTCCGGCCAGCTCCACAATTTAAAATCCGAACCCGTTTATCACATCGGGTCGGGTTTTCCGAAGGTCCACTCTTTTCCTTTTCGCTACCGTGTGAAATGTTGATTTTCGAATCGTTGATATTTGATTGCCGATGCTTGATTGCCGATGTTTGATTGCCGATGTTTGATTGCCGTGGATAACCGTTGATAGTTGTGGATTTGGGGAAAAATGTTTGCCGGTTGTCCGATTGGGCTATTCCGGTCTTGAATTTGATGTTGTACCGCCGTTGGTGTATTAATCTTTGCCGGAGGGTATAACGGTAATTTTTTCCAAAACCTGACCTTAGGCTCGGATAAAATATTCAAGTTGGTTGTCGTGGTGTCCTTGGCTCATGTTGACTATCCTTGCTGGGTGTCTTTGGATCTTTGATTGTTGTCGTTGGTCGGGTGTCGGAGTATTTCCGGTTCTTCGGAAATTTTTCTTGTCTTGATATTTGTCGTGTCGTGGCAGGTGCTATATTCCTGGTGGTGTCCGCGCACACAGACTCTACAGAGGCGTCGCGTCCTCCGAAGGATGAGTGAGTTCCTTTTCTCTTCCTTTTTGGTCGTATTATTTCCTTTCCTATTGCTAGCTTAGTGTCGTGACCTTCGTTGGGGTGTTAATCGAAATTTGATCCGTACTTTGGGATTTCCTGCTACCTTTGCCTTTGGTTTCGCTATCTTGTCGGAGAACCATCTCACTAGGTCCGATTACAATGAGCATGTTACCCTAGGAGATATCTGTCCCCTAGATGAGCCTCTGTATCCTTTTCTCCCCTCCTTGGGGAATACTCGCGAGACGGTGACGGAGCCTCCTATAGGGAAGGTCGCCGTGTACCCCTCCCAGATCCGATTTGGGCTGAGGTTGCCTTACTGTGACGAGCTTATAGAGTTGAGCAGGTTCTTCAGGATTTCTCCTGTGAACCTTGCCCCCAGTGCCCTTCGTGTCTGGGTGGGCTTCCGGGTATTGTGCCATTGGTACTCCTGGAAGTACTCCCTCGTTCTATTCCGATGCTTCTACCGGTTCCAGTACCAAACGAAGGTGGGGTTTGCGAGTTTCGTAACTCGCCATCCGACCTTCAAGGATCCTCGATTTATTGATTTCGGGTTGAGTGGGATCGAGTGGGATACCTCCCTCCGTTTCGTGGCCCGGAGTGACAATTCGGCCAGTCACTGGGCTAAGCATTACTTCTTCATTACGGATCGATACGTCACTTGGTCGGTCTTGAATGAGGATCGGTCTGATGGTTGGCCTGCTTTCGGAGAGTTCTCTTCAGTTGATTTAGAGACTATGAAGATCATTCACGAGAGCAACAGGACCCGGTCATACTGCCCCGTGTCCTTAGTGACTGAGACGGATCTTTACGAGGCCGGGATCAGTTTGACTCCTGACTCCGGGGGTTCGGTATGTCACTTGGTCTTTCCATCTTTATTTACCTTCTGCTCTTCCTTTGTAGGTTGGTTTCATGGAAAAACCTATAACGTGCAGGGAGCCCCTGTTGATCTGAGCAAGAGGAAGGCTCCTTCTGGTTCTGCTCTGAAGAAATCCCCCCTGCCTGGGAAGAAGGCTGGGGCCTCTGGTATGCTTTCTCCTATTTGCTTCTTTATGGTATAATCTGTATTTTCCTTATCTTGCTTTTCTTATATTGCTAGGGCGCTCCCTCTTGGTGACTGAGAGGGTCGTCTCCGTTGGCAGAGATTCTGGACCTTCCAAGTCCAAGCCGCGGAGATCTGATTCTGAGGCCGGGGCCTCGGCTGCTAAGAGAAAGAAGGCCGTGGATCCTGCTTCGCCTACTGCTCGTCCTCCGACCCTATCTCGTGATAAGGAGATGGTGGTCGAAGAGGTGCCTTCCCTGGCTGACAAAGGGAAGCGACCTGCTGGTGGTGGTTCCCCTGCCCCCCAGCCGAGGGCACGGTCCTCAGGTATGATCTCTACCTTGTTGCTGATCCTTCTATGTTTATATTCTCCTTTGACTTTCTTTGCTTGTGTAGGTGGGCCTCCGACTTTAAGTCGGAAGGATTTCGCCCGTCTTACTGATGAAGATGTTATTGGGTCTGAGTGGACTCCTTTCGCTGGTCTGAAGGAGTTCCACTTCGATAGCACCTCCTCTTTGCGGACCCCTGAGGTTGGTGTCCGCGTACTCCGCGGCGCCATCCCCCCTGGCGATCGTGTTGCTCCACCCAAGTCTCCTGGGGAGACTCGGCGCTTTGTTCAGGGGGTACTTTCTCGTTATGCACCTGTGAGTTGTTCCTTGCTTTCATCTTATTACTTTCATAATGGCTATCTTTCGGTTACTCATCCCTTGTTTGAATTGTTAGGGTATGTCTGACATGGTGAACATGTCCTCGCTCGTGCTCGAGTTATCTGACGAGAGGAAGACCCTTGAGGACAGCCAGGTCTCTCTCAAGGCGGAGGTCGCCACTGCTGCTGAGAAGGCGCGATTATCTGATTTGAGGATGCAGGAGCTCCGGGACCAGGTGTCCTTGCTTGAGACCACTGTGGGCAGTTTGCGTCGGGAAGCTGAGGTTGCAGCGTCGCTCCATTCTGAGGAGTTACGGAAGTTGGAGGCTAAGTGTCGTGCGGAGGAGAGGACTGTCGCGGTGTCTGAGTACAAGGCCTCCTCTGCATTCACTGCCGATTATAGCGCGCGTCTCACTCAGGAGATGAACCAGTTCGGTGAGTATCTGGTTGATCACATTTTCCATATTGATCCTCAGTTCCCAGTTGGTGACCTTGGTGACTTCGGGCCATATGCCAGTGGTTACATGGCTGTTCTGAGGGGTCAGGCTGCTGTTGCAGACGAGCCTGCCCCTGCCCAGGTGGATGCTACACCAGTGGAGATTGGTACCTCAGATTCCTCCTCATCATCTCTATCTGCCGGTGGTTCAGCTTCAGGGGGTGAGGGTGACTCCCCCGAAGGTTCTGACTGACGTGTTTATCTCATGTTATCCTTGTATATAACTACACTCCTTCTCCCCTTTAATGGGTTGAGTGTCTTTTGAAATTGTGGTGGTGTTTGTTGTTACTTTCCTTTGCCGCATTGTGTTGTTGACTACGTGGTTCGCTTGCCTTTACATTAGTGTTTCTTCTGCTTTTGTATATACCCCTTTGGTTATGGACTCTTCTCTTGGTGTGTTTTCTTTACTTGTCTTTCTTTCGTGTCTTCCTTTATGTCATACCTGCCATAAAGAAAAAACATTACTTGTTCTTCACCTTACTTTACTTAGAAATTTCTTTCTCGTGGTATCCTTCTGAGTATAGTGTGATGATCTCTTCTGATACCCCTTACACGGTATACGTTGTACTGTTAGACCAAAGATACGCTCTTGGTGGGCGTCGAAATCTGTTCACGAGACAGGCTCTCGGACGGCACTTTACGTTTCACAGGATAGGCTCCCGGAGGGCTCAGGTTAGACCAAAGATACGCTCCTGGTGGGCGTCGAACTGGTAGTTTGAAATCTACCTCAAGATACGCTCTTGGGGGCGTCGAACTGGTAGTGTTTTTTCTACCTCAAGATACGCTTTTGGGGGCGTCGAATCTGGTAGGTTGCAAATCTACCTCAAGATACGCTCCTGGGGGCGTCGAATTCGTAGTTTTTGGAAACCACTCTCAAGATACGCTCTTGGTGCGTCGAATTCGTAGTGTAATAACTACTCTCAAGATACGCTCTTGGGGGCGTCGAAGGTCGTAGTATGAACACTACTCTCAAGATACGCTCCTGGGGGCGTCGAAGTTCATAGTTTTTGGAAACCACTCTCAAGATACGCTCTTGGTGCGTCGAATTCGTAGTGTAATAACTACTCTCAAGATACGCTCTTGGAGGCGTCGAAGGTCGTAGTATGAATACTACTCTCAAGATACGCTCTTGGGGGCGTCGAATGTCGTAGTATGAAAACTACTCTCAAGATACGCTCTTGGGGGCGTCGAATGTCGTAGTATAAGAACTACTCTCAAGATACGCTCTTGGGGGCGTCGAACCTGTCATTGACTTGAAGTCATATCTGTGTAAGGATAACTTTGTGATTGTACCACTACATTCACTGGAAAACACTTTTGAGTAACTACTGCTCCCTTAGGAGCATTCATGTTTTTGTACACTTGGGATGCCTTGGTGCACCAAGACATCCTTTGTAGGAATGAAAGATAGTTGTAGAGTTGGAGTAACTTCGTGAGTTCTCCTTCTCAAAAGTTGTTTTTTGAAAAGCTTGTCAAGCTGAAACATGCAAAATGCTAAATTTGAAACTAAGGATATGGGGTGGTCGCTGTATCTATTGCCACGTACTCCTTGAAGCCTCCATTGTAAATCATTTCTTCCATTTCCACCTTCAACACCATGCAGTTGTTGGTTTGATGCCCCCAGGTCCCATGGTACTCACACCAACCCTGTGCATCTCTTCCTAGGAAGGCCTTGCCTTCCTCCCTGCATGTTGGTAGCTCTTGCTTGAGGTGCTTGTGGAAGATTTCTTCTATGCTGAGTGTGAGGGGTGTGAATGTGAAATTGACACTTCTTCCCAATGTGTCCATTTCTCTTCCTCTCTTCGGAACGTCATCTAACTGCCCCGCTTCCTGTGCAAATGCCTTGTCCAGCTTTGCCTTGAGCTCTCTCATTGTGCTCGTCATGACCATCTCATGGAGCCCTCCATAGGTCCCGAATGAGTTTGGATGCATGTTTCTGATGAATGCCCTTACTGCTTCTCCCCTTGTGATGTCCATGTTGGCACCATAATTGAAGAATCTCTGGAAATAGCTTGATATAGACTCCCGCGGCATTTGCTTGATATCATCTATGTAGCGGAAGCCTCTTAGGATGGAGTTCCTTGTTCTGTTCCCTATTATGGTGTCTGGCTGCCAAGGTATGGATGTCACCTTCACAGCCTTGCTCCTGTGTCTCCTTGTAGGCACTGTTTGAAAAAACTGCCTGCTCAAACGGAGTGTCACTCCACTCCTCCTCCTTCCTTGTCTTTGTCTCTCTCCCCTCCTTCTTCTATTCTGGTTGGCTCCTACCATGACCACAGCCACTGTGTCTGTCCCGTGTGATCCACGTCTCATTGAGTTGACGTAGCATTGCCTTGCAGTGCGTTGATCACCCAGGACCTCTCCAACCCCGTTCTCCGTGATGTACTTCAGCTTCTGGTGAACAGTGGATGGCACTATTTCATATGGGTTTATGGTTGTCCTTCCTAGGATCCCATTGTAGGCTCCCAGGCTTTCAACCACCAAGAAATTGACATTTACCTTCAGCTGGGTCCATCCTTGGCCCATGGTTACTGGTAGGGTTATCATTCCCAGGGGGTAACTTGTTGCCCCTGAGAAGCCAACTAGAGGGAAGCTGACCGGTCTGATGTCTGCTTTGGTTTTCCCTATCTCCTCTAACACTTTCAAGCTTAGGAGGTCAGCTGAGCTGCCCCCATCCACCAAAATTCTCTTTACATCAAAATTGTCAATATCTAAAGTAATAACTAGAGCATCGTCATGTGGAAAGACGATGTGGCTCTTGTCCTTCTCCGAGAACTCGATCTTCACTTCTTCCTCTTCTCTTGGCCTTTTTCTCCACCTTGGCACTGAGCTTAGCTTGGATGCATAGACCTCTCTTGCATTAGCAGTTGGGCCACCCGATGCTACTCCTCCATGTATCATATTTATGACTCCTTTTTTGTTGGGTGGAGGGTTGTAGTCTATCTTTCCCTTGCCCTTGTCTTTCTGTGATGGCCCTAGTTGCATACTGTTGCCCCCATGGTCTATGAATTGCTTCAGTTCTCCCCTCTGGACGATGTTGTTTATGCTTAGCTTCAGGCTAAAGCATTCATTTGTGTCGTGACCATAAGCCTCATGGTTGTCACACCATCTATCCTTGTGATTTCCCACCATTGGGGCTCTCCACCTTGCAGGGGGTGACCAAAGCTTTTGGTTCCGCATCTCTCTAAGTACGGTGGCTGGAGTGGCGTTCAGTGGGATGAACTTAATGACGTTTATTTCTCTTGCCTTTAAGGGTTCACCCATTTGGTTTCTTTGCTGTGGCGGACGCCATTCCTGCTGCCTTGCATGCTGCGGTGCCTGGGGTGGCTTGCCTTTGTTTGGCTTTTGATTATCCTCCTTGGCTGCCTGGATTTTGGCCTTCTTGCTTGCCCTGTGCCTCTCAAGGTCAATATGCGTTTTAACTCTTCCTGCAAGCTCCTCCAAGGTGCTTGCTGGCTTTTTGGCCATCTTTTCAGCCAATGTTGACCCAAAGCGACCTAAGTTTCTGATGAAGGCTCGTATTATCTCCCCTTCGGTGATGTCTCCCTGGATGTCTGCAATATTCTGGTTGAACCTAGTATAGTAGCTGGCCAGGGATTCATCGTATTCTTGTTTCACATCATCAATGGAGCCTGTTCCCTTGAGGAGTTTCCTCTCCCCTAGGTATCTCTGCAGAAACTTAGCTTTTAGCTGCTCCCATGAGTGGATGCTCTCAGAGGGCAGGCTGAAGAACCAATGTGAAGCCACCCCTGTTAGGGTGTTCGGAAACAAGAGTGCCTTGTATCTGTCATCAGTTGTCCTCCCAAATAGGGAGGCCTCATGCTGTTGGATATGCTCTAGGGGGTCTCCCTTCCCATTGTACTTTGCAATTTGCACTGTGTGCAGGGAGTCTGGCACCCTGTTCATCTCCAGCTCCCTTGTGAAAGGGTGGTTCGTCTTGTCACTTAGACAATGCAGGCTGGGTTTCTTTGACTCATTCAATTTCCGGGTTATCATGGCTTCTATCTCCTCCGGGGTGATCATCACCTGCGCCGGAGTATAATCCCTCTGATACCCACTGTAGTTGTAGACTGGGCTTACTGGGTTCCCTTGTCCATGCTGGTATGGACTGTAGGAGTACCCTTGGTACGCCTGCTGGGGTGCTTCATAGAAGCCTTGCCTCCTTGGAGGTCTTGCTTGTCTTTCCTCCCCAAGCGGGGTGTAAGCCCTGTTGCTCTGCTGTTGCCTAGGAGGCACGAATTGTTGCCTTCCCTCCGGGGGTGGCTCCGGGTAATATCTTCTTTGTTCCTCTCGTTGCCCTGCTCGAGGGTGCGAGTAGTGCTCTTCTGTTGGGATCTGCTCCTCCTCATGAGCTTCAGTGTAAGTCCCTTGGGTGTATGCCGGCCTTGCATACGCTGTGTGGGCGCGGTTGCCATCTCTCTGTGCCGGCATCCCATACGGGTACCTTTGGGGTTGCTCTTCATAATAGTATCCCTCAGGGGGTGCCGTGTTGTGGGAAGGCACTCCCTGTTGTTCTCTTTCTCTCTGTGGCCTTCTTGCCCGGGGGGTGGAGGCTGTGGAGGACTCAGCCCCAGCTGGGCGTGAAGGTCCTCCCTCCTGGTTGTTCTGTTGTTGAGGAGGCTGTGGTATTTCTTGGGGCTCTGGATGCATTGGTTGCTTCCCAGGGTTAGGCTGCCTCCCTGGGGGTATGGGTTCTCTTCTCCGCCCATTGCCCCCGGGTGGGCGTTGGTGCCTGGACACCCTACTGTTCGTCATAGCTCGTGTAATAGCCAGGCTTTCTGTCCGAAGCCCACAGACGGCGCCAAGTGTTAAGTTATGAGGTCTAGGTCAACGGGTGGTCGGCTTTGATCTCTCTCCTTACTGGGGATGTGTGTGATCCGGTATTCCTGAGTTGCCCTGTCTTAGCCTATGTCTTTCCTTCCTTCCTTCCTTCCTCTGCTTCCTCTCTCCTCCTACCCTGCAGAAGGGGCAGTACCAGACACGGAGGGGGGGTGGTGCCTGGTGAACCCTCTCCGATGCCTAAGTCAGTATTCTTCTTAGAGAGATAAACTAGAGAGATGTCAGAGCAAAATAATCCAAATTGCCAAGATGATCAAATGAGTTGTGAAGGTGGGGTATTTATAGGCAACGGTGTCATTAAGGTGGCTTAATGACATCGTTAACCTTTAAACACAATTAATTAACCTTTAAGTGTACAATTAAGACCTTAGGATACGGAGAAGGTAGGCGACGTGAACCGGGTGTGGGTGTCCGAAAATGGCGCAGGGGCCCTTGGGGGGGGAGAAATCCGACCCCCAAGGGTAGGGGTTGGGTGAGGGCACCCAACCCCCCCTAGGGGGGATGGGGTTGGCCAACCCCATCCCTCCTAGGAGAGATCGGGTTGGCTGACCCGATTTCTCCTAGGGGAGGTCGGGTGTGGCCACCCAACCTCACCTAGGTGAGTTTACCTTGGCCGGACGGGCGCTTCGGCCCCGTCCGAGCCGTTGATGTTCTCGTGAAGTGTTCGGGTTGAAGTTTCGATTTACAAACGTTAATGGGACGATAAAAATACAACGGTTTGGAAGTCAACGGGTTCAAATTGGGCGTATATCCATCAGACACGACTTGCTTAATTGGATGTGTTTTGCTTCCGCTACTTGGGCACCCCCGGTGTAATGTTGTGGCAAGATGTTCCTTGGCTATTCCCGTACTTCTCTTGCGATTTTACTACACATTTTCTTGGTTATTCCAAGGGGCTGCACAAGACCACGTTTTACAACTTGCAGTTTTTTACCGTCTCTTGGTCCATTCCAAGGCGACTTTGTGGCAAGACTCGACTTGCTAATTTGACAAATTTTATTTCCGCTATTTGCTCACCTTCAAGATAACGTTTTATAAGACTCGACTTGTAGGGTTGGTGAGTTTTTTGATGCATTACCTGTAGCGATGATCTCAGGATACGCTCCTGTAGGCGTAGAAATTTATTTATCGCATGATACGCTCTTGAAAGCGTAAAAATGAACGCTACTGGTCTGGATAGTCCGCAGTAGGTTTACATGGGGTTGCCCTCGTATAGAGGATGCCACGACATGTTTCATGTGGTTTCCCTCGTATAGAGGATGTCGCACAATGTTGTAAAGTGATTTCTACTGGGCTAGATAGTCCGCAGTAGAATGACATGGGGTTTCCCTCGTATAGATGTTGGACCTAAAATATGACGTAAGGCGGTTACGTTTTGAAAATGTGAATTTTGAAAGAGTCGCCACTAGTTAATTAAGGCTAACTAGAAAACTAAACTACCTATGTAAATAATGAGTTAAACACCTAAGTATTAAATAAGTCTACAATCAGATATTCGAATTCGGGGGGTTCTATTACGAATTAAAACGCATGGTAATAAATTCGCCATTTCGGTACTTAATTCACAAACTGCCACTATTGTTAAGTAATTATCAACTATGTTTGAATTCTACTTAGAAATAAAATAAAATAAAAGATAAAAGTATTAAGAGTCAGAATTTATTCACGCTAAAACACAACCTAATATCAACATATAATTCATACAATTATTTATTTATTATTTAACTAAATTTAATCTAATTAAATTCAAACTAGCCTAATATAATAACAATTTTTGGCCACTTAATAACAATATATTAAAGAAATATAAAAAAGGTAAGAAAAGGCTTTTGCATGTGTTACCTTCAACAACAGAGGGGGACGTAGCACAGGATTCTCGGACATGGCTGGGCGCTCACGTCGGGAGCGGGTTGTCAGCTAAACCGGAGTCAATCGGAGGATAGCAGGATGACGATGGGGTTGATAATGTGAGGAGATAATGGATTGATGCGAGCGAGAAGGTCGGGGTCGATGGTGATGACTCGAACGGACACGGTGGAAACTTGGTGGTGCCGATGGTTACTCCGGTGCGGACTCGGAGTGATGAATCATGGCCCCGACTGGGCAATACAATTAGCGATAGAGTGCAAATAGCGGAAGTCAACAATCGAGCTGTGGCAGTGATGAATGGGTTGGACGACGGTGGCAAGCTGCGGTTCGAATTAGAAGGGATGACAATGCGCGACTTGTGCTTTCAGAAGACGACGAGTTATGGTGGAGCTCGGTGGAAGAAGGGATGGCACAACCGGGATGGAAATCGACGGACATCGGAAAGTGGGTGGACGCTGAGGATACAGAAACCAATTAGCAACAGCGGTTGGAAAGGAGATGGATAGACCCGGGATCAGAGTGGAAATACGGTGTCGGGTGAACGCGGCTCACTGGAGGATGGCTGTGGTTTTTCCTGGTCGGTGCTGAACTGAAGTAGATTAAAAGAACCGACTGATGGGTTCCGATAGCAATCGTTAGCCCCGTTAAACATCCAATGGACGGCAAGTAAGTCCAGTGGGCCTCGTAAAGGCCCGGAAGGCCCAGAGGTCCAGTACGAAGAGCCCCGACGTAGGCGGGCCCGACATAAGAGCTGTACGCTCCCGATAAGAAGCCTCTGAGTAGGCCCCGATATGCCTTGATAAAGGCCCCGATGATAAAGCCCCGCAGAGGCTGGACCTGTCCCGCGGAGACTGAAGGTCCTGGGTGGTGATCCAGAATGGAACAACTCTGGAGTCCCCGACAGGAGTTGGGACTTGGGATCAGAGGATAAGACCGAGAAACCCGCCTACCAGGTAGAGTAGTGGGAGACGGTTGAAGATAACGGATAAGTTTCCCCGAGATACGCAGGGCGTGCCCGAGATACACGGAGTATGGGTAAGATACGCGGAGCGTGGGGCGAATTATACGGAATCCCCCGAGATATACGGAATCATGACCATAACGGCCAAGCTTGGCCCCAGGTAACTCTGGGTGACTTCGTCTCCTATATAAAGGAGGAAGTTACCCCAGAAAACCCTAATTGAATTACGAGCTTAGACTTTGGCTTACCACCCCATTGATTACTGTACTCATTTAAGCATCGGAGAGGGATTCTGGGTCACCACCCAGGTCATCCCCTTGTGCAGGACCACGCGGAGCTTAGGAGTCCGAACATTCCGTCAAGGACGTAACGGAGCTTCGCCCGTGATCCAACATTGGCGCCGTCTGTGGGAATCGAACCCACGACCACGTGCATCCATGGAGGAATGGCAGCGGGAGGTGATACCTCTGCTTCTCACGAAAACTATGCTTCGCGCATCTCTGCTGCAGTGGTGTTAGGAAAAAGGTCCCGATCGTGGACCCTGAAAGAGGAGATGGTGATCTCTTTTTCGGCGGAGGATCTAGTAGGCGTGGAGAGCCCTCATGACGACGCCCTGGTTGTGACC
This sequence comes from Clarkia xantiana subsp. parviflora, assembly GCA_036873135.1. Lineage (NCBI taxonomy): Eukaryota > Viridiplantae > Streptophyta > Magnoliopsida > Myrtales > Onagraceae > Clarkia > Clarkia xantiana. The sequence goes on along the minus strand of JAPTYO010000001.1, from coordinate 13,029,199 downwards.
CTGGACGTGGATGGATTCGAGATGAAGCGGATCCTGATAGACGGAGGGAGTTCCTCCGATATTCTTTTCATGGATGCTCTGGAAGCTATGGGAAAGACGAAGAAGGACCTTACGCAGGTGGACTTCCCGATGGTGGGATTCTCTGGCTCGACTTCCTACCCACTAGGAATGATTACCTTACCAGTAGAGTTTGGTAGTGGCTGGAAGATGGAGAGGCGGAACGTAGATTTCGTCGTGGTGGAGTCCGCGGGGGCATATAACGCGATCATTGGGAGGACCACTATCAACCCCCTCATGGCAGTCGCCTCAACGGTCCATCAGAAGATGAAGTTCCCAACTGATAACGGAGTAGGAGAGGTCAAGGGTGACCAGGTGGCGTCGCGGAAATGCTATGTTAATGCCACCCGACGAAGAAGGAGGGAGACCATGACTGTTCTTCAGACAGATACCGATCCTCGAGAAGAGTATGGGCGTCCCGCCCCCATGGAGGATTTGAAGGAAGTGGAAATCGATGGGCCTCAGCGGAAGGTGAAAATCGGCTCTGCCCTGTCGGATGAAAGAGCACGAGAGTTGATCGAGCTCTTGAAGGAGTTCAAGGAGCTGTTTGCCTGGTCCCCAAGTGATATGCCAGGAATCAGTCCCGACGTGATAGTGCACGAGCTCAAGATTGACCCCGCGATCAAGCCTATCGCGCAGAGGAGGCGTCCGATGGGCGCAGACAAGAGGATCGCGATTCAGCAGGAGGTGGGCAGACTGCTCGATGCTGGGTTCATCAAGGAGCTCCGATTCCAGACTTGGGTGGCTAACCCAGTGCTGGTGCGAAAGAGTAACGGGAAGTGGCGGATGTGTGTTGACTTCCGCGATTTGAACAAAGCCTGCCCGAAGGACTGCTACCCGCTCCCGAGGATTGACCAGCTGGTAGACGCTACATCGGGACATGAGCTGCTGAGCTTCATGGATGCCTATTCCGGGTACAACCAAATCAAGATGGCAAAGGAGGATGCCCCCCATACAGCCTTCTACGCCGACAGCGATGTCTACCACTATGACGTGATGCCTTTCGGATTGATCAATGCCGGAGCAACTTACCAGCGGATGGTGAACAAGTTGTTCGGAGATATGTTGGGGAAAACCATGGAGGCGTATGTGGACGACATGCTGGTGAAATCCCGACAAGCAGGAGACCATGTCCAAAATCTGGCGGCAGCATTTGAGCGGATGAAGTTTCATCAGGTTCGGCTGAATCCCGACAAATGTGCCTTTGGGGTGAACTCGGGAAAGTTCCTAGGATTCATGGTGAGCCAGAGAGGAATCGAGGTGAACCCCGAGAAGTTGCGAGCAATCGAAGAGATGCAGTCCCCGAAGAATCATCGGGAGGTCCAGGTACTGAATGGCCGGTTGGCCGCAATGAATCGCTTTCTATCCAAGGCGAGCGATCGAGCTATGCCATTCTTTGATGTGCTAAGGGCCAACAAGAAGTTCGAGTGGACCAACAAGTGCGAGGAGGCATTCCAAGCACTCAAGCAGCATCTTCGTACCCTTCCGCCGCTGGCGAAACCAGTCCCAGGCGAGCCACTTTATCTCTATTTGGCTGTTTCTGATGTAGCTGTTAGTTCTGTTTTGATTAAGATTGTCAAAGGCAACCAAGTGCCCATCTATTATGTAAGCAAGGCATTGGCCAAGTCTGAAATAAATTATCCCGCTATTGAGAAGTATCTCTTCGCGTTGATTATTGCCGCTCGAAAACTGCGACCTTACTTCCATGCCCATGAAGTCACGGTATTGACGAACCAGCCCTTGAAACACTTTTTGAACCGACCGGAGGCGTCGGGGAGATTAGTAAAATGGGCCATTGAGCTGACGGAGTTCCGCATTCATTTCGCTCCGAGAACCGCTATTAAGGGCCAGGCATTGGCAGATTTTATAGCTGAGTCTACGGCACCCGATCTAGAAGCAACGGGTCCCGCAGAGGGGGCAACCATGGAAGAGGTCCCGACAACAGAACAGCAGCCAGAACAGCCGAATGAGGGGAATACGTGGGAGATGTACACTGATGGTTCATCAAGTGTAGAAGGCTCGGGGGCAGGATTCGTATTGATACCACCCGACGGAGGCGAGCCTTTACGATATGCCCTGGCATTGACATTCAAAGCCACCAACAACGAAGCAGAGTATGAGGCTCTCATCACAGGCCTCAAGATTGCCAAGGGTACGGGGGTCGACCATCTAAAAGTGAAGTGTGATGCTAGCTTGGTTGTAAATCAAGTCCAGGGGAACTATGAAGCTAAGAGCCCGACGATGAAGAAATATTTGCACGAGGTACAGACTTTGAAGGGGAACTTCAAAAGCTTCGATATCGAGGCGATCCCAAGGGAAGAAAACACGGAAGCAGATGCCTTGAGCAAATTTGCTCTGGGAGTGGCCCCCGAGGAGAATCGGAGGGTGAATTTCCTAGAGAGGGTGATCATCTCAAACATCGACCCGGTGGAGGTCTGTGCTGTGGGGACAAGATCGGAAGAAGAGGGGGAGCCCACCTGGATGACCCCGATGGTCACGTACCTGACTACGGGAGTACTCCCCGACGATAAAACGGCAGCCGTCAGGGTACGGCGGATTGCAGACAACTACGCGATGGTGGACAACCAGTTATACAAAAAAGGGTACGTAAAGCCTTTCTTAAAATGTGTAGCAGAGCCTGATACAAATCGGATCTTGAGGGAGCTTCACGAAGGAGTCGCGGCCTGCCATGAAGGGGCCCGATCTCTAGTAAGGAAAGCGTTGAACTTAGGTTACTACTGGCCCTCGATGAACAAAGAAGCGACGGCGATGGTCCAATCCTGTGATGCATGCCAGAGGTACGCCCCAAATATCGTAGCTCCCGCCGCGGACCTGATGCCCATCAGCAGTGCATGGCCCTTCGCGCAATGGGGAATTGACTTGGTGGGACCACTCCCTCAAGCGAGAGGTCAGTGCAAGTACTTACTCGTGGCCATTGACTACTTCTCAAAGTGGATAGAGGCCAAAGCGTTGGCTAGAACAACGGGGCAGCAGATCCTCAGGTTCCTTCAGACTCAGATCATATCCCGGTATGGGGTCCCGCGAGTACTGATCAGCGACAACGGCCCTCCGTTCAACGGAGCCCAGTTGAAGGAATACTTGGAAGAATTGAATATTGAGCATCGGACCGCTTCAGTCCGCCACGCCCAGACCAATGGCCAGGTAGAGTCAGCCAACAAGATCGTGATGGATGGCTTGAAGAAGAGAGTCTATGCCTTGCAGGGCCATTGGCTGGATGAGCTCGAGAATGTGCTATGGGCTGTGAGAACAACACCCAAGCAATCAACAGGAGAAACTCCGTTTGGCCTAGTTTATGGCACGGAGGCAGTTGCTCCCGTGGAAATAGCGGTGGCGTCCCATCGCGCGAAATACTACGAGCCTCTGACAAATGAGGAGATGAGACGTCTGGACTTAGACCTACTCGAGGAGAAGAGGTGGAAGGCTGATGAAGTCCAGGCTCGAATGCGACTGGCAACAGCCCGATATTACAATCGGCGTGTCAGGTCCCGACAATTCTTCGTGGGAGAACTTGTCTGGCGGAGGAATGAGTTTGTTCATCAAGATCAGATCAACAAGCTGTCACCAAAATGGGAGGGACCCTACAAGATCGTGGGGATGCCAGTGCCCAATGCATACAAGTTAGAGGATCTCGAAGGCAAGACGTTGAAGCATTCCTTCAGTGGTGAACATTTGAAGAAGTATCATGTTTAATATGAAGCCGCCACGAATGGCGCAAATTGTCTACCAATAAAATCCGATGTAAGCCTACTTTGAATTATTAGTGAATAAAAGAAGTTGCCTTCCGATTAAAATGCTTTCGAATTTATTCTCACTATTAATAAGACGTCCTGAATGACGCAACAAAAGCCTTCCGAGGTACGATAAAAGCCCCGCGGGGGACGCATAAGACGCCTATATGGCGCGGCCAAAAGCCTTAACAGGTATGGACAAAAGCCCTACGGGGTACACGTAAGTCGTCTATATGATGCAATCAAAAGCCTAGGTACGAAAAGGCCCAGATGGGTCCGCGTAAGTCGTCTATATGATGCGGCCAAAAGCCTTAACGGGTATGAAAAAGCCTTAACAGGTACGAATAAAGACGTCCAGTAGAGACGCGATAAAAGCCCTAGGGGGCACGAACATGGCCTTGAAAGGCAGGGACGAGAAACCTTAAGTGGTAAAGTCCCGATTTTGGACGAGAAACCTTAAGTGGTAAAGTCCCGATTTTGGACGAGAAACCTTAAGTGGTAAAGTCCCGATTTTGGACGAGAAACCTTAAATGGTGAAGTCCCGATCTTAGACGTATGGAGTCATTGTAATAATGCATCGGAACGTTCTGAGTAACGAATTTTAAGCCGCTTTAGATAAAGTGCAAATGATCATCAATACCAAAAAAGATAAAGGCTCAAAGGCCGAAAAGGGTTCGATACAGAGGATAAAGGAGAAAAGCAACAAGGACTAAAGATATAAAGCATTAAACTTGGTCCTTGTGGAGGGATGGATCCTCAGCAGCGTCGGAGGGAGCAAGACTTGGAGGGGCTTGGGCAGAAGGCTCCACAGTCGGCGGAGTCGGATCCACAGCAGCAGCCTCTTCACTCTCCGCGGGAAGGTTGAAGTACTTCTCTGCAATAGGAGCTAGGGTCTCCGACTTTGTAAAGTCGATGGAATCCGCGTAGGCCGTATAGAGTTCCTCGACGGCGTTGAACAAAACGTCCTCCACCTCGGATTTGCAGAACTCCACAGCAGCCAGCTTGAATTCCTCGGAGTCCCGATACTCCTTGTGACCCTGGAGACGACCCTCCGCGCAGCCTTGCAGACGGCCTTCCTCGAGACCCTGAGCCTTGGCCTCAGCAAGTTGGGTAGAAAACTCAGCCCTCTCCATCTCAAACTTCGCCTTGGCCTTCGCGAGGAGATCAGCGGAGACGTTTTTCTCGTGAATGAGCTGCTGCTTCTCTTGCTCATTCCGCTGATGCTCCAGTTGGGCCATCTTCTGATCTCGACGCATGACGGCCTCATGGTCGTGGACTTTCTTGAGCAGGCTTGTGGCCATGTCATCGAGGAGAGCCTTCTCCTTAGCCATCTTATTTTCAGCCGCCACCGCCTCATCACGCTCCATTTGAAGCTTGGCTAAAGCTTCAGGGTTCGCTTGGGCCCGAGCCTCCTCCAAAGCACCCTTCAGGGCCAGGATAAGCCCGAAACAGCGTTGTTGGTTGGCGGTATCCTAAAAGAAGGGAAAACAAAGTTTCAGAAATCGGAGGTACTATGGAAGAAGAAGATAAAGCAAAGGTAAGATTTTACCTCCAATCGGCGGATAGCCATATCGCGGATATCCTCCTCCAGGTCCTCCCGAGCAAAGGACAAGGGTCGCTTCAAGGCTGGAGGAATTGACCCCGCCAGAAGATGCAGGGCCAGGCCAGGATCAAGATTCCCCCGTCGGAGAGGAATTCCGCGGAGGGACTCGATCGGATTCCAGGGCAACATCGCCTGGTCGGGGGTGAAAACCTTGTAAAGATTTTCATCCACAGGGAAAGGAGGGATAGTCCCGGAACCCTCAGCCGGAGGAGCCACCTCAGCTGGTAGCTCGGGAGTTGGAGTACGAAGAATGGGAGGAGGACTCTTGGATACATCCCTGGCAACGGGCCTTGTGCTCCTAGACCTCGACCGGCCACGGGGAACCAGGCCCCCCTCTTCAAGCTCCTCGACGGATGGAGAAGCTTCCAAGTGAGTCACCGGACGGAACGGAGTCTCCGCCGGGACGTCCTCCAGCAGCAGCTCTTGCGGAGCGGCATCCTCCGCCGGAATGATGGCCTCTGTCGGAACTGGAGCTTCCGAGGGACCTGTGGCAGTGGGACGAATGAAGTCAGGAAGAATGCCCTCTGGGCACCAGATGATCTGACGATCGAAATATTGTTTCTTCCCAAGGACGTTGTAGTATCCCGCCTCAATAACATGAGGAATCTCTCCTTGAAGGACGAACTTAATCTCTCGAACCCGTGTCTTTCGATCGGCGGGGATAAACTCCTTGGGAATTAATTTTTTATATTTTGTAATCGCACGACGAACGCGCTTACCTTCCTCGACGGTGGTGACCCCAAAGGCCTGATCAATCTCCTCCCGCCTGGCCTTCTTGGCCACGACACGCTCATCAGTTGGAGAAGCAGCAGCTAGGGGAGTTGAGGAGGAAGCCCCTTTCTTTACCAACTTGCGCTTCCGCCTGGAACCGCTTTGTACAGCATCAGTCTCGCCCTGCTTCATAACGAGATGAGTCAACAGAGAAGCCTTCTTGGCTGCAAAAAGGTAAAAATAAAACAGTTAGAAATATTACCCAGATGACTAAATCCTTGGAAACAGAATCGAGGAGTCGGACTCCGATGGTGATCAGGTCCCTCTCTTGGAGCCTGTTGGCATCAAGGGGTATGAAGTTATCCCCCCAGCGGTAGAGTTGAACCATCTGGAGGGTATTGAGGTCATCCTCGGAGTAATCTTGGAGCTTGGGGGCAGGATCCGCCACGACCTCCCATCGAGGCCAGGGGACAGAACTATGCTGAACGAAGAAGTAATATTTCTTCCAGCCACTATTATCGGAGCCAGAGTCGCGGATCAAGATCCGATCCTTGTGAAACTTCCAGGTCTCATTATCCCAGCCGTAGCGTGAGAGTTGCTCCCTTGTCCATTTGGGAAGTCGGGGGGAGAAGGAACAAACACCGGCTTTATTGCACTTCATGCCGTAGAAGGTACGGAATAGTAGGAGACTGTATGTCCATTGTTGGCGGTGACACAGAAGTTGGAAAGCATTCCACACGCGGATGGCGTGCGGAGAGAAGGTGCAAGGATGTGTTTTGTAAAAATTACACATCTCCACCAGGGTTCCGCAGAAGGGGAACCGAATCCCCGCACTTATTTGTCCAGTAGAGACATAGGTTTCCCCCGCTCGAGGAGGCGTGATAATGTGCTTCCTCCTACCAGCAGACTGGGACCCATAGGGGAAGCGAGGCTCCCAATCCGAGGTAATACACCCCTCCCTAAGGGCTGTCTCATATGAACCCTCGGATATTTCATTGACAGCATATTCAAAGAAGAAAGGAGCCCTAACCTCAGAACTAGCCTCGTCTAAAACAATTACAGACAGGGAGAATTGAGAAAAGAGGAATAAAAACAGTACGTAGATTATGAAAACATGGAAAGAAGCCCTTACCAGACATGATTGATGGTCGGAAAATGAAGAAAAGGAGGATCGGAGAAGACGAAGGGGCCTTGATCACTTGGAACACCAGGAAGAGCTTGGAGAAGAACTTCGAATGCAAAGAGGACTGAGAGTCAAAGAACGCAGAAGAAGTGAATAAGATCAAGGTCCTCCCTTTTATAGGCTAAAAAGGCAAATGGAGGAATATAATCGTGACCGTTGAAGACGAAACGACTAGATCAGGACCATTGAACTATGGAACGGTACAGAAGAGACAGCTGGATGGGCTTGATCTGAACCGTTGAAGAGAAAACGACACGATCTCAATCGACGAGATTATAGGCACGGAGGAGACGTGCGTGACGTCACAATTGCCTTTTTCAGAAAACAACAGTCACGCTAGTTCGAACGTCGTTTCTCTATCCTCAGGCATTTAATGCTGCAATAGCTGAGGAGACTCCTCGGATTTGGCAACTACGCATGGGGCCCAGAGTAATCATGAGAAAGAGACTCTGACACATGACAATCACACGCGAAGATCAGAACCTCCGACGGTGGCATCGGAGGATACAAAGACAAAAGCCTCTAACTGAGGTATCCGAAATTGCAAAGGTAGAAGGTCCCGACGGTGGTATCGGAAGATATAAAGGCGAAAACCTCCGGTGATAAGATTGGCAGGCATGAGATCAGAAGACACGATGGACTAAAAGTCCCCCATGTCTTGGGGGCAAATGATGGGTTCCGATAGCAATCGTTAGCCCCGTTAAACATCCAATGGACGGCAAGTAAGTCCAGTGGGCCTCGTAAAGGCCCGGAAGGCCCAGAGGTCCAGTACGAAGAGCCCCGACGTAGGCGGGCCCGACATAAGAGCTGTACGCTCCCGATAAGAAGCCTCTGAGTAGGCCCCGATATGCCTTGATAAAGGCCCCGATGATAAAGCCCCGCAGAGGCTGGACCTGTCCCGCGGAGACTGAAGGTCCTGGGTGGTGATCCAGAATGGAACAACTCTGGAGTCCCCGACAGGAGTTGGGACTTGGGATCAGAGGATAAGACCGAGAAACCCGCCTACCAGGTAGAGTAGTGGGAGACGGTTGAAGATAACGGATAAGTTTCCCCGAGATACGCAGGGCGTGCCCGAGATACACGGAGTATGGGTAAGATACGCGGAGCGTGGGGCGAATTATACGGAATCCCCCGAGATATACGGAATCATGACCATAACGGCCAAGCTTGGCCCCAGGTAACTCTGGGTGACTTCGTCTCCTATATAAAGGAGGAAGTTACCCCAGAAAACCCTAATTGAATTACGAGCTTAGACTTTGGCTTACCACCCCATTGATTACTGTACTCATTTAAGCATCGGAGAGGGATTCTGGGTCACCACCCAAGTCATCCCCTTGTGCAGGACCACGCGGAGCTTAGGAGTCCGAACATTCCGTCAAGGACGTAACGGAGCTTCGCCCGTGATCCAACACCGACAAGTAGCATTAGCGGAAGGCGACATGGACGGAGGGAAGACGATGGCCGAATCGCTAGTAGTGAAAAAGCGAGTCTCCTGTTCGGCTAAGCGGTGGCTGGCAGTGTTATCAGAACCGGACCGGACATCGAACCGGTAAGGGTGCCGGTTTCCAGTTCGCCGGTCCGAACCCGGTTCGAACCCGGTCCGACCGTGAAAGGCAAGAAAAGGCCACGGATACACATAAAATACTTAGCAGTGTATAATTAAAGCAGGAGAGTTAACAGAAAAACAACAGAGGTTAGCTCCACTTCCCTTATCTCCTCTCTCTCTCCAACTTTCTCTCCCCTCCCTCTTTCCGTTCATGGATTCAAAGACAAAAACTCACCACACTTAAAATTGATTTCCAAGATAAGTCAGAGAGAAGACATCAACAAAAACCTAAAGAAACTAAAACCTTGTCCAACAAGCGTTTCATGGTCCACAACCGAAATTGCCCAGATGCAAATCAGTAGTGGCAGATCCAGTCGGCCCGGCCTCTCCCGATATCGCTCTTCTCTGACGACATGGTCGAGGCGCTCCTGGAGGACGACGTGAATGAGGCAGGGGCATGGAGGACGTGAATAAGGCGATAGACGTGAAGGCTTGGCGGCATGGCGGAGGCGAGACGACAGGCGTTCCCCTCCGGTGATAATTATGTTAGTCTCCTTAGCAAAAAAGTGATGTAAAATATGAGTTTTTGGGATTGGGTAAGAGAAATTCTAGCAATTTGTAGAAACCAAACTCTAATTTGCATTCACATGGCTTCAATGGCTTCTCATCTTCTCTGCAAATTCACTGATTTTCAGTTGATGATGTAGTCCATGGTGTTTGAGGGCGGTAGATATGATGATTTAAGGTTTCTCTTTTTTTTTTTTTTTTTTTTTTTTAACGAACAGGTTAACCGGCGAACCGCCCGGTTCACTCAGAACCAACCGGTTCCCTAAAAATATGGCTATCGAACCGAGTTCGCTTACATCCTCCGAAATTACTTGAACCGGACCGTTAGAGGTGCCGGTTCCGGTTCGAACCCGGTCAGACCGCCGGTTCTATCTGATTCTGATAACACCACTGGCTGGTCCAAATGTATATTTCAGCTTCACAACATGGGATATGTGCTGTAAAAGTAAATTAAAGTTAAAGAAATATTAAAGAAAAAAAAAAACCCAGCTAAGAATAATAACGAGACATCCCTTATGATGCATATGAACACAACGATAAATCTATTGCTAAAAAAAACTTCGATCTTCTTCTTCGTTCCCCCCCCCCCCCCCATTTACATGTAAAACCCTACTCTATATATAGGCTAACATAACATCTAGGGTTTACCTCTAATTAGGTAGTAAATTACATTGATTTATTCTAACAATAAATGCTAAATATTCAGAAACTAAATACTTAATATCAACAAATATTTCTGCAATAAATACAAATAACTATCAATTTTGCAAGAGTTATTCTTGGAAGCTTCATGACTTGCCATATTTAGACACTTCCCCATTTAGTGCGGCACATGTCATGCGTGTCGCGCGTGGTCCAAAATTAGGTGTTTACAGTTTGCCCCTCTTTGGGCGGATTCCCATAGAACAAGTTCGAGGGGGTTTATCCAAAGATAAGTAAACACTAATTTTGGCTAGGAAGTATATCTTCTTCCGGGTCTTCAAGTCTCCAAGGTAGCCTTTGCCTTTATTGACGGTTTGAAAATGTAGAATCTTTGTCAGTGGTGCCCCTATTGGCGATGCGGGAAGTTGAACCTTCGTTAGTGGTGGCCCTGTTGGTGGTGCCTCGGTTGGTAGTGCGAAAAAGTATAGCCTCGGTCAGCTGTGCCCCTTTTTGCAGTGCTCCGTTGGCGTTCCCCTGTTGGCGGTGGTGCCCCTAGAGGGTGTGCCACTGTTGGCGGTGTGCCCTTGTTGGCGTGCCTCTTTTGGCGGTGTGCCCCTGTTGGCGGTGTGCCCCTGTTGGCGGTGTGCCCCTGTTGGCGCTGTGCCTCTGTTGGCGGTGCATAAAGGTAGAGCCTCTGTCGGCGGTGCCTTTATTGGCGGTGCCCCTATTGGGGGTGCCTCTATTGGCGGTGCAGAAAGGTAAAGCCTCCAGTGGCGTGTGGAAAAGTGAAGCCTCGGTCAGCGGTGCCCCTGTTGGCAGTGCCTCCGTTGGTGGTGCAGAAAGTAAAGCTTTCAGTGGAGTGGGAAAGGTAAAGCTTTGGTCGGCGGTGCATAAAGTAAAGCCTCCAGTGGCGTGCGGTAAAATAAAGCCTCGGTCGGCGGTGCCCCTGTTGTCGGCGCCTACGTTGGCGGTGCAGAAAGTAAAGCCTCCAGTGGCGTGCAGAAAAGTAAAGCCTCAAGTAGTGTGCATTAAAGTAAAATCTTTATCGATGATGCCTCCAGTGGAGAGCAGTAAAGTAAAGCCTCAATTAATGGTATCTCCAGTGGCGAGCGATGAGGAAAAGCCTCTAGAGGCGGTTGTTGGATAAGAGCCTGTAGTGGCATATGTTTGAGAAATGCCTCTAGAGGCGTCCGTTGGAAAAGAGCCTCTAGTGGCCTATGTCAGAGAAATGCCTTTAGTGGCGTCCGTTGGATAAGAGCCTCTAGTGGCGTCCGTCTGATAAGTGCCTCTAGTGGCGTCCGTCGGATAACTGCCTCTAGTGGCGTTCATCGGAGAAGAGCCTCTAGTGGTGTCCGTTAGAGATGAGCCTCTAGTGGCGTCCGTCAGAAAATAGCCTCTATTGGCATTCGTCGGAAAATAGCATCTAGAGGCGTCCGTTGGAAAAGAGCCTCTAGTGGCGTTTGTCGAAGGAGAGCCTCTATTGGCGTCCGTTGGAGAAGAGCCTCTAGTTGCATTTCTTCGGAGGAGAGCCTCTAGTGGCGTCCGTTGGACAAGACCCTCTAGTGGCGTTTCGTCGGAGGAGAGCCTCTAGTGGCGTCCTTTGGAGATGGGCCTCTAGTGCCGTCTGTCGGAGAAGGTATCTAGTGGCTTGACGGCTTGAATGCCTATCCCTAATTTTTGCCTAAATCGCGCATGACGCAACAACTTAGCGGGATTTTTTTTTATCTCTCATATCCTCTCCTTTTTTCCACGGTCGACTTTGAGAGATTTTAGGCATATGCCCCTCGGTTTCCCTAATTTTTCATGAACTGCCTCTTAAGGTTTTCAATCCATCATAAATTTTTCCTCTCCTTTTGCCATTATTGCAAAATTTCTGAATTTGCAATCATGCCCCTCATTTTCTGATTTTGAGTAGGCCGCCCTTTCGGGTTTTCAACCTAGTGGAAGCACTCTTTATTTGGTAGCCGATTAAACAGTGGTTGTGACCCGTACTTTATTTTCCGCCTCGATGCGGGAGTATTTAATCCATTTGGAGGGTGGCTGTGACCATTCTCTCACCGTCTTCAATGTTGCGGGAGCTCTTTTGATTCTAGCCATTTGGAGGGTGGCTGTGACCCTTTAACTTAATACCCGTCATCGATGTTCCGGGAGCGCTCTTTTGATTGTAGCCGTTTAGAGGGAAGACTGTGACCCTTTCTTTTATTTTCCCGCCCTCACCGGGTTCCCGGGATCACTCTTTTTGAGTAGCCATTTTAAGGGTGGCTGTGGCCCTTTTTTGGACCGGAACCGAAGCGGATTTTCTAGATCGAACCGGATTTTCTGGACCGAACCGAACCGGACCAAACCGGACTGAAATTGACTGAACCGGACCGTATTTTAAAAACCGAATCCAAGTCAATTAAAATAGGGAGGAAAAGTTATAATCCAAATGTTTTGAACCTTAATAGGCCTACACAGTGCTCAAGTGTTGATAAACTTTATGCCTTGTTTCGATTATGGGGATGGATCTCGGAGACACATGTTTTTGGGACTGGTATAATTAGTGGGCTGAATTGCAATTGTTTATTATTCAACATATATTTATGCATGATTAGAAATCTTGTCTTGACTGAGTAAAGCTAGCTGGATATTGCATATTGTGGGCTGAACTCTGGTTAAATATATGGAATGCGCACTAGGATAGACATGCTATGATGGTTTAAAATGCATAGGATTCATGTCTAGAATGTTGCGTGATTGAATATAAGCATGAATTGAAAATCAGCCCCCCTAATGTTTAAAATTACTTTAAAATCAAAAACCTGTCGCCAAATGTGTATGAAGGATGTGAATGTTACATGTTTTACACGTATGCTAGAATGTTGAGGATGTAGCCGAATTTGAAAATTTACTTTGAAGTAGTATAATATATGCAAGCATGAGTTCCTCGGAACATTAGACGCATGACGCGTAAGCATTTGTGTGGTTTGTATGATGAATGTTACTGGTGATAATTTACCTGGATAGTAGAATTATATATGCATGAGTGAATTCATCGGAATATTTTTCCAAAATAAAAAGGGCCTTGAGAAAGTCAAGATCGGGTATGCTTGTTTTAAAATCCACGTTCCGGTAATTTGCGTTTAAAACCGTTTTAAAAGACTGATCTATTGGATGGAAGACGACGATAATGTGAACTTTTTCACAGACTTCTTCCATTGGTTTACTGTGGTCGGTTGGTTTAGATGACCGAGAAATCATTTTTTGTCGGATTCAATCTTAATAGATGTTTGATGTATGCAATTCTTTCTCAAAATGTCATTGTCTCACTGATTTTTGCATAATCATCGATGTGTTAGTATGAACTGGTTGTATTATTCCTCGCGATCTTGATGGTATGAATCATGATGAATAAATAGAGTACGTGTTGAACTCTCTACTACGATTTCGAAAAGTGGAGAGGACAACTACATATGAATATAGTAGTCTGTATGATTTTGACAATGTGAAACGAATGTAATAATTTGTTTAAACAAGAACAGGAGTAGATTCTTTGATGATCTCAATGTAATAATTTGTTTAACCATGCAATGTTGCAGCTAAGTATTTGTTTGCATCCGCCTCGGTGGAAGCAAGGATGCAAAAGCTAAATGTTTCGGTTAACCATAATGGTATTCTCTCTTTTCATGGATGTTGGCGTAAAACCTGCATCAGATCTTCAGAATGAAAAGTCAACATGGAAAAGATGTATATGGTTGTCTGGTGTTGAAAGGACTCAATGAATTTGAGCCAAATTAATTACAGTAACCACGGCAGTAAAACTGAAACCTTTTCTGCTCACCATACTGAGTTCGAAAGATGTCAACCATGATCTGCATATCATAGAGAGAGCTAGACCATAAAGGTCTTATACGATAATCTGGTGGGTTAAACCATGTTGATAAAGTGCGTCTAAAGTACGCCTCGTAGGTCATGTGTGTGAAGCGGTAAAATGTTTTACACAGACGCAGATCATTTAACGTGATTCACTCGTGAATTTACTTAGACGTGATGTTCAACATGACTTAAAATTCTCGACTATCTATGCGACAATCATGGACCAAATACGCGATCTACAGATCAAGAACCCTACCATTTTCATTTATCGTTTATTTGAGTTACTAAAATTTTGGTTATTTCGAGATTTGGATTTATTGAATAAAGTAGTTTCCGTTCGATTCGAAATATGATCTACTTTTCAAAATTAATCGACCCGGTTAAAAGGGATCGATCTGAATTGAAATTCGGCCAGGTAAAAGTGGTCGAATAGAACGAAACGATTCACGTACTCCGTCGTCTCAGTCGGGACAACTGAACTGAACATACACATCGATTGCATACCTAGATCGAAAGATTAGTATTTCTTAATTGCTAGTACTCCATTGAATGAAATAATATGTAATGATGATCATGTGCAAAACCAATTGGATTAAATTAAATTAAATTTAGAAATGAAACGATTTAACCAAGGGTCAAAACTTCGGTGAATAGCTCTCCGCGCAAGTGGACCTCGATAGATGGAACATATCGTTTCAAAATACGAATTCAATGATGAAGTGTCTGAATGATGATTTGCTGAATTTTTGTTTGCATTCCCTTGGAAACAACTTTTTGATACCATTTACATCGGTACGAAGTAGGCTTCAAAAATACCACGACCTTGTAAAAGTATCGGCTAACGCATAGGGTGAAAAGCCAAGATAGTCAGTTCAGAGATTGGATAAAATATTTGTGATAAGTTTGCAAACCAAGAAGGATGAAGTCGGTTAAATGATTTTCCTTCAAAACGCCTTGAAAGACAAGTCAGGCTAGGCATTCAAATCAATTAAAACACATTTCAAGAAGCACAGTTCAAGAACATAATGTTAGAGTTACTCTATCAAGCGTTCCCGATGGGATTAAATAATATGACTCACATGTATGTAAACTGTTTTCCAATGAATCGTTAAGACACGCCACCATTAGAAGCTAAAGGATGATGATGAGTTAAATCATATCATCATGCGACATTAAAATGCGCACTGAACACGTATTTAGGAAAAGAGTTCGATTCCTACTCTTAGAAAATACATGTTTAAAGTTTGGGGTAAATGGTACCGTGGTCGAACATGAGACATTACATCACTTAGAGGACGAATTTTCCGATGCATGGACTGTTTCAAAATAACGTAGTCTTGATCAAAACGGAGCAGGATATCACTGACAATTAGGTCCCACTTAATTCGAGTGGGAGAGAGATTTGAACCAGCAACTTAAGTGAATGACATGGTAAATGAGAATGGGAACATTTTCATAATAAATCCAGTGGGAGGAATAAACCTTACCACACGTAATCACTGTTGCTGTTGAGACGAATCAAGTTGAACCTGATGTTCAAATTGGTGAACCAGGAATGACTCAACTACCTAAAC
Source organism: Clarkia xantiana subsp. parviflora (assembly GCA_036873135.1). NCBI lineage: Eukaryota > Viridiplantae > Streptophyta > Magnoliopsida > Myrtales > Onagraceae > Clarkia > Clarkia xantiana. Next base: position 13,013,712 of record JAPTYO010000001.1, on the reverse strand, counting down.
TACCCATTGTTTCCAGTGGGAGTGAACCGACCAAACTTGGTTCCAGATCCTAGTTATCAAGGAATTCATCTCGGAAGTGAAACCCCGAGACCAAGAGGTTGTCAAAGGAAAGTTGTAGGTAAAGGTTCTAGCACTGCTCTTGTTCCCAATAGAAACAATGCTCCGATAAGAAGCATTGTTCCGAGAGGGAGAATGGTTCCCAATGGAAGTGATGCTCCGATAAGAGGCATTATTCCGAGCGGGAGAAACGTTCAGACTCAAGATGGGATAAACAAGCCTAGACGAAAGTCAAAGCATTGGAAAGACCTCAAGTAGAGAAATTGAGGAAAATACTAACAGAGAGAGATCGCCTTAAATGAAAGCCATTATAGTCCATAGTTGATTTACCTGCTAACCACAGGGGCATAAGGATAAGGTGAGCCCTAAAAGAAGACTCACCACTGATGGAGAAGGTCGGATAAACCGAGTAATTGTGAAAGGACTTACCAATTTCAGAGAGTGGACTTTGACAAGACAAACTCACTGACTGTGCGTAAAACCACGGTTAGGGCCATTTATTGTCCTTGTCGCAAGTCTCGATCTCGAGCTACACCAAATGAATGTTAAGACCGCATTCCTCCACGGAAACCTTGAGGAAGATATCTACATGGAGCAGCCGGAGGGTTTAATTACTCCTGGTAACGAACGTAAAGATTGTAAACTCCAAAAGTCCTTATACGGTCTTAAACAGTCGTCACGGCAATAGTACCGCATATTCAACGAGGAAATCGTAAGAAACGGATTCATGAATCTTCACGAGGATCCGTGAGTGTATTATAAGACCTCCGGGTGTAAGTATGTTATCTTAACCTTATACGTGGATGACATACTCATTGCTGCAAATGACGTGAGTTTCATGAATAAGTCAAAGTCCTGATTTGCATATGTATTTGAGATGAAAGACATGGGAGAGGCCACGTATATCTTAGGCATTAAGTTTTCTAGAGATCGGGCTACCCGGAAATTGTGTCTGTCTCAAGAAGCCTATATCAACAAACTGTTGTAAATGTTCAGATTACAGGATGCCAAACCCGTGGATACGCAATGGTGTTTGGGTTCGCACTGTCAAAATGTGACGGCCCCAAGAACCTGGCAGAGCGTGAATATATGAAGGGTGCAGAGTATTTAAGCATGGTTGGTAGTTTGATGTACGTCATGCAATGCACCCGTCCGGATATCAGTTACGTCGTAAACCTGGTAGCACGTTTCCAATCAGATCCTGGCTATCATTATTTAAAGGCTGTAAAACGAATAATTCGTAATCTGAAAGGTACTGCCAACTATGCGCTGTCCTATAAGGGCGGGAATTTAGAATTGACCGGTTACTGTGACGCCGACCATGGTGGCGATCTGGATGATCGTAAGTTCACCACAGGAGGAGTGTTTCTCCTTGCTAATGCGCCACTTCATGGACGAGCAAGAAGCAAACCTGTGTCACACAGTCAACGATGGAATCAGAATTCGTAGCTCTCTCTAGGAACGCACAGGAAGCGGTCTGGCTGAAAAGGCTTCTTACTGCGCTGCTAGATGGTGACGGCGGGAGTAAACCTGTGAAGGTGTTCTCTGACAGTAAAGCATCCATTGCGGCAGTAAATAATCTGAAGTACTATAGTAGGACCAAACACATTGATGTGAAATATTTTTATGCTAAATCTATGGTAGAAGACAATATAATCACTATGGAATACTTTTCGACTGATAATATGATTGCGGACCCAATAACTAAACCACTAAGCAGGGAGATATTCAAAAAGCATGTAAAACTGCTTGGATTGCGTAGGGTTTAGACAGGGCATGTATCTGTGATAACATTTTGATAATTGGAAATTACATTTTTGAAACAAAAGAATTGCAATTGAGTTTATGATCTATCGACGTCATAATGTTTTGATTACATCAAAATTTTGGTCTATAAACTAAGTCGTAGGAGGACGCAATGCTCTGCCAAAACTATTTCGAATGTGGGCTTTACCTCGTCACACAGGTACGGTCGTCTTGCGGTTGAAGGAGATCTCTACAAAGCAAGGCTGGCTAAGAATCGGGGGGATAAACCTGATTACGCAAAACGATCATCTAGTGTCGAAGTAACTCGACATAATCTTCATTTTGCAGATTGCCGTGATGAACTTCGTTCGTCATTAATCCATATTCTGGGCCAGATGAGAGTTTGCGATAACATGATTTGACATATCCCATTCCTTTGAACTTAAATGTTCAGGTATGCTATCGACGCGTGCTTCATACTACGCGTGTCACGTTCGACCACGGGGTCACAACTCGGTTGTGCTAGGAAAGAATCCTCGTGATTCTGGCGGGCACAAACTTTTTCACCTCGAGTGTGTGATTGATCCCAGGAGACTTATGAAGAGGCACCCGAAGTATCCTCATGAACTTAGAACTCATATCTAAGGTCAGGCTTAGTGCTCGCTTCCCGGCATACGAGCGTAGTGCTGAACAAAAAGGCCCAGTGACCACGTCTTTGGAAACCGCTTGGGTTTGACTAAGGGTATGAGCGATGGGGATGGTCAAGTTCACCTGTAATCCACCGACTCTTGTATTCACTAAGGTGGCCACCAACCGGATATTAGTTGAAGTTTGTGAATACTTGTATGAATGCCTTAGAGAAGTGTTCCTAAGTGGAAACAAGGTAAATGGAGAATTATCAGTTGACCTAGGATACAACGCGACACTATATAAGTGTTGTTTATAACAGGTTGATTGGAGAAAAGGGAATCAATGTTCAGCGGGCGCTACAACACTACTAACAGATGAGTAGCACGATGCTCGTCGTGTCCGCCGGTCGCACGATAAACCTTGTATGAACTATTTGGAAGCAATGGACGAGATCGAAGGACTGAAATGTTGATGCAGATTTGGACGAAATTACATTAACAAGCAACCTCCTATTCTGGCGAGTGGGAGTTGTAAGCATATGGCGATTGGCGCTGTAAATGGTAGCCCATTATATGTATAGGTTAACTAAGTAGATTGGGTATATGTCAAATTAGGACATTGGGCCAGACCCAAATCCCAATTGACATGAGAGGCCCAAAATTTGGCCTCCCTATGCAACATGGCCGGCCGAATATAAGGAGGTGGTAAGGTAGACTTTTGTCCACTTTACTCTTCCTATATATATGGAGAGTTAGGGGTTTTATCAGGGTTAATTACAATTCCCTTTTAGTGGTGTTTTGAGAAAAAACCTTTCCCTAAGAAACACCTACATCGGCCGAACCTACCTCACCAAGGGTGTGCCAATTTGTCTTCGAGCAAACACTCCAGAGATCTGTCCCTTGCCAATAATCGATCATAGGCTTTTCTATGGAGAATATACCACGTAAGGCTTCCTTCACAAGAACCCCTACGGGTGCCGATCGGAGGATCGTAAACTCCCTCTTGCGAAGAACTTGGGTCTACGGGTAACTGTAGAGGTATGTGTGAATCTTCCGCTGTGTAATTTCGATTACTAGCATGTACCATGATTTAGTTTCGTAGTGATTCCCCATAATCTAACACTTACAACCAGTTTACCTGAATGATACATATGTACAAAATGAAAAATCCATGTAAAGTTTTTTTTTTTTTTTTAAATAATGCAAATGCGATGCATGTTTAAAAGTTCTACGACTAAGAATGTGTACAGACTATCAACAAATTATTGTTCCTAAAACAATGCACATGCGATGCACATGAAATGCACATGAGATGCATACTTTAAATGAAAGTTCTACGGTTAAGAAAATTTACAAGTTATCTGAAAAGAATTTTTTTGTTTTTTTTTTATTGAGTAAAAAAAAATCAATGCATCTTGATTACTCAAAATTGAAAAATCAGGTGAAAGTTTTTTTATTTAATATATGAGATGCACAAAAATAAATATAAGATGCAAACTTAAAAATAAAAGTTCTACAACTAGGAAAAAATAGAATTTACCTAAAAGGTTTTTTTCCCGAAAATAATGCATATGAGATGCACGTTTTAAAAAAAAAGCAGGTAAAAGTTTTTTTAAATAAAGAACCCTAAAACTAAGAGAGCTTACGATTTATCTAAGAAGTTTTTTTTTAAAAAAATAAATGCATATTGGATGCATTATTAAAAACATAACAATTTAGACAATTTTTTTTTTTTGAAATGATCCATATGGTGGAATGCACGTTCGAAATTATAAGCTCTAATAGTTAAGGAGGAATTAAATTTTTTTAAAATTAATGCATACGTAACGCACTGACAAAAATTACAATTTACCTGGAGAGTTTTTTTTTTTTTAAATAATGAGTATGAAACGCAAGTTTAAAATAACAAATTCAAGTAAGAGGTTTAAAAAATACAAAAATGCATACAAAATGCATGTTTGAAAAGAAAATTTCTACAACTAAATGACTAACTATTTAGCTGGAATTTTTTTTTTTTTTAAATGCAGTGAGATGAATGCTTTAAAAAAAAGGTAAGTCAGATAGAAAACAATTTACAATTTACTACAAAAGCTGGATAAAGAAAAAAAACGACACGTTAGGGGGGGTCCAAAAAAGAGAGTGGCTTTGCTTTACAAAGTAGGTTCCACTGATTTGTTCCCGACAAGGTGGTTTCCTCCCCCCATTATAGGGATCACGAGACCTTCACAAGCGACTGGAGTTTTTCCGAGTCGTACCGGTGGCCTAGCCGCTCCGGTCGTACCGTACTAAACCTCTGGGGTTCCTAGTCGCTCTGGGTTTTAGGCATTTTGGAGATTACACTAAAGTGGGTGTGTGCAAATGTAAATAATACATATACAACAAAGAAAAATAGTCAGTCATAAAAAAATTAACTCCACAAATGTAATCATAAAAAGCAAGTTAGATCGGTGAAATTAAAATAGAATAAAAATAAAATTACAAAACTCAAACATGGCAAAAAGCGAATATAATGAGCCCGGACCCTCTAACTTGCCGAACAGAGTTGCCAAATTCGCCCTTTCGGTACTTAATTCACAAATTGCCATTAATTTTAAGTAATAAATTTGCCCTTTCGGAGCCGTGTTGGTGGTCAGTGGTGGTCGCCGGAGTTCGGTGGTGGTCGTCGGAGCCGAGGTGGTGGTGGCCGGAGTCGGGTGGCGGTGGCCGGAGTCGTAGTGGCTTTAAGGGTATTTTCGTCTTTTCCTTCAAGCATGTGAGGGGCACACTTTGATAGAAGGGCATTTTTGGAATTTAATTTTATTTCTGGTCACATGCCAAGCACGTGACCAGTTTCCGTCACAATTAACGGTAAAAACTGACGGAGACCGTTGTTATCAACAAAATTGAAACTTCAGACCTCTCAAATCAACATTTGAAACTTCAGATCTCTCCCGTTAACATGGGGCAAACTTCAGACCTCTCCTAGTTTAGTAACCCTAAAAAAAACTTCGATCTTGTTCTTCGTTTCTCCCCCCCCCCCTCCCCCTATTTACATGTAAAACATTACTCTATATATAGGCTAACATAGCATCTAGGGTTTAGCAATAATTAGGTAGTAAATTACATTGATCTATTCTAACAATAAATGCTAAATATTCAGAAATTAAAAAATATTCAACAAATATTTTTTCCAATAAATACAAATAACTATCCTAATTTTGCAAGAGTAATTCTTGGAAGATTCATGACGTTCCATACATAGAAACTTCCCCATTTAGTGCGCCACATGTGGTCCAAAATTAGGTGTTTACAATAGAGGATTTCGCGCTATGTTTCATGGGGTTGCCGTCGTATAGAGGATGTCGCACCATGTTGTAGATGACCGCGTCTTGGTAAATAATCCAAGGTATGGCCGTTGTAATCATGGGGTTGCCCCCGAGTTGGGGATGTCGCGCCATGTTACTGATAAATAATCCTTCGTGAAGTTTCCAGGATGTAGTATGTTCTCGTCGTTGTTTGTAATAGACATAATAGCTGTTGAGAGGAAGAGCGTATTTTTTGCTCATTGTTGACGTCGATTGTTGACGTGTTGATGGCGTATAATATAGGTCGTTTGTTGTGCTTAGCGTAATAGCTTGTATTGTTGATGCAAGTTATATGCATATAGTCCGATACTTGGTGTGTTTCCAGAGTAGGCTGTATAAGTAAGTCGTGTACCTACGAGAATACATTCACTTTATTAGACTGTTGCGCTATTTACAAAGTCGCAAATATTTGAAGTTTTTAAATCTCCTTCATGTAATGCATATAATAATTAAAATAAATGAGCTTGATATAATGGCTCCTTAGTTAAGTAGGAGGTATTCTCAAGCGTGGAACTTTTTCAAGTGTCCTCCACTGAATGTGTTCGTGGATATGTTGCCATATGCATCTTCTAGGCGATTTGCGTTGATGTATGGTAGAGAGGCTATCTTGTATGGTCCTTCCCACTTTAATGATAGTTTGTTGATTTTTTTCAAGGTGTGAGAACTCGTTCCTTCTCCACACCATTTCTCCTACGTGGAATTATCTTCGTTTGACTTTTCAGTTGTAGTATCTTGAAGTCATTAAACGCATTCTTGCTTGAAGCGCCTCTGATTGCCATCTCTTCTCGTCTGCCAAATCTAGATCGATACGTCTTTCCTCATCGTTAGTTTGGGTACTGAAACAAAATGTTCCGTATGATGTGACAGCTATCTCTATCGGGACGACTGCTTCTGTTCTATAGACCATGCTGAATGTTGTTTCTCCCGTTGTTTGTTTAGGCGTTGTGCGCACGGCCCATAGTACGCTGTTGGGTTTGTCGGCCCATCCTCCCTTTAATGCATGGACTCTTTTCTTAAGACCATCGAGTGCGATCTTGTTGTCTGACTCCACTTGGCCATTATTTTGTGCATGGTGCACTGACGCGAAGCGGTTGTCTATGTTCAGTTTCGTAGTAGGTTTTTAGTCTACCACTTTTGAATTGCGGACCATTGTCGCTTATGAGCACATTTAGGACACCGTATCAAGCGACGATGTGGTTTCGGATGAAGTCGTGGATTTGGGCATTTATCGTTCTTGCTATATGCTTTGGCTTCTATCCATTTGGAGAAGTAGTCAATGGCCACTAATATGAATTTGGTTTGTCCCTTGGACCTTGGGAGGGGACCTATTAGCTCGATACTCCATTGTGCGAAAGGCCATGAGCTCGCAATCAGGCTCAGTTCCGCAGCTGGTGCGAAAGGAGCTGTTGCTTCGCTTTTCATAGTTGGCCAATAGTACCCCAGACTTAAAGCCTTACGTATTGTTGATCTTGTCCCCTTATGACAAGTTGTTTGTCCTTCGTGTAGTTCGCTCAACACCTTTCTCGTTTCAGGATATGCGATGCATTTCAAGTATGGGGTTGAGAAGTCCTTCTTGTACAATTGGCCTTCTATTATCGCGTAGTTGACAGAGATCCTTGCTATTTTGTTCGCCAGTGTTGTGTCGCCAGGTAGCGTGCCATTTGGAATGTACGCTTGTATTGGTGTCATCTATGCTGGCGATGAGTCGATGGTTAATACCTCGATTTGGTCGATCACTGACAAGATTTTTTTTTTCGACGAAGTGTGCTTCTTTGACTTTTTTTTTATATATAATTACATTGCTTTCGCAAGTTCGGACCGGGAGCGTTAAGGTTAAAGTCCTCCCCAAGGTGGCGTCTCCGGCGGGTTTCGACCTCAGGTCACCTCTTTGACTTGCTCATTGCCTTGTGCGAACTTGCTTAAAGTGTCTGCCTCTTGATTTTGGTCTCTTGGGACCGATGTTATGTTGAAGGTTTCAAAACTGGCGACGAGTTCCTTTGCTTGTCTCAAGTATTTCTGCATGTTTTCATACTTTGCCATGTAGTCGCCCTTTACTTGATTGACGACGAGTTGTGAGTCGCATTTTACCCTTAGGTGTTTGACACCCACACCTTTAGCAATCCTTAAGCCTGTTATTAAGGCTTCATACTCTGCCTCGTTTTCGTTGCTCTAATCACTAGAGTTAGAGAATACTTCGGAGGATCTGACCCCTCTAGCGGTATTAGGAGGAGTCCTGCTCCGTATCCTCCTAGGTTTGACGAACAATTCGTATTCATCTCCCATATGTTAGTGATCTCTACGCTTTCTGGTGCGTCTTCCTTAGTTGTGGTTTCAGGGGTTATTCCTGTGAATTCTGCAATGAAATCAGCTAAGGCCTAACCCTTGATTGCAGTTTGAGGAGCGAAGTGGATGGGGAATTCGCTCAGCTCGACTGACCACTTTGACAACTTTCCCGACATGTTTGGTTTCGCCAATATGTTTTTCAGCGGCTGATCAGTGAGAACCGTTATTTCGTGCGCGTGGAAGTACGGTCTCAGTTTTCTTGCCACCACGATGAGGTCGTATAAGTGTTTCTCTATTGGAATGTAGTTCACTTCATACTTTGCCATGGTCTTGCTTACGTAGTATACTGGTAGTTGAGTGCTCCCTTCTTGTCTAACAAGCACTGAACTGACTGCAGTGTTGCTCACTGATATACTGAGGAAAAGAGGCTCTCCTTGGGTTGGTTTTTCCAATGCCGACAGTGTTCGCAAATGTTGTTTTAGTTGTTGGAAGCTTCTTCGCATATTGGTGTCCATTCGAATTTCTTGTTGGCACGCAAGATTTCGATGAAAGGAGTGCTCTATCGCCGATCCTAGCAAGGAATCTGTTCAAGGCTACTAGACGGTCGTTCACCTGTTGCATTTCCTTGTGTTTTGTTGGAGATGTCATCTCTTCAGTTGCCTTTACCTTTTCCGGGTCTGCTTCTATTTCTCTTTGGCCAACCATGAAGCCCAGTATTTTCCCTGGCGAATTTGGAATTGACGCATCCTTTGGAATGTCGCGCGCAAGTCTTTGGCGTGATTGTCTCTTTTTATTGACTTCACTACCATGTCGCCGACGCATGCTTCCATTGTCTATCCAATCATGTCTCCAAATATTATGTTTATCATCCGTTGGTATGTTGCACCCGCGTTGATTAGACCAAATGGCATCACCATATAATTGGAACATGCATTTTTGTGGTCTCTATAGTAAATACACATCCTCCACCTACCGTTAGGCTTCGGTACCAAGACTGGGTTTGCTACCCACATTTGGAACCTTACCTCCTCAATGAAGCACGCATCTATTAGCTTTCCCACTTCTTCACGGGTAGCTATCTTTTTGGTGCCCCCCCAAGTGGTCGTACCTTTTGTGTAATAGCTCGAGCTTTTGGGTCAATGTTGAGCATATGAGATATTACGTCTAGGTTTATCCCAGACATGTCGCTTGGAGACCATGCAAAGAGCTCCTTATACTCTTTCAAGAGTGCTGTGAGCTCTGTTGCTTCCTCTTCTGATAATGACACGCCTATTCGAATCATTCGATCTGGCTCATCTATCTTCACCTCTTGCAGCTCTTCCATTGGAGTTTGACGAGCGCGATCTTTTCTGGGGTCCTCATCAATGGAAGGGATGTCACTATTGTCCTCCTTGATGTTGTATTGGAGTGCTATGTTGTAGCAACCTTTTGAAAGTTGTTGGTCTCCTTTAAATTTTCCAATTCCTGCGATGGTTGGGAATTTCATCGTTTTGTGGGCTGTTGAAGCTATTATACCCCATGCATTCGTAGCTGTGTAACCTAGAATGTCGTTGTATGCGTCTAGCTTTTCCATCACTAAGAATGGTATCTCTATAAGTAATTGTTTTTCTCCAGTCCCCAGGGTGACTGGTAATGTGATTGTTCCCACCAGATAGTTGGCCTCGCCCATGAAGCCTACTAGTGGCGAGTACGCTTGTTTGATGCTCTTTTTTTTCACAAGGCAAGGGCTACATTTTTTGTCAGTATGTTGGGAGAGCCTCCTCCATCTACCAGTATGCGCTTAACGTCCATGTTGTGTACTTCCATGGTTATGACTAGAGCGTCTTCGTGTGGGTACACTATATGCTTATTGACTTTTGCTGAGAAGTATATGACGTCTTCCATTAGTTCGTAATCATATTGGTGTTTGTCAGCCTTTTGCGCCTTCTGGGACGCGTATGCTTCCCTTGCATAAGATGTTTAGCCCCCGGCTCCAAAACCACCATGTATGACATACGTGTTCGCCATGTAGCTGCCGCAGGTTTGCGAGTGCATGTTTTGTTCGAATCTTGCAGACGAAGCAAATGTTAGGACCTAACTCGTGCGGGTTGTCGGGTCCTTGTAATGTTGTGTAGTATCCTCGTCGAGTTGTCAAAGATCACGGGTGTAGTCCGCGCGTGCTCCTCCTAACACATGCAAAAGGGTCTATATCGAGACCACATAGGGGGGGGGGGGGGGTGGCACTCGATCTGCCCTCTCCGATACCTAAATGAGAAGCAAATCTACAGAGATAAAGCTAAAGAGAAGTTAGAGCTCCCAAGCCAACTTGAATTATGAAATAGTTGACCAAGTTTCCTATTTATATGGAACTTTGGACTCGAACCCGGTTTTAAGCGGTCCCACCCCAGTTTAGTCGGAAAACGTGAACCGGACTTGAATTTGAGTAAGATTGGCAGTGGAAAGACTTGCACATAATGTAAAACACGTAAGGGTACGCGCATCGAGGGGCGACAATCCGGACCGGTCCGGATTGTTTACAGAGTCTGGACTGGTCCGAATTGTTTACACAATCCGGACGAATCCCGATCCGAACGTGTGTGTTGCGCGTTCGGACCGTTCTAACTCGTGGGTAAGCGTTTGGGAGCCGTTAGTGGGTCTGACGTGTCAACGATGCCCGAATATAAAACGAACCCATATCGGACGAATATCCATCAACTAGTAATGTGTGTTTCGTTACACCATGCTTCCAATTTAATGGATGAAAAATTAAATTTATATAAACTCAAATTCAATTTAGCCCAACTCTATAATAATTAGAGTTAATTAACAAATCACTTAGTGAACTTTAAGTAAATCTGCAGTTCATTAGTCAATCTTTTTTTTTTAAAGAAAATTTCTACCTTAACTTTTGTTAACGTGTAGTATGCCAGATCCGCAATTTTTAGGTTAACTATGGGCGAAGTATACTTTCGAAAATGACTAATAACTCATTAAAGTTCTACTAGAATTTTAAAATAATCTCAAAATTTATAAAAAAAACAAATAAAAATCTATAATAAAATTTTAAAATGATATATATATATATATATATAGATTTTTAATTTTTTTTTTTTTTTTTGCGATTTACATTGGATTATTTTATATATTTATTAACACTTATTAGAAAAGTTTTATTTTATACGTAACATAAAATCATTATATTAATATAGTAAAATTTTCGTGAGAATTTAGAAATTTTTAAAGTATTTTGCGTTCAAGATTAACAGAAAGATGAAAAGAGATAATTTTTTTTGCACAATATAGAAAGTTCATCTATAAAAAACAGTACAACTAACAAACTGAATATTTCACTCAAATTCACAGCTTGTGAAACTCAAATACAGAAATAACGGAATGCAAGGTTTCGTTCACCAATATACTTAGGTATGCGAATATAATTCACGTTCAAAGTTGTACTCGACTCCCTTCGCGTACGATTTGTCAGAATTATAATTTTTGTATTAAAATTAAAAAAGAATCAATAATTAGGATTTTTAATATCGTACCCAACTCCCGTTCTCGTACGACCGTTACATTAACGTTCGTCTGCAACGCTCTATTTTACAACAGCTACAGAGTGTTACAGAGGACCATTAATGTAACAGTCGTACGAGAATGGGCGTTGCGTACGATATTAAGAACCCTAATCACTATGTTTTTAGATGTCAATCCAAAAGTCCTAATTTTCGACAAATCTTACGCGAAAGGGAGTCGGGTACTATTTAGTATTCGCGTACCTATGTATGTTAATGAACGAAACTTGCAGCTCGTTGTTTATGTATTTGAGTTTCACATGCCGGATACGGGATACTTCAGTTAGGGATTTGATAATCAACTCTTAATGAATTATATGCTTAAAAATATTAAAACAAAAAATGGAAGAAAGACATAAAGAGGAATTAAAGATGATCTATATGCTATTGTTAACTGATGAACAACCGGGTAACAATCACCTACTTCCGAGTGTAATGGATAGATTATGTACGTTGATTACCATCTATTTGGTCATGGCACTCCCATGCTTATGGATGACATATTTAACTCAAGTGATGGGATGTAGGCGCAACAAGCAAACCAATGAACATACTCTCTTATTCTAACAATATTACCCCCTGGCTTTCCTGGCCACTGGGTAATCATTTTCTTGTAGGATCATATTAATTTAAACTCTATCCTATATATATAATTGTATATAGTGATAATTGTTGTTTTATATATTTTCTTGGCCGTTAGAGCAGGTCGCCAACTGTCCATTTCCTTAAGAGGAAGGTTTCTTCAGTTGTGTTTTGGCTATCGAGTCGACTCGTACCTTAATAGGAGAACCTTGAGTGATTTAGTCGCCTTCCTTTGCTAATCGTTCTTCAGAAGTCGACTTCTTCATATATGGTCGTCGACCATTTGTCTTTGCCTTATCGTTCTGAACAGAAATGGTCGACGACTTTTCTTGAGTCTCGCATTTAAACGTACTCGCCTTCATACTATTCTATCCTTTTAATCGTAACCCTACACTTGCCCCCGAAATTTAAGTTGTCAACTTCAATGATGAAGATGAGGTCTTGAGTCGAGTATAACCTCCAGGATCTATTGGCGAGCTTCGATATCCAATTTGGTCATCAATTTGCGAACTTCTGATTTTTGAGGTTGAGCAGGTGTCTTTAGTCGAGACGTGACCCTTGGCTATTGAATTTTTTACCGTTGATTTCTGAGAAGCTCAAGAGTCGTCTCAGTAAATATACAACGGTTCTCTAGACAACGGTCACGTTGTCAGTGAATACACCAATGAATGATGACCTAGGGAAGGCTTCCTTGAGAAGTTATCCAAGCGGCGGAGTCTTTAGTATAAATACTACTGTTTCACATCATTTTTTACGTCTGCTCTTGTTCGTCATTAACTCTGGCGAACTAATAGAGTGTTATTTTCATCAACCCAAACTCGCCTCATTCTTGTTCTCCTGAAGAGAGGATTTTAATAGGAGTCGCTACTGCTGGTCCTTCCGATCCTAATCGAGAAGACTCCTTTCTCCAATCTCTCTCCAAGACTCCAATGGCCGCTCAATTTATCCGAAGGTAGGTTTCAAGGTTCTATTCCCTCTCTTAACAAACCTCTTAAGGAGAATAAATTATCGAGCATTGCTTTTATAAAATTTGTGAGGTTAGCTAACCTGACGATGCCGAAAGGCCTCAATATGGTAGTACCGTCGGGGAATGTCACCAAGCTCAAGCCGGGGAAGTCCCAGTTTACGCGGGCCAAATCGAGGCGGGGCTTCGATTCCCTTTTTGCTTAGAGCTGGAACAACTTTGTGAGCACTATGGCGTGCATCCCTGTCAGCTCACGGTTAATGCCATCCGTTTTTGGGTGGGCTTCCGTTGTTTGTGCGATACCTATAGCTAGACGTACACTCTTCAACTTTTTCGATGCTTCTTCCAGTTGTTAAAGAGCGAAGAATATATTTTTGGCTTCAAAGGTCGATGGCCTCCTGCGGATAATCATTTTTCCTGGGAACATTAGTATTTTTTCTGTCGAGAAGGCGTTTCTTGGCCCGTGACTCTTCTTATCGGTGCCGATGGTGCCCCCTCTCTACAAGGCTTGATTCCTGAGGAGTTTGCCACCTTCGGCGAGATCCATGCCGCCGTTACATCAGAGAGTTTTGAGCCGTGGCGCTCTGTCGACGATACGACAGAGGAGGCTCTTATTCGAGTATCAATTCGACTTCGTCTTGAAGATCCCCCAATTAACTGGGTAATCTTTCTTTTTTCATATTCGCATTTTTGAATCTTCTTTTGCTTTCTGTAGGTATTTTTACGAAGCTTTTTGATGCTCGTAATCAGGCGGCAACAGGGGTGCCCATGACTGAAGATCCCGCGGTGACCAACACTGAGGTCGCCCCTGAGCAACTCTCTCTCGAGGGAACTCCTACTGATGTTGCTGAAGTGGTAGAGAAGACTCCTCGAGGGAGAACTAAGAGGAAGGCGAATGGGGCGGCGACAAGCCCATTCAGAAGGCAAAGGTGACAATCGCCACCCCTATCTCGGAATTTCAGGAGGCCGCCTCCTAGGTTGCTCCTGCTACTTCAAGTTCCCCTCCAGTCTCCAAAGGTATGAACTTTGTCGAATTCTCCTTCTTTCGTCTTTCTTTAAGTATCTCGAATATTTTTCTTTTACAAAAGTCGACCCAAAGGGTAAGGGTCTTGCTAAATCCTCGACTTCTCAAGCCATGACGGGCTTGAAGTTTGAAGGTCCTCCTTTCAACTGGTAGATGCTTAATTCTACCCCGAGACCTTGTCCGGGAATGCTGAATGGGATCGCATTGCTTCTTTGAAGGGGTACCAGTTGAAGGAGGGTCATTCTCTCGCCAATCGAGAATTGGCCCTTCATCTTTTGAATGCCTCCACCCCTCATCAAGATTTCCCTCGTTTGCCCATCGAAGGAGCTAGCGAGGCTGCTCGCTTGTTCTTGCACCAACAGGCCAAGGTAAAGAAGGTCCTTCATTCCTTGGTTTATCTACGTAATTTTGAAGTCGACCTCTTACCAATTCGTCGTACTCCTTAGATCACTCACGATTTTCTGAAAGTTGGCCGTCTGATTCTTGACCTGGATAAGGAGGTTTCCTCTTTAAAAGGGAAACTCGCCAATGTGGGGGCGGAGATAGGAGAGACGCAGCGTCTTCAAAAGGAGGTTACTCGACTGAATGGGGAGATCCTTCAATTGAATGAAGCTCTCGCCAATTGCGTTGAGGAGCTTTCCATCTGCAAGGAAACCCTGAAGACCTCATTGGTTCTTAATGCTGAGTACACCAGTGTGCGCCGCATTTCTACCGCCGTTCTGGAGAGTCTTCGCACCAGGTGGCTTCCTGTAATAAGGAAGTCGCCACTCTAGAGAGCGAGGTCGAGAAGTGCAAGGGACCAGCCTCGGAGATCATTGCTGGTTACAAGGCCAGTGCTGATTTTCATACTAACGCTGCCATGGCCAGTGGGCAAATGCTTCTCACGACCTTCGCGTCGGTGGTTAGGGACATCAGGGCTTTAGACCCCAATTTTGATTTCTCGAAGGTGCAGGCGCTTCGGGAATATTTAGTTGCTGAGGATAGGGCTAGCGATAGTAGAATAAATCCTGTATAGATTTTCTTTTATCTTCCCCGACTTAATGTAAGTCGTGTTTATCAATGATCAAAGGGAGACCTTTAAACGGTTTTTTTAGTAAATATTAAGTTTCTACTCGATCGATATTTAACGTTGAGAAGGATTTTATTCTTAAAACCTAACCTTTTTTTTGAGTCGTCGACCATTCCTAGTGATTTGGATGATATAAGATTTCTGGTGGTCGATAATTAACTTCAAGAAGATCTGCCCCTTCGATACTTAACCTCTTTCAAGTAGTCAACCAATCTGAGTGATTTAGATGATATCAGATTTTTTATGGTCGTTTCTTAATTTGGAAAAAGTTTGTTTTCGATACTTAACCTCTTTCAAGTAGTTCGACCAATCTGAGTTATTTAGTTGATATCAGATTTTTGATGGTCTACTCTTGATTCGGAAAATGTTGGTCTTCGATACTTAACCTCCGACCAATTTGAGTGATTTAGTTGATATCATATTTTTGATAGTCGACTCTTGATTCGGAAAAAGTTTGTCTTCGATACTTATCCTATTTCAAGTAGTTCGACCAATCTGAGTGATTTAGTTAATATCAGATTTTTGATGGTCGACTCTTGATTCGGAAAAAGTTTGTCTTCGATACTTAACCTCTTTCAAGCAATTCGACCAATCTGAGTGATTTAGTTGATATCAGATTTTAGATGGTCGACTCTTGATTCGGAAAAATTTTGTCTTCGATACTTAACCTCTTTCAAGTAGTTCGACCAATCTGAGTGATTTAGTTGATATTAGATTTTTGATGGTCGACTCTTGATTCGGAAAAAGTTCTTCGACGCCATGCCTCTGTCGATCAATCTTAGTGATTTAAATGATATTAAATTTTTTATGGTCGACTTCTTTGATTTTTAGCTGCTTGACACCTTAAGGGGAGAACTCAGATATCTGGAAAAAAAGGGCCTTAAAAGGCTATATTTATTTATCCTTCCTGAATCTCTCACAAAAACATCATTAACAAACATTAGCCTTAAAGATAAACAAAGTTATTCTCTTAATTAGGCGTTGTTTCTATGACTTCTCTTTGATTGCGGCGTCGCATCGAGCTGACATAACATCATCGAGATGCGGTTTGATCTCCTCTTACCTCACCCATCCCATTTGGCGTAGACAACTTCATTACTTGATGAGCAGTTGACATGATTATCCGATGAGGGTTAAGAGTAGTTCTTTGATGATGGCATTATATGCCAAGGCGGCGTCGACGACAACGAAGAGTACGTTTATCATCAAAGTCTTCTCCTCTCTTCCTAAGACCATTGGATAGGTGGTTCTTCCAGCAAAGCCGATAAGAGGAAAATCGACCTTCATTAGGTCTCTTCTGGTTAACCCCAAGTTTTGAAAGGCTTCGTAGAAGAGTATATCCGTTGATCTTCCACTGTTGATGATGATTCTTTTGAATTCATATTCTGCCAAGGTGGCGGTGATAATTATGGCGTCATCGTGAGGTTGAGTCACCATCATGAGATAGTCGGTTGTGAAGCTTATGACCATTGGGTCGATTACTTGATGTGCCTTTCCCTTATCTTCTATTTTTGAGACTTGGGTGGCGTATACTTCTCTGGCGACGCTGGTTTCTCCTCCTGAGGCGAATCCTTTTGCGATGACGTTCAGCGTCTCTCTTTGGATAGGGGAGGGATTGTCATGAGGGGGAGATCGAGAATTCCTTTGCGGGCTGCGACTTCCCTTCCTTAGAGTTTTGAAAGGTTTCTCAATAAACTTTAATAGTTTACCTCTTCAGATCAACGTCTCGATATCTTGCTTCAAGGCGATGCATTCATTAGTGTCGTGCCCCTGAACTCGATGATAACGACAGTAGTCATTTATCTGGGATCCCATCGGACTCTTTCTGACTAGAGGAGGGTCGTCCAATTTGTGTTTTTCCATCTCTTGGAGCACCACATGTTAGGTTCTAAGCCCTCGGTCAACGGGTCGTCGATCTAAGGCTTATTCCTCACTGGTGAACTGACGGATTCAGAACTCTTGGGGCTAGTCGTTCTGATGCTTGTCCTTCTGCTCTCCTCCTTCTCTTCTCCACGCTACCCTGCAACAGGGGCAATATCAAGCACGGAGGGGGGGTGGTGCTTGATGAACCCTCTCTGATGCTTAAGTCAGAACGTCACTTTTAGAGAGATAAAGCTAGAGAGATGTCAGAGCTAAATTGCATACTTAGCCAAGATGATCAAATGAATGGTGGAAGGGTTGTATTTATAGGCAACGGTGTCATTAAGGTGGCTTAATGACACCGTTAATCTTTAAACACAATTAATTAGTCCTTGATCACATAATTAAAACCTTAAAGCACGGAGAGGTTGGCGGAAAAAATCTAAGTGCGGGAGTCGGGAAACGGTGCCGGGGCTGTTGGGGCGGATGAAAAATCCGACCCCTAAGGATAGGGACCGGGTGTCGGAACTTTCGGGGTCGGGTCGAGGATCCGACCCCGAGGACTTGGGGTCGGGCGAATGGGCCCGGTCAAACTCGTGTTTGACCGGGCGGGGGAGGTCTCCCAGTCAAACTGGGTTTGACTGGGAGCCTCCTTCCTCCCGATCTCTCAATAGAGAGATCGGGTGGGAGCCCCCGATCTCTCAGCTGAGAGATCGGGTGGGAGAGTCCTCCCAGTCAAACTTGGTTTGACTGGGAGTCTCTCCCTCCTCCCGATCTCACAGCTGAGAGATCGGGAGGGGCCATCTCCCAGTCAAACCTTGGTTTGACTGGGAGGGCCTCCCCCCGGTCAAACCAAGGCTTGACCGGGTCGGAAAATTCGGAAGTTTGGGCTGGCGCATTTTTTCTGGTTCGGACCGTTTCTTTTTGTGGGTAACATACTTGGGCCAAAAGTTTCGATTTATAATCATTAACGGGGTGATAAAAATAAAACGATTCGGAAGTCAACGGGTTCAAATTGGGCGTATATCCATCACATGCCCCCGAGTCAACCAATGGCCTGACCCTTGATTGACTCTATTTTAGGATGGTATGACACGCGCAATTTGAAGCCGGAATTATACCTTTTGTCGAAATCCTTACTTACCCACGGGTGTGTGTCTCTGACTCTGCCCCCTGTCTTATAAGATAGAGGAATTGCAAATGTCAGAATAGCACGGACACGTGTCCAAGTACGTGTTCGTCTGAAATGGAAACAATAAATCCAATACCGTCACGTGCTTATACTCGGAAAATATACGCATGTGTGGGGATGCAACATGAACATGGTTAAGCGAGTCCGTACTTCAATTTCATGATGAGACAGGCCTATGTGGGGAGAAATTTCAATTTTGGTCTAAATTTTTTTCTAAGTATGGGATACTAGAAAATATGCCTATAGGATGTTACCTTGAGTGAACATGGATGTATCATGAATATGAGAATGTGTACTAGCATACATGCAAGTAGGAACACAAGTATGGAAGTGGGTGTAGACATGCTGCGGTTGTAGTCATGAATGTATACATGGATATATGGCGGCTATGTGCATGGACGTCTAAATGTTTTAACACACGGGAGTGCGCACGTGGGCATGCATGTGAGTGCAAGCGTAAACATGTATGTATGTATGGATGGGTTGTGAGTATAAGCGTGAGTGATGGCATTGGTGTACTTGTAGATGTAAATCATGAATATGAGCATAGGTGCAAGGGTGAGAGCATAGACCTCTCCTTTACTTGAGGGTGGGGACTCTGCCACTCAATGGGACACAACGTTCCGCCTCCCTCGTACTAGCGCGAGCATTGTCCTTTAACCTCGACCTTCGGCATGTGTAACATTTTTCCTTCATTCGTTGGAGCGTGTGTATAGCTCTTGACCCTTACCCTGCAATTTGTTCCCCATAAAAGTGAGGGTGAAAATGCTTACAAGCTTTCTTCTTACCCGCCGTGAGCGAAGGGGTTTATTGACATGTGTTAAGGGTTGACCCTTCCTTCGTCAGATGTGTCGGAGCGTTGCTCCATTTGGGGAAGCTAGAAGTTCGCCCTCTTTGTGACGCTCTGGGATTTGTTCCCTTGGATAGGTCTATTCGGTTGTGGTTTGCTTTCGTAACTTGATTGATGTTAAGGTTGCCCCCGTAGTAGGTGTATCTCGCCCCTCCATGAGTAAGGGTCGATCTTTGCGTTGGTCGCTCGTATAGATGACTCACTTTTGGGAAGCTTTCTTCTTCAGACAGGGAGACCTTGAAGATCGTTTTCCAAGGTAGTCAGACCAAATCTGACTGTCCTGTGTCTTGGGTGTCCGAGGTGGACTCGTATGAGGTGGGGACTCGTATGACCCTTTGTAGGAAGAGCGTTCCGAACGTACATTTGAATCGAATGAGAGGGAAGAACCCTCTAGTTCTGCTTATCAGGCCAAGAAATCTTCTAAGTTAGGGAAAGCTGCAGAGGTTTCCGGCATGTTCTTTTTCAATTCTCTTTTCTTTGTGATATACTTATGATTGTTCTCATGTTGCTTCCTTCTTGTTGTTAGAGCGTTTGCCCCTGGTTACCGAATGGGTTCTTGCGGTGGGCGAGAGTTCAAGTCAATCTAAATCCAAGGCGCGGAAACCTGACTCTGAGGTCGGGCCCTCGGCTGCGAAGGAGAAGGAAACCGCGAGAGGCTCTCCTTCAAGTGCCCCCTTGCTGACTCCCTCTCATGATAAGGAGGTAGTGGTTGAAGAGGCGCCCTCTTTGCTTGACAAAGGGAAACAACCTGTGGCTGGCGATGGGGTGATCATAGGTCTTGATGTCTCTTTTCTATCCTCTGCCCCCCAGCCGAGGGGCCGAGTCTCAGGTTTATTTCATCTTCATGTATATTTGACGACTTTTGAAGGTGTCTTTGGCTTTCCTATGGGCCATGTTATTAACCCCTGCGTTGGAGATTTTTCTTTTGGTGATGGGTGTGATCATCGCCTTTCATTGAGGTTCCTTTCTTTTGCCATGGCTCTGATTAAGATAGCAAATTCTTGCTTGGGAGTTTGGTGGAGACTGCTCTTGAGTTAGCCTCTACTTGTATCGTAGTTGTGATCGTTGTGGGGATTGTTTTGTTATATGCCCCCAATAGTGCTTGTCATGATTCTTTGCTTTATGGTTGATTTCATGAGATATGGAGGTTGTCTTCATAATGAGGACGTCTCCTACCTAGTATCACCCAGTGGGTTGAAATATAAGTGCATACCTTTGATGAGCGTATGAAGGGTGTTGTTTTTCCCTTTTTCTTGAATCTCCTTTTGAGGTTAGGTATTGGCTCTTTAGGTTTGTGGTGGACTTGATGGTCTTTTTGTTTTGTGTGGATATGATAACCACCTCTTGGTGTGTGGACATGATAGCAACTTCGCAGTGCGTGGACATGATAGCCACTTCAAGGTATGTGGACATGATAGCCACTTCAGAGTATGTGGACATGATAGCCACTTCAAGGTATGTGGACATGATAGCCACTTCAGGGTATGTGGACATGATAGCCACCTCGTGTTATGTGGACATGATAGCCACATCACGATGTATGGAGTTGTGCTTTAGTATTCCTTTCTCATTAGAGAGCCTTCATTGCTATAGTTGCCTTTTGTTTAGGTTATGTTTGTTGGGTTTGGTCCTGATGTCTCGTCTTGTCGGATGTTGTATCCTTCATGCTTTTTAGATGTCTCCTTCTTGAGTTGTGCTTGACGATGTTCAAGTCTGATACGAGCATAGGTCACGCGAGGGCGACATGCAAGACAATAACTTTTGTTGGAGGTTACTTTGTGCGACTTGTAAGGCAATTCCTCTTCTTGATGGGTCGAGTTTATTTTGAGAGCCTTGAACTTTGGATTTCATGTTTTGGCTATCCTTCTTGGTGGTGTTGGGTTCCTTTGAGATACTTCTCTTGACTTGTGATATGGATGGTAGGATAACTCGTTACTTTTCCTGATAAGCTCTTGTGCTTCTGTATATGATCCTTTGGTCACGGACTTCTCCTTTGTATATGCTTTCCTTTCCTTATCTTTCTTTTGTGTTTTCCTTCACATCATACCTGCTATCTCATCGAGAACTAACATTATGTGTTCTTCATACAACTTTGCTTTGCAATTATTTTCTCATGGAATCCTTCTTAGTATGGTGCAATGATCTCTTCTGATACCCTTTAAATGGTATATATGGTACTGTTAGAACAAAGATACGCTCTTGGTGGGCGTCGAATCTGTTCACGAGACAGGCTCTCGGAGGGCACTTAACGTTTCACAGGATAGGCTCCCGGAAGGCACAAGTTAGACCAAAGATACGCTCCTGGTGGGCGTCGAAAACTGTTCACGAGACTGGCTCTCGGAGGGCACTTAACGTTTCACAGGATAGGCTCCCGGAGGGCACAAGTTAGACCAAAGATACGCTCCTGGTGGGCGTCGAAAACTGTTCACGAGACTGACTCTCGGAGGGCACTTAACGTTTCACAGGATAGGCTTCCGGAGGGCACAAGTTAGACC
Organism: Clarkia xantiana subsp. parviflora; assembly: GCA_036873135.1. NCBI lineage: Eukaryota > Viridiplantae > Streptophyta > Magnoliopsida > Myrtales > Onagraceae > Clarkia > Clarkia xantiana. The sequence goes on along the minus strand of JAPTYO010000001.1, from coordinate 12,992,066 downwards.
AAAGATACGCTCCTGGTGGGCGTCGAATCTGGTAGTTTCAAATCTACCTCAAGATACGCTCTTGGGGGCGTCGAATCTGGTAGTTTGAAATCTACCTCAAGATACGCTCTTGGGGGCGTCGAAGGTCGTAGTTTTTAGAAACCACTCTCAAGATACGCTCTATGGGGCGTCGAAGTTCGTAGTTTTTAGAAACCACTCTCAAGATACGCTCTTGGGGGCGTCGAAGTTCGTAGTTTTTAGAAACCACTCTCAAGATACGCTCTTGGGGGCGTCGAAGGTCGTAGTATGAACACTACTCTCAAGATACGCTCTTGGGGGCGTCGAAGGTTGTAGTATGAACACTACTCTCAAGATACGCTCTTGGTGGCGTCGAATATGTTCGCGGGATAGGCTCCCGGAGGGCACAGGGTTCGTAGTTTTAGAACTACTCTCAAGATACGCTCTTGGGGGCGTCGAATGTGTTCGCGGGATTGGCTCCCGGAGTGCTCAGAATATTACTTTACCTTGTGTCCCTTCTCATGTAGGGTTCGTTTTTGGTATGCTTTTCGAGTCCTACTTGACTTTTCCTTCTATGATATTGCATGTTACCACACTTTTTCTTCAATGTGGGAGATCACCTTTCGAGGGCGATGTTTGTGTGTTGCCAACTTAGGACGAGTTCGTGCAGGGAGTTGAGGATGTTTTCCTCTTATGTGACCTCTTCTAGGAGAAGTGGTATTACATGTTCCTGTGATCTTCTGCCTCTAATCTCTTCTTTTACACTTAGGTGGACTACCAAGCACTTATTCGTTTGGTGCCCCCCAAGTTGCTTGGTGGTCATACCGCCTTTCATATTTGGCCGTTGAAGGCCCTCGTTCATTTTCTTGGTTGGGTACCCCTTATGCTCGGGGCTCCCTTGTCTGCTTGTTTGAATGCGATGAGTGTCCCTTGTAGGATTTACTCTTTCTCATGCTTGCTTGTTTCAGTCAAAGGCATGGTTTGGATAATGTCTTTGTCGGATGTATCTTTAGAGGTTGGGTGGAGAGCTTTTGCTTTGGGTGGGTGGGGGTGATCCATGCTTCTTGCTCCGGCATGGGGGGGGGGGGGGGGTCTGACCGGGCTGTGATAATCTTCTTGAAGTGTTGTAGTACTTAGTGTTCTTTGCCTTTTCCTTTACATTGGAGTATTCTTAAATGCCTTTAGGGAGTGTCACATTGGTCATGCTCCTCCCACCTTGAATCTTGATTATAGACTTCCTTTTAATAAGGACTTGAACCTAAAAAGGATGTTTTCCTTTAGGTTTGCAGGTGATGCTCCATGATTTTCCATGGGTTTGCTCCCGTATTGGCTATTCCTTGTTGGATAGCTTCATTAGAGACTGCATTTGTATTGCGTACGTATACGTGTTTGAGGTGTGTTGAGCTGACAAGTCCCTCCTTTTTTATTTTGTCATAACCTTCATTCATCATGTGTTCGGCGTATGGCCTTAAAGGCGGGATATTTTTCTAGTGCCCCTTTTATCGAGGTTCTCCTCTTGATGGGATGCCAGAGTCAAATATCTTATCATTTGCAGACAAGGTGGTTGATCAAGATGTGCGTCTATTGTGAGGGTCGATCTTGAAACCTTACTCCCCAAGCTTTTGAGCTCTTCTTTGGTTAATCTTGTAGAACTATTATCATGCCCTAAGGCTCTTGATAGGAGATGTATCTCCTTTTTCATATTCTAGTTGTTGCACTATCTCTTTTGCTAATCTTGCATCTTTAGAGTTTCTCTCTTGGTGCGTGACTTCAATGACAGAATTTTCTACCGATGTTTGTTCTGTTAGGACTTGTATCCTTGGTTACCTTCCTTTCTTGTGAGATGGCGAATGAGTTTTTATGAACACTCAAATGTGTCGTACTTGGTAGAGGTATGCGCCTAATCTTTAGGGCGGTGTCTTGAATCTTCGTGTACTTATCTTTGATGAACATGTTATTCATTGCATATATAATACGGAGTCCAAGGATCTCCAGGTTAGGATCATATTTTGAGAACAGAGACATAGTCATCTATTAGATAACCTCTTTATCTACGGAGTTTATTTTTGCAAGGATAAATGCAAGGATACTTGTAAGGATATGTGTTCCATCCTTGTTCCTGGTTCATTTGCAGTGCCGTGTCCCTAATGGGTGTGTTGATGTTCTGACCACCTTTACTAGTAGGGGTCCTTTGGTATTAGGTATGCCTGACTCTTCTCTAGTATAATCAATACTTTGCCTTTGAAGGTGGGCGTTGTCTATGTGATATGGTTTTCTCCATTTTTGGGGTGATGTGTTCGCGGCTACCCCCTCTTATACTAATGGGCGTTTGTGGGGAGGGCATGTTGTGACTGGTGCCCCTCTTGCATACCAATGCCAGATGGGATCCTTTGACGGACTTGGCCCTAGGATGCTTAGTGGAAGGTTATAGTAGGGGTAATCCTTTGTGACCTTCATGGTAGTTCCTCTATAGGATGTTGGGAGTGCTCAACTTATTTTTGTAAGTGAGCCTTCCATCTTGTGATCTTTCCCAGAAACTTGACTTTATAGGTGTTCTTTGAGATTGAGGAATCTGTTGCTTGTGCATCCCTTGATTGGCGACGGCCTTTTATGGATTCTTCTAGTGGTCTACCTGTGTATATATATACCCCGGAGCCCGAAGGCGTCCGGTATGGTCTTTCTTGGAAAACATGTTGATATCAAGTATCAAAATCTACCCCTTTTATGGAGTTGACTTGTTATGCAGTTAAATTAAATAAGAGGATATGGGAAGGATATGGGTGTGGGGGTGTTGATACCCCCTGCTTCCTTGGTAATGTAACTGTCTTCCTCCATTAGTCTGTGTGTATTCCTTCCATTTGAGGAATATAAGGCCACATCCTTGCAAGGCGGACTAGGCAGAGGTGTATCCTTCATGTATGCTATGTGTGATCTCACTCTACTACGTCTCTCCATGAGACTTCCCGTTGTAGTAGCTATGTACTAACATGGTGTGGTACTCTATGAGTCCCCTTTTCAAATCCTTATCTTTTCAACTTCTCCCTTGTCCTAGGGGGATGTGTACCAAGGGTTGTCATACACAAGAGTTTGGGACCTGTCGTGCTGTATTATGAGTAGGTGGTTGCCTTGTTGTGTTGTCGGGGCGATGTCCCTTCCTTTGAGCTTTCCTTGGAATGTCTCTTAGTCATGTCCGTGGTGATACGGACTGTATGTGTACCTTGCTGAGGTGGATGTTGGAGCTCTTATATCTTTGGTGGTCTGACTTGCATGTCCTCCCTTAGTGGGGTGTATGTCCCCTTTTCTCCTTTGTTCTTCTCGCTGCCCTGTTGGAGGGTGCGAGTAGTGTTTTTCTTCTGGGACTTGTTCTTCCTCATGAACTTCTTCTTCTTCATGATGGTGTTGCCTTCCCTGCCTGTTCCTCAGTGTCTCTCTATAGGCTAGTGTTGGATCACGGTGGAACTCCGGTACGGACTTTGACGGCAATCCTAGCTCCTTTGCTCCACGCAATCCTGCAAGAGGGGATAGACCGGGCGGTGACCCAGAATCCCTCTCCGATGCTTAAATAAGTATCTTGTATGACTGACAAGCAGTAATCTCAAAGTGTATTGAACTCAACGTAAAATTTCTGAGGTGACCTCTTGCCCTTTTATAGGCAAAGAGATGCCTCAGGTACCTGGTGAACCGTTAGGGGTGGTTAGCCCGTATCCCGCGTATCTCGGGTGTGATCCCGCCTATCCAGGCCATGATCTCGCATATCTCAGCCATGCCCCGCGTATCTCGGCCACGCTCCGTGTATCTTAACCACGTTCCGCGTATCTCGGCCACGCCCCGCATATCTTGGCCTTATCCTCTGATAACGAGTCCCGACTCCTGTCGGGGACTCCAGAGTTATCTCGTTGTGTCACCGCTCGGGGCCCCTCGTCATCGTGACAGGGCCAATCATTCTCAGGGATTCATCATCGGGGCCTACTTAAAGGCTTCTCATCGGGAGCTTTCCATCTCAACTGTCGGGACCGACTCTGTCGGGACCTTGACTCGTCGGGACTCCCTTCGTCGGGACTCTTCTCCTAGGTCATCTTGACCTTCATTTTGGGCCTGGTGGGCCTGTTTGCCGTTTCCTCCCCGTTAAAGGGCCTGACGGCTGTAATCGAACCCATTATTTGCCCCCAAGACATGAGGAACTTTTAGTTCGTCGTGTCTTCCAACTCCCGATCTTCCGATACTGGAATCGGGGATCTTTCCCTTGGTTCAGTTACTCAATTATCAGACGTTTCCTCAATGTTTTGTAGATAACTGTTAAATCCTAGGGGTCTCCTCGGTTCCCCAGTTCATTAAATGCAGTAGATAATGAAGCGACATTTTCAGCCCACGTGCCTGATTTTTCGCGCCTGTCCTTTTCTGAAAAGTGCTTTTCAGGCTGTTTCATCATTGCGTCTATTGTCCTTCTGCACGTTTCATCTAAACGGTCCAGATTAAGACTCTTCGACTTCGACGACTCGGATTGAAGTGTCCTTTCAACCGTCTTTTTCGACTATAAAACCCTAGCCATGGTCATAATTTAACTTTTCCCGTCTTCGAATTCTCAAGAGCTCTCTGTGATTTCTCTGCGATTTCTCTGCGATCCCAAGCTCTGTGATTTCCAAGGTCTTTGGAGTTTCTCCGATCATCTTTCCGGCGACGCTTCGTTCATCTCCTCAACCTCTACTTCATCATGTCTGGTAAGGGATTCCCCTTTGTTGCTTGTTCGTCTTTTCCTTATTTATAGCTTTCCAAGAGTCCCACTGTATTTTTCTTGCCATGGTTGCTTTTCAGACAGCGGTTCCAGCTCTGAGGGGAGAAAACCTTTTAACTTTGACTATGCTCTGAATGAGATCTCCAATACTGCTTATGATGCAGCCCTCCGAGAGGGTTGTATCACTATTACCTGGGAACCCCGATTCCCATATCCTTGGCCTCGCCCCTCGAGTAACCCTAAGGTTACTCGTCCCCAAGAAGGGGAGGTATTTGTCTCTACGGGACAGGTATCAGCGGGGATCAGATTCCCTTTTTGTGGTAATCTGGTCGAGCTGTGCCATCATTACAAAACGCACCCCACTACCTTTTCTCCCCATGCCATCCGCCTCTGGAACGCCTTTCAAGTTCTCTGCTTCCGACAGAAGTGGGTCTACAGCCTCCAGCTCTTCAGAACCTTCTATGGGATGAAGTGCAATGAGGCGGGGGTTTGCGCCTTCTACCCTCGGATGCCCAAGTGGAGTAAGCAGCAGCTTGCCCGATGTGGTTGGACCAATGACACCTGGAAGGTGGTCAAGGGTCGGGGACTCTTGGTTGATACAGGGTCCGACAACAGTAGCTGGAAGAAGAGCTACTTCTTCATCCGACACTCTTCGATTCCCTGGCCTCGGTGGGAGGTGGCAGCGGACCCTCCGCCTGATTTCCATACTTATACTGACGAGGATTTTGAAACTCTCCAACTTATCCAGCTTTATCGATGGGGGGAGTCTTACACTCCCCACAACGCCAACTCTCTTGTGGAGCGGGACCTGGTGCACGCCGGGATCCGACTCCTTGATATTGTCTCTGGGGGGCAACTCTTCGACGGCCCTTCTAATATGGTCCCTTGGGTAAACTTCTAACTCTTCTTTGTTTACTATTTGCAGCCAAGAAGGTATCTGTGCTGACCGATCTATTCCTTAAGCAGGGGGAGACTGATGCTGTCCGCCCCTCGCGGAAGAGGAAGTTCGCCAAGAAGGCTGCTGCTCGATCGGGGTCTCCTTCCGCGGAGCAACCTAAGCGGAAGCGGGTGGATCTGGACCAGCTTTTTGATGTCCAGAATGCTGAAGAAGGTAAAAAGCTCCAACTTGCTATAAAATCATACAGGAGGATGATACCTTCAACCAAAGAGGCCCGCATTGCTGACGTTAATCGGATCCTTCGAGGCGAAACTTCACGCGTTCTGAAGGCGGGCTACTCTCATTATCGCGGGAAGGATCAATACGTCTCCCGACGTATCATTTGGTGTAAGAATCCTGATGAACTTCCTGACTACATTTCTGAAGCTTCTCATCCTCCAGGTGCAGGTCGCTCGGGAGCTCCATCAGGTGCCGCAGCTTCCGCGGACACACCGTCTTCAGCGGGGGTGCCTTCCTCAGCTGGAGAGAAGGCTCTGACTGGCGAACAATTTCTTCAGGTGGAAACCTTGGACTCCTCCGAGGAGACTGACGAGGGTGGCTCCCTCCGTCAGTGTCGGAAGACGGGGCAATCCCCTTTGAAACCAACCCCTCAGGGGCCGCCTCCTTCATCTTCTCCGCAGGAGCGGCAGCCCTCGCCCATCCATGACTTCACTCCTTCCCCTGTTCGGGCCGAGACGGAGGCATGCCCTTCCACTCATCGTCCTCTTTCTCCTCTTGCTCTCGATGGGAACTTCTACAGGCCCTTCGATCCTTCACAAGAGAATGCCCCCTGGACTCCTATCCAGACGCTTCAAGGAGTCCCGCTTACACAAGGGGAGCAGGACCGGGAGCTGGCCCTGCATCTGCTGTCAGGCTCGATCCTGCCTACTATGCGGTATCCGATTTGCCTCAATCGGACGCACATGCATCGGGAGGTCAGGGATATGGCCATGCGCCGTATAGAGGTAGGACTTCGCTTCTTTCTTCTTGATGATAAATCGGGTCGTTTGTCCGTTAACACTTTTCCTTCTTATTGCAGGAGCTCGGGGACTTCAACCGCCTCATCGGGTATGTCATTGCCTACGATGAGTCCCGGGAGCAGGACCGAGGGATCCGCGAGCAGCTCCAGGAGGATCTTAAGGCCTCCCAATCTTCGCGGGGAAAGCTTGTCAAGGAACACGCTGTCCTCGATCAGAAGGTTCGGGACCTCCAGAAGCAGATCGGGGACTTCGAGGGGCTCTTGAGGCAAGAGCGGCAGGAGCGGGAGGCGACTGTGGACAGGCTGGCCTAGGAGAAGAAGGCTACCGAGGACAAACTGGTCCTCGAGAAGAAGGCTCTGGAGGAGCAAATCGCGGGGTTTCCTGCGCAGCTGGCCGAGGCGGAGGTAAAGGGTCGGGAGGACTATCGGTGGTCCGAGGACTTCCAAGCCGATGCCATGAAGTTCTTTGGCGCGGAGGTGGAGAACACTCTCTTCAATGCGGTTGAGGAGCTCCACCTGTAGTACGGGGACGCCATCAATTTCGACAAGTCTCCTTCCCTCGCTCCCTTTGCGATGAAGTATTTTGCTCTTTCCGAGGAGAGTGATGGGGGGAGTACCCCCGTAATTGTCGAAGACGCTTCTGAACTTCCTAGTGCGGACGCCCCGATAGTCGATCCTCCCGAAGCCAACCCTGTGGATCCTTCTGCTACCGACTCCGCGGATCCAGCTGCTGCCAACGCTGCCGACAAGGACCAAGCTTGAATGTTTACTTTTTAGAGTCCTTGTATCTTCTTCTCTTTTGTCGTCGTCGGGCCCTTGAGCCCTTATCAATATCAGACTTTCTTAGTTCCGATTCTTTCGTTGCACTTCTCCGAGTGACTTTACTATACGTGTTTAGGTCGAAACCTCGACACTTAAGACATTCTCGTACGTCCTTCCTGACGATTTAATAACTTGCACCACTTAAGGCGACTTAGTTCCGTGCATCACTTAAGACGACTTAATTATTACTTAGAGTAATATATAAGAATCACGCATCATTTAAGACGACTTAATATCGTGCACCACTTAAGGCGACTTTTTGACACTTAGAATAAATCTAAGGATTGTGCACCGCTTAAGGCGACTTAGTCCCGTGCATCACTTAAGACGACTTTTAGATACTTAGAATAAATCTAAGTATTGTGCACCACTTAAGGCGACTTTTCTCGTGCACCACTTAAGGTGACTTTTCTCGTGCACCACTCAAGGAGACTTTTCTCGTGCACCACTGAAGGCGACTTTTTTTCGTGCACCACTGAAGGCGACTTTTTAATACTTAGAATAAATCTAAGGATAACTCTGATTGGAAGCAACCTCTTTATTTATTGACGGCACAAAATTGGCTTACATCGAATTAAACGATAAACAGCATACACCACTTAAGGCGAATTTACATCGGGCACCACTTAAGGCGACTTTATCGGGCACCACTTAAGGCGACTTTATCGGGCACCACTTAAGGCGACTTTCTTCAAGCATGGTGTTTCTTCAAGTGTTTGCCACTAAAAGAATGCTTTAACGTTCTGCCATCGAGGTCTTCCAATTTGTATGCATTCGGAGCTGGCATCCCCACGACCTTAAAGGTCCTTCCCATTTTGGTGACATCTTATTGATTCGATCCAAAAGGGTGAACTCGTTGCGACGCCAAACCAGCTCCCCGACAAAGAACTCTCGGGACTTCACTCGCCGATTGTAGTACCTGGCCGTCGCCAATCGCATTCGAGCCTAGACTTCATCGGCTTCCCGCCTCTTTTCTTCGAGTAAGTCCAAGTCCAGACGTCTCACTTCACCGTTTGTCAGGGGCTCGTAATATCTCATCCGATGGGACGCCACAGCTATCTCTACGGGGGCGACAGCTTTCGTGCCATAAACGAGGCTGTTAGGTTATAAAGTCTAGGTCAACGGGTCGTCAATCTAGAATTTATCTCCTACTAATGAAATGTCGGGTTCAGTGCTCCTAGGACTAGTCGTTCTGATCCGTGCCCTTATACTCCCTTGGGGTAGTCGTTCTGATCCCTGCCCTTATACTCTCTTGGGGTAGTCGTTCTGATATGTGTCCTTCTCTTCTCTCCTTCTGACCTCCTTTCCTTCTCTCCTTCTGACCTCCTGAGGCTTGTACTTCTTACCCCTGGGGCTTGCCCTACTGCTCTATGCTCTTCTGCTTCCTTGGTTCTCCTCTCCTTGCCACCCTGCAAGAGGGGCAATACCAGGCACAGAGGGGGGGGGGGGTGGTGCCTGATGAACCCTCTCCGATGCCTAAGTCAGTACGGTTTTAGAGAGATAAAGCTAGAGAGATGTCAGAGCAAAATTGTGCAACTTGCCAAGATGATCAAATGAGTTGTGAAGGTGGGGTATTTATAGGCAACGGTGTCATTAAGGTGGCTTAATGACATCGTTAGCCTTTAAACACAATTAATTAACCTTTAAGCACATAATTAAGACCTTAGGATTCGGAGGAGGTAGGCGGAGTGGACCGAGCATGGGCGTCTGAAAGGGGTGCCGGGGCCCTTGGGGGGGGAGAAATCCGACCCCCAAGGGTAGGGGTTGGGTGAGGACACCCAACCCCTCCTAGGGAGGGTGGGGTTGGCCAACCCCATCCCTCCTAGGAGGGATCGGGTTGGCCGACCCGATCTCTCCCAGGAGAGATCGGGTCGGCTGACCCGATCTCCCCTAGGGGAGGTCGGGTGTGGCCACCCAACCTCACCTAGGTGAGTTCGCCTTTGTCGGACGGGCGCTTCGGCCCCGTCCGAGCCGTCGATGTTCTCGCGAAGTGTCCGGGTTGAAGTTTCGATTTGCAATCATAAATGGGACGATAAAAATACAACGGTTCAGAAGTCAACGGGTTCAAATTGGGCGTATATCCATCACATGCCCCCGAGTCAACCAATGGCCTAACCCTTGATTGACTCTATTTTAGGATGGTATGACACGCGCAATTTGAAACCGGGGTTTTACCTTCTTTGTCTGAATGCTTGCTTACCCATGGATGCGTGCCTCTGACTCTGCCCCCTGTCTTATGAGATAGAGGAATTGTAAACGTCAGAGTAGCACGGACGTGGGCCTAGGCACGCGTCCGTCTGAGGTGGGAGTAATAAACCTATCTTTGCCGCAGGCGTATACTCAAAGAATACATGTTCATATAGGAGTGCAATATGAATGCAACTAAGTGACTTATGCTTCAATTTCATGCCGGGATAAGTCTAAGTGAAGAAAAATTTCAATTTTGGTCCGAAATTTTTCTAAGTATGGGATACTGGAAAATATGCCTATAGGATGTTAACTAGGAGTGAACATGGACATATCATGAACATGAGGATGTGTACTAGCATACATGCAAGTAGGAACATAAGGATGAGAGTGAGTGGAGACATGCTGCGATTGTAGTCATGAATGTATGCATGAGTATATGGCGGCCATGTGCATGGACGTCTAAATGTTTGAACACATGGGAGTGTGTATGTGGGCATGCATATGAGTGCAAGCATGAACATGTATGTATGGATGGGTTGTGAGTATAAGCATGAGTGATGACATTGATGTATCTGTAGGTGTTAATCATGAATATGAGCATAAATGCAAAGGTGAGAGCATAGACCTCTCCTTTACCTGAGGGTGGGGACTCTGCCACTCAATGGGACATAACGTTCCGCCTCCCTTGTACTAGCATGAGCATTGTCCATTAACCTCGACCTTCGGCATGTGTATCATTTTTCCTTCATTCGTTGGAGCGTGTGTATAGCTCTTGACCTTTACCCTGCAATTTGTTCCCCATAAAAGTGAGGGTGAAAAAGCTTACAAGCTTTCTTCTTACCGCCGCGAGCGAAGGGGTCTATTGACATGTGTTAAGGGTTGACCCTTCCTTCGGATGTGCTGGAGCGTTGCTCCATTTGGGGAAATTAAAAGTTCGCCCTCTTCCCTTGGTGTTAAGGTTGCCCCCGTAGTAGGCGTATCTCGCCCCTCCATGAGTAAGGGTTGATCTTTGTGTTGGTTGCTTGTATAGATGACTCACTTTTGGGAAGCTTTCTTCTTCAGACAGGGAGACCGTTGAATCAGATGAGAGGGAAGGACCCTCTAGTTCTGCTTATCAGACCAAGAAATTTTCTAAGTCAGGGGTGACTGCTAATGCTTCCAGTACGTTCTTTTTCCCTTCTTTTTTCTTTGTGATATACTTATGATTGTTTTCATGCTGCTTCCTTTTTGTTGTTAGAGCGTTCTTCCTTGGTTACCGAATGGTTCTTGTGGTGGGTGAGAGTTCAAGTCAATCTAAATCCGAGGCGCAGAAACCTGACTCTGAGGTCGGGCCCTCGGCTGCCAAGGAGAAGGAAACCGCGAGAGGCTCTCCTTCAAGTGCCCCCTTGCTGACTCCCTCCCATGATAAGGAGGTAGTGGTTGAAGAGGCGCCCTCTTTGCTTGACAAAAGGGAACAACCTGTGGCTGGCGATGGGGTGATCATAGGTCTTGATGTGTCTTCTCTATCCCCTGCCCCCCAGCCGAGGGGCCGAGTCTCAAGTTTATTTCATCTTCATATGGATTTGACGACTTTTGAAGGTGTCTTTGTCTTTCCTATGGGTTATGTTATTAACCCCTGCGTTGAAGATTTTTCTTTTGGTGATGGGTGTGATCATCATCTTACATTGAGGTTCCCCTCTCTTGCCATGGCTCTGATTAAGATGGCAAATTCTTGCTTTGGAGTTTGGTGGAGACTGCTCTTGAATTAGCCTCTACTAGTGTCGTAGTTGTGATCGTTGTGGGGATTGTTTTGTTATATGTCCTCAATAGTGCTTGTCGTGATTCTTTGCTTCATGATTGATTTCGTGAGATATGGAGGTTGTCTTCATATAAGTCCCTACCTTTGATGAGCGTATGAAGGGTGTTGTTTTTCCTTTTTCTTGAACCTCCTCCTAAGGCTAGGCGTAGCCTTTTGATGTTCGTGGTCGGGATGGTGTCTTTACAATGCATGTCTTTGACAGATGTTTTATGATGTGCTGCCATGATAATCACTTCGAGGTATGTGGACATGATAGCCACTTCCTGATGTGTCGGAGTGATAGCCCTTCTGTAGTGTGTGGACATGATAGCCAGTTCAGGGTATGTGGACATAATAGCCACTTCAAGGTATGTGGACATGATAGCCACTTCAAGATATGTGGACATGATAGCCACTTCAGGGTATGTGGACATGATAGCCACTTCAGGGTATGTGGACATGATAGCCACTTCAGGGTATGTGGACATGATAGCCACTTCAGGGTATGTGGACATGATAGCCACATCACGATGTATGGAGTTGTGCTTTAGTATTCCTTTCTCGTTGGAGAGCCTTTATTGCTATAGTTGCCTTTTGTGTAGGCTATGTTTGTTGGGTTAGGTCCCGATGTCTCTTCTTGTCAGATGTTGTATCTTTTACGCTCTTTAGATGTCTCCTTCATGAGTTGTGCTTGACGATGTTCAAGTCTGATACGAGCATAGGTCACGCGAGGGCGACATGTATGACAATAATATTTGTCGGAGGTTGATTTGTGTGACTTGTAAGGCAATTCTCTTCTTGATGGGTCGAGCTTATTTTGAGAGCTTTGACCTTCGGATTTCATGTCTTTGCTATCCTTCTTGGTGGTGTTGGGTTCCTTTGAGATACTTCTCTTGACTTGTGATATGGGTGGTAGTATAACTCGTTACTTTTCATGATAACCTCTTGTGCTTCTGTATATGATCCTTTGGTCATGGACTTCTCCTTTGAATATGCTTTCCTTTCTTTTTCTTTCTTTTGTGCTTCCTTCACATCATACCTGCTATCTCATCAAGAAAAAACATTACTTGTTCTTCACATTACTTTACTTAGAAATTTCTTTCTTATGGTATCCTTCTGAGCATGGTATCCTTCTAAGAATGGTATCCTTCTAAGCATGGTGTGATGATCTCTTCTGATACCCCTTACACGGTATACGTTGTATTGTTAGACCAAAGATACGCTCTTGGTGGGCGTCGAAATCTTTTCACGAGACAGGCTCTCGGACGGCACTTAACGTTTCACAGGATAGGCTCCCGGAGGGCACAGGTTAGTCCACCGATACCTTCTTGACGGGTGTCAAATCTGTTCACGAGACAGGCTCTCGGACGGCACTTAACGTTTCACAGGATAGGCTCCCGGAGGGCGCAGGTTAGTCCACCGATACCTTCTTGACGGGTGTCAAACTGTTCACGAGACAGGCTCTCGGACGGCACTTAACGTTTCACAGGATAGGCTCCCGGAGGGCTCAGGTTAGACCAAAGATACGCTCCTGGTGGGCGTCGAACTGGTAGTTTGAAATCTACCTCAAGATACGCTCTTGGGGGCGTCGAACTGGTAGTGTTTTTTCTACCTCAAGATACGCTCTTGGGGGCGTCGAATCTGGTAGGTTGCAAATCTACCTCAAGATACGCTCCTGGGGGCGTCGAAATTCGTAGTTTTTGGAAACCACTCTCAAGATACGCTCTTGGTGCGTCGAAGGTCGTAGTGTATAAACTACTCTCAAGATACGCTCTTGGGGGCGTCGAAGGTCGTAGTATGAACACTACTCTCAAGATACGCTCTTGGGGGCGTCGAAATTCGTAGTTTTTGGAAACCACTCTCAAGATACGCTCTTGGTGCGTCGAAGGTCGTAGTGTATAAACTACTCTCAAGATACGCTCTTGGGGGCGTCGAAGGTCGTAGTATGAACACTACTCTCAAGATACGCTCTTGGGGGCGTCGAAGATTGTAGTATAAAAACTACTCTCAAGATACGCTCTTGGGGGCGTCGAATCTGTTCGCGGGATAGGCTCCCGGAGGGCACAGGGTTCGTAGTTTTAGAACTACTCTTAAGATACGCTCTTGGGGGCGTCGAATGTGTTCGCGGGATTGGCTCCCGGAGGGCTCATAATATTACCTTATCTTGTGTCCCTTCTCATGTATGGTGCATTTTTGGTATGCTTTTCGAGTCTTTACTTGACTTCTCCTTCTGCGATATTGCCTGTTACCACGCTTTTTCTTCAATGTGGGAGATCACCTTTCGAGGGCGATGTTTGTGTGTTGCCAACTTAGGACGGGTTCGTATAGGGAGTTGAAGATGTTTTCCTCTATGTGACCTCTTCTAGGAGGAGTGGTATTGCATGTGATTGTGATCTTCTGCCTCTAATCTCTTCTCTTACACTTAGGTGGACTACCAAGCACTTATTCGTTTGGTGCCCCCCAAGTTGCTTGGTGGTCACACCGCCTTTCATATTTGGCCGTTGAAGGCCCCTCGTTCACTTTCTTGGTTGGGTGCCCCTTATGCTCGGGGCTCCCTTGTCTGCTTGTTTGAATGTGATGAGTGTCCCTTGTAGGATTTACTCTTTCTCATGCTTGCTTGTTTCGGTCACAGGCATGGTTTGGATAATGCCTTTGTCGGATGTATCTTTAGGGATTGGGTGGAAGGGCTTTTGCTTTGGGTGGGTGGGGGTGGATTTCATTCTCTTGATAACTAGGATGTGGCAGTGTCTGTATCCTAGGGGTGCTTGTAAATTTTTCCCCCCTTTCCTTGTGTAGGTTGAAGAGCTCTCTCATAGAATGGTGTCTTGAGTTGTTAATCTCGTAGGCGTGTTTCAGATTATTCAATCTGATCCATGCTCTTTGCTCGTGCATGGGGGTGTGGGGGTCTGACCGGGCTGTATCTTCTTGGAGTGATGTGGCACTTAGAGTGCCTTGCCTTTTCCTCCCACCTTGAATCTTGGTTATAGATTTCTTTTGAATTAGGACTTGAACCTAAAAAGGTCGTTTTCCTTTAGGTTCGCCGGTGATGTTCCCTGAATTTCCATGGGTTTGCCCTCGTATTGGTTATTCCTTGTTGGATAACTTCATTAGAGGCTGCATTTGTATTGCGTACGTATACGTGTTTGAGGTGTGTTGAGCTGACAAGTCTCTCCTTTTTTGTTTTGTCATAACCTTCATTCATCATGTATTCGGCGTATGGCCTTAGAGGCGGGATATTTTTCTAGTGCCCCTTTTATCGGGGTTCTCCTCTTGATGGGATGCCAGAGTCAAATGTCTTATCATTTGCAGACAAGGTGGTTGATCGGGATGTGTGTCTAGTGTGAGGGTCGATCTTGAAATCTTACTCCCCAAGCTTTAGAGCTCTTCTTTGGTTGATCTTGTAGAACTATTATCCTGCCCTAAGGCTCTTGGTAGGAGATGTATCTCCTTTTTCACACTCTAGTTCTTGCACTATCTCCTTTGCTAAACTTGCATCTTTAGAGTTTCTCTCTTGGTGCATGACTTCAATGACAGGATTTTCTACCGATGTTTATTCTATTAGGACTTGTATCCTTGGTTGCCTTCCTTTCTTGTGAGATGGCGAAGGAGTGTTTGTAAACACTCCAATGTGTCGTACTTGGTAGAGGTATGCGCCTAATCTTTATGGCGCTGTCTTGAATCTTCGTGTACCTATCTCTGATGAACATGTTATTCATTACATATATAGTACGGAGTCCAAGGATCTCCGGGTTAGGATCATAGCTTGAGAACAGAGATATAGTAATCTATTAGATAACTTCTTTATCTACGGAGTTTATTTTTGCAAGGATAAATGCAAGGATACTTGTAAGGATACTTGTAAGGATACTTGTAAGGATATGTGTTCCATCCTTTTCCTGGTTCATTTGCAGTGCCGTGTCCCTAATGGGTGTGTTGATGTTCTGACCACCTTTACTAGTAGGGGTCCTTGGTATTAGGTATGCCTGACTCTTCTCTAGTATCATCAATGGTTGGTCATGGGAGATGTCTGACGGACTCCCTTCATGTACTATGGTTCTCTTCATGTCAAAGTTGGTGATTCCCTCTCTTATTACTAACATATCATTGTGTGGAAATACTATGTTTTCTATATCCCTTTTTAAAAGCTTGATGATGGTGTCACCGTTCTTCCTTTGCTAGGCTTGGTGTCCTTGAGGGTTTTTGATGGAAGTGTATTCCATTATCTTGGATGGGCTTTCTAAGTGTAGTTGTGTCTCCTGGCTACTTTGTGAAATCATAAAGATCCGCTGGAGGTGTTTGCCTTTGATGGTGGGTGTTACCCATGTGATATGGTTTCCTCCATTTTTTGAGGGATGTGTTCGCGGCTACCCCCTCTTGTGCTAATGGGCGTTTGTGGGGAGGGCATGTTGTGACTGGTGCCCCCCTTGCATACCAATGCCATATGGGATCCTTTGACGGGCTTGGCCCTAGGATGCTTAGTGGACGGTTGTAGTAGGGGTAATCCTTCATGGTAGTTCCTCTATAGGATGTTGGGAGTGTTCAACTTATTTTTGTAAGTGAGCTTTCCATCTTGTGATCTTTCCCAGAAACTTGACCTTATAGGTGTTCTTTGGGATTGAGGAATCTGTTGCTTGTGCATCTCTTGATTGTCGACGGCCTTTTACTGATTCTTCTAGTGGTCCACCTGTGTATATATATATCACGGAGCCCGAAGGCGTCCGGTATGGTCATTCTTGGAAAACATGTTGATGTTAAGTATCATAATCTACTCCTTTTAGGGAGTTGACTTGTTATGCAGTTAAATTAAATAAGAGGATATGGGAAGGATATGGGTGTGGGGTGTTGAAATCCCCTGCTTCCTTGGTAATGTAACTGTCTTCCTCCATTAGTCTGTGTGTATTCCTTCCACTTGAGGAATATGAGGTCGCATCCTTGCAAGGCGGACTAGCTGGAGGTGTATCCTTCATGTATGCTATGTGCGGTCTCACTCTACTATGTCTCTCCATGAGACTTCCCATTGTAGTAGCTATGTGCTGACGTGGTGTGGTACTCTATTAGTTCCCTGTTCAAATCCTTGTCTTTTCAACTCCTCCTCTGTCCTAGGAGGACGTGTGCCAAGGGTTGTCATGCACAAGGGGTTTGGACCTGTCGTGCTGTATCATGGGTAGGTGGTTGCTTTATTGTGTTGTTGGGACTATGTCCCTCCCTTTGAGCTTTCCTTGGTATGTCCCTTAGGCATGTCTGTGGTGATACGGACTGTATGTGTACATTGCCATGGTTGATGTTGGAACTCCTATATCCTTGTTGGTCTGTCATGTATGTCTTCCCTTAGTGCGGTGTATGTCCCTGTTGGGGTACTTGGTGGAATTCTTGCCTCCTTTGAGGTCTTGGCTGTCTGTCTGCCCCCCAGTGGGGTGTAGGCCATGGCGTCCTGTTGTGTCTGTTGTTGCCTAGGAGGCAAAAATTGCTGCCTTCCCTCTGGGGGTGGCTCTTGATAATTTCTTCTTTGTTCTTCTCGCTGCCCTGCTCTAGGGTGCGAGTCGTGTTCTTCTTCTGGGACTTGTTCTTCCTCATGAACTTCTTCTTCTTCATGCTGGTGTTGCCTTCTCTGCCTGTTCCTCAGGGTCTCCCTATAAGCTAGCAGCTCGTCCAATGCGTGCATCAACCTCGGAGTCACTGTCTGTGCTCCTTGCGAGTATGTGGGCCTTATGTTGGTTGTGTGGGCACGATTGTCGTTCCTTTGAGTTAGTATTCCATATGGATACCTTTGAGGTTGTGCCTCATAGTAGTACCCCTGTGGAGGTGCCGTGTATTGGGATGGCACTCCTTGTTGCCCCCCTGTCCCTGTGGCTTCCTAGTCAATGGAGTTGGAGCTGTGGAAGCCTCCTCCCTGCTTGTTAGGCTGGGGTGCCTGTGGGGCTATCTGAGGCTCTGGTGTGCAGGCTGTTTCTCTGGGTTAGGCTGCCTTGCTGGAGGTATAGGATGTCTTTCTTGCCTATTGCCCCTAGGTGGGCGATTATCTCTAGACACTAAGTTGTTCGTCTTCGCTCTCGTAATTGTCAGGCTTTCTGTTCGAAGCCCACGGACGGCGCCAAGTGTTAGGTTATAAAGTCTAGGTCAACGGGTCGTCAATCTAGAATTTATCTCCCACTAATGAAATGTCGGGTTCAGTGCTCCTAGGACTAGTCATTCTGATCCGTGCCCTTATACTCCCTTGGGTAGTCGTTCTGATCCCTGCCCTTATACTCTCTTGGGGTAGTCGTTCTGATATGTGTCCTTCTCTTCTCTCCTTCTGACCTCCTTTCCTTCTCTCCTTCTGACCTCCTGAGGCTTGTACTTCTTACCCCTGGGGCTTGCCCTACTGCTCTATGCTCTTCTGCTTCCTTGGTTCTCCTCTCCTTGCCACCCTGCAAGAGGGGCAATACCAGGCACAGAGGGGGGGGGTGGTGCCTGATGAACCCTCTCCGATGCCTAAGTCAGTACGGTTTTAGAGAGATAAAGCTAGAGAGATGTCAGAGCAAAATTGTGCAACTTGCCAAGATGATCAAATGAGTTGTGAAGGTGGGGTATTTATAGGCAACGGTGTCATTAAGGTGGCTTAATGACATCGTTAGCCTTTAAACACAATTAATTAACCTTTAAGCACATAATTAAGACCTTAGGATTCGGAGGAGGTAGGCGGAGTGGACCGAGCATGGGCGTCTGAAAGGGGTGCCGGGGCCCTTGGGGGGGGGGGGAGAAATCCGACCCCCAAGGGTAGGGGTTGGGTGAGGACACCCAACCCCTCCTAGGGAGGGTGGGGTTGGCCAACCCCATCCCTCCTAGGAGGGATCGGGTTGGCCGACCCGATCTCTCCCAGGAGAGATCGGGTTGGCCAACCCGATCTCTCCTAGGAGAGATCGGGTTGGCTGACCCGATCTCTCCTAGGAGAGATCGGGTTGGCCAACCCGATCTCCCCTAGGGGAGATCGGGTCGGCTGACCCGATCTCCCCTAGGGGAGGTCGGGTGTGGCCACCCAACCTCACCTAGGTGAGTTCGCCTTTGTCGGACGGGCGCTTCGGCCCCGTCCGAGCCGTCGATGTTCTCGCGAAGTGTCCGGGTTGAAGTTTCGATTTGCAATCATAAATGGGACGATAAAAATACAACGGTTCAGAAGTCAACGGGTTCAAATTGGGCGTATATCCATCAGAGGCCAAACGGAGTCTCCCCCGTTGATCGTTTGGGTGTCGTTCTAATAGCCCAAAGCACATTTTCTAGTTCGTTCAGCCACTTGCCCTTCAAGGCATAGACCCTCTTCTTCAGGCCGTCCATTACGATTTTGTTGGCTGACTCCACCTGGCCATTAGCCTGAGCATGGCGTACGGAGGCGGTCCGATGCTCAATGTTAAATTCTTCCAGATACTCCCTCACCTGAGAGCCGTTAAACGGTGGACCATTGTCGCTGATCACCACCTTAGGAATCCCGTATCTGGACACGATGTGGGTCTGGAGGAACTTGAAGATCTGGTTCCCCATTGTTCTGGCCAACGCCTTTGACTCTATCCATTTCGAAAAATAATCGATGGCTACAAGTAAATACTTACATTGACCTTGTGCTTGTGGAAGAGGTCCCACCAAGTCGATGCCCCACTGCGCGAAGGGCCACGCGCTCTTGATGGATGTCAGATTAGCGGCCGGAGCCACGATACTCGGGGCGTACCTCTGGCACGCGTCGCAGGATCGGACCATCGCCGTCGCTTCTTTGTTCATTGTGGGCCAATAATAGCCTAAGTTTAGCACATTTCTCATGATGAATCGGGTCCCTTCATGACAAGCCGCGACCCCTTCGTGTACCTCCTTCAGAATTCGATTGGTGTCGGGTTCTGCCACACACTTCAAGTACGGAGTCGAGAACCAGCCTTTCTTGTATAGCTGATTGTCCAGCATCACATAATTGGCCGCGATCCGACGTATCCTGTCCGCTGCCACTTGATCATCGGGGACTGCCCCCGTAGTCAGGTACGCGACTATCGGGGTCATCCAAGTTGGCTCCTCCTCCGATCTCGCTTCAATGGCGCACACCTGTGTTGGGTCGATGTTTGATAAGATCACCTTATCCAAGAAGTGCACCTTCCGATTTTCTTCCAAGGGTGGCCCCAGGGCAAATTTGCTCAAGGCATCCGCCTCTACATTTTCCTCCCTTGGGATTGCCTCGATATCGAAGCTTTTGAAGCTCTCTTTCAGGGCTTGTACCTCTCGCAGATACTTCTTCATTATCGGACTCCTTGCTTCGTATCGCCCTTGAACCTGGTTCACGATTAAAGCTGCGTCGCACTTCACTCTCAAGTGATCGATTCCAGTGCCTTTAGAAATTTTTAGGCCCGTGATAAGAGCTTCATACTCCGCTTCGTTGTTTGTGGCCTTGAATGTTAAAGCCAAGGCGTATCGGAGCGGTTCACCTTTGCCCGGTGGTATCAACAAAAAGCCCGCTCCTGATCCGTCCGAACTCGCGGAGCCATCCGTGTACATCTCCCAGGTATATTCCTTGTTTGGCTGTTCTGATTGCTCTGCCCTCTCTGGTTGTTCCTCTGTCGGGACCTCCATGGTTGCCCCCTCTACAGGGCCCGCTTCTTCCAGATCGGGGGCTGTAGATTCTGCTATAAAATCCGCCAATGTCTGGCCTTTAATGGTTGTTCTTGGAGCGAAGTGTATGCGAAACTCACTAAGCTCTACTGCCCATTTCACTAATCTTCCCGACGCATCCGGTCGGTTTAAAAAATGCTTCAAAGGCTGGTTCGTCAGCACAGTAATCTCGTGTGCGTGGAAATAAGTTCTTAGCTTCCGAGCAGTAATAATCAACGCAAAGAGGTACTTCTCAACGGTGGGATAGTTTAATTCAGACTTGGCGAATGCCTTGCTTACATAATAAACGGGGACTTGATTTCCCTCGACAATCTTTACTAACACAGAGCTAATGGCAAATTCAGAAACAGCCAAATAAAGGTAGAGCGGCTCGCCTGGAACTGGTTTCGCCAACGGCGGGAGGGTGTGAAGGTGCTGCTTGAGTGCTTGGAACGCCTCCTCACACTTGGCGGTCCATTCAAATTTCTTGTTGGCCCTCAGGACTTCAAAAAACGGCATTGATCGGTCGCTGGCTTTGGATAAGAAGCGATTCATGGCAGCTAGTCGGCCATTCAGCACTTGTACCTCCCGATGGTTTATCGGAGACTGCATCTCCTCGATTGCCCTCAGCTTCTCCGGATTCACTTCAATTCCTCTCTGACTCACCATAAAGCCCAAAAACTTCCCTGAGTGGAATCCGAAGGCGCATTTCGTCGGGTTTAAGCGAACTTGATGGAGCCTCATCCGCTCAAATGCCATGGTAAGGTTGTGCACATGATCCTCGGCTTGTCAGGACTTCACCAGCATATCATCCACATAAGCTTCCATGGTTTCTCCCAGCATATCTCCAAACAGTTTGTTCACCATCCGTTGGTAGGTGGCCCCAGCATTAATCAACCCGAAAGGCATGACATCGTAGTGATAGATGTCACTGTCCGCATAGAACGCTGTATGGGGAGCGTCTTCCTTGGCCATTTTGATCTGGTTGTAGCCTGAGTACGCATCCATGAAACTCAACAGCTCATGTCCTGACGTGGCATCCACCAACTGGTCGATTCTCGGGAGTGGGTAACAGTCCTTTGGGCAAGCCTTCTTCTCCTGAGGCATTCGCCATTTCCCGTTAGTTTTCTTCACCAACACTGGATTAGCAACCCAAGTCTGGAATCGGATCTCCTTAATAAACCCAGCATCGAGCAACCTGCCCACCTCCTGCTGGATCGCGATCTTCTTGTCCGTGCCCATCGGACGCCTTTTCTGCGTGATAGGCTTGATCGCGGGGTCTATCTTCAGCTCGTGTACGATCACATCGGGGCTGATTCCTGGCATATCGCTGGGGGACCAGGCAAACAGCTCCTTGAACTCCTTCAATAATTTAATTAATTTTTGGGCTGTCTCTTCAGTCAGGGCAGACCCGAATTTCACCTTCCTCTGGGGTCCGTCGATCTCGACCTCTTTCAGATCTTCTACGGGGGCGGGACGCCCAAACTCTTCTCTAGGATGCGTGTTTGTCTGAAGGACAGTCATGGCCTCTCGTCTCCTTCTTCGGGCGGCGTTAACATAGCATTTTTGGGAAGCCACTTGGTCGCCTTTAACCTCTCCGACTCCATGGTCGGTCGGGAACTTCATCTTCTGGTGCACTGTCGAGGCAACCGCCATCAGGGGATTAATGGTGGTTCTCCCGATAATCACGTTGTAGGTCCCCGCGGAATCAACCACGACAAATTCCACGTTCCTCCTTTCTGATTTCCACCCGCTACCAAACTCCATTGGTAAGGTGATTACTCCTAGCGGATAGGAGGTTGAGCCAGAGAACCCGACCATCGGGAAGTTTGCCTCCTTTAGATCTTTCTTCGTCTTCCCCATAGACTCCAGCGCGTCCATGAATAGAATGTCGGAGGAGCTCCCTCCGTCGATTAGAATTCTCTTCATTTCGAACCCGTCTACATCCAAGGTTACCACCAAGGCATCGTCGTGCGGAGTCTCCACGCCTATGAGGTCTTCCGACGAGAAGGAAATTGCCATCTCTTCTTTCAAGGTCCAGGATCGGGACCTCTTACCCAACACCACTGCTGTAGGGATTCTAGAGGCATAGACCTCTCGGGCGGATGAGGTATCACCTCCAGCAGCAAACCCTCCATGAATCACGTTGATAGTGCCCCGTATCTCCTTGCGAGCACCGGATGACTCTGGATCAGTTCTCCTCTTTTTTGGGGACCGATCACGGGATCGGGAACGGGACCGCGATCGGGACCGAGAGCGGGATCGACACCGCTTATCCCCGGCGAATTCCTTGAGCTTCCCCTTCTGGATCAGCTTTTCGATCTCCTTCTTCATTTCTCGACAGTGGTTGGTGTCGTGACCATTTGCGCAGTGAAATCGGCAGTAGCGATCCGTGCGAGATCCCAAGAATTCTCCATCCTTCTTTGGGGGGGGGGGTACCTGGAGATACCTTGTCGTTCCATGACTGTCAGCACTTCCGCCATGGAGCAGTTGAGAGGAATGTCGAGATCCTCCCGCTTATCCTTCCTTGAAGAACGTCTATCGTCCCTTCGATCAGGTCGGCCTCGGTTCCGACTACTCTCGGGTTTGCCCTTTGTCCTACGATCGTCAAAGGGTTTAACCGACTGCTTTCCTTTGTTCGACTTTGGGGGCTCCAGTTCTCCCGCGGCTATCTTCGACTCCTGGACATCGATCTGCCGTTTCACCCTCTTCTGTAATGCCTCCATATTCCACACAGCTTTCTCGGCCATGCTGTGCATCAGGTCGAAACCATAGGGGGCCGTTAAATTCTGAATGAAGGTACGGATGGTCTCACCTTCCGAGATCTCTTCGTCAATCTCTGCCACACTGGCCGTGTACCGCTGGTAATAATGAGCCAGTGATTCGTCGGGCCTCTGCACCACCTGGGTCAGGGACCTCACGCTCTTCAATAAACGTCTCCGGCCCTGGTACTACTGAATGAATCGATCATGCATGTCTGCCCAGCAAGTGATGCAGCCTGGGGGCAGACTAAAGAACCAGGTCAGGGCTCTTTCTCCCAGTGTGTTCGGGAACAACGTACACACTATGTCTTCACTCGGGGCTCTTCCCAGACACGCCATGAGGTGTTTCTGGACATGGCGAACTGGATCTCCTTCGCCATCATACTCCTTTATCGTAGGGATGCCTAGCCCAGGCGGGGCTAGGGTGTCGATGAGTCGGGGGACGAAGGGATGAGTGGATCGATCCCTCAGCTCCGACACCAGCGGCTTCTGCTCTCCCATACAGATGTTTACAATCTTTACTACCTGGTCGGGAGTGATGGGACCATTCAGAGGAATGGTCCTGTGCTGTACTGGTCCTGGCCCATCAACCACGAACCTCTCCGGCTGACTGGTTGCCCTACTCCCGTCCTGGCCTCGGGGCGGGGCTTCCTGTGCGTTCCGACCCTCTATTGGCGGGGCCACTTCTCCAACGGGGGCATCTCCTCCTGCCTCCTTGCAGCCTCTCTCCGATCCAAGAGAGCCTCTACTGCCGCCAGAAACATGGGCATGGCTTCCGCCACGGCCCTTGTCAAGTCTGTAGCTGGGGGGGCCTCCTGCCCCCTGTTGCCCTGATGCTGAGGAGCAATATCTTCGGGATCTCCATTGTGCCCCCCTGTCTGGGAGAGCTCAGCTGGGGGATGGTTCCGGTTTTCCTCCTGTTCCGGTACTGAATCCAGATTTGTTGCAGCGGGGTGACGGGAACCACCGGATTGTCCCTGTCTTCTGTGCTTGCCAGCCGCCATTGATCGAGTAGAAGGCATATCAGCTTGTTGTTTGATTCCCACAGACGGCGCCAATGTTGGATCACGGTGGAACTCCGGTACGGACTTTGACGGCAATCCTAGCTCCTTTGTTCCACGCAATCCTGCAAGAGGGGATAGACCGGGCGGTGACCCAGAATCCCTCTCCGATGCTTAAATAAGTATCTCGTATGACTGACAAGCAGTAATCTCAAAGTGTATTGAATTCAACGTAAAAGTTCTGAGGTGACCTCTTGCCCTTTTATAGGCAAAGAGATGCCTCAGGTACCTGGTGAACCGTTAGGGGTGGTTAGCCCGTATCCCGCGTATCTCGGGTGTGATCCCGCCTATCCAGGCCATGATCTCGCATATCTCAGCCATGCCCTGCGTATCTCGGCCACGCTCCGTGTATCTTAACCACGTTCCGCGTATCTCGGTCACGCTCCGCATATCTTGGCCTTATCCTCTGATAACGAGTCCCGACTCCTGTCGGGGACTCCAGAGTTATCTCGTTGTGTCACCGCTCGGGGCCCCTCGTCATAGTGACAGGGCCAATCATTCTCAGGTATTCATCATCGGGGCCTACTTAAAGGCTTCTCATCCGGAGCTTTCCAGCTCAACTGTCGGGACCGACTCTGTCGGGACCTTGACTCGTCGGGACTCCCTTCGCCGGGACTCTTCTCCTAGGTCATCTTGACCTTCATTTTGGGCCTGGTGGGCCTGTTTGCCGTTTCCTCCCCGTTAAAGGGCCTGACGGCTGTAATCGAACCCATCAGCTAGCAGCTCATCCAATGCGTTCATCAACCATGGAGTCACTGTATGTGCTCCTTGCGAGTATGCGGGCCTTGTGTTGGTTGTGTGGGCGCGATTGTCGTTCCTTTGAGTCGGCATTCCATATGGATACCCTTGAGGTTGTGCCTCATAGTGATACCCCTGTGGAGGTGCCGTGTATTGGGATGGCACTCCTTGTTGCCCCCCTGTCCCTGTGGCCTCCTAGCCAATGGAGTTGAAGCTGTGGAAGACTCAGCCCCAGCTGGGCGTGAAGGTCCTCCTTCCTGATTGTTAGGCTGGGTTGCCTGTGGGGCTACCTGAGGCTCTGGGTTAGGCTGCCTTGCTGGAGGTATAGGCTGTCTTTCTTTCCTATTGCCCCCAGGTCGGCGATTATCTTTAGACGCTAAGCTGTTCGTCATCGCTCTCGTGATTGCTAGGCTTTCTATTCGAAACCCACGGACGGCGCCAAGTGTTAGGTTCTAATCCCTCGGTCAACGGGTCGTCGATCTAAGGCTTATTCCTCACTAGTGAACTGACGGATTCAGAACTCTTGGGGCTAGTCGTTCTGATGCTTGTCCTTCTGCTCTCCTCCTTCTCTTCTCCACGCTACCCTGCAACAGGGGCAATATCAAGCACGGAGGGGGAGTGGTGCTTGAGGAACCCTCTCCGATGCTTAAGTCAGAACGTCATTTTTAGAGAGATAAAGCTAGAGAGAAGTCAGAGCTAAATTGCATACTTAGCCAAGATGATCAAATGAATGGTGGAAAGGTAGTATTTATAGGCAACGGTGTCATTAAGGTGGCTTAATGACATCGTTAATCTTTAAACACAATTAATTAGTCCTTGATCACATAATTAAAACCTTAAAGCACGGAGAGGTTGGCGGAAAAAATCTAAGTGCGGGAGTCGGGAAACAATGCCGGGCCCTTGGGGTGGATGAAAAATCCGACCCCTAAGGATAGGGACCGGGTGTCGGAACTTTCGGGGTCGGGTCGAGGATCCGACCCCGAGGACTTGGGGTCGGGCGAATGGGCCCGGTCAAACTCGTGTTTGGCCGGGCGGGGGAGGTCTCCCAGTCAAACTGGGTTTGACTGGGAGCCCCCCCTTCCTCCCGATCTCTCAGTAGAGAGATCGGGTGGGAGCCCCCGATCTCTCAGCTGAGAGATCGGGAGGAGGGAGAGACTCCCAGTCAAACTTTGACCGGGTCTGAAAATTCGGAAGTTTGGGCAGGCGCATTTTTTCTGGTTCAGACCGTTTCTTTTTGTGGGTAACATACTTGGGCCAAAAGTTTCGATTTATAATCATTAACGGGGTAATAAAAATAAAACGATTCGGAAGTCAACGGGTTCAAATTGGGCGTATATCCATCACCACATAAATATTATGTGTGAGAGGAGTTAATTTTTCCAAATAAGTGTTAATATCCCTTTTTGGTCCTTGGCGACTTCCATGTCGGAAAGTCATTTCTCGCCTTTCATCTCGTTTTGGGGGTCAAGAAGCAGAACCCTCCTCGATCTTAGCAGGAATGACCTGCTTCTTGGTCTCTATGGGCGACTTCCCGTGTGACCTTTCCAAGTCGATGTACTTCTTGACCATTATGGCGAGGGCATCAATTTTTCGCACGGGCTTCATCACTATGCTATCCTTCAAAGCTTGGCTCTGAACTCTGAGGCCTCTCCAGAAGGTTCTGATCAACTCGCCATCAGTGACGTCTACATTCAGCTGCTGGAGTATCTTGTGGTATCTAGTATAATAATTGGCTAAGGTGTCATCAAGACCTTGCTCAATTTTATCTAGAAAGTCCATGCTCTTGAAGCGTTGTCTCTGGCCTATGTGGCCTTCTATGAACTTGTTCTTCAATTCTTCCCATGAGTCTATCGAGTTGTCAGGAAGACCATAGAACCAAATTGAGGCTTCTTCTTTTAGAGTTGTTGGGAAGAGGGTTGCGTAATGATTTGGTGTCACCCCTCTCCCTAAGAGGGAAAAGTAGTGGGCGTTGATATGCTGGACATGATCTCCCTCACCTGTATAGTCGTCGATGTTCCTCGCGGATACTTGCGGGGGAACTTGAGTGTTAAACAGCCTTTTGGAGAAAGGGTGAGAGGTGTGATCACGAAAAATTAGCAGGTCATTCGCCCCTCTCCTCTTCTTTTCCAATAGTTCTTCTACCTGTCCTATAGTGAATAGGACAGGACCTTTGCTCGCCGTCTCGACTTCGGGAGCCTTATGGATCTCTTTTTCCAAGAGATTCTCCTCCACAATCTTCACACTGGAGACTACTTCTTCCTTTTGGGAGATTTCTCGGGTTGGTTTTTTTCGTCGGGAACAGCTCCTGCCTAGGCTTGGTTCCAAAAGGCTTTGAAAGCCGTCATTACCTCCTGAGGGACAGCTGGGGGGGACTGTTCTCGCCTCTTCTGGATTTGGTAAGGACTTGGAGTGACTAGGATTCTCCTCACCACCAGCGCCATTAGTTTGAGGCACGGATGGAACTTCTTCCGGTGTTGGTTTTGAAGTGGTGGGATTTGCTGGAGTTTCTCCCATCTCTTCAACCACGGTATTTTGCATCTTGTTCTTCTCGGGAGCCATGACTTTTTTATCACCGTTCCCACAGACGGCGCCAAATGTTGGGATCAAAATGACGTGGCCTTGAACTTCTAGTAGTGGACAAGGTCTCGTCGAGAGCTAACTCTTATGGGTATCTTTCTCGACCTTTCGGGTACTTAGTTTCCTTTAGGAGCTTTGTGCTAGGCGATGACCTGAAAATGGGTGGGGATGTCCCCTGATTCCACTCCGAAGCTTAAGTCAGTAATGGATTTAGAAAGAGTATTATAAACTATGAGAATCAAGATTGTAAAATACATATAATGTTCCCCTATTTATAGGGAGAGATTACCGACTTCAAATGGCGGCTACCCTCTTGGGATGGTTTTTGTTCAGAGTCGGTTTAAGCAGGTGATAAGTAGGTCACCACCTCATCTTTCCTTAGCTAGGAAGGTTTCCCTTTGGCGGTTGAAAGTAGGTCGCCACCTATCCCTTTCCTTAAGAGGAGGGTTTCTTCATGGCGGCCAGAGTAGGTCGCCACCTGTCCCTTTCCTTAAGAGGAGGGTTTCTTCATGGCGGCTAGAGTATGTTAGGTTATAAGCCCTCGGTCAACGGGTCGTCGATCTAAGGCTTACTCCTCACTGGTGAACTGACGGATTCAGAACTCTTGGGGCTAGTCGTTCTGATACTTGTCCTTCTGCTCTCCTCCTTCTCTTCTCCATGCTATCCTGAAGGATTCAGAACTCTCAAGGTCAGTCATTCTGATGCTTGTCCTTCTGCTCCCCTCCTTCTCTTCTCCACACTATCCTGCAACAGGGCAATATCAAGCACGGAGAGGGGGGGTGGTGCTTGATGAACCCTCTCCGATGCCTAAGTTAGTACGATACTTTTAGAGAGATAAAGCTAGACAGATGTCAGAGCTAAATTGCACACTTAGCCAAGATGTTCAAATGAAAGGTGGAGGAGTGGTATTTATAGGCAATGGTGTAATTAAGGTGGCTTAATGACGTCCTTAACCTTTAAAGACATTTAGTTAACATGTAATTGCACGATTAGAACTTTAAAGCATGGAGATGTGTGTAAAATGTTCTAAGTGCGGGAGTCGGGAAACGGTGCCGGGACCCTTGGGGCGGATGAAAAATCCGATCCCTAAGGATAGGGACCGGGTGTCGGAACCTTCGGGGTCGGGTCGAGGATCCGACCCCGAGGACTTGGGGTCGGGCGAATGGGCCCGGTCAAACTCGAGTTTGACCGGGCGGGGGATGTCTCCCAGTCAAACGGGGCCCCCGATCTCTCAGCTGAGAGATCGGGAGGGGGCCACCTCCCAATCTCTCTTCCGAGAGATTGGGAGGGCTTCCCCCCGGTCAAATTAAGGTTTGACCGGGTACACCCACCCGGACAAACCTTGGTTTGACCGGGTGCACCCACCCAGTCAAACCATGGTTTGACCGGGTGCTCCCACCTAGTCAAACCATGGTTTGACCAGGTGCTCCCACCCAGTCAAACCATGGTTTGACCGGGTCAGAAAATTCGGAAGTTTGGGCCGGCGCGTTTTTTCTGGTTCGGACCGTTTCTTTTGTGGGTAACATACTTTGGCCAAAAGTTTCGATTTATAATCATTAACGGGGTGATAAAAATAAAACGATTCGGAAGTCAACGGGTTCAAATTGGGCATATATCCATCACATGCCCCCGAGTCAACCAATGGCCTGACCCTTGATTGACTCTAGTTTAGGATGGTATGACACGCGCAATTTGAAGCCGGAATTTTACCTTTTAGTCGAAATCCTTACTTACCCATGGGTGTGTGTCTCTGACTCTGCCCCCTGTCTTATAAGATAGAGGAATTGCAAATGTCAGAATAGCACGGACACGCGTCCAAGCACGCGTCCGTCCGACTTGGAAACAATAAATCCAATACCGTCACGAGCTTATACTCGGAAAATATACGCATGTGTGGGGATGCAGCATCAACATGGTTAGGCGAGTCCGTACTTCAATTTCATGATGGGACAGGCCTATGTGGGGAGAAATTTCAATTTTGGTCTAAAATTTTTCCTAAGTATGGGATACTAGAAAATATGCCTATAAGATGTTACCTTGAGTGAACATGGATGTATCATGAATATGAAAATGTGTACTAGCATACATGCAAGTAGGAACACAAGTATGGAAGTGGGTGTAGACATGCTGCGATTGTAGTCATGAATGTATGCATGAATATATGGCTGCCATGTGCATGGACGTCTAAATGTTTGTACACACGGGAGTGTGTACGTGGGCATGCATATGAGTGCAAGCATGAACATGTATGTATGTATGGACGGGTTGTGAGTATAAGCATGAGTGATAACATTGATGCACCTGTAGATGTTAATCATGAATATGAGCATAAGTGCAAGGGTGAGAGCATAGACCTCTCCTTTACTTGAGGGTGGGAACTCTGCCACTCAATGGACACAACGTTCCGCCTCCCTCGTACTAGCGCGAGCATTGTCCTTTAACCTCGACCTTCGGCATGTGTAATATTTTTCCTTCATTCGTTGGAGCGTGTGTATAGCCCTTGACCTTTACCCTGCAATTTGTTCCCCATAAAAGTGAGGGTGAAAATGCTTACAAGCTTTCTTCTTACCCGCCGTGAGCGAAGGGGTCTATTGACATGTGTTAAGGGTTGACCCTTCCTTCGGATGTGTTGGAGCGTTGCTCCATTTGGGGAAGCTAAAAGTTCGCCCTCTTTGTGACGCTCTGGGATTTGTTCCCTTGGATAGGTCTCTTGGGTTGTGGTTTTGCTTCCGTAACTTGATTGGTGTTAAGGTTGCCCCCGTAGTAGGCGTATCTCGCCCCTCCATGAGTAAGGATCGATCTTTGTGTTGGTCGCGCGTATAGATGACTCACTTTTGGGAAGCTTTCTTCTTCAGACAGGGAGACCTTGAAGATCGTTTTCCAAGGCAGTCAGACCAAATCTGACTGTCCTGTGTCTTGGGTGTCCGAGGTGGACTCGTATGAGGCGGGGATTCATATCACCCCTTGTAGGTTGATTTCATGGAGAAACGTATAAGGTGTAGGCAGAGCGTTCCGAACGTACCGTTGAATCGAATGAGGGGGAAGAACCCTCTAGTTCTGCTTATCAGGCATATAAATTTTCTAAGTCAGGGAAGGCTGCTAATGCTTCCAGTATGTTCTCATTCCATTCTCTTTTCTTTGTGATATACTTATGATTGTTCTCATGTTGCTTCCTTCTTGTTGTTAGAGCGTTCGCCCCTGGTTACCGAATGGGTTCTTGCGGTGGGCGAGAGTTCAAGTCAATCTAAATCCAAGGCGCGGAAACCTGACTCTGAGGTCGGGCCCTCGGCTGCCAATGAGAAGGAAACCGCGAGAGGCTCTCCTTCAAGTGCCCCCTTGCTGACTCCCTCTCATGATAAGGAGGTAGTGGTTGAAGAGGCGCCCTCTTTGTTTGACAAAGGGAAACAACTTGTGGCTGGCGATGGGGTGATCATAGGTCTTGATGTCTCTTCTCTATCCTCTGCCCCCCAGCCGAGGGGCCGAGTCTCAGGTTCATTTCGTCTTCATGTAGTTTTGATGACTTTTGAAGGTGTCTTTGGCTTTCCTATGGGTTATGTTATTAACCCCTGGGTTGAAGATTTTTCTTTTGGTGATGGGTGTGATCATCGCCTTTCATTGAGGTTCCTTTCTCTTGCCATGGCTCTGATTAAGATAGCAAATTCTTGCTTGGGAGTTTGGTGGAGACTGTTCTTGAGTTAGCCTCTACTAGTATCGTAGTTGTGATCGTTGTGGGGATCGCTTTGTTATATGTCCTCAATAGTGCTCGTCGTGATTCTTTGCTTCATGGTTGATTTCATGAGATATGGAGGTTGTCTTCATAATGAGGACGTCTCCTACCTAGTATCACCCAGTGGGTTGAAATATAAGTGCCTACCTTTGATGAGCGTATGAAGGGCGTTGTTTTTCCCTTTTTCTTGAACCTCCTCCTAGGGCTAGGCGTAGCCTTTTGGTGTTCGTGGTCGGGATGGTGTTTTTACAATGCATGTCTTTGACAGATGTTTTATGATGTGCTGCCATGATAATCACTTCGAGGTATGTGGACATGATAGCCACTTCGTGATGTGTGGGAGTGATAGCCCTTCTGTAGTGTGTGGACATGATAGCCACTTCAGGGTATGTGGACATGATAGCCACTTCAAGGTATGTGGACATGATAGCCACTTCAAGGTATGTGGACATGATAGCCACATCACGATGTATGGAGTTGTGCTTTAGTATTCTTTTCTCATTGGAGAGCCTTCATTGCTATAGTTGCCTTTTGTTTAGGCTATGTTTGTTGGGTTAGGTCCTGATGTTTCGTCTTGCCCGATGTTGTATCCTTCATGCTTTTTAGATGTCTCCTTCATGAGTTGTACTTGACGATGTTCAAGTCTGATACGAGCATAGGTCACGCGAGGGCGAAATGCAAGACAATAACATTTGTCGGAGGTTGATTTGTGCGACTTGTAAGGAAATTCTCTTCTTGATGGGTCGAGTTTATTTTGAGAGCCTTGAACTTTGGATTTCATGTCTTTGTTATCCTTCTTGGTGGTGTTGGGTTCCTTTGAGATACTTCTCTTAACTTGTGATATGGATGGTAGGATAACTCGTTACTTTTCATGATAACCTCTTGTGCTTCTGTATATGATCCTTTGGTCATGGACTTCTCCTTTGTATATGCTTTCCTTTCCTTATCTTTCTTTTGTGTTTTCCTTCACATCATACCTGCTATCTCATCAAGAACAACATTATGTGTTCTTCATACAACTTTGCTTTGCAATTGTTTTCTTATGGAATCCTTCTTAGTATGGTGCAATGATCTCTTCTGATACACTTTAAATGGTATATATGGTACTGTTAGACCAAAGATACGCTCTTGGTGGGCGTGGAATCTGTTCACAAGACAGGCTCTCGGAGGGCACTTAACGTATCACAGGATAGGCTCCCGGAGGGCACAAGTGTCAGACCAAAGATACGCTCCTGGTGGGCGTCGAAATCTGTTCACGAGACAGGCTCTCGGAGGGCACTTAACGTTTCACTGGATAGGCTCCCGGAGGGCACAAGTTAGACCAAAGATACGCTCCTGGTGGGCGTCGAATCTGGTAGTTTGAAATCTACCTCAAGATACGCTCTTGGGGGCGTCGAATCTGGTAGTTTGAAATCTACCTCAAGATACGCTCTTGGGGGCGTCGAATATGGTAGTTTGAAATCTACCTCAAGATACGCTCTTGGGGGCGTCGAAGGTCGTAGTTTTTAGAAACCACTCTCAAGATACGCTCTTGGGGGCGTCGAAGTTCGTAGTTTTTGGAAACCACTCTCAAGATACGCTCTTAGGGGCGTCGAAGGTCGTAGTATGAAAACTACTCTCAAGATACGCTCTTGGGGGCGTCGAAGGTCGTAGTTTTTGGAAACCACTCTCAAGATACGCTCTTGGGGGCGTCGAAGGTCGTAGTATGAAAACTACTCTCAAGATACGCTCTTGGGGGCGTCGAAGGTCGTAGTATGAAAACTACTCTCAAGATACACTCTTGGGGGCGTCGAAGGTCGTAGTATGAAAACTACTCTCAAGATACGCTCTTGGGGGCGTCGAATCTGTTCGCGGGATAGGTTCCCGGAGGGCACAGGGTTCGTAGTTTTAGAACTACTCTCAAGATACGCTCTTGGGGGCGTCGAATGTGTTCGCGGGATTGGCTCCCGGAGGGCTCAGAATATTACCTTACCTTGTGTCCCTTCTCATACAGGGTGCGTTTTTGGTATGCTTTTCGAGTCTTTACATGACTTTTCCTTCTATGATATTGCCTGTTACCACGCTTTTTCTTCAATGTGGGATATCACCTTTCGAGGGCGATGTTTGTGTGTTGCCACTTAGGACGAGTTCGTACAGGGAGTTGAGGATGTTTTCCTCTTATGTGACCTCTTCTAGGAGAAGTGGTATTGCATGTTCTTGTGATCTTCTGCCTCTAATCTCTTATTTTACACTTACGTGGACTACCAAGCACTTGTTCGTTTGGTGCCCCCCAAGTTGCTTGGTGGTCATACCGATACCGCCTTTCATGTTTGGCCGTTGAAGGCCCCTTGTTCATTTTCTTGATTGGGTATCCCTTATGCTTGGGGCTCCCTTGTCTGCTTGTTTGGACGCGATGTGTGTCCCTTGTAGGACTTACTCTTTTTCATGCTTGCTTCTTTCAGTTATAAGTATGGTTTGGATAATGCCTTTGTCGGATGTATCTCTTGATGTTGGGTGGAGAGCTTTTGCTTTGGGTGGGTGGGGGTGATTTTCGTTCTTTTGATAACTAGGATGTGGCAGTGTTTGTATCCTAGGGGTGCTTGTAAATTCTCCCCCCCCCCCCTTCCTTGTGTTTGTTAGAAAAAACACTTTTGCGGTGATGATAGAGCAGGAGTAACGTATCTTGGAAGGGATTGTATTTAGGTTGAATAGCTTTCTCATAGCATGGTGTCTTGAGTTGTTAATCTCGAAGGCGTGTTTCAGACTAATCAATCTGATCCATGCTCCTTGCTCGGGCATGGGGGGGTCTGACCGGGCTGTGATAATCTTCTTGAAGTGTTGTGGTATTTAGTGTGCTTTGCATTTTCCTTTACATTGGAGTATTCTTCAATGCCTTTAGGGAGTGTCACATTGGTCATGCTCCTCCCACCTTGAATCTTGATTATAGACTTCCTTTGAATTAGAATTTGAACCTAAAAAGGATGTTTTCCTTTAGGTTTACAGGTGATGCTCCATGATTTTCCATGGGTTTGCCCCCGTATTGGCTATTCCTTAATGGATAGCTTCATTAGAGGCTGCATTTGTATTGCGTACGTATACGTGTTTTAGGTGAGTTGAGCTGACAAGTCCCTCCTTTTTCATTTTGTCATAACCTATATTCATCATGTGTTCGGCGTATGGCCTTAAAGGCGGGATATTTTTCTAGTGCCCCCTTTATCGAGGTTCTCCTCATGTTGGGATGCCAGAGTCAAATGTCTTATCATTCGTAGACAAGGTGTTTGATCCGGATGTGCGTCTAGTCTGAGGGTCGATCTTGAAACCTTACCCCCCCAAGCTTTTGAGCTCTCCTTTGGTTGATCTTGTAGAACTGTTATCATGCCCTAAGGCTCTTGATAGGAGATGTATCTCCTTTTTCATTTTCTAGTTGTTGCACTATCTCTTTTGCTAATCTTGCATCTTTAGAGTTTCTCTCTTGGTACATGACTTCAATGACAGGATTTTCTACCGATGTTTGTTCTGTTAGGACTTGCATCCTTGGTTGCCTTCCTTTCTTGTGTCATACTTGGTAGAGGTAAGCGCCTAATCTTTATGGCGCTGTCTTGAATCTTCGTGTACCTATCTTTGATGAACATGTTATTCATTGCATATATAATATGGAGTCCAAGGACCTCCGGGTTAGGATCATATTTTGAGAACAGAGACACAGTCATCTATTAGATAACCCCTCTATCTAGGGAGTTCATTTTTGCAAGGATACTTGTAAGGATATGTGTTCCATCCTTGTTCCAGGCTCATTTGCAGTGTTGTGTCCCTAATGGGTATGTTGATTTTCTGACCACCCTTACTAGTAGGGGGTCCATTGGTTTTATATATGCCGGACTCCTTCTTAGTATCATCAATAGATGGATATGAGGGATGTTTGACGAACTTCCTTCATGCACTATGTTTCTCTTCATGTCAAAGTTGGTGATTCCCTCTCTTATGACTAATATATCATTGTGTGGGAATACTATGTTTTCCATATCCCTTTTTGAAAGCTTGATGATGATGTCGCCTTTCTTCCTTTGCTAGGCTTTGTGTCCTTGAGAGTTTTTTATGGAAGTGTATTCCATTACCTGAGATGAGCTTACTAGGTGTAGTTGTATCTCCTGACTATTTTGTGAAATCATAAAGATCCGCTGGAGGTGTTTGCCTCTGATGGTGGGCGTTGCCCGTGTGGTATGGTTTCTTTCGTTTTTGAAGGGATGTGTTCGTGGGTACCCCCTCTTATGCTAATAGATAATCTATTTGTTTTCGGGGAGGACGCATTGTGACTGGTGCCCCCCTTGCATATCGATGGCAGATGGCACCCTTCGACGGACTAGGCCCTAAGGTACTTAGCGGAAGGTTATGGTAGGGGTAATCCTTTGTGATCTTCATGGTAGTTCCTTTATAGGATGTTGAGAGTGCTCAACTTATTTTTGTAAGTGAGCCTTCTATCTTGTGATCTTTCCCAGAATCTTGACCTTATAGGTGCCCTTTGAGATTGAGAAATATGTTCCTTGTGCATTTCTTGGTTGGCGGCGTCGTTTTATGGACTCTTCTAGTAGTCCACCTGTGTATATATATACCATGGAGCCCGAAGGCGTCCGGTATGGTCTTTTTTGGAAAACATGTTGATATCAAGTATCAAAATCTACCCCTTTTAGGGAGTTGACTTGTTATGCAGTTAAATTAAATAAGAGGATATGGGAAAGATATGGGTGTGGGGGTGTTGATACCCCCTGCTTCCTTGGTAATTTAATTGTCTTCTTCCATTAGTCTGTGTGTATTCCTTCCACTTGAGGAATATAAGGTCGCATCCTTGCAAGGCGGACTAGGTGGAGGTGTATCCTTCATGTATGCTATGTGTGATCTCACTCCACTACGTCTCTCCATGAGACTTCCCATTGTAGTAGATATGTACTAACATGGTGTGGTACTCTATGAGTCCCCTTTTCAAATCCTTGTCTTTTCGACTTCTCCACTGTCCTGGGGGATGTGTATCAAGGGTTGTCATACACAAGAGGTTGGGACCTGTTGTGCTGTATCATGAGTAGGTGGTTGCCTTGTTGTGTTGTCGGGGCGATGTCCCTCCCTTTGAGCTTTCCTTGGAATGCCTCTTAGTCATGTCCGTGGTGATACGGATTGTATGTGTACCTTGTTGAGGTGGGTGTTGGAACTCTTATATCCTTGGTGGTTTGACTTGCATGTCCTCCCTTAGTGGGGTGTATGTCCCAGCTCTTTGCTGTGTTTGTTATTGCCTTGGAGGCACAAATTGTTGCCTTTCCTCTGGGGGTGGCCCTTGCTCTTCTCTCCTTTGTTCTTCTCGCTGCCCTGTTGGAGGGTGCGAGTAGTGTTTTTCTTCTGGGACTTGTTCTTCCTCATGAACTTATTCTTCTTCATGATGGTGTTGCCTTCCCTGCCTGTTCCTCAGAGTCTCTCTATAGGCTAGCAGCTCATCCAATGCGTTCATCAACCTCGGAGTCACTGTCTGTGCTCCTTGCGAGTATGCGGGCCTTGTGTTGGTTTTGTGGGCGCGATTGTCGTTCCTTTGAGTCGGCATTCCATATGGATACCCTTGAGGTTGTGCCTCATAGTAGTACCCATGTGGAGGTGCCGTGTATTGGGATGGCACTCCTTGTTGCCCCTCCTGTCTTCTGGCCTCCTAGCCAATGGAGTTGAAGCTGTTAAAGACTCAGCCCCAGCTGGGCGTGAAGGTCCTCCTCCTTGATTGTTAGGCTGGGGTGCCTGTGGGGCTACCTGAGGCTCTGGGTGTGCAGGCTGTTTCTCTGGGTTAGGCTGCCTTGCTGGAGGTATAGGCTGTCTCTCTTGCCTATTGCCCCCAGGTGGGCGATTATCTCTAGACGTTAAGCTGTTCGTCATCGCTCTCGTGATTGCCAGGCTTTCTGCTCGAAGCCCACAGACGGCGCCAAGTGTTAGGTTATAAGCCCTCGGTCAACGGGTCGTCGATCTAAGGCTTACTCCTCACTGGTGAACTGATGGATTCAGAACTCTTGGGGCTAGTCGTTCTGATGCTTGTCCTTCTGCTCTCCTCCTTCTCTTCTCTATGCTATCCTGAAGGAATCAGAACTCTCAGGGTGAGTCGTTCTGATGCTTGTCCTTCTGCTCCCCTCCTTCTCTTCTCCACACTATCCTGCAACAGGGGCAATATCAAGCACGGAGAGGGGGGGGGGGTGGTGCTTGATGAACCCTCTCCGATGCCTAAGTTAGTACGATACTTTTAGAGTGATAAAGCTAGAGAGATGTCAGAGCTAAATTGCACACTTAGCCAAGATGTTCAAATGAAAGGTGGAGGAGTGGTATTTATAGGCAATAGTGTCATTAAGGTGACTTAATGACGTCGTTAACCTTTAAACACATTTAGTTAACATGTAATTGCACGATTAGAACTTTAAAGCATGGAGAGGTGTGTAAAGTATTCTAAGTGCGGGAGTCGGGAAACGGTGCCGGGACCCTTGGGGCGGATGAAAAATCTGATCCCTAAGGATAGGGACCGGGTGTCGGAACCTTCGGGGTCGGGTCGAGGATCCGACCCCGAGGACTTGGGGTCGGGCGAATGGGCCCGGTCAAACTCGTGTTTGACCGGGCGAATGGGCCCGGTCAAACTCGAGTTTGACCGGGCGGGGGAGGTCTCCCAGTCAAACTGGGTTTGACTGGGAGCCCCCCCTTTTCCTCCCGATCTCATAGTAGAGAGATCGGGTGGGGGGCCCCGATCTCTCAGCTGAGAGATCGGGAGGAGGGAGAGACTCCCAGTCAAACTGGTTTGACTGGGAGGCCTCTCCCACCCGATCTCTCAGCTGAGAGATCGGGAGGGGGCCACCTCCCAATCTCTCTTCCGAGAGATTGGGAGGGCTTCCCCCCGGTCAAACTAAGGTTTGACCGGGTACACCTACCCGGTCAACAGTCAAACCATGGTTTGACCGGGTGCTCCCACCCAATCAAACCATGGTTTGACCGGGTCGGAAAATTCGGAAGTTTGGGCCGGCGCGTTTTTTCTGGTTCGGACCGTTTCTTTTTGTGGGTAACATACTTTGGCCAAAAGTTTCGATTTATAATCATTAACGGGGTGGTAAAAATAAAACGATTCGGAAGTCAACGGGTTCAAATTGGGCGTATATCCATCAGAGTAGGTCGCCACCTGTCCCTTTCCTTAAGAAGAGGTTTTCTTCATGGCGGCTAAAGCAGGTCGCCACCTGTCCCTTTCCTTAAGAGGAAGGTTTCTTCAGTGGTGTTTTGGCTATCGTCTCGACTCGTACCTTAATAGGAGAGCCTTGAGTGATTTAGTCGCCTTCCTTTGCTAGTCGTTCTTGAGATGTCGACTTCTTCACATATGGTCGTCGACCATTTGTCTTTGCCTTATCGTTCTGAACAGAAATGGTCGACGACTTTTCTTTAGTCTCGCCTTTAAACGTACTCGCCTTCTTACTATTCTATCATTTTAATTGTAACCCAACAAATAGTTTATCTAAGTGCAGGTACAGTAACTCGGTCTTAGTCCTTTTTAACTTCTACATATATAAGCTAAGCTGTCAAATATAGTTACTAGCTATGCTTACAATTCATAAACTCTATGTATTTTTCTTGCACATATTCTTTATAGTTATCTATGAAATATTATCTGTAAAGTATTATTTTTAATGGGTACAAGCACGAATCGCATGATCTGATCAATGCTGTTTAATTTAAAGACAAGACAAATTAATGTAATACACAATTATATTTTTTCATCCTTGTTGGATCACGGCGGAACTCCGGTTACGGTGACGGATTCCTTAGCTCCTCGCAATCCTGCAGAAGGGGATAGAGGGCAGTGGCCCAGAATCCCTCTCCGATGCTTAACGTAAGTATGGTGGCCAACAGCGCAAGTAAGCAATAAAATGTGTGTGTAAAACGTAACCCTAATCTGAGATAACTTCCCTCCTTTTATAGAGGAAAGGTTACCCCAGTTACCTGGTTAGGCCGTTGGATCGTAATCCGTTATCCCACATATTTCGCCGTGTATCTGGCCATGTATCTCGTGCGGTTATTCGCATCCCCCAAATCTCGCCCATTATGCCATTACTGTAATCGTGGCGAGATTTCCGGGATTGTGCTTTTACTGGCGAGCCTCGATCGTTATCGGAGGCTCCCAAATTAAGTCGTTTAAGGATTCGGTTTCGGGGAGTGGCTTCAACTCCCATATCGGGACCGACTACGTCCAGGTCCGATATTTTCAGTGCCCTCCCCTATCGGGGCCATACTTGCTCGGGGCCTTTCGATGTCGGAGCCTCCTTCTGTCGGAGCCCTTAGCCCTCCAGCTCCTAGCCCAACGGGCCTAAATGCCGTTTGTCAATCGTTAAGGGGCCTAACGGCCTCCGCCGGGGCCCATCATCTGCCCCCAAGACGTGAGGGACTTTTAGTGCGTCGCGTCTTCCAACATCGGGCTTTTCGTATTTTTATCGGAGGCCTTTGTGTGGAATGTCGGAGGCCATTGCCTTGATCTTTTCGAGATCTTCTGGGATCTTGTTTGTACTCAAAAGGATTTCTTGATCAGACCAGCATTTAATGCTGATGGGAGATGAGGGAACGTTTCGGACTCTGCACGCTTATCTGCTGGAAAAGCACTTTTCAACCGTTCCAATGCGTCATTATTTCTTGTCTTATTCGTCCCATGCGTCCTGACGGTTCAGATTAAAACCGTTCGCATTTTCCGAATTCGCACGTTTCCCCTTGGACGATCATGATTGAATCGTTTCGAATTCTGTGGCTCAGATTGCCCACCCCTTCAGTTCCCTTTTTTCTTATAAAACCCTAACTCTACACACTGTTTTACCTTTCTTTTACCTCCCGTTCTTTGCGATCCCAAGAGCTGTGATTCTCCAGATTTCAAGTTTTCACCGGCGATTCAAGTTTTTACCAGTGTTTCAGGCACTTCAAGCTTCTTTGATCAGGACCATTTCAACCACTATGTCTGGTAAGGCTTTTCATCCTACTACTCTGCTTCTTTTTATCTTCGGTTTCCTTTAGGTTTCAATTTTGTCCTTCTTTTCCTTCCTTCGACGATTTTCAGCCGAGGGATCTGCTACTGTCGGCCAACCCTTCGTCTTCAAGTACCTCAAGAACACCCTCGCCCCCATTAGCTTTGATAGGGCTCTTAGAGAGTGTGGCATTTTTGAATCCTCCTTCGGGGCCCGCTACCCCTATGACAAATTCGATTCTCGTGAGCCTGAGATTACCCTCCCCAAAGGAGATGAGGTCTTCATCTCCCCAGGGCAGATCAGTGCAGGAATTCGACTGCCCTTCTGTCCGAGTTGGGTTGAGTTGTGCAATCATTACAAGACGTACCCTACGACCTTCTCTCCACACGCAATCCGTACATGGATTGCTTTCCAAGTGTGGTGTGACATTAATAGGGAAGACTGGAGCTATTCCCTGGAGCTTTGGCGGGTTTTGTACAAGATGACCTGCAACAAGGATGGAATCTGCTCCTTCACCCCCCGCCAGCCCGAAGGGACCGAGGAGCAGTATAGGGAGTTAGGCTGGGACAGGAAGACGTCCTGGAGGCCCTGCAAGGAACGGGCCGTCATCTCCGACAAGGGGAATGATAATGCTAACTGGAAGGGGCAGTATTTCTTCATCCAGCCTGGTCCCATCGAGTGGCCGAAGACTGTCGTGGAGGCTGATCCCCCCGTGCCTTTTCGTTCGTGGTCGGAACAGACCAAGAGAGCCTTGATGCTTATTCAGGCTCGCCGCTGGGAGAAGGGTTACCAACCCTTTGAAGCTACCTCCGTCACCGACCAGCAGCGGCTCAAAGTTGGGGTTATGCTGATCGACCCTACTTCCGGAGGAAAAATTCGCGACGGTGTTTCCAATGTAATTCTCTGGGTAATTTTCTAATTGTTTCTTTTTCACTGCTTACAGCTCCTCGAGCATCGCTGACTGCCCGTCTATTTCAGGAGGACACCGATGCCTCCCACTCACTGAAGCGTAAGAAGAAGTCTTCCCACCGGAAGATTTCTGCCCCATCAGGGCCATCCAAGAAGAGGGCGAGGACCTCGGAGGCTCCTAGGTCTACCCCCACCTCCGAGGGGCGGACTAATGCAGACGTGGTCAGGACCGCCTTCGGCGTTCGCTCCGAAAAAGAAGGTAAGGCAGTTTTTCGTGCTATAAAGAGATATAGGGAGCGTCGTCTAATCTGGCACACCGATATCAAACTAATCCCTCGATTTATTCGCCCCGCTGCAGGTCCTGCGGACGTCGCCCCTGCTATGCCTGCCTCAGACTCCGCGCCTGCAGCGGAGCCGGTGGTAGAAGATACCCCGACGGAAGCTCGGGGTGAGTTTGGTCGGGTGACCAGTCTGGAGGACTCCCCTTCGGATGACCGAACTGAGGAGGAAGGTCTCACCCTCCGAGGGAAGTCGAGGCTGACTCCCGTGAAGTCATCTGGTGGGAAGGCTTCTCCACTTCCTACCACGCCAGCGTCGTCTTCCGCCCCGCCATCTTCGCCACCACCATCTTCGCCAGCTAGGGGTGCAACCCCCGAAGCTCGAGTGAGTGAGGCGGCTGAAGAGCCTCGCCTGGTAGTACCCCCGTTCCCTTTGGACGGGGATTACTATCGGGCCTTCTCTTCGGACCAGGGCTCCGAGCCTTGGAGACCGGTGGAGTCCCTCCAGGGGGTCCCTCTACATCGGGGGTGCCAGGAGAAGAACCTGGCCTTGCACTTGGTGTCGGGTTCGGTTCCGCCCTCTTTGAGGCGTCCCCTTTCTCTGGAAGGGGACGACATCGATGCTGATATTCGGGCGATGGCTGTTCGTCGGGTAGAGGTAAATGAATTTTTCTTTTGTTCATCTGGGGGCGTTCCGATTTATGAGTACTAAGCTACTTTTTCTTTTCAGGAAATCGCGGACCAGGATCGTTGCTTCGGCTACATCCTGTCTTTGCGAGAGGCTTTGGAGCGAGAGCGGGCCCACTCCAACCTCGAGAGCCTGACCAAGCTCCAGGAGGACCTAGCTGCCTCCGAGGCGTCAAGGCTCAAGGCGGAAGAGGAGAAAAGGCGGGTCGAAGAGAGTTGGCAGCGGGCCAGAGAGGTTGGTCAGCAGGCCGAGGAGGGCAGGATTAAGCTTGCTGGAGAGGTTCAATCTCAGCAGAGACAGATTCTAAGTCTTGAGAGTTCGCTCAAGCGGGAGCAGGAGGCGGCCATGGCGGATCGGGGCCAGTTTGCTTTCGAGAAGGCAGCATTGCAGGAAACTGCGGAGCGGCTGAAGCTCGAGAAGCAGAGGGCCATCGCGGAGCTAGAAGAGGCGAGGGCGGATCACTCCGCCCAATTAACAAGCGCGAAGGTCCAAGGCCGCGAGGAGTACCGAAGCTCGGAGGACTTCAAGGAGGATGCGGCGAAACATTGCCAAGAGGACTTGCAGAACGCCATCCTCGATATCGTTGAAGAGCTTCATGAGACTTATGGGGACTCCATCGACTTGAGAAAGTCCAAGACTCTCGGCCCAGCCGCAGAAGCGTATTTCAACCTTCCTTCCGAAAGCTCCTCCGAAGACGCCGATGAGTCTGCCCCTCCAAAGCCTTCCGAAGATTCAGCCCCTGGTGTTTAAAATCTTAAGTCCTTGTATTTCTTTTTTATTGTCCTTTTTGTATCGAACCTTTTGGGCCTTCGAGCCTTTGATGAATGTTTTCTTTTTCGATCATGCTCTTCGTAACTCTTCTATCGGACCCTAAGAACTTTTAGGCCTTCCGTCGTCCTATGACGCTTTTAAATCGAACCTTAATAACCTAAGGATTTTTGGACGTCCAAAGACGCTTTTTAATCGGACCTTAAAAACTTAAGGATTTTCGGACGTCCAAAGACGCTTTTTAATCGGACCTTAAAAACTTAAGGATTTTCGGACGTCCAAAGACGCTTTTTAATCGGACCTTAAAAACTTAAGGATTTTCGGACGTCCAAAGATGCTTTTTAATCGGACCTTAAAAACTTAAGGATTTTCGGACGTCCAAAGACGCTTTTTAATCGGACCTTAAAAACTTAAGGATTTTCGGATGTCCAAAGACGCTTTTTAATCGGACCTTAAAAACTTAAGGATTTTCGGACGTCCAAAGACGCTTTTTAATCGGACCTTAAAAACTTAAGGATTTTCGGACGTCCAAAGACGCTTTTTAATCGGACCTTAAAAACTTAAGGATTTTTCGGACGTCCAATGACGCTTTTTAATCAGACCTTAATAACTTAAGGATTTTTGGAACACTTTAATCAGAAGTAACCTCTTTATTGATTGATGTCTTTAACATGATATACACCACTCAGGGCGACTTGATTACATCGTTGCGCCTCTACAGACGACTTACTTGTCAAACATGACATTTCTTCAGATGTTCGCCACTAAAGGTGTTTCGTAATACTTTGCCGTCGAGGTCTTCTAACTTGTAAGCATTTGAGGCCGGCATGCCTACGATCTTGTAAGGCCCTTCCCATTTCGGAGACAGCTTGTTGATCCGATCCTGGAGAGCGAACTCATTCCGACGTAGGACCAGCTCCCCCGAATAGAACTGTCGCGACCTGACCTTCCGGTTATAGTACCTGGCCGTCGCCAGACGCATCCGAGCTTGCGTTATGTCGGCCTCTAGCCGTTTTTCCTCTAACAAGGATAACTCCAGGCGCCTGGTTTCGTCGTTCGTC
This sequence comes from Clarkia xantiana subsp. parviflora, assembly GCA_036873135.1. Classification (NCBI taxonomy): domain Eukaryota; kingdom Viridiplantae; phylum Streptophyta; class Magnoliopsida; order Myrtales; family Onagraceae; genus Clarkia; species Clarkia xantiana. The sequence goes on along the minus strand of JAPTYO010000001.1, from coordinate 12,948,484 downwards.
AGAGGCCCTATCTTGGCTTTTCCTGGACTCGTCGAAGGCTCATAGCTTCTGGTTCGATGGGACGCCACAGCGATTTCCACAGGAGCGACTGCCTCCGTCCCGTAAACAAGTGCAAACGGGGTTTCGCCTGTTGATCGTTTGGGTGTCGTTCGGACCGCCCACAACACGTTCTCCAGCTCGTCTAGCCACTTTCCGTCCAAAGCGTAGACCCTCTTCTTCAAGCCCTCCATCACGATTTTGTTGGCGGCCTCTACCTGCCCATTGGTCTGGGCGTGACGAACGGATGCTGTTCGATGCTCAATATTGAACTCGTCTAGGAATCTCTCCAACTGGGCCCCATTAAACGGAGGGCCGTTGTCGCTGATGATCACCTTCGGCACCCCATATCTTGACAAGATTCGGGTCTGGAGGAACTTAATGATATGTCCCGCTGTTGTCTTGGCTAAGGGCTTAGCCTCGATCCACTTCGAGAAGTAATCAATCGCAACCAGCAGATGTGTGCACTGGCTCTTTGCTTTCGGAAGGGGTCCCACCAGGTCAATGCCCCACTGTGCGAAGGGCCAAGCACTCCCAATGGGCGTCAGATCAGCGGCGGGGGCTGTGATGTTCGAGGCGTATCTCTGACACGCGTCACAGGATCGAACAAGCGCTGTTGCCTCCTTATTCATCGTAGGCCAATAGTATCCCAAGTTCAGCGCCTTTCTCAGGATGGATCGGGCGCCTTCGTGACAGGCTGCGACTCCTTCATGCAGTTCTCTTAGAATTCGGGTCGTGTCAGGTTCTGCTACGCATTTCAGGAAAGGTGTCGAGAGTAAACCCTTCTTGTACAACTGGTTATCCACCATCGCGTAGTTAATTGACATTCGTCGCAGTCGCTCTGCTGCCACTTTGTCTTCAGGCAGTGCCCCCGTAGTTAGGTACACAATTATCGGGGTCATCCACGTGGGCTCTTCTTCTGACCCTGTCCCGATAGTGCATACTTCCGATGGATCGGTCGTCGACAGAATCACCCTTTCCAAGAAGTGTACCCTCCGAGTCTCTTCCAAAGGTGCCCCCAAGGCAAATTTGCTCAAGGCATCGGCCTCCACATTCTTTTCTCTTGGGATTGCCTCTATATCAAAGCTTTTGAAGCTCTCCTTTAATGTTCGAGCCTCCTGAAGATATTTCTTCATGATTGGATTCTTTGCCCCATACTGTCCCCGAATCTGGTTTACAATCAGGCTTGCATCACACTTCACCCTCAGATGTTCGATTCCAGTGCCCCTAGCGATCTTCAACCCTGTTATAAGAGCTTCATACTCTGCCTCGTTATTGGTGGCTTTAAATGTCAGGGCCAATGCATATCGAAGCGGCTCCGCCCCACCTGGTGGAATCAATACGAATCCTGCACCCGATCCGTCTGAGCTTGAGGAGCCATCTGTGTACAACTCCCAGGTGTTCTTCTTATTTGGCTCTTCCGTCGGGACCTCGTCAGTCTTCCCGGTGGTTGCCCCCTCTACTGTTTCCGTTACTTCAGGATCGGGAATAGTAGATTCAACTATAAAGTCAGCCAATGCCTGCCCTTTGATAGCTGTTCTCGGAGCGAAATGAATTCGAAACTCGCTAAGTTCCACGGCCCACTTTACTAGTCTCCCCGACGCGTCGGGTCGGTTCAAGAAGTGTTTCAATGGCTGATCAGTCAACACCGTAATTTCATGCGCATGGAAGTAGGGCCGTAACTTTCGAGCAGTAATAATCAACGCAAAGAGATACTTCTCAATCGGAGGATAATTCATTTCACTCTTGGCAAACGCCTTGCTTACATAATAGACAGGAATCTGATTGCCTTTGACAGCTTTAACTAGAACAGAGCTTATTGCAAATGCAGAAATGGCCAAATAAAGATAGAGCGGCTCGCCTGGAGTTGGCTTCGCCAGTGGCGGGAGGTCGCGGAGGTGTTGTTTGAGCGTTTGGAACGCCTTCTCACATTCAGTAGTCCATTCGAACTGTCGGTTGGCCCTTAACACCTTGAAAAATGGCATCGATCGGTCACTGGCCTTGGATAAGAAGCGATTCATGGAAGCCAGTCGACCGTTCAACACTTGCACCTCCCTATGGTTGGTCGGGGATTGCATCTCTTCTATCGCCCTCAGTTTCTCGGGATTCACCTCGATCCCCCTCTGGCTCACCATGAAGCCTAAGAACTTCCCAGAATGGACTCCGAAAGCGCATTTGGCTGGATTCAGACGGACCTGGTGGAGCTTCATCCTCTCGAAGGCCATAGCCAAATTACCGACATGATCCGATGCTCGTCGAGATTTCACCAACATGTCATCTACATAAGCCTCCATAGTGTCTCCGATCATATCCCCGAATAATTTGTTCACCATTCTCTGATAGGTCGCCCCCGCATTTACCAGGCCAAAAGGCATGACATCGTACTGGAAGACCTCGCTGTCAGCGTAGAAGGCGGTGTGTTGGGCATCCTTCTCCGCCATCTTTATCTGGTTATAACCAGAATAAGCATCCATAAAGCTCAGCAACTCATGCCCCGATGTAGCATCCACCAGTTGATCGATCCGCGGGAGCGGATAACAGTCCTTCGGACAGGCCTTGTTTAGGTCGCGGAAGTCGACACACATCCTCCACTTCCCGTTGCTCTTCCTTACCAGCACTGGGTTGGCAACCCACGTCTGAAATCGGATCTCCCTAATGAATCCGGCGTCGAGCAGCCTGCCCACCTCTTGCTGAATGGCAATCCTCTTATCTGCCCCCATCGGACGTCTCTTCTGCGCTATCGGCTTGATTACAGGGTCAATATTCAGTTCGTGCTCGATCACGTCTCGGCTGATTCCTGGCATATCACTCGGGGACCAGGCAAACAGCTCCTTAAATTCTTGCAAGAGCGCAATCAACTCCTGGGCCCTTTCGTCGGACAGGGCAGATCCGATTTTTACCTTCCTCTCGGGCCCATCTATCTCGACTTCCTTTAGGTCCTCCATGGGGGCGGGACGCCCAAACTCCTCTCGAGGGTCAGTGTCTGTCTGGAGCACTGACATGGCCTCCTTCCTTGATCTCCTGGTGGCGTTGACATAGCATCGTCTCGACGCCACCTGGTCGCCTTTCACCTCGCCTACCCCATTCTCAGTCGGGAACTTCAGTTTTTGGTGGACGGTCGAGGCTACCGCCATTAGAGGGTTGATGGTGGTTCTTCCAATGATTGCATTGTACGTTCCTGTGGATTCGACCACCACGAACTCCACATCTCGCTTCTCCATTTTCCAGCCACTGCCGAACCACACGGGCAGTGTGATAACCCCTAACGGATAAGAGGTTGTGCCACAAAATCCTACCATCGGGAAGTTAACCTCCCGCAAATCTTTCTTCTTCTTTCCCATCTGCTCCAGGGCGTCGGAGAAGAGGATGTCGGAGGAGCTCCCTCCATCAATGAGGATTCTCTTTACCTCGAACCCTCCTACATCCAGCGTTACTACTAGGGCATCTTCGTGGGGGGCCTCCACTCCCTCCAGATCCTTGGCCGAGAAGGTGATCTCCATCTCTTCCTTCGGAGTCCACGACCGCGATCTTTTTCCCAAAACCACCGCGACTGGCACTTGGTTGGCATAACGCTCCCGAGAGGCCGACGTGTCACCTCCCGCAGCGAACCCTCCATGGATCACGTTAATAATCCTCTTCTGTCGGGACCCTGAGGGACCTTCCGGAGGCTCTGTGGCAGAAGACCTCCTTTTTCTTGGGGACCTCGATCGAGACTTGGACCTTGACCGGGAGCGAGAACGGGGCTTGCAGCGTGAGTCTCCCACGAACTCCTTTAGCTTTCCCCTCTGGATAAGCTTCTCTATTTCCTTCTTCAACTCCCGACATTGGTCGGTGTCGTGCCCGGGGGCCCGATGGAATCGGCAGTATCGGTCGGTGCGAGAGCCCAACTTTTCTCCTTCCTTCTTCTTGGGGAAACGAGCCAGGCCTTGTTTCTCCATTACCGCCAGGACTTCTTTTAGGGGTCTGTTGAGAGGAGTAAACTCCTCCTTCTGACCATCCCTCCGGTTCGGACGCCTATCCTCCCTCCGATCAGAGCGTCCACGACTTCGGCTGCCTTCGGAGCTATCTTTTTTGTGTCGGTTATCCGATGATTTGAAGAACTGCTTTCCTTCGCGCCCCTTAGGAGGAGCCAGCTCTCCGGCAGCGATTTTCGATTCTTGGACGTCGATTTGCTGCTTTACCCTCGCCTGGAGCGCCTCCATGTTCCAGACGCTTTTGGCCGCGACGCTGTGGAGTAAGTCGGAGCCATAGGGAGGGCTGAGGTTATTTATGAAGATACGAATGGCCTCGCCCTCCGATATCTCCTCGTCTAGCTCGGTCATGTTAGCCGTGTAACGCTGGTAGTACTGAGCTAACGACTCGTCAGGCTTCTGGACCACCTCATGTAGGGTCCGAACACTCTTCAGTAATCGTCGACGCCCCTGGTACTGAGCGATGAATCGCTGGTGCATGTCCTTCCAACAGGTTATACATCCAGTGGGCAGGCTGTAGAACCATGTCATCGCCTTTTCTCCCAAGGTACTCGGGAACAATGCACAGATAACGTCTTCGTCAGGGGTCCTGCCCATGCAAGCTGTCAGGTGCTTCTGCACGTGGCGGACCGGGTCCGCAACTCCGTCGTATTCATCTATCTTTGGGATACCCAAGCCTGGCGGGGCCAGGGTGTGGATCAACCTGGGAACGAAAGGATGGGTTTCCTGACTTCCCAACTCTGACATCATGGGTTTCTGATCTCCCATACAAATACCCACAATCTTCACTACCTGGTCGGGGGTGAGGGGACCATTCAATGGGATTGTTCTTTGTTGCACGGGCCCTGGTCCATCGACCACGAAGTTCTCCACCGGTGCTGGGTTAGGGGGAACGGGCTGTTCCCTCCTCGGAGGGGGCGGTGGCAGGTTGTCAGCCGCCTCCCCTCTAGGAGCATCTCGCCGCGGGGGGAGTGGTGGCAGGTCGGTTTGCCTTCTAGCAGCTTCTCTTCGATCCAGGAGGGCCTCCATGGCCTCCATGAATAGGGGCATGGCCTCTGCCACTACCCTGGCCAGTTCCGGATTCGGGGGAGGTGCTTCGTTCCGGCGAGTGCTGTCACCTTCATCTCTCAGATCCTGATGTTGGGCAGCATCCTCCGGGTGGGTGCTGGTGGCCGGCACCTGCTTGCCTGAACGTTGTGGTCTGTTGCCAGCCATGATATGGAATCAGAGGAAAGCAAACTTACTTTTGACTTTTTGTTGCGTTTCCCACAGACGGCGCCAATGTTGGATCACGGCGGAACTCCGGTTACGGTGACGGATTCCTTAGCTCCTCGCAATCCTGCAGAAGGGGATAGAGGGCAGTGGCCCAGAATCCCTCTCCGATGCTTAACGTAAGTATGGTGGCCAACAGCGCAAGTAAGCAATAAAATGTGTGTGTAAAACGTAACCCTAATCTGAGATAACTTCCCTCCTTTTATAGAGGAAAGGTTACCCCAGTTACCTGGTTAGGCCGTTGGATCGTAATCCGTTATCCCACATATTTCGCCGTGTATCTGGCCATGTATCTCGTGCGGTTATTCGCATCCCCCAAATCTCGCCCATTATGCCATTACTGTAATCGTGGCGAGATTTCCGGGATTGTGCTTTTACTGGCGAGCCTCGATCGTTATCGGAGGCTCCCAAATTAAGTCGTTTAAGGATTCGGTTTCGGGGAGTGGCTTCAACTCCCATATCGGGACCGACTACGTCCAGGTCCGATATTTTCAGTGCCCTCCCCTATCGGGGCCATACTTGCTCGGGGCCTTTCGATGTCGGAGCCTCCTTCTGTCGGAGCCCTTAGCCCTCCAGCTCCTAGCCCAACGGGCCTAAATGCCGTTTGTCAATCGTTAAGGGGCCTAACGGCCTCCGCCGGGGCCCATCAATCCTCTCTCTGTGCAATATATATTTTCTGTTTTACTATTATATTTTGGAATGTTATTAGATCCACTACTTAAGTATATGTTCTGTCATGTTGATAACCTGGAACTATACTAACTACTAAGTTATGGGATAATAAAAAATATTACTCTAACAAATATATATATAAATTAACCATAGTAACATTTACATATAGTCAAATAAAAATTAGTTATTGATGATGATATACTAAAGTTACTGAATATTAATATTTTTCCAATAACCAGTAAATTCTCTAATAGCCCGATTTTGGTGGGGCCAACGCGAAGGCGTGCGAAGACGTGGTGTGCGAAAATAAATTCTCTAATAGCCCGATTTTGGTGGGGCCAACGCGAAGGCGAGCGAAAGTTACATTGGGTGAGTTGGGCGAAGCTGACAAAGCCGAAGTCTTGTGGAGGCCTTGGGTTTAAAGAGTTGCAAACGTTCAATGTTGCAATGTTAGCGAAGATGGCATGGCGACTCATTCAGCATCCGAATACTTTCTGGGCATCAATGTTAAAGAGAGTCTACTTTCCACTGTGCAATATATGGGAGGCAGTGAAGGGTTCTAGGGCGTCGTGGGCATGGACGAGCCTACTAGCTGGTCGAGATGTTTTGAAGGAGAATGGTTTGTGGAAGATTGGTGATGGTCAGTCCGTTAATGTTTTTCATGATGCATGGATACCGGGTCTACCGCGGTTCCGCCTAACTGAGCCGCCGAATCTGGGATCTTCACTACATCTGGGGCGTGTTGCGGGATTGATTGATTCGGCTGGGGGGTCTTGGAAACTGGATGGGGTAGAAAATATGCTACGGGGGGAGGAATTTCGATGTATCTCGCGTATTCCTTTACCTCAGGTACCAACACAAGATCGACTCATATGGCCATTCACGAAGTCTGGGGAATTCACGGTTAGTTCGGCTTATGCGAAGTTGGCTCGTGGTGAGGACCATGACACCTCTGTCATCCTGCAAGCCCAAATGGATCATCCGGGTCTAAAGTGGAAGGACGTCTGGGCTATGTCGGCAATTCCGAAGGTGCGGTCATTTATGTGGAAGATACATTGCAACGCAGTGTCGGTCCATGCTAACTTGAATCGGCGGGGTATAGAGGTGGCACCGACTTGTCCTTTTTGTCATGCGGATGAGTCAGTTATGCATATGCTTACGGGGTGTGAGTGGACACGTCTGGTCTGGTTTGCGGTCATGTCTGTCCGCCCGGACCGTGTGGTTGCTAACTCGGTGGCTGAGTGGCTGGTACGGGTAAATGCTGGTGGTGATGGCCCGACTAGGGATAAGGTTAGGCGACGGTCTCTGATTGGTCTAGTCTGTTGGTCGATATGGAAGGAGCGGTGTAGAGCGCTATACGATCGTGATTTGCCTAACCCACTACGGACGACTGAGGTTATTCGGAAATATTTTGATGAATACTGGGTTAATAGACCTACCACTATGGTGCGTGATCATGGCTCCTTGACACGATCGACCTCGTCTCAGCACTGGATGGCGCCAACATCGAACATGATCAAGGTGAATTGTGACGCTGCACTCGATATTGCGGCACAACGGGGTGGTATTGGCGGTCTGGCTAGAAACTCCACCGGGGATGTGGTTGGTGGTTTTTGTCGTGCGGGATCGGCACTTACTGTCTTGGAATTGGAGGTTGAGGCGATTATAGCGGGGGTCGATTTGGCTGTAGCGAAGGGATGGTCGATGGTTGTGTTCGAGTCGGATTCCAAAGAGGCAATCACGAGTATTGCGAAAGGTGGCCACGGGGTTGATTGGAGGATTGCTACACAGGTCCGGAACATACTTTCGATGGTGGAACGCTTTACTCGAGTGGAATGGTCATGGGTGCCTAGGAATGCTAATAGTTGTGCGAATTGGATTACGATCCAAGCGAAACGGAGGTCGAGTCTTGGTGATTGGGTAGTGTTACCACCGCCCTCTCTTTTATCGTTGCTTATTGCTGATAGAGACTTTTATCCGCTCTGAATATTGTACTGCTTTTGCTTTTATATATGCATGAATATCTTTTTGGCCAAAAAAAAAAACCAGTAATAACTACTGAATAATTAATAATAATTTATCATTTTTACATTATTATTAGAAAAAAACTATGTAGGAAAATCTAATCGTATCTCATAGGAGAATGTAATTAATTGTTTCTAAGTGGATGGATCAAAGAAGAGCATGTGATCATTCCCATCGGAGACTACGCAGAATATTTATATATATAGAATAAGAAGTGTTTTTCAAACTGAATTATTATTAAAGAGAATTATTAATAATATTTTTTTCTCTCTTAAGAAATGATGAGAAAAGTATGTTGAAGATTGTGAAATCCTAGAACCACATTTTTAGACTTTAGGATTTTTAATAGATAAATATATCTTATTTTTATTTAAAAATATAAGCATTTTTAGACAAGTGACCAGTATTTATTAAGAAAGGCTACAGAAAAAAAAAAAACATAAATCTGAAGGCCAGTCTAATGCAAGGAGTCGGGTCAGTAAATAATGTACCAGATGTAAGGGAAGAATTAGTTGTTACAGAGAAAAAGAACCACTCAATTAACAAAAACTCACTGCTTTCTAAGTCTTTACGTAAACAAAATAATTATAATATAGATAGATAGATGTCCAACATTTTCCACAATAAAAGAAACTTTTTTTATCATAAAATACAATAAATTATATGAAAGTTACATTGAAGTGGCTGGAATAGTATTTAAGTGGCCCAGGCCCCCCACGTATCTTTTCCACCACAGAATAATAATGCACTAACAAGTGGAAATGTGTTTAAAAAGCATTTTCTTCTCTGAGCGAGGGAGAGATTGTTAGATTAGATTATAGATTAGATGGGTGCCATACCATACCAATAGCATCATCAAAAGCTAAATAATTAACGAGGGAGAAATTATATTAATTGGACCTTTGCTTTTGTTATTGATACATATTATTGCTACTCACTAAAATTCTTTCATCTTTTCATATTTGTTTTCACATGACCAATAAAACACGTCAACCTCAAATATTTCTTGAGTCGGACCATAATTCACCATCAAAATTCCATCCTATGATGTTTGTTTTTGGTTGAATGGAACAATATATAGTCGACTTTAGGATCTATATACCTCACAAATTCGATAATAATCGGCTTCAAGATCTCCTATCTCCACCCAGAATGGATAGTACTTGATTATATGGTTTCCAACTTGTTAAAGCACATTCACTTATTTTCGACATTTGACCATTATTAAAAAAGTATTATTAGTTGTTTCTATATTAGCAATGTCCTAATTAAAGACATATTAAGATGGATATTGTTAGGTTATAGGTTTTAGGTCAACGGGTCGCCGGCCTAAATCCTACTCCTCACTGGTGAACTAGCGGATCCTGTGCTTCCTGAGCTCGGTCGTTCTAATCCGTATCCTTCTGCCCTTCTCCTTCTCTTCTCCACGTGCCCTGCAAGAGGGGCAATATCAAGCACGGAGGGGGTGGTGCTTGATGTACCCTCTCCGATGCTTAAGTCAATACGTTTCTTAGAGAGATAAAGCTTTAGAGAGATATCAGAGCTAAATTGCCACACTTAGCCAAGATGCCCAAATGAATGGTGGAAGGGTTGTATTTATAGGCAACGGTGTCATTAAGGTGGCTTAATGACATCGTTAACCTTTAAACACAATTAATTAGCTCTGATCACATAATTAAAACCTTAAAGCATGGAGAGTTTGGCGGAAAATAACCCGAGTGCGGTGGTCGGAAAATGGCGCCGGGGCCCTTGGGGGGTGGGGAGAAAATCCGTCCCCCAAGGGTAGGGGTTGGGTGTGGCCACTCAACCCCTCCCTAGGGAGGATAGGGTTGGCCAACCCTATCTCCCCTAGGGGAGATCGGGTTGGCTGACCCGATCTTCCCTAGGGGGGGTCGGGTGTGGCTGCCCGACCTCACCTAGGTGAGTTTGCCGCGGTCCGGACGAGTATTTTTGCCTCGTCCGGACCGTAGGTGTTTCCGCGGGGTGTTTGGGTCGAAGTTTCGATTTACAATCATTAACGGGGTGATCAAAATAAAACTATTCGGAAGTCAACGGGTTCAAATTGGGCGTATATCCATCACATGCCCCCGAGTCAACCAATGGCCTGACCCTTGATTGACTCTATTTTGGGATGGTATGACACGCGCAATTTGAAGCCGGGATTTTACCTTTTGTCGGAATCCTTACTTACCCGTGGGTATATGTCTCTGACTCTGCCCCCTTTCTTATAAAATAGAGGAATTGCAAATGTCAGAATAGCACGGACACGTGTCCAAGCACGTGTCCGCCTGAGGTGGAAATAACAAATCTAATACCGCCACGGGCTCATACTCGAAGAATATACGCTCGTGAGGGGATGCAACATGAATACAGCTAAACGAGTCCATGCTTCAATTTTATGCCGGGGTAAGCCTAAGTGGAGAAAAATTTAAATTTTGGTCCAAAATTTTTCTAAGTATGGGATACTTAAAAATATGCATATGGGGTGTTAACTTGGGTGGAAATATGTCTAACCATAGTCTAAAGGAGGTAAAGATGATAGTTTTTCCTTTAGCCCTTAGATCTCTTTTAATTTTAAATGGAGGGTTGTGATTATGTCACTTTAAAAAACCCTACACCTTTTCAAATATATAGAGGAGTAAAGAAATTACCTCACTTAGCCACCATTGTCATCTTTTGCTTTTTTCCTTACACTTGGAGACCAAGGGAGGAATCCTTGCACACCAAGGAAGGGAGGCCGGCCGAAATTCCGGTGGAGGACCAGGAATTCCGACCAGCAGCTCGGGCAAGGAGGGACCATCGGCACGGGGCGGAGGCGAGGAGAAGGCCGGCGGAGGACGGTGGCGTGACGGCCGCTGGTCGGGACGGCGACCCAGCTCGCGGCGGCGTGGAGGGTGGCTGAGGCGGAGACCGCAGTTCGCGACGGCGAGGGCTCCTGCGACTCCGGCGGACGGCCACGGCGGCGGGGCAGGCGGGACCAGGCGTAGCTCGGCTCCGGCGACGTCGAGACCAGATTTCCGGCGAGGGGCTGATTCCCGGCAACATCAAAACTCGACTTCCGGACCCGTTTATCACATCGAGTCGGGTTTTCCGAAGGTCCAATCTTTTCCTTTCCATTATCGTATAAAATGTCAATACTTGAATTGCCGATATTCAATTGCCGATTCTTGATTGAATATGTGATTGCCGTAGATAGCCACCGATTTGGGGAAAAAATTTTGGCCGGTTGCCCGGAGATAGTTTTTTGTCCGTTTAAACTATTCCCGCTTGAATTTGACGTCGTGGCACCATTTGTGTGTTGATTTCCATTGAGGGGCATAATTGTAATTTTGCACAGGAATTAATTTTCGGTTCGAGCAAAATTGCCCGATTTTATCGTTGTGGTGTCCTTGGCGCGTGTTTGTTACCTTTGTTGGATGCCTTTGAGTTTTTGGTTGTTGTTTGTCGGGTGCCGGGGTATGTCCGGTCTTTCCGGTAATCTTCTTGTCTTGACACCTGTCGTGCCGTGACAGGTATTATACTCGTGGTGGTCTCCCCGTACGCGAACTTGGCAGATGCGCTATATCCTTCGAATGATGAGTAAGTTTCTCTTTCTTTCTATTCGCCACGTTGCTTTCTTTCCTGCCATTAGTTCGGTGTCGGATTTTGAGCCTTATACTGAGCCGGGGTGTTAGTCGGAGCCTGATTCGAGCTTGAAATTTCTCATTGCCTTTGATTTAGGTCTCGCTGCTTTGTCGGAGAACTACCTGACTAGGTCTGACTATAACGAGTATGTTACCTTAGGTGACATTTGTCCCTTAGATGAGCCTTTATATCCCTTCCTTCCTTCTTTGGGAAACACCCGCCAGACAGTGACAGAGCCCCCCCGGGTGGAAGGTTGTTGTTTATCCTTCCCAGATTCGGTTTGGATTGCGGCTGCCTTATTGCAATGAGCTTGTAGAATTGAGTAGGTTCTTTAGGATCTCCCCTGTGAACCTTGCCCCCAGTGCTATCCGCGTCTGGGTGGGCTTCCGGGTGTTATGTCACTGGTACTCCTGGAAGTATTCATTGGTCATGTTCCGGTGCTTCTTCCGATTCCAGTATCAGAAGAAGGTAGGCTTCGCGAGTTTTGTGACTCGCTATCCGTCCCTCAAAGATTCCTGATTTCGGGTTGAGCGGGGTTGAGTGGGATACTTCTCTTCGTTTCGTGGTCCAGAGCGATAACTCGGCGAGCCACTGGGCCAAACATTATTTCTTTATCACGGATCGATATGTTACCTGGCCGGTTTTGAATGAGGATTGATCGGATTGGCTGGCCTGCCTTTGGGGAGTTCTCCTCTGTGGACTTAGAGACTATGAAGACCATCAATGAGAGCCACAGGACCCAGTCATACTGCCCTGTGTCCTTGGTGACCGAGACAGATCTCTATGAGGCAGGGATTAGTTTGACTCCTGACTCCGGGGGTTCGGTATGTTACTTAGTCTTCTCATCTACATTTACTTTCTGTTTTTCCCTTGTAGGTTGGTTTCACGGGAAAACGTATAACGTGCAGGCAGCACCGGTCGATCTGAGCAAGAGGAGGGCTCCCTCCAGCTCTACACCGAAGAAGTCCCCTATGCTTGGGAAGACTGCTGGGGCCTCTGGTATACTTCCTTCTCTTTTTCTCTTATGGTATACTTGTGTTTTTTCTTACGCTTTTTTCCTTGTATTGTTAGGGCATTCTCCTTTGGTGACCGAGAGAGTTGTCTCTGTGGGCAAGGGCTCTGGACCTTCTAAGTCCAAGTCACGGAGGTCCGACTCTGAGGCCGGGGCCTCACCTGTCAAGAAGAAGAAGGCTGCTGATCCTTCTCCCCCTGGTGTTCGTCCCCGACCCTGTCTCGCGACAAAGAGATAGTGGTCGAAGAGGCAACTTCCCGAGCTGATAAAGGGAAGCGGCCTGTTGGTGATGGTGGAGTGGTCACTGGTTCTCCATCTCCTGCCCCCCAGCCGAGGGCACGGTCGTCATGTTCGTTCTTCTTTATGTCATTGATGCTTCTATGTTCGTATTTTTCTTTATCTTGCTTTGTTTGTATAGGTGGGCCTCCGGCTTTGAGTCGGAAGGATTTTACGCGCCTTACTGACGAGGATATCGTTGGATCTGAGTGGACTCCTTTTGCTGGGTTGAAGGAGTTCCACTTTGACAGCGGATCCTCCTTGCGTACCCCAGAGGTTGGCATTCGTGTGCTTCGCGGTGCCATCGCTCCTGGTGATCGTGCTCCTCAGCCTAAGTCTCCTAGGGAGACCCGGCGTTTTGTTTAGGGTGTATTATCCCGTTATGTGCCTGTGAGTGGTGTCTCTCTTCCCTTTTTATTTTCATGTTGTTGCTTTTCCAATTACTTATCCCTTGTTGAATTTTCAGGGTATGTCCGACATGGTGAACATGTCGTCCCTTGTCCTTGAGCTGTCAGATGAGAAGAAGGCTCTTGAGGATAGCCAGGTATACCTGAAGGCGGAGCTTGCCACTGCTGCTGAGAAGGCTCGCCTGTCTGACTTGCCGATGCAGGAGCTTAGGGACCAGGTGTCTCTACTTGAGACTACCGTGGGTAGCTTGCGCCGTGAGGCTGAAGTTGCATCGTCACTCCATTCTGAGGAGTTGAGGAAGCTTGAGGCGAGGTGCCGGGCGGAGGAGAGAGTTGTTGTAGTATCTGAGTACAAAGCTTCCTCTGCCTTTACTGCTGATTACAGTGTTCGGCTGAACCAGGAGATGAACCAGTTTGGCGAGTACCTTGTTGATCACATCTTTCGTATTGATCCCCAGTTTCCCGTCAATGATCTGGGTGACTTTGGACCGTATGCTACTGGTTATATGGCCGTTCTTAGGGGTCAAGCTGCCGTTGCTGATGAACCTGCCCCTGCACAGGTGGATGCTACACCTGTGGAATGTTGATAGTTCGGACTCTTCCTCCTCTTCTTCGATCTCTGCTGGTGGTTCTTCCTCAGAGGGTCAGGACCGTGAGGATTCTCCAGCAGGCTCTGGTTGATGTGCTGATATCTCTTTATCTTTGTATATATGACTTTACTTTTCCTCCCCTTTGATGGGTTGAGTGTCTCTCCCCTTGATGGGTCGAGTTCATTTTGGGATTGCTATACTTTGGATATTTTTTGTTGCTTTCCTTCTTCACATGGTTATGTTGGCAGTGTGTGGAACACTTGCCTTTTGATGGGTACTTCGTATGCTTCTGTATATATTCCTTTGATCATGGACTATTCCTTTCTTTGTGCTTTCCTTTACTTATCCTTCTTTTGTGTTTTCCTTCACATCATACCTGCTATCTCATCAAGAAAAAACATTATGTGTTCTTTATACAACTTTACTTTGCAATTATTTTCTCATGGGATCCTTCTTAGTATAGTGCAATGATCTCTTCTGATACCCTTTAAATGGTATGTATGATACTGTTAGACCAAAGATACGCTCTTGGTGGGCGTCGAATCTGTTCACGAGACAGGCTCTCGGAGGGCACTTAACGTTTCACAGGATAGGCTCCCGGAGGGCACAAGTTAGACCAAAGATACGCTCCTGGTGGGCGTCGAATCTGGTAGTTTGAAATCTACCTCAAGATACGCTCTTGGGGGCGTCGAATCTGGTAGTTTGAAATCTACCTCAAGATACGCTCTTGGGGGCGTCGAAGATCGTAGTTTTTAGAAACCACTCTCAAGATACGCTCTTGGGGGCGTCGAAATTCGTAGTTTTTTGTAACCACTCTCGAGATACGCTCTTGGGGGCGTCGAAGTTCGTAGTTTTTTGAAACCACTCTCAGGATACTCTCTTGGGGGCGTCGAAGTTCGTAGTTTTTGGAAACCACTCTCAAGATACGCTCTTAGGTGCGTCGAAGGTCGTAGTATGAAAACTACTCTCAAGATACGCTCTTGGGGGGTGTCGAAGGTCGTAGTATGAAAACTACTCTCAAGATACACTCTTGGGGGCGTCGAAGGTCGTAGTATGAAAACTACTCTCAAGATACGCTCTTGGGGGCGTCGAAGGTCGTAGTATGAAAACTACTCTCAAGATACGCTCTTGGGGGCGTTGAGGGTGTTGCTGACTTGGAAGTCATATCTGTGTAAGGATAACATAATGATTGTATCACCACCTTCTTTGAAAGATACTTTTGAGTAACTTCTACTTCATTAGGAGAATTCATGCTTTATGTATACTTGGGGTGCCTTGGGTGGATCAAGACACCCTTTGGAGGAAATCAAAGATAGTTGTAGAGTCGGAGTAACTTCTTGAGTTCTCCTTCTCAAAAGTTGTTTTTGGAAAACATAAAATGCTTGAACATGCAAAGTGCTTAATATTAAACTAAGGATATGGGGTGGTGAGTGTGTCTGTTGCCACGTACTCCTTTAGGCCTCCTTTGTAAATCATCTCCTCCACTTCTATCTTCAACACCATGCAATCATTGGTTTGATGCCCCCAGGTCCCATGGTACTCACACCAACCCTGTGCATCACTTCCTAGGAAGGCCTTGCCCTCCTCTTTGCATGTGCGTAGCTCTTCCTTGAGGTACTTCTGAAAAATTTCTTCTATCTTCACTGTAAGGGGTGTGAATTTGAAGTTTACACCTCCTTTCAGTGTGTCAGTCTCTCTTTCTTTTTCAAGGACTTCTTCCGGTTGCCCTATCTCTTTTGCGAACGCCTTGTCCAGCTTCTCTTTGAGCTCCCTCATTGTGCTTGTCATGACCACCTCATAGAGCCCTCCATATGCTTCAAATGAGGTTGGATGCATGTTTCTAAGGAAGGCCCTTATGGCCTCTCTTCTTGTGATGTCCATGCTTGCACCATAGCTGAAAAAATCTGTCAAAGTAGCTTGATATGGACTCCCTTGGCATTTGCTTGATGTCATCTATATATCGGAAACCCCTTTCGATGGATTCCCTTGTTCTCTTTCCTTCTGCATTCTCTGGCTGCCAAGGTATGCTTGTTACCTTTACAGCCTTACCTCTCTGCTTCTTCTTAGCTGGTCCTTGAAAGAACTGTCTACTCAGGCGGAGTGCAATTCCCTTTTTCATCTTTCCCTGCCTTGGCCTTTTCATCACCTTCTCTTTGTCTTGGATGGCCCCCGTTATGACCATAGCCACTGTGTCTGACTTGTGTGATCCATGTCTCATGGAGTTGACGTAGCACTGCCTTGCAGTGCGTTGATCACCCAATACTTCCCCAATTCCGTTTTTAGTGATGTACTTCAGCTTCTGATGCACGGTAGATGGCACAATTTCATATGGATTTATGGTTGTTCTTCCTAAGATCCCGTTGTAGGCTCCCAGGCTTTCAACCACCATGAAGTTGACGTTCACTCTCAGCTGTGTCCATCCTTGGCCCATGGTCACTGGCAGGGTTATCATTCCCAGGGGATAACTTGTTGCCCCTGAGAAACCAACCAAAGGGAAATTGACTGGTTTGATGTCTGCCTTTGTTTTTCCTTTCTCTTCCAGGACCCTTAGGCTTAGGAGGTCTGCAGAGCTGCCCCCATCTACCAGTATTCTTTTTACATCGAAGTTATCAATGTCCATCGTGACGACTAAAGCATCATCATGCGGGAAGACAATATGGCTCTTGTCCTTCTCCTAAAACTCAATCTTCATCTCCTCTCCTTCCCGTGGTCTCTTTCTCCACTTTGGTACTGAGCCCAGCTTGGATGCATAAACTTCCCTTGCATTAGCTGTTGGGCCACCTGATGCCACTCCTCCATGTATCATGTTTATAGTCCCCCTCTTGTTAGGTGGGGGATTATAATCTACCTTGTCTTTGCCTTTATCCTTGTGTGATGGCCCTAGCTGTATGCTGTTGCCACCGTGATCAACAAACTGTTTTAGCTCCCCTCTCTGGATGATATTGTTGATACTTAGCTTCAAGCTAAAGCATTCATTCGTATCATGCCCATATGTCTCATGGTTATCACACCATCTATTCTTGTGTGTCCCTACCATTGGCGCTCTCCATCTTCCGGGGGGCGACCATAGTTTCTGATTTCTCATCTCTCTTAGGACCACTGCTGGGGTTGTGTTCAACAGTATGAACTTGATGACATCTATTTCCCTAGCCTTCAATGGCTCACCCATCTGATTTCTTTGCTGAGGAGGACGCCACTCCTGTTGCCTTATGGGTTGGGGTGCCTGAGGTGGCTTTCCCTTATTCTGCTTTGTATTGTCCTCCTTTGCTTCTTGAATCTTGGCTTTCTTACTCACCCTGTGCCTTTCTAGGTCTATATGAGTTTTCACTCTCCCTGCTAGCTCCTCTAAGGTGCTTGCCGGTTTCTTGGCCATCTTTTCTGCCAGTGTGGACCCAAAGCTGCCTAGGTTTCTTATGAAGGCTCTTATTATTTCACCCTCGGTGATGTCGCCCTGTATGTCTGCTATGTTCTGGTTGAACCTAGTGTAGTAATCAGCTAAAGATTCATCATTTTCTTACTTCACATCATCTAGGGAGCCTGTTCCTTTGAGTAGCTTCCTTTCTCCTAGGTATCTCTGAAGAAATTTCGCCTTTAGCTGCGCCCATGAGTGAATGCTCTCAGTAGGTAGGCTAAAGAACCAATGTGACGCCACCCCTGATAGGGTGTTTGGAAATAAGAGTGCCTTGTAGCGGTCATCAGTAGTTCTCCCGAATAGAGAGGCTTCATGCTGCTGTATGTGCTCCAAAGGGTCTCCCTTGCCATTGTACTTTGCTATCTGTATTGTATGCAAGGAGTCTGGCACTTTGTTCATTTCCAACTCCCTCGTGAAGGGGTGGTTCGTGTTATCACTTAGGCAGTGCAGTCCATTTCTCTTTGACTCACTCATCTTTCTCACTATCATGGCCTCTATCTCCTCCGGGGTAATCATCACCGGCGATGGAGTATAGTCTCTCTGATATCCTCCATAGTTATAAACTGGGCTTGCTGGGATTCCTTGTCCGTGCTGGTACGGACTGTAGGCGTATCCCTGATATCTCTGCTGGGGTACTTGGTGGAATTCCTGCCTCCTTGGAGGTCTTGCTTGTCTGTCTGCCCCCAGCGGGGTGTATGCCCTGGCGTCCTGCTGTGTCTGTTGCTGCCTTGGAGGCACAAACTGCTGCCTTCCCTCTGGGAGTGGCCCTTGGTTATCTCTCTTTTGTTCTTCTAGCTGCCATGTTCGAGGGTGCGAGTGGTGTTCTTCTTCTGGGACTTGTTCTTCCTCATGAACTTCTTCTTCTTCATGCTGGTGTTGCCTTCCCCGCCTGTTCCTCAGAGTCTCTCTATAGGTTAGTAGCTCATCCAATGCGCTCATCAATCCCGGAGTCACTGTATGTGCTCCTTGTGAGTATGCGGGCCTTGTGTTGGTTGTGTGGGCGCGATTGTCGTTCCTTTGAGCCGGCATCCCATATGGATATCCTTGAGGTTGTGCCTCATAGTAGTATCCCTGAGGAGGTGCCGTGTATTGGGATGGCACTCCTTGTTGCTCCCCCTCTCTTTGTGTCCTCCTTGCCAATGGAGTTGAGGCTGTGGAAGACTCAGCCCCAGCTGGGCGTGAGGGTCCTCCTTCCTGGTTGTTAGGCTGGGGTGCCTGTGGGGCTACCTGAGGCTCTGGGTATACAGGTTGTTTCTCTGGGTTAGGCTGCCTTGCTGGAGGTATAGACTATCTCCCTCGCCTATTGCCCCCAGGAGGGCGGTTATGCCTAGATGCTAAGCTATTCGTCATCGCCCTCGTGATTGCCAGGCTTTCTGTTCGAAGCCCACGGACGGCGCCAAGTGCTAGGTTATAGGTTTCAGGTCAACGGGTCACCGGCCTAAATCCTACTCCTCACTGGTGAACTAGCGGATCCTGTGCTTCCTGAGCTCGGTCGTTCTAATCCGTATCATTCTGCCCTTCTCCTTCTCTTCTCCACGTGCCCTGCAAGAGGGGCAATATCAAGCACGGAGGGGGGGGGGGGGTGGTGCTTGATGTACCCTCTCCGATGCTTAAGTCAATACGTTTCTTAGAGAGATAAAGCTTTAGAGAGATGTCAGAGCTAAATTGCACACTTAGCCAAGATGCCCAGATGAATGGTGGAAGGGTTGTATTTATAGGCAACGGTGTCATTAAGGTGGCTTAATGACATCGTTAACCTTTAAACACAATTAATTAGCTCTGATCACATAATTAAAACCTTAAAGCATGGAGACGTTGGCGGAAAATAACCCGAGTGCGGGGGTCGGAAAATGGCGCCGGGGCCCTTGGGGGGTGGGGAGAAAATCCGTCCCCCAAGAGTAGGGGTTGGGTGTGGCCACCCAACCCCTCCCTAGGGAGGATAGGGTTGGCCAACCCTATCTCCCCTAGGGGAGATCGGGTTGGCTGACCCGATCTCTCCTAGGGGAGGTCAGGTGTGGCCGCCCGACCTCACCTAGGTGAGTTTGCCGCGGTCCGGACGAGTATTTTTGCCTCGTCCGGACCGTTGGTGTTTCCGCGGGGTGTTTGGGTCGAAGTTTCGATTTACAATCATTAACGGGGTGATCAAAATAAAACTATTCGGAAGTCAACGGGTTCAAATTGGGCGTATAAACATCAGATATTAGTTTAAAGATTGTATAAACAATCACCTTCATCCGATTCAATATAGACACACGAATCTCCAAAAAGTCTTCTTACATTAAATTAGTTAATGAACTCTTCCAAATGGTTTGATTCGATGATTTCTTACCTTAAAGGGAGAAGTCGTCGGCCCCCTAAGAAGAGAGAATCGACCATTCTCTATACGGTAATGGTTGACCCACTTGACCCCTCTCCAGAGGAGATATGGTCGACCCCCCTCTCAAGGAAAGGAGGTCGACTCCTCTCCTAAAAAGAGACGATTGACCCCTTTCTCCCAATAAAGGGGGGTCAACCCTCTTTCATTTATTTCCTTAATAAGAGGTTCGTCCTCTTTCCCCTATTTCCTTAATAAGAGATTCCCCTCTAGCCGTAATAAGATGACTGATTCGTTCCAAAAATAACGGAGCATTTAATGACTCCGTGTGAAATTAAGGCAATAATTTATGGGCAACTTTCCATACATGGAGAGACGACGCACCATGTATTTCCTCTCATTGTTAACACACACTCTCAAACATTTAATCATATACTTCAGTTCTTAGATATTATATTCTGAGGACTGACTTAAGTATCAGATGAGGATTACCGGGACAAACCCAGGTTCATCCCTTTGTGCAGGTATCAAGGACGGGTGGTTGAGCCCCAAGTTCAGTTCAAGAGATCAAGAACCGACGAACAGACGAACAGACAAACTGACGGTCGATGTCAAGTCTTTGTCACGAAGGTCGAAAACCAACCGTCTGTGGGAAACGCTACAAAATGTCCAGGCGTACCAACCTCTACTGGAAATCCCTTAATTGCCAAAAATATTATTTATCGTGGAAAGCCCTAATTCCGTCGGCAAAAGCATGTTAGGTCGGTAAAATTCAGTCGACTAAAATTTATCCGTGAAGCCCTCGGCAAAGGTATTTGGCAACCGAATTCACAAAAAATTTTATCGTCGACAATGTTTTTGATTCGCTGACAAATAATCTGTCGGCAAATTATTTTTTGATACATACTTTTCAACTTTATGACTACCAAATACTTTGTCGGCAAACTCTATGCCAACTAAAATATAATCTCATATATATGCAAGGGAACTCTCATCTTCCCTATAATCTCATATATATGCAAGGGAACTCTCATCTTCCCTATGCCTCTTTTGTTACCACTTTTATCCATGACCACAAAATGGATGCCCATCCACAGCAACATCAGTATCTGTTGCTACAATAACATCAATTATACCCCTCATACTACTAGACGAACTATGACAGGGGCTCATGAGGCAACTCTCACACGACAAGTTTATCACATTTCTTCGTCATCTTTCACAACAAAGGAAGGAGGCACCTCTTATACTTCTTTGGAAGAGTGGTCGCACATCTTCTCCTCTTAGCATGCTAATGAAGACAGAAGCCCTTGATCTCTACCCTAGAGGTGGTCAAGCCCGACAATCATACTCATCAATATTGAAGAAGTGGTCATGCCTGACCACCATACCCTTCACAGTTGGAGAGATGGACACAATTTTAACATACACTTCCGCCTCATCCATCGATTCCAGGGTAGGCATTGGGTCAAATTTCACACCCCTGATTTGTGAATATTCTGTTATATACTGATAATTTCTATACAACTTTTTACGATCTCCTTGGGTAAGAAGAGGGATCCATGTGTCACGAGCCTGGGTTATCTAGGGCTCCCTAACCCGTGCGGCCTTAGGATTTTGCTCCTAAGTCAGCCTTTTCCCTAGCAAAACTAAGATGAGAAGAGTATGAAGTGGATAGCAGCTTTGGAACTCAAGTGCTTATGATTTCTAAGATGATTTACAAATGAGGAGAGCTCCCCCTTATATAGGCTCCAAGTGAGTCATCTACCAACTACCCGCATTAATTACAAGAGTCCCAACTACCTATTAAATGCTATCTTAGATAATTCTACATTCTACATGAGATATCTACAAGTGTGTGGAGTCTTCTAGAATCTTCTAGAATCGCACGCATCCCAAGACTCCTCGATATGGATTCCCGACTTGTAAACGAAGCCCAACATGTCATGGACAAGCCTTAGATCATGTAAACTCCACGTCCGTTACATTCTGCCCCACCTAATCGAGCGACGTCCTCGTCGCGTCCGCATCATGGAAAGCCTCGATCTTCTTCGTGAAATACCAACGGTCTTCCGCTGGTTCCCAATTGCTTCGGACTCTGGCAATCCCTTCCACTTGATGAGGTATTCCTGCTTCGGCTTGCACCAACGTTTCAGTACCTCCCGATCCGCCAAAATTTCTTCAACGTCTCGGTCGTAGACTGTCTTTGCTCCAATTGGTGCACGAGATGATTCCGCTCGGCTTGGATCCTCCTTCTCTTCGTGAAATGGCTTGAGCATACTCAAGTGAAAAACCGGATGGACCTTTTTTAGCTAGAAGCTCCACCTTATACGCCACCTTCCCAACTCGTTTTAGAACCCGGAATGGACCCTCGTAGCGACGAACAAGCCCCTTGTGAACATCCTTGTGACGGAGAATATTGTGCAACTTCACCATCATTCGGTCGCCCACGTTGTAATCGATATTCCTCCGCTTCTTGTCCGCCCATTTCTTCATCCGCTTGGTGGCTTTGTTTAAGCATGATCGTGCTATGTCCGCCTCGTCTTGCGAAGACTTGGGGAAACTTGTATGCCGATGGACTACTCCCCTTATAGCCCGTTGCCACCGTACTTGGAGTCGATGGTTGCTGTCCCGTCACGATCTCAAATGGACTCCTCCCTGTGGACTCGCTCCTTTGCTAATTATAGGAGAATTGGGCCACATCCAGAAATTTCGCCCAATCGGTTTGTATCGAGCTCACGTAGTGCCGAAGGTACAACTCCAAAAGTGCATTGACCCTCTCTGTTTGACCGTTAGTTTGAGGATGTAAACTAGTGGAGAAATTTAAATCCGTACCTAGCATTTTGAAAAGTTCCGTCCAGAACCTCCCAGTGAATCGTGGATCTCGATCGCTCATGATTGTGGATGTCACTCCCCAATACTTCACAACATGCTTCATGAAAAGCTTGGCCGCCTCCTCCGCTGAGCAATCCTTCTTGGCCGGAATGAACGTTATGTACTTGGAGAACCTGTCTACCACCACCATTAGCGTTTGGCATCCTTCGAACTTGGGAAGGTTGATGATGAAGTCCATCGAGATGCTCTCCCATGGTCGCTCCGAGGTAGGAAGAGGCTCGAAAAGTCCCGCGGGTGACCTTTGCTCCAGTTTATCTTGTTGGCACACAAGACAAGTCTTCACGTACATCTCCACATCGTCTCGCAGTTGAGGCCAAAATTACTTGTCCTCCACAAGTGCCATGGTGCGATGAATTACCGGATGACCCGCCCACTTCGAGTCGTGGCACTCCCGCAAGATCTCCCTCCGAAGGTTGTCATGTTGAGGTATGTACAGTCGTGGTCCTTTGGTGTAGAGTAAGCCATCTTCACACCAAAACTGCCGTGTCTTCCCCTCGGTCGCCATCACTATTAACGCTTGGGCCCTCGCATCGTGCTTAAGCTCCTCCTTGATCCTCTCGTTAAGCGTGCATTCAGGTCGGCTTATGGCTGCCAACTCCACTCGCCTACTTAGCGCATCCGCAACCGAGTTTTTCTTCCCCGGTTTTTACTCCAACGTGAATTCGAACTCCGCTAGGAAATCTTGCCACCTTGCTTGCTTAGGCGACAACTTCTTTTGGGTTTGGAAGTAACTCGTGGCCACGTTGTCGGTCCTCACCAAGAACCGGGATCCAAGGAGATAGTTCATCCATGTTCGAAGACAATGCACCACCGTCGTCATTTCCTTTTCCTGGACCGTGTACCGCCTTTTGATGTCGCTAAGTTTCCGGGACTCGTAGGCAATTGGATTCCCATCTTGCATGAGAACTCCTCCAATGGAAAAGTCTGAGGAGTCCGTCTCCACCTCGAATGGCTTTTTGTAATCCGGCAACACGAGAACGGGCTCCTCCGTGACCGCTCGCTTCAAGCGATCGAACGCCGTTTGACACTTCTCTGTCCACTCCCAACTAAGACCCTTCTTCAACAGGTCTGTAAGTGGCACGGTAATGCTCGAGTATCCCTTGATGAACCATCGGTAATATTTGGCCAAGCCAAGGAACGATCGTACCTACGTCACCTTGGTTGGTGGCCCCCACTCCGTGATTGCTTTGACTTTGGACGGGTCCATGCGAACTCGCCCACTTCCAACAATGTGACCGAGAAAGGGGACTTCTCGTTGTGCAAACGCGCACTTCATCTTCTTCACGTAGAGGGTGTTCTCCCGTAATGCCTCAAACACTTGGCGCAAGTGCTCAATATGTTCCTCCAATGTCCGACTATACACCACAATGTCGATAAGGTAAACCACAACGAAACGATCGAGGAATGGGTGGAGTACCTTGTTCACGAGAGTACAAAATGTAGCCGGCGCATTTGTTAATCCGAAGGGCATTACGAGGAACTCGTATGATCCGTAGCGCGTCACACAAACCGTCTTTGGTTCGTCTCCCTCCGCGATCCGAACTTGCCAATATCCCGAGCGCAAGTCCAGATTTGAGAACCATCTCGACCCGCTAAGTTGGTCAATCAAGTCCGCGATGAGAGGAATCGGGTACTTGTTCTTCACCGTCAACTTGTTCAACGCCCGGTAGTCGGTGCACATGCGCAATGATCAGTCATGCTTCTTTTGGAACAGCACTGGCACGCCGAACGGGGCCTTGGAAGGCCGGATATATTCTGTATCTAACAACTCCTTGAGCTGCTTTCGTAACTCCTCCAAATCCGGGGGTGCCATGCGATATGGCACCATGGCGGGTGCCCGTGCGTCCGGGACCAACTCGATCTTGTGGTCCACCTCCCTCTTAGGTGGCAACTCCTTTGGAAGCTCGGCCGGCATAAAGTCTCCAAATTCTCCAAGGACTTGGGCTATTTCCTCCGGGATTTCGTCCCCTCGGCTTTCACCCTCGTCCAACTTCAAGGTAGCGAGGTAAGTTCACTCGCCTTTGCGGACTCCCTTCTTGAGTTGTACGGCCGACAAGGTCTTGTTTCCTTCTCCCTTCAAAAGCTTTACCGACACGATTCATTGATACCTCACATCCAAAATGCATATACAATCCACAAAAGGAACTATCAAAGCATCGATCCGATCGAGGAAGTCCATCCCGATAACAAAGTCGTAGTCATCGAGAGGGATCACCTCCACCGTTTCTTTGCTGCTCCAAATACCCATTTTAATGCTTACCTCGCGGGCAATTCTGCATGTCGGGACTTCCTTCGAATTCACCGTCTTCAACGTCGTATTGGTTTTCTCCAAGCGAAGGTTCAGCTTCTTTGCAACCTCCTCGGACATAAAGAGGTTGGAAGCCCCCGTGTCGACAAGTGCATTCATCTTCTTGCCGGCAACTACTATCTCCGCGAATATTAGGCCCTTCGCTTTGGCCTTTTTTCTTTGAATGGAGCTAAGGATCCGCAACAAACCCAACCACATTCCTTCTTCTTTCGTATCCTCCGAAGTCACGAGAGCTGCGAGTTTCTCCCGTTTTGGACAATCCCGAGCCAATTGAGGCCCCTTGCACAAGAAGCACTCCATCGGGCCACGATCCTTCCACCGCGATCCACCTTTGTCTTTGGAAAACGACTTGGTGAATCTTCCGCCATCAGAATTTCCTCCATCGGGCTTGTGGGATTTCCCTCCATTAGGATGAGGAGGTTTACCACGATCTCCCCCACCATTTGGCTTGGACTTCTCTGACCGAAATTCATGTAGCGACTAGGCCGTCACCATTGCTCACTCTAAATTCTCCACGCCTCGACGCTCCTACTCCGTTTTCGCCCATGGTTTGAGACCGTCCATGAACTGAAAGAACACCTTGTTTTGGGTTATGCAAGGAATTTGAAGTATCAACTCCGTGAATTGCTTCACATACTCACGAATTTCCCTATTGTGCTCCAATCGACGAAGCTTTCCCCGCGCTTCGTTCTCGGCATACTCCGGGTAGAATTGTTTGTGAAATTCCACCCTGAACTCCTCCCAAGTTTGGATTTCTCCCCTAGTCGGTTGTCCTGCCTACGACGCCACCAAACTAGCGCATTATCTTGCAAATAGGAAAAGATCATACCTAGCCGAGACATATCATCGTCTACTCCCGTGGTTCGGAAGTAGTTCTCCATGCTGAAAAGGAAGTTCCTCACGTCCTTGGCCTATCGAGACCCCTTGAACTTGTCCGGCCTAAGGACGCCCGGACGCGGACCGAGCTGTACCGTGCCCGCCCCTTTGACGCGGGTTCTCCGCACCCGATTCAGCTCCCTTTTGAGTTCAGCCACCTCCGCCCGCAACCCCAGGAGCTCATTCACATGTGCTCGCATCCCGCGAGCTCATTCATCTATTCTCGGATGGCCGTGATGGTAGCTTCGAGCGTGTCACCCTTCTTCCCAAGTTCCTTAGTTTAGTCCCTCACATCATTCTGGAGCTCCTCCATTCCAGAAAAGATTCAGTCCACACCTTTGGACGCACCCACCGCGTCTGCTTGGACTTCAGCCACCACATTTGCAGCACCGCGAGTTGATGATATAGGTCCGCCAACTGCTCCTTGGTACTCATCTGGGTCTTCTCGGCTGCCACCACCTCCGACTGGGATGCCATCGATTAACCTTGCTCCGATACCACTTGTCACGGGACTGGATTAACTAGCGCTCCCTAACCCGTGCCGCCTTAGGATTCTTCTCCTAAGTCAGCCTTTTCCCTAGCAAAACTAAGATAAGAAGAGTATGAAGTGGACAGGATCTTTGGAACTCAAGTGCTTTTGATTTCTTGGATGATTTACAAATGAGGAGAGCTCCCCCTAATATAGGCTCCAAGGGAGTCATCTACCAACTACCCGCATTAATTACAAGAGTCCTAACTACCCATTAAATGCTATCTCTAGATAATTCTACATACTACAAGAGATATCTACAAGTGTGTGGAGTCTTCTAGAATCGCACGCATCCCAAGACTCCTCCCGACTTGTAAACGAGGCCCGACGTGTCACGGACAAGCCTTAGATCATATAAACTCCACGTCTGTGACACATGCATGGAAGAATATCCACCAATGGTGTGATTACCACAAAACCAGGGGTCATGATAAAAATAAATGCAATGACCTAAGGATGGAGATCGAGATATTGATTTGAAATGACTTTCTCAAGAAATTTGTGGTAAACACGAGGACTACCTTAGAGGGTGGCAAATGTCTATGTGATAATAGGATATGATGTGTCATTCGATGTATGAGAAATAAAGTTTTATGGTGTTCCGAAAAGATGAAGTTTCTCGTTAGACACGTGACTCACTTCATTGGCGATATTTATTCTCACATATGAAATCAAGTCATTTTTTTACGACGGTTTGATGAAATCGTCCGAAAACAGTACCATATCTAAAAAAAAAAACCTCTAAAGTCCAAATAAGTGACAATGCGTAACCCCCAATTATCTTCCAACCTTGATGCCACGCCATACCTTTACAAAGGGTCGACTCCTCGATGCATCATCTTCTTTGGAACCAACGTCTCTAAACTCCTGTCAATATAGCATGATGTCGCCATGAGACCAGAACCATTCCTCTCCAATTAAAAGAAAATAAAACCTGATGATTGAACCTCCAGTGTAGTTCGACGAGACTACGTAGGAAAAGAGAAGCCATTCCAATCATCTTTTCCATTTTGGATAGATGATACATAAATACATGAAAGCATATACCTCCACAGTCGACCTCCGCAATCGACCTCACCCGGTCGACTTCCACCATCGACCTCACCCGTTCGACCTCCACCATTGACATTGCCTAGTCGAATTCCGCCATCGACCTCACCCAGTTGACCCCAAGCAAGAAGCTAGTTCTCTAGATCAAGAAATAAGGTGCTTACGTACTCCTCCACCGTCAACTATGTCCTTCTCATGCAAATATTTTTTTTACCAACGCATGGTCCACTGAGCAATGGATCTTAGAAAATTATGCATTTGATCCACTTCATAACTAAGCCCCCGCCACTAAGGGACAACGCCAGTGGTTGGGGCAGGTATATGCATGTCATTATGCGTAAAGAGTTCAGGGAGTATAATTCCACCTAAAAGTTGTATATAAATGAGTCATCTAATGGTGAAAGCTCGGGGGCGAGCTCATCATGAATATCCCCAAAAGGCATCCCTTTACGATACGCTTGTATATCCTCTTCTCGTTTTTGGCATTTGGTGTATATTGATAGCATATGGTGACTAGGCGCCGTAATTGGTAGACCATTAATATGTATACGTTACCTAAGAAATTGGGTAAATGTCACATTAGGGAAATTGGGCTTGACCCAAATCCCAATTGACATGAGAGGCCCAAAATATTGGGCCTCCCTTATACATGGCCGGCCGAACTTTGCATGTAGGGGCAAAGTGGACTTTTGTCCACTTTGCTTCTCTTATAAATAAAGGGTGTTAAGGTTTTATTTGGGGTAATTCACAATTCCTCCTAAGTGGTGATTTGAGAGAAAACACTCCCCCCTAGAACACTAAGTTCGGCCGAACCATACTGCACCACGAAGGGTGCGCCAGTTTGCTAAGAGCAAATCACTCCGGAGATCCGTCCCTGTCAAGAATCGATCAGAGGCTTTGCTGTGGAGACTATACCGCGTAGGACTTCCTTAACAAGAACTTCTACGGGTTCTATCTGGTGGGTCGTGAACTCCCTCAGCAGGATCCTTGGGGACTACGGAAAGGGTTTAAGGTATGTGCACATCTTCTGCTGTGTAATTCTGATTACAAGCATGTACCTTGTTTATGTTTCCATAGTAATCTACCCCGTAATCCAACAGTGGTATCAGAGCCTGTGTTAGAAGTTCTTGATTTTGATAAATTGATTTTCTTGAGAATTTAAAATTTCTGGCAGAAAAATTTTAAAGTTGTGACTTTTGAAATTATCAAAATTTTATGGGCGTGCCGAAATTTTCATAATGTTCTTAGTAAAATTTGATGTTCATGATCTTCAAGAAAAAGGGGACTTTTATCAAAATCAAAAATTGAATTGTAGATCTTATTAAAATTTGATCTCGAAATTTAACCACTTGTTTCCAATTTGGTGTTTTTCGACCGAACCCTATAGGAACATGGTAAATTTTTTTATTCCTTAAGCCCCAAGTAATGTGTAATTCGGCCGAAATAGTTAAGATTATTGTTTACCATATTTTAAATTTTTATAAAGGTAACAATATATCAATAATTGGAAACTCTTAAGACGTATTCCTCGGGTTGGTGAGTTTCTGATTCGAGTGACACCTCTTTCGGGTATTTCGCTCTTTTCCTTGATCCGCTCAGCTTGATTCTCTGATCTTTAGCTCCACTCCTTATAGACCTGCATAATGGGCAGTACTGAGCACGAAGAGGGGGGGGGGGTGGTGCTTAGTGAACCCTCTCTGATGCCTAAATGAGTTCGGGTTCTAGAGAGAGAAAATACTAGAGAGAGGACAGAGCTAAGCATGCAAAGATGTAAACTTGTCCAAATAAATAGAAATTTCGAAGTATATATAGGCAATGGGGGGATTAAGGTGGCGTAATGACACCATTAATCCCTAAACGTACTTTATTAACACATAACAGCAAGATTAAAACCTTTAAAGACACGGAGAGGTGGGTGAAAAAGTCTAATTATGATTCGGGTAAAATGGATGTCGGGATCCTTAGGGTCGGACGGAAAATTTGACCCCCAAGGTCTCCAAACCCTCCTAGGAGAGGTCGGGTGAGGCAACCCGATCCCTCCTAGGGGAGATCGGGTTGACCCACTGTCAGACCTAAATCTAACCTAAGGCGATTACGGTGTTTTGAAAACATGGAATTTTTTTGAAAGAGTCGCCACTAGTTAATTATAAGGCTAACTAGAATCCTAAATTGCCTAGGTAGATAACGAATTAAACACTTAATCATACAATCGGTCTGCGAAAGAAATTCGAGTACGGGGGGTTCTATTACAAATTAAGAAAAATTATTTTCTAATTACGCCCTTTCGGTACTTAATTAACCTATTTGCCAATTTTAAAATTTAAATATGTTTTACGTTGAATTAATCTAATGTTATAAAAAACTAAACTAACTTTCATGCGAAAACTATTATTAACGACAAATCTAAAAAAAAACTAAAAAAAATCTATTAAACATCTGAAACTCCTATTGAGATACAATCTAAACAAAACTAAACATGCTCAAAATCATGATACAATTTAATATCTACACATATATACATACAATAAAACATGTTATCTAATTAATCTACATCTAAACTATATTATTTACATGGTTTAATAACAAATATAAATAACAGTAAATAAATACAGAATAATTAAATAACTAAACAAATAAAAAAAAGGAGTATTACCTGCGCAGAACGGAGGACACCAGCAGCAGGGAAGCACCAGCAATGGAGCTCCGGCGGGACACAACTCCGGCGACGGCGGATCAACTGAGACGGACAGCAGCAGGGACGGACGGCGACAGCGATGGAAAATCACAGCAGCAGAGCACACGGTGGTGGCTGGGCAGTAGAACAGGGCAAATCCGGCGATGCAACAGCAGCGGGGCCACGACAATGGAGGGTGGTTCGGGAACGGAACCGACGATGGCGAGCAAAGTTGACCGAGCAGCTGGGCGGCGCGACCTGGTCACCGGCGATGCAGGGGCAGTGACAAGCGAGATCAGCACCAAAAGAAAAAAAAATTGAACAAGACAAAATTGCACGAATTTCGAGAATGTGTGTATTATTATTGCTTTTTTGCTGTCTGTTGTTTACATTGATACTAGGGACTATTTATAGCTAGCCTAGACCCTAATATTAGGAAAAAAATATATTTGCTCTAATATACTCTATAAATTCCGAAAATTATACAATATATATTTATGAACATTGCCATAAATATTTATTATATATTTTCTGAATTTTACATAATATTTATTGCTTATATATTATCCTAATTTGAGCCAAACCCATTTTTAGCAAGTCTGTGACCTTCTATATCCAGATATTTCCTTTTTCAAACGCGTTACACATAACATTTTTAACGTAGTATATATGTGTCGCGCGTACCAAAATTAGGTATTTACAGCTTGCCCCTCTTTGGACGGACTCCCGTAGAATGCGTTCTAGGGGGTTTGTCCAAAGACGAGTAAACACTAATTTTGGCTAGGAAGTATGTCTTCTTCCGGGTCTTCAAGTCTCCAAAGTAGATTTTGCTTTATTGACGGACGGTGCCAAAGAAAATCCTCAAATGGTAGTGCGAAACGTAGAACCTCCAGCGGCGGTGAGATAAAGAAGAGCCTCCAGTGGTGGTGCAGTAAAGAAAAGCCTCTAGTGGCGTGCGGTAATCAAAAGCCTCCAGTGGCGTGCGGTAATGAAAAGCCTCCATTGGCATGTGGTAATGAGAAATCCCAAATCGATGATGCCTCCAGTGGCGAGCGACAAGGAAAAGCCTCCAGTGGCGTTTGTTGGAGAATAGCCTCTAGTGGCGTCTTTTAGAGAAGTGCCTCTAGTGGCGTCCATGGGAGAAGAGCCTCTAGTTGCGTCCGTTGGAGAAGAGCCTCAAGTGGCGTCCTTCGGAGAAAAGCCTCTAGTGGCGTCCGTCGGAGAAAAGCCTCTAGTGGCGTCCGTCGGAGAAAAACCTCTAGTGGTTTTGACGACTTGAACGTCTCTCCCTAATATTTGCCTAAGTTGTGCATGACGCGATAACTTAGCAGGGTTTTTTTTTTTTTTTTTTTATATCCCTCATATTCTCTCCTTTTGCCACGGTCGATTGAGAGATTTCCGACTGTGCCCCTCGGTTTTTTCTCTCCTTTTGCCATGACTGCAATTTCTGAATTTGCAGCCATGCCCCTTATTTCTTTATTTTGCTTAGGCCGACCTTTCGGGTTTTCAACCTAGCGGAAGCACTCTCTTTTGTGGTAGCCAATTGCTGGGTGGATGTGACCCGTTCAATTGTTTTCCACTTTTTCTTCGCAGATGCTCTTCTTTTCAATAGTCAATTTAGGGTTGACTGTGGTCCACTCTTTATTTCCTGTCTCGATGCAGGAGTTCTCTAATTTATAGACGTTTAGAGGGTGGCTGAGACCCTTTCCTCGCTTCTTTGATGATGTGCGAGCCCTTTTTGATTTGTAGCCATTTGGAGGGTGGCTGTGGCCCTTCCAAAAATTCTCCCACCCTCATAGGGTTCGCGGGAGTCAATCTTTATATGTAGCCATTTGAAAGGTGGCTGTGGCCCTTTCAAGAATGCAGTTTGAAAATCTCAGGTAAGTAGCTCAGGATCCGCTATGAAGCTTGTCGTCATCGCTACTTAAGGCCCTGGTTTTTTTTTTCTTCCAACTCTCATTTTACCATGATTGCCCTTTCAGATTTTCAATCATGCCTCTCATCCCTAACTTATGCCTAAGTCGCCTTTACAGGTTTCCGACCTAGTGGAAATTTTTTCTTTTTCTTTTTTCTTATTTCTTTTTTCTCTTTTTTTTTTTTAAGCTTTACACGGAGAAATTGCTCTTTTCAGGCATAGTACCTTTTAAGTGCGTCCGCGTTGATTGGACTAGGAAGGTCTTTAATAACTTTAGAAGGTTGAATCATTTGTTGATTGATGATTAGGGATTACAATGCAATAGGTAAACTATATATACTAGGTGATAAGGATCACCAACTAGGACTAGCTATCCTATGTGCCCAACTTGGTGCACCAAGGTGCATACACCATGTAACATGTACTACATGATATATGCACCATATAATAACCTTATACAATCATCTAATGACATGATAGAAGTAAATGCAAGTATAAATGACAAGATGCAATGTGAGCATATCAACTTATATACTCTATATTCTCCCATCCTTTTCTTCTTCTTCTCTTCTTTCTTAGAACACATCCTTGATTCCATATAGCTTTAGCAAAGCTAAGTGTTGACTCTTGACCAATGCCTTGGTAAGCAAGTCAGCAAGTTGTTCCTTTGAAGGAATGTAATGGACACCTATGAATCCTTGTTGAATATGATGTCTTGTGAAGTGGCAGTCTAGCTCAATGTGCTTGGTGCGCTCATGGAACATGGGATTCTTTGCAATCTTCACAGCTGCTTGGCTATCTGTGTGGATTGGGATAGGAAGATTTACTTGTATACCAAGTTCCTTGAGGATTCTTCCCACCCAAAGTGCCTCTTGAATTGAAACTCTTAGGCATCTATACTCTGCTTCAGCACTTGATAGGGAAATTGTGTCTTGCTTCTTTACCTTCCAGGCTATCATAGCCTCTCCTAGCTTGACACAATAAGCACTCACTGATTTCCTACTAAAAGGGCAAGCAGCCCAATCAGAATCACAAAACAAACTCAAATTGAGCTTGTTGTTGGAAGGATAGATCAATCCTTGCCCTAGAGTGCCTTTAATGTATCTGATGACTCTTATGACTGCATCATGATGGGACTTCTTTGGCTTGTCAACAAATTGACTGAGTCTTTGCACTGAAAAGCTAATGTCTGGCCTTGTCATGGTAAGGTATAGCAACTTGCCAATGATCCTCCTATAAGAAGTGGCATCCTCCAAGAGTGCATCATCAATGTTTGAATTAGTTGCTTTGTCATACTCATGTGTGGTGAGTTTGACATTGAACTCCATAGGGGTTTCAGCAGGCCTTGCAGCCCCTAGGCCAGCATCTTCAATGAGCTCAATTGCATACTTCCTTTGGTTGATTACAAGACCTCTATCTGACCTTGCAACTTCAAGTCCCAAAAAGTACCTCAAGTCTCCTAAGTCCTTCAATTTGAAGTGTGTTTGGAGTGTGTTCTTCAATTGATTGATCATCTTGGTGTTGGAGCCAGTGATTAGAAGATCATCAACATAGGTGAGAAGAAAAACTTTGTCATCACCTTGTATCTTGGTGAACAAGGAATGATCTGAGGCACATTGTTTGTAACCATTCTTCAATAAGGTTTGAGTGAGCTTGATGTTCCATTGTCTTGAAGCTTGTTTGAGACCATATAAGGACTTGTTGAGCTTGCACACAAGTTTGGGATATCCCTCAAGAGACTTGGAATGATTAAAACCTTGGGGAATGTCCATATACACTTCTTCATTTAGATCACCTTGAAGAAATGCATTGTTTACATCCATGTGGTACAATCCCCATGATTTGGAAGCTGCCAAAGCTAATATGATCCTCACTGTGTCCATTTTGACTACAGGGGAGAATGTCTCATTGAAATCAGTCCCTTCAATTTGAGTGAATCCCTTGGCAACCAATCTTGCTTTGTATCTTTCAATGGAACCATCAGAATTGTATTTGACCTTAAATACCCATTTGCAACCAATTGAAGATTTGCCTTGTGGGAGTTCTATTAGCTCCCAAGTGTTGTTGTTTTGAAGTGCTTGCATTTCCTCCTTCATGGCCAAGATCCATTTTGGGTCTTTGATTGCTTGTTTATAGGTGGTTGGCTCTTTGATCTTGTCAAGAGCAGCCAAGAAGCATTTGTATTGTGGACCCAAGTTGTCATAGGAGACATACTTCTCCATTCCAAAGATAGCATTTGAACTTGATCTTTGTTTGAGTTCAGCAAGCCTTGCACTTCTCCTAGGAGGTGGTGGGTGTAGTTGTGCAATTCTAAGACTCCTTCTCAGATTGGAAGGTTGGGGTGCTTCTTCTTCAATTGGTTGTTGAGGTGGTTGATCTTCAATTGGGGGTGCTTGATCATCTATTTGAGGTGTGACAACCTCAATGGGAGGAGAGTTGGTTGATATATCCATGTCAAAATGAAAAGGATTCTCAGGTGGGAAATCCTCAAGTGGTTGCTTGACTCCAAAGCAAGATGGAATAAGAGCCTTTAGAGCATCCTTAGACATGCTAAAGGGGAAAATATCCTCATGGAAATGGACATCCCTTGATACATGAAACACTGAGTTTGAAATGTTCATCACAAGGTATCCTTTTTGAGATGTTGAATATCCCATTAGGATGCATGGTTCAGCCCTTGGACTAAACTTGTCATGGTTGTTCAATTTGGTTGAAAAACATAGACAACCTATAGTTCTCAAGTGATGAAGGGAAGGAGTTTTTCCATATAACACTTCAATAGGTGACTTGAACTTCAAGATAGAGGTGGGAAGCCTATTGAGTAAGTAACAAGCATTGAGTATGCAATACCCCCAATGCCTCAAAGGCATGGATGCTTGAAATCTTATAGCTCTAGCAATGTTGAGGATGTCCCTATGTTTGCGTTCCACCCTTCCATTTTGTTGTGGTGTATGCACACAACTTGTTTGATGAAGAATGCCAAATTGAAGAAGCAAACCTTTGCAAATAGAATTGATGAACTCAGTCCCATTATCACTCCTCAAAGTTTTGACCATTGTTCCAAATTGATTCTTCACCATGATTAGGAAATTCTTGATGTGCAAGAAAGTATCACTTTTGTGCCTCATCAAGTAAACCCAAGTTGCCCTTGAGTGATCATCAACAATGGTCAAGAAGTATTGATTGTTCTTGAAGGTTGGCACTTTGTAAGGACCCCATAAATCCATGTGAACCAAATCAAAGGGCTTTGAAGCAATAGAATCACTGGTTGGAAAAGAAAATCTAGATTGTTTTGCAAGAGGACAAATAGTGCATTGTTTGATACAACCATATGTCTTATTCAAGCCTAAAACATCCAAATGATTCAAATATTGTTCAGAGACATGGCCCGAACGCCTATGCCATCTCAATACTTCATCCTTATTCTCCAAGCAAGCAGCTGCTAACTTCCTTGGGCTTGAAGGCACCACATCCTTCAAAGTGTATAGTCCTCTATTCCATTCCCCAATCACCATGGACTTGCCACTCTGGCCCTGAAGTAACACATGATCACAAGTAAAGATCACTTTGCAATTTAACTGGCTAGGTAACCTAGATACAGAGATCAGATTGAACTTGAAGTCAGGGACCAAGAGTATGTTGGTCAAGGTAAATCCACTTGAGAAAGAACAAGAACCAACATGAGTCACTTTGCATTTGTGACCATTTGGCAAGTGCACGTATTGGTGATCTGAATCACTTTTCTTCAAATCATGTAGCCACTCAACTTGATGAGTGATGTGGTTAGTAGCACCTGAGTCAACCATCCAAACCATAGAATCACTAGATATACCTGCCATGTTGACATGAGCTTGATCCATATCCTCAAAGCTTAGGGGTGTATGATCAAAGTGATCATTATGGGCAGCAACATGTTGGATTCTTTTGTCAGCTGTGCCATGAAATATCCTTTTGTCCTTGGCTGCCACATGCTCAATTGTGCTTGAGTTGCCACCTTCTTCAACAATGTTGGCTGAATTCCAATTCCTCTTAGGAGCATTTGGATTGGTTTGATGAATTGGGTGATCATATGGGTAGCCATGTTTGATGTAGCAATTGTCTTCAATGTGACCTCTCTTGCCACAATAGTTGCAAGTATTGAGTGGTCTCTGACTTGAAGGATTGAAGTTGCCTCTTCCAAAGCCATTTCCTCTTCCAATGCCATTGCCATTGCCTCTAGCAAAGCCTCTACCCCTTGCATATCCTCTTCCATTGCCTCTACCACCACCATAGGATGGATGCTTTCCAGTGAACAAGGCAGTTGCCTCACCCACATCACCAATGGAACCAGAGATGGTCCTTTGGCTTTCTTCTTGTACCAATACAGAGAAGGCAATGCTAAGGGAAGGAAGTGGTTGTCTCATAAGTAAGGTGCTCCTAATGTGTCCATAGGAGTCATTCAGTCCCAGAAGAAATGCCATCAACTTTTGCTTCTCCTTGTGTTCATTGACAATGGCAATGTCTCCAGCACATTGAAGATCCAAATCATCAATGGAAGCAAGGGCATCCCAGAGTTGCTTCATTTTGGCAAAGTACTCAGTGATAGAGAGCACACCTTGAGATGTTTGATAAATCTCCCTTGTTAATTGAAAGATTTGTGTGCCATCCACTTTATCAAACATCTCCTTCAAGTCATTCCAAATAGAAGAAGCAGTTGTGTTGTAGACCAAACCATTCACCAAATCTTTGGCCACAGTGTTCCTCAACCATGCCTTGACAATTGCATTTGCCCTATCCCATTTCACTCTATCATTGACATCAACATCTAATCTTGTGAATGTGCCATCTATAAAACCAAGCTTGTTCTTCACCAACAAGCCTTCCCTGATTGATGTGCTCCAAACATGATAGTTGGAGGTTCCTTGTAGTTGGAAAGGGATGAGCATATGGCCAGTGGTGTCTGAGGGGTGTATGTAAAGGGGGTCATCAACATTGGTTTCTTGAGCCATTTTGTAACTCAGATAACACAAGTAGGTATGGAATGTGAATAATAGGAATCCAAATCCAAGAAATCAGCTGCCACAATCCAATCAAAATCGCATACGCAAGTTGCACTACAAACAAAAGTAGTACACCAAGGTTGTTGATAGTAGGACGAAATCCAGCTCACCCTATGAGATTGCTTGTACAATTCCGCAACAAGATTTGTGACTTTCAAAGCTTGAAATTCAACAGAAATGGATTAGAAACCATTCTCCATTGATGAAAGCTCAGAATTCTTGAAGATATGAACACAAAGCACAAGGTAGGCACAAATGCTCCTTAGCCGAGCAATGTGTAGATAAGGGAAATCAAGCAATGAAATTCCAGGTATCAAGCAAGGGGCGCAGCTGAAACATGTTCAAAATCCATATCCAAAGGTAGAGAAATAAAGCAAACTCCAGGAAATAGCAATATCAAACACGGAATCAGCTCAACAAGGCTGAATTCTTCAAGAACAAGCAAACTAGTACTAAGTCATCTTGGCTATGCTTAGTCTAGGTGCAGATCTACTTTATGCGTGTTGAGTTCTTGAAATTCCACTTACTAT
Organism: Clarkia xantiana subsp. parviflora; assembly: GCA_036873135.1. Classification (NCBI taxonomy): domain Eukaryota; kingdom Viridiplantae; phylum Streptophyta; class Magnoliopsida; order Myrtales; family Onagraceae; genus Clarkia; species Clarkia xantiana. The sequence continues at coordinate 12,911,057 of JAPTYO010000001.1, read as the reverse complement.
ATGTCCATTCTTAAGTAAGAAATGGATTGTTGAAGTAGAAAAGATGATCCACGAAGCTGAAGTTGCAAATCCACACTTGAACAAGGTGAATGTTAAAGCAAAACTTTGAAGAAACTTGGTCTTCTTTAGCTTTGTGGTTGTGCCGCCATTTGAGGTGGCTCTGATACCATAATAACTTTAGAAGGTTGAATCATTTGTTGATTGATGATTAGGGATTACAATGCAATAGGTAAACTATATATAATAGGTGATAAGGATCACCAACTAGGACTAGCTATCCTATGTGCCCAACTTGGTGCACCAAGGTGCATACACCATGTAACATGTACTACATGATATATGCACCATATAATAACCTTATACAATCATCTAATGACATGATAGAAGTAAATGCAAGTATAAATGACAAGATGCAATGTGAGCATATCAACTTATATACTCTATAGTCTTGACCGTCCATATCTGTGAAGATCATCGCACCTCCCTTGAACACCCCTTTGACCACGTAGGGTCCTTCGTACTTTGGCGCGAACTTCCCTCGTGAATCAGGATTGATACGTGATGGGTTTCGCTATGGCCGTTAGGTCCTTTAACGGCGAGGAAACGGTGAATAGGCCCACTGGGCCCTAAAGGAGGTAAAGAAGACCAATGCGAAGGGTCCCGACAAAAGGAGTCCCAATGGTGAAAGGTCCCGACAAGGTCGGTCCTGATAGGCAAGCCGGGCGCTCCCGATGAGATGCCTTTAAGTAGGCCCCGATGAGATGCCTTTAACTAGGCCCCGATGACGAATCCCTGAGAATGATTGGCCCTGTCACGATGACGAGGGGCCCCGAGTGGTGACACAATGAGATAACTCTGGAGTCCCCGATATTGGTCGGGACTTGCTATCAGAGGTTGAGGCCGAGATACGCGGAGCGTGGCCGAGATAAGCGAGATCATGGCCTAGATAGGCGAGATCATGGCCGAGATACGCGGAGCGTGGCCGAGATAGGCGAGATCATGGCCGAGATAGGCGGGATCGTGGCCGAGATAGGCGGGATCGTGGCCGAGATAAGCGGAACGTGGGCTAACCGCCCCAGCGGTTCACTAGGTAACTGAGGTAGCTCTTCGCCTATAAAAGGGCAGAGGTTACCTCAGATCAAGATACGTTTTTTACGATTACATACTGAGACTCTTGCTTGCCAGTTTATTCGAGATACTCATTTAAGCATCGGAGAGGGATTCTGGGTCACCGCCCGGTCTATCCCCTCTTGCAGGATTACGTGGAGCGAAGGAGTTCGGATCGTCGTCAAGACCGTACCGGAGTTCCTACAGTGATCCAACATTGGCGCCGTTTGTGGGAAACGTGACGAAAAGCTAGTATGACTTCTACTCGTTCAATGGCGGCTGGTAAGCAGAGAAAGCAAGGATAATCTGGTGGTTCCCGTCATCCTGCCGGAACACTGAATTCGCCACCGGAGCGTGCTGAGGACCAAAATATCCCTGCTGAGGTCTCCCGGAAAGAGGGGCACAATGAAGTTCCTGAGGATACTGCTCAACATCAAGAGAATAGGGAGGACGAGGCTCCTCCAAACGCGGATCTGGCGAAGGCGGTGGCGGATGCCATGCCGATGTTTTTGGCGGCCGTGGAAGCTCTCTTAGAGCGAAGAGAGACGGCCAGGAGACAGGAGGAGGTGCCTCCGCCAGCGGAGGTTCAGAATGTGCAGGAGGCCCAACCCAGAAGCCAGGATAAGGGTAAAGAGCCCGCTCAATCAGAGCGATTTGTGGTCGATGGGCCAGGACCAGTGCAGCATAGGACCATTCCCCTTAATGGTCCCATCACCCCGATCAGGTGGTGAAGATCGTGAACATCTGCATGGGGGAGCAGAAGTCGATGATGTCGGAACTGAGGGATCGATCCACCCATCCCTTCGTTCCCCGTCTAATAGACACCCTCGCCCCGCCAGGGCTGGTTATCCCCATAGTTAAGGAGTATGATGGCGAGGGAGATCCAGTTCGTCATGTTCAGAAGCACCTCATGTCATGTCTGGGCAGAGCCCCGAATGACGACATCGTGTGTGTACTGTTCTCGAATACACTTGGTGAGAGGGCCCTGACCTGGTTCTTCAGCCTGCCCCCAGGGTGCATCACCTGCTGGCCTGATATGCATGATCGTTTCATTCAGCAGTACCAGGGTCGTCGGCGTCTCCTGAAGAGTGTGAGGTCCCTGGCCCAGGTGGTGCAGAGGCCCGACGAATCGCTGGCACATTACTACCATCGGTATACTGCTAGCGTGGCGGAGATTGACAAGGAGATATCGGAGGGAGAGACCATTCGCACCTTCCTTCGGAACCTGACAGCCCCCTATGGTTCCGAGCTGATGCACAGCGTGGCTGAGAAGGCTGTGTAGAACATGGAAGCACTGCAGAAGAGGGTGAAGCAGAAAATCGACGTGCTAGAGTCGAAAATAGCTGCCGGAGAGCTTCATCCTCCAAAGTCGAATAAGGGGAGGCAGTCGCTCAAGCCATTGGACGACCATAAGCGGAAGGATAAGTCCGAGGGCAGTCGGACTTGAGGTCGTTCTGATCGAAGGGAGGATAGGCGTCCCCCGAGGAAGGACAAGCGGGAGGACTATAACATCCCTCTGAATAGCTCCATGGCGGAGGTGTTAGCGGTCATGGATCGACAGGGTATCTCTAGGTACCCCCCCGAAGAAGGAAGGAGAGTTTTTGGGATCCCGCATCGATTGTTACTGTCGATTCCACCGCGCAAGCGGTCACGACACTAACCATTGTCGGGAGTTGAAGAAGGAAATCGAAAAGCTGATCCAGAAGGGGATGCTCAAGGAGTTTGTGGGTGAAAGGCGGTGTCGTTCCCGCTCCCGATCTCGATCGCGGTCATGTTCATGATCCCGCGATCGGTCCCCGAAGAAGAAGAAGTCTGAGCCGGAGTTTTCTGGTGCCCGTAAGGAGAAGCGGGGCACCATCAATGTCATTCACGGAGGATTTGCCGCAGGAGGTGACACCACAGCCTCTCGGGAGGTCTATGCCTCTAGAATTTCCGCTGCTGTGGTGCTGGGCAAGAGGTCCCGATCCTGGACCGCGAAGGAAGAGATGGTGATTTCCTTTTCAGCGGAGGACCTGATAGGTGTGGAGAGTCCACACGATGATGCTTTGGTCGTGACCCTGGACGTGGATGGGTACGAGATGAAGCGGATTTTGATTGACGGAGGGAGCTCCTCCGATATTTTTTTTATGGATGCGCTGGAAGCCATGGGGAAAACGAAGAAGGATCTCAAGGAGGTGAACTTCCCGATGGTCGAGTTCTCTGGTATTACCTCCTATCCGCTGGGAATGATCACCTTACCAGTGGAGTTCGGTAGCGGGTGGAAAGTGGAGAGGAGAAATGTGGACTTTGTGGTGGTTGAGTCCGCGGGGACTTACAACGGGATTATCGGGAGAACCACCATCAACCCCATGATGGCAGTTGCCTCGACTGTGCACCAGAAGATGAAGTTCCCGACTGACCACGGAGTCGGGGAGGTCAAGGGCTACCAGGTGGCTTCCAGGAGGTGCTATGTTAATGCCACCCGAAGGAAAAGACGGGAGGCCATGACTATCCTCCAGATAGATGCTGATCCCAGAGAGGATTTTGGGCGTCCCGCCCCCATGGAGGATTTGAAGGAGGTCGAGATTGACGGACCTCAGAGGAAGGTGAAAATCAGGTCCGCCTTGTCTGACGAGAGGGCCCGAGAATTGAGCTAGCTGCTGAAGGAGTTCAAGGAGCTGTTTGCTTGGTCCCCGAGTGACATGCCCGGAATCAGCCCCGATGTGATCGTGCACGAGTTGAAGATTGATCACGCGATCAAGCCTATCGCGCAGAAGAGGCGTCCGATTGGCGCAGACAAGAGGATCGCGATCCAGCAGGAGGTGGGCAGGTTGCTCGATGCTGGATTCATCAAGGAGCTCCGATTCCAGACTTGGGTTGCCAACCCGGTTCTGGTGAAGAAGAGCAATGGGAAGTGGCGGATGTGTGTTGATTTCCGCGACCTGAATAAGGCTTGCCCGAAGGACTGTTACCCGCTTCCGAGAATCGACCAGTTGGTGGATGCCACGTCGGGACACGAATTGCTGAGCTTCATGGATGCTTACTCTGGGTATAATAAGATCAAGATGGCTAAGGAGGATGCCCCCCACACTGCCTTTTATGCTGATAGTGACATCTATCACTACGATGTCATGCCCTTCGGATTGCTGGTGACGATATGCTGGTGAAGTCCCGACAGGCTGAGGATCATGTTCACAACCTAGCCACAACGTTTGAGCGGATGAGGCTTCATCAGGTTCGCTTGAACCCAACCAAGTGTGCCTTCGGAGTCCAGCGGGGAAGTTTTGGGCTTTATGGTGAGTCAAAGAGGAATTTAGGTGAACCCCGAGAAGCTGAGGGCAATCGAGGAGATGCAGTCTCCGATAAATCATCGGGAGGTGCAAGTGTTGAATGGCCGACTGGTTGCAATAAATCGCTTCCTGTCCAAGGCAAGTGACCGATCTATGCCATTTTTTGAAGTGTTGAGGGCCAACAAGAAGTTTGAATGGACTGCCAAGTGTGAAGAGGCGTTCCAGGCACTCAAGCAGCACCTTCGCACCCTCCCACCATTGGCGAAACCGATCCCAGGCGAGCCGCTCTATCTATATTTGGCTGTTTCTGAATTTGCCATTAGCTCTGTGTTAGTGAAGATTGTCGAGGGTAATCAAGTCCCCGTGTATTATGTAAGCAAGGCGTTTGCCAAATCTGAAATGAATTATCCCGCCGTTGAGAAGTATCTCTTTGCGTTGATTATTACTGCTCGGAAGCTGAGGCCTTACTTCCATGCGCATGAGATTACTGTGTTGACGAATCAACCTCTGAAGCATTTTTTGAACCGACCTGATGCGTCGGGGAGATTAGTGAAATGGGCAGTCGAGCTTAGTGAGTTTCGCATACACTTTGCTCCGAGAACGACTATTAAGGGCCAGGCGTTAGCGGACTTCATAGCAGAGTCTACAGCCCCCGATCTGGAAGAAGCGGGCCCTGTAGAGGGGGCAACCATGGAGGTCCCGATAGCAGAGCAACCAGAAATGGCGGAGCAATCAGAACAGCCAAATGAGGAAAATACTTGGGAAATGTACACGGATGGCTCCTCGAGTTCAGACGGATCAGGAGCAGGGTTCGTATTGATACCACCAGGCGGAGGTGAGCCCCTTCGATATGCTTTTGCCTTAACGTTCAGGGCCACGAACAATGAAGCTGAGTATGTGGCTCTTATCACAGGCCTGAAAATTACCAAAGGTACGGGAGTTGGTCACTTAAGAGTGAAGTGTGACGCGGGCCTGATTGTGAATCAAGTCCAAGGACGATACGAGGCGAAGAGCCCGATGATGAGAAAGTACCTTCGTGAGGTGCAAGTCTTGAAGGAGACCTTCAAAAGTTTCGACATCGAGGCAATCCCGAGGGAGGAAAATGCGGAAGCGGATGCCTTGAGCAAATTTGCCTTGGGGGCACCCCTGGAGGAAAATCGGAAGGTGCACTTCTTGGAGAAGGTGATATTATCGACCACCGATCCATCGGAGGTCTGGGCTATTGAAGCAGGATCAGAGGAGGAACCCACATGGATGATCCCGATAGTTGCGTACCTGACTACGGGGGCAGTCCCCGATATTGAAGTGATAGCTGACAAGGTACGTCGGATCGCGGTTAATTACGTGGTGCTGGATAATCAGCTATACAAAAAGGGGTGGTTCTCGACTCCTTACTTCAAATGTGTGACTGAGCCCGACACAAGTCGAATCCTGAGGGAGGTACATGAAGGGGTCGCGGCTTGTCACGAAGGGGCCCGATCCATTATGAGGAAAGTGCTGAATTTGGGCTATTATTGGCCTTCGATGAGCAAGGAGGCGACGATGTTAGTCCGATCCTGTGACGCGTGCCAGAGGTATGCCCCGAATATCGTGGCTCCGACTGCTAACCTGACGTCCATCAAGAGTGCTTGGCCCTTCTCGCAGTGGGGTATCGACTTGGTGGGACCCCTCCCGCAGGCGCAAGGTCAGTGTAAATATTTGCTTGTGGCCATTGATTATTTTTCGAAATGGATAGAAGCTAAGGCATTGGCCAAGACGACGGGGAACCAGATCGTCAAGTTTCTCCAGACCCATATTATATCCCGATACGGGATCCCTAAAGTGTTGATCAGCGATAATGGTCCACCATTTAACGGGGCTCAAGTGAAGGAGTATCTGGAGGAGTTGAACATCAAGCATCGGACAGCTTCTGTCCATCATGCTCAGACTAATGGCCAGGTGGAGTCAGCCAACAAAATCGTGATGGATGGCCTGAAGAAAAGGGTCTATGCCTTGAAGGGTAAATGGCTGAACGAGCTGGAAAACGTGATTTGGGCTGTTAGAACGACACCCAAACGATCAACGTGGGAGACTCTGTTTGCCCTTGTTTATGGCACGGAGGCTGTTGCTCCTGTGGAAGTAGCTGTGGCGTCCCATCGGATGAGATATTATGAGCCTTTGACGAATGATGAAATGAGACGTCTGGATTTGGACTTGCTCGAGGAAAAGAGGCGGGAAGCCGATGAAGTCCAGGCTCGAATGCGTTTGGCGACAGCCAGATATTACAATCGGCGAGTTAAGTCCCGACAATTCTTCGTCGGGGAGTTGGTTTGGCGTCGGAACGAGTTTACCCTTTTGGATCGGATCAACAAGATGTCACCAAAATGGGAAGGACCTTACAAAGTCGTGGGGATGCCAGCTCCAAATGCGTATAAGTTGGAAGACCTCGATGGCAGAGTATTGAAGTGGTGCCCGATGAAAAGTCTCCTTAAGTGGTGCCCGATGAAAAGTCGCCTTAAGTGGTGCCCGATAAAAAGTCGCCTTAAGTGGTGCCCGATGTAAAATCGCCTTAAGTGGTGTAAGTTATTTATCGTTTGATTTGATGTAAGCAGATTTTGTGCCATCAATAAATAAAGAGGTTGCTTCCGATCAGATTATTCTTAGATTTATTCTAAGTGTTGTTGAGTCGCCTTAAGTGGTGTACGAGGAAAAGTCGCCTTAAGTGGTGCACGAGGAAAAGTCGCCTTATGTGGTGCACGAGGAAAAGTCGCCTTAAGTGGTGCACGAGGAAAAGTCGCCTTAAGTGGTGCACGAGATTAAGTCGTCTTAAGTGATGCATGGTTCTTGGATTTATAATAAGTGTTGAAATCGCCTTAAGTGGTGTGTGCTAAATCGTCTTAAGTGATGTGTTGAAATGTCCTAAGTGGCATAGTTAAGTCGCTTTGAGAAGTGCAACGGAAAATCGGAATTAAGATAGTTTGATATTGATGAGGGCTCAAAGGCCCGAGGATTACAAGGAAAGGAAAATACAAGGACTATAAAGATAGAAGCATTTAAGCTTGGTCCTTGTCGGCATCAGCGGGAGCAGGGTCCACAAGATCTGTGGCAGAAGGCTCCACGGATTCAGCTGCTGGAGGGTCGATTATCGGGGGGTCAACCGTCGAAGGATCGGCACTTGGAAGTTCAACCACGTCTTCAACACCCGCGGGAGTGTTTCCCTCATCACTCTCCTCCGAGAGGGCGAAGTACCTCTTCGCGAAGGGAGCGAGAGTCGCAGACTTGTCGAAGTTGATGGTGTCGCCATACTCCAGATGGAGCTCCTCGACCGCATTGAAGAGGGTGTTCTCCACCTCCGCGGTGCAGAATTTCACCGCGTCAGCTTGGAAGTCTTCGGACCCCCGATAATCTTCTCGGCCCTTGGCCTCAGCCGCGACCAGCTGCGCAGGAACCTTATCAATTTGCTCCTCCAGAGCTTTCGTCTCAAGGACAAGTTTGTCCCGAGCTTCTGCATCCCTTTGTCGCTCCTGCCGCTCCCGCTTCAGCAGCCCCTCGAAGTCACGAACCTGCTTTTGGAGGTCCCGAGTCTTTCGGTCGAGGATGGCCTGCTCCTTGGCCAGTTTTCCCCACGAAGACTCGGAGGCCGCGAGATCCTCCTCAAGCTTGGCTATGACCGCAGGAGCCCCCTTTGCCCTCTCCTGCTCCTGGGCCTCCTCGAAGGCGAAGATGTACCCGAAGCAGCGGTTGATGTCCGCCATCTCCTGCGAAGGAAGGAAGAGAAGTGTTAGCATATGAACAACCTGTCTTATTGATGAAGGAGAGAAAAATAAGAGTCTTACCTCTATCCGACGGATGGACATTTCTTGAACATCCCTGCGGATGCCCTCCCGATCCAAGGAAATTGGATACCTCAGAGTGGGCAGGATTGAGCCTGCTAGCAGATGCGGAGCCAGCTCTGGGTATGTGTCCCCCTGTCGGAGCTGGACCCCTTGCAGCATTTGGATTGGGGTCCAGGGAGCCTCCTTCTGCGCGGGGTCGTAGACCTTGTAAAAACTCCCGTCGAAGGGGAGAGGGGAAGGACCGACTCGAGTCGTGGAGGGGCGCACCTCCGACTCGCCCTGGGCCGGAGAGGGAGTGAAGTCATGAATGGGCGACGGCTGTCGCTGTTGTGAAGAAGGTGAAGGGGGCAGCCCCTTGGAGGTTGGTTTCAGTGGGGTTTGCCCCGTCCTCCGACGATGAATTAGGGAGCCGCCCTCATCTGTCTCCTCGAAGGAGTCCAGATTTTCCACCCGATGAAATTGATCGCCGGTCGGGGTGTCTCCAGCCCCGAAAAGTGGTGCCCCTGCTGAAGGAGGCGCCCCTGCTGAAGGTGGTGCCCCTGCTGAAGCTCCAGCACCCGATGGAGTTCCTGAGTGACCTGCACCTAGAGGACGATATGCTTCAGAAACATAGTCAGGAAGTTGGTCAGGGCCCTTACACCAAACAACGCGCCGAGAAACGTATTGGTCCTTCCCGCGGTAGTTGTAGTAGCCCGCCTTGAGGACGCGGGGAGTTTCCCCCCGGAGGACGCGTTTAATATCTTCGATGCGGGCCTCCATGGTCAAAGGGACCAACTCCTTAGGAACTTGCTTCCTGTACGATTTAATAGCTAGGCGGAGCTGTTTACCTTCTTCAAGATGGAAGCAACCCCCTGTGAACAACTCACAGCAGCCACAAAAGGAAGGCAACTTCATGTCAGCAAGCCATGCCGACATGTACAAGGAAGGAAATTTCAAGGAAGCAAGCCGTGCTCATACATACAATGAAGGGTGGAGGAAGCCCACATGCAACAATGACATCTGAGTCACGGGACTTACGGCTAAGGCCTTGGAAGAGATGATCGAGAAGAAGATGAAGTAGTCAAAGATGAAGGGAATGCATGCCCTTGAAGAGAACGTGTTGCATCCGTTCTCTGACGAGCTAGTGTACAGCCGTGTCCCAGACGCTCTCTACCGAATAAGAGGAGAGAAATACAGAGGAAAAGGAGATCCGATCGAACATGTTCAATAACATGAAGCCTCCTTGCTGGGACGGACCGACAATCCACATCATGTCGCCATGAAATTCCCCAACACCCTTGTAGGAACTGCCGCACACTGGTTCTTTTCACTACCATGCGGAAGTGTTACATCGTGGGCATACCTGAAGGCAAAGTTCATTCAAAGATACATGGGTGAACGCACACTCCTGAAAGGGCCAAACGCATTGAAAACAAAATGATGAGTCGTTAGCGGATTACTACATCCGTTTCAACCAAAATGTCGCAGACATTGAGGGCAACCTCAATGAAGGAGAGATCGTGCTTGCTTTCATCGGGAACTTAGGCCGAAAAGGGTATTCCGTAGCGGAGAAGATTTCGAAGCGCCCCGCGGTGACACTAGAAGAACTGGCAGCATGATTTAAAGAGTTCGTGGATCTAGAAAGATTCAGAGACCAGCATAAAGCGAAAGTCAGCGCAGCCCGCGCTAAAGAGAAGCAGGCGAGACCTCAACAAGGTTCGCAACAAGCAAGGCAATTCCAGCCGCAAAAGAGGCCATTCCAGCCGGAATTCCAAAGACCGAAGGAAGTGAACTTGGCCAGATTGCGTTCCCTTGAATACTCCACTCTCCGTGATCCTGAAAAATATGGAGGAAGACAACGTGTGGAGGGAGCCGGAAAACTTCCGAAAAGGTCCACTTGGAAAGCAAAAAAAAATGGTGCGAGAACCATGAAGTCTTCGGCCACGAGACGGACAGCTGTGTCAGCCTAAGATTCCGTGTAAACAACTTCATCCTCAAAGGATAGCTCAAGCAATACTTAGATCAAGGCGACAAGCGCCAAAAGAAGAACCATGCTGAGCCATCAGGAAAGATGAACAAAGGAAAGAAGAAAATGAACGACAACGCCACCTGCGAAGCGTGGCGTCATTAATGTAATTCATGGAGGGCCAGCTGCAGGAGGAAGCATTTCTAATGCTCGTGATGTCGATGCAAGACTACAAGTTTTGCCCAAGCAATGAAAAAGACGGCAACCAGAGAAGGAAGACGTGTTCATCGCATTCTCAAATGCTGACAAGAAGCACATAGTCTACCCCCACGATGATGCTCTTGTCATTACGATGGATGTCAATGGATACGACGTGCAAAGGATATTGGTGGATGGTGGAAGTGCCACAGACTAACTGCATGTAGAAGTTCTAAAGAAATTTGGAAAAGCGGAAGTTGATCTTTCGCCAAGCACATTCCCGCTATTCAGCTTCGCATGAGCTGGAACGTACCCGTTGGGTATGATCACACTGCCAGTCATCCTGGGAGAAGGTTGGAAGGCGCTTTATATCAATGTCACATTTGTAGTGGTGAGCACCCTAGAAGCATACAACGGCATCCTAGGAAGAACGACAATCAACCCGCACGACATCCTGTCGTCCACCGCTCACCAGAAGATGAAGTTCCTAACTCCTCATGGGATCGGCGAGGTGCTAGGCGACCAAACAGCCGCACGGAAGTGCTACGTCAACGCTCTGAGGAAGATGAAGCAAGTGTCCATTTCCATGATAGAAGTTGGTGTGAAAAGAAAGCTCTTCGCTTCAAGTGATGATGATGAAGGAAAAAATGAGTTAACACCAAGAGCTGGACTCGACAGGATTCTCTTCCCAACAAGACAAAGCGTCCTAGATGTCAGACAAGGACAAGAAGAGTCAATTACAGCTTACTTCAGGAGGTTCGCCCAAAATGCAACCGCACTAAGGGCAACCAAAAAGAGGTCATCACTGCGTTTTACTTGAACATGAATGCACCAACGTTTTTGCTGTTCGGAAGAATATATGGATGGGGTACAACCAAGACGATGGCATGCCTGAAGGATAAGTTGGAAACTGCAATCTCTTGTGAACGCGAGCTGGGATGGGGCACAACTCTTAGCACGAATCTGGAATCCCAGACTTCAAGAAAACCAGGAAGCTCAAGCGTCGAATATGCCGATATCTTCACTCCCTTAAACACGGAGGTTGAAGAGATATACATTAAGCTCCTGGAAAACAAGCTTCCGGGTCCACTCGAGCCGATGGCTGCCTTCCTAGGTAGAAACCTCGAAGATTGGTGCCGATACCGCCAAACATGGGGGCACCATACTAACAGCTGCTTAACTTTGAGAATGGAGATCGAGGAGTTCATTGCACATGGAGCTTTGGGAAGCTATGTTGCAAGTAACGATGCTCGTCCGCCACCAAGATATCTCAAAGGGAGATAGACTATCCACTCTTTATCTATCTTTACATCTTTGTCAACATGTCTATTAGCTGAGAACTTAAGTGTTGTTTACGCTTCTATACTTAGAAATATTTCGGAAAGAGCGATCAGAAGACGCCTTCCTGCAAGTGATTGTACGCATAACAAAATTCTAATCAAGATTATTCTACTTTCGTAGGTACATCTCTATAATACGCATTTTACTTCAGATTAACACCAAGTAACAAACAACGAGCATATTACTCATATCAACAACTCAAGTCATTATTCTATGCAACTTATATTATGCGGTATCAAGAAGATTATTATCAACAATACAAGTTAAACACTATGTGTAACAAGGAACTTATGGCATACAACGCCAACATAACTATTATCTACACCAACAAGGAGTTTATTTCTCCATCTATAAAGGCGTCTGTCTCAAGAAGATGTCGGCAACACAAAGCCATCGCGCTATGTGCACAGTCAACTTATATGTCGCAATGACAACTTGCGAATTATATACAAAAAGGGACTTATAAAAATTCTCTACTCAAAGTGACGGCTATTCCAAAGACGTCAAATACATGCAATATCTTGGAAAAACACCAAGGTCTATTATCAAAATGACGACTATTCCAAAGGCGTCAACAACAAGCAATATCTTGGTTAAACACCAAGATTTACTATCAAAAGTAGCATGCTGCGACATCCTCTTTGAAAAGGCAAACCCCATGCTTACTTCTAAAAATGGCATGCTGTGAAATCCTCTTAGAGGCAAATCCTCATGTTCAAAGCCATTCCCTGCATACAAATCAGGATGCGGCACTTAGGTGGGACTGATCACCCCATTGTGGCGGAAGTTCTCTTGTTAGACGACAACCCCACACATCTACAATGTACATCCCTCTTAAGGATCCATACGCCATGAAGATACATTCCTTGATAGGATAGCTTCATGTACACTCAAACTATACATATCCTCTTAAGGATGCAGACATAATGAAGACCTATACCTTAAGTGGGCAGGCTTCATTCAAAAACGCTGGCAGAGGTGCACCCTATTTGAAAAACTCACCAAACTTACAAGTCGAGTCTTGTACAACGTCGCCTTAAAGTGGAAATAAGAGACGGTATAAACTTAAGTCTGCTTCATCAAGACAACACTGCTACATGTCAAGTGCCAGTGCCAAGTGCCCGCGCCGAGTACATTACTACTTACAATGCTACAAGTACCAAGTGTACATACCATGCCATGCCTTGGAAATTTTTTCAAGAGGGGCGCTACCAACACCCTGCAATGCGCAAAGTCGCAACATTGGATGTTTACCATTATAACAAGGAGATTAATCTTATCATGCAAGTCCAAGACATACGGACAACGAAGATAACTCAAGGTATGAAATATTACTAGCAAGCTATCACATGTTTATTATTATTGAAAACAGGTCCAAGTGACGAAATACCATGCAAGCAAACGCATAAATGAAGGTTGAGACAAAAGCCTCAACATAACATCAACCCGTTCACAAAGGGTTCAGCATGCTGGAAGCAAACAACGTGATACCATCCAAGAGATAACATCATCTCCAAAAGACTAAGACAACATGTTCATGAAGTCAACACCAAGTGCAATATCATCATTACCATATCCAAAGATCACGGAGAGAGAAGCCGCTTCAGCTTCCTTACGCTGTAAATCCGCAACATGGTTAACAGCAAAGGAAGAATAAGGACCTAACTTGTCGAACGGAAAGCTGGGTGCAAGCGTGCGTACTCTGCCAATATAATATTTGGCAAACTCATCAATCATAGATGAAAACTTCGCCTTAGCGGCAACAAGGACGGCAGCAGCATGGGCAAGGGTGCTAGGATACTCAACAAGTCCCTTCTCAACTCCCGCTTTATGCGCTTCCTAACGTATAGAAGCAAGCGCGACATCATGGGCGCTACTACTCTCTGCAATTTGCTGCTTGATAGCAGCAATCTCAGCCTCAAGTTGCTCAGCATGGGCGCGACGAGCAGCAATGCGCGTATCAAAATCAGCAACCTTGGAGTTCAAGTTTTGCACCTCCTCCTCAGACTGTGCAAGCTCGCGAGTGACGACATTACTCTTCTTGACAGCAGCACTCTTCTCGCTCACAAGCTCCAACACAAAGGATGACATATTCACCATCCTTGAAATAGCCTAGGTACAACAAACCAAACAACAAGACGATCAATGCAAGGCATATGCTTACAGCATGCGAACATAGAAGTTAAAGCAGTGCTTACCGGTGCAAATTCAGCCAGGCTACTCTCAACATATGCTTGTGCTTCCTCATCAATGGATGTCTTAAATTCATGATCGCCAGGGGGAACGCACCTTTGAAGCACTCACGCCCCGACTTCCGGTGTGCTAAGCTTGGAATCCTTCGGAAAGTGAAGACCGCCAGTGGAGAAAGGTGACCAATCTTCTCCAGATACATCTATTCCGTCGGATAGGATCAAGTCATCACGCTTGATGCCTGGAAGCGCTGCAATAAAGCCAACATAAAACAAAGATGATGTTAGCAAAAAATACTATGTAAAAGAAACATGTCGAAGTAAACAACACATACCTCGACGGGAGGAATGCTCCTCCTCGGGCCGGTCCCTCGACCGGGGGGCAGAAGGCGCCACCGTGCGACTCTTGACTCTCTTCCCTTTATCACAAGAAAGAGTTGGAACAGTCGCACTCGTTTTGGAGCGCTTGGGATCACTCGAGGGACGCACCCCTGTGGCGGGCCTCTTGGGAAGAGCGCTAGCGACGGGTGCGGCAACAACGCGTTCAGTCACATGTACAGAGCGACCTGAAAATGAAAGCAACATGAAGAAAAAAAACTTGGAAAATTAACAAGTCCAAAGAGGATGCAAGAAGGTGCCTTACTTGTAATTCCTTTATCGCGACCATGTCCGGAAGCTCCAGGAATAGCGGGGGCAGTAGTACGAGCATGCCGTCCGACAGCCGGGTTACCGCGAACATCAGCTGTCCGCAAGGACGAGCTTTTTCCATCAGTTCGACCTACATTGCAACATGATACAGGTTATAAAGATTATCAACATACCAAATTGTCAGAAGAAAGTATGTAAATCCCGGCATCAATCAACTCTTGCTCTGAAGCGCGTAGTAGACAACGGAAGCTGCGCTCTTGCTGACATCGATGAATAACCTTTACAGTCTCCTTATCATCCGAAGAAAGCTCGGAGAAGATAGGAGCAGGATCAGCCCTCTCGACTTTCTCAACTTCCCAATTTGTGCCAACATCGCACACGAAGAATTAATGATGTCGCCAATGAGGACCCGAGCGATCAGCCGGAGCAGCTAGTCGCTGTCTATAATCCCACTCAGCGTCCCCAAGCCCAAGTTGGTTGAAACCCTTGTCTTGCAAGTTGGGCCAACACATCTTCATACCGCATAGTCCCGTCATGTCCGGACACAACATCTGATAAAAACAGCGGAAAAGGGTAGTGGAGTAGTGCCAAGACTGCCTATGAAATAGCACCCCAGAAGCAACTCCATACTCGAAAGTCGGCAGGAGAAAGATATAAGGGCGAGATTCGATAGTAGCGACAAAGGTCTATCAAATCGGGACAATAAGGAAAGCGCAAGCCTTCCCTAATCTGTGAAGTGTAAACTGCGGTCAAGTCGTCGGGAGGTACGGTGACTCGCCCATGTTTGACGCCGGGTAACACGTCGTAAGGCAGTATACCTTCCAGCACCGAATCAAGTCCGCAACAAGATGCATATAAGTCGAACATAGCTTCATCAATATGGTTGGTGAAGTAACTCACACCTGTCTCCTTAACCTTTATATGACTTTGGGAAAAACGGGAGGTTTTACGATGACTTCGGCCTCCACACCCGTTATAGCATCCAACGGTTCGACAACGTCGACATTCGGCTCAACTATGTCGACATCCAACTCATCATCGATATCTGAACATAGTGTCACTATCGAAATGGGGATAGAAGACTTACTCATATTAACAGCTATGAAAAGGCTAAGTCCACGAAGATGACAGCGAGATGTGGTATCCTAAAAAGTACAACCGACAATCCAATCAGTGCACAAGCACGCATCAAATCAGTGCACAAGTACGCATCAAACACTTATGCAAACATTTGTACAATGAACGCTCCATGTGAGATAACTATGTACGCAATGACTTAATAGTCTTCGTGCAACAAGCAACAACCATCATACAAGGGGGGCAAATCTCTCAACACATCGACTTACATGTCGACATCAGGCTCATACTCGCAGCATACATGATTACAAGGGCGAAATATTTTCTAAGTGTTATGAACAAGATAACAGTCAGCATACTACAAGTTGTCAGCATGCTACTAAGTGTCAACATGCTACTACGTGTCGACATACAACAAGCTGTCAGCATACTATCAGGTAGCAATGTATGACAAGGTGTCGACATGCAACAAAATATGGCTGAAATATTTTCTAAGTATTTTGCTTACGACATTGGACTATACGCGGCAAGAAACCAACCGTCAGAAAATATTGTCTAAGTGTTTCTTTGATGTCAACAATCAACAAGCGGCATGGAATCAACTATCTAGGAGCATTCTCCAAGTATACTAGCATGATGACGGATAACATACATCAAGTGGCAAACATCAACTACTACGAAATATTTTCTAAATGTTTCTATGCCGGCGGTCGACAAGAATCATACGATGACATCAATGGTAACAAGCACTATATATTATTGAAATATTTGCTAAGTGTTTTAGCATGTTTGCAGACAGTGACCAACGATCAATACATGATGCTCAACGCACATTGCCTAAGTTATCACTACCAACATACAACCATTGACAACCATGTACGAACAACTATCGATCGTCAACATCGAGCATACTAAAACAACTGCTAAGGCATGGAGCAACATGTCGGCAATGAATACTATGCATAAGGGAAGTGTAACAATTCATATGCACTTTCCTAAAATTTTCAGCACTTCGAAAATTTTTGGACGATTTGGGGCATAGTATCCTAATGCATTTCATCAAACACCTTGTATGCATGTTAAGGTGACTACGCACATAGTGATTTCAAGATTGAATCAAGGCCAAACGAAGTCACAAAATGTCCAGCCATGTACGAAATTGGACTCACCAACACGAAGCGAGTCCGAATTGTCACACACCGTCACCGGAGCTACACGCGCCACCAAGAGACGCCGCACGCGCCACCAAGAGACGCCGCACGCGCCGCTGCCGTGTTTGTCACGCGCCTCCGAGTGCCACGCGCCGCCGTTATGCACACCACGCACCGTCGATTTCCACCACTAGTTTGGCCGAAATTTAATTGATGTCAAGCATGATGTGACTACTCCAAATTTACACCTCCATAAGCTCCTTCTTCAACAAGCAATGAGAGCTTCTTGGAAAACTATCAAGAGAGGATGTGAGCTAATGACTACTCTCTCTCCTAATTTTCACTAATAGTGTCTACACCATGTGCTAAGGACTAAACTCATATCTATTTTCGCACAAGTCCCTAACATCATGTATGAGCATGTTTACATCTCTCATATGCTTACATTACATACATGCTACCTAATGTTGCATGACGCGCTACGTATAATTATTATTGCATTTTGCGTACACATAGGCTATTATGCATGATATTATTTTTATATATGCATGATTCTAACTTATGATTGCTACATGATTATTTTTATAATCTAAGTATGAATTGCATGTATACATAATATTGCATGATTACATCATATCATATGCTAACATCGTATTCTTTGTTTACATCATGCTTCATGTTGACAAGCATGCTCTCCAATTTTATATTGCTCTAAGTATTTTGCTTATTGCGCGATTACGTCATCCATATGCTATGTTGTCATCTCCATGTTAACATCATGTTACACGTTTACGTCATGTACCATGATGACACCACGTTGCATGTTTATTTATTATTACAAGTATTTCGCTTATTACATGTTATTACAAATATGTCGTTAATTGCACGTTGTTATATGTATACCGTCTTTTACGCTAACCTTGTGAACAGATTACGCACGTTCATCGAAAAAGAAAAGATGGACGAATTTGTGCTCCGCGCACTCGATTGACAAACAGGCCACCCCTAAAGTTAGTGCCGAACCTAAATTGGACGAATATCCTATCTTAAATAGAGTCAAGCATGGGTTTTGAACCGCTACTTGACTCGGGGGTAAGTGTTGGATATCTGTTCAATTCGGGTTCGTATTACGTTTCGGACCTCGCAAACACGTCAGGACCACAAAAGGATTTTACCGCGGTCACCCTGGGTCAAAACGGTCCGGATGCGCGCAGCGCCCGGACCGGGACTTCCAGATTGCCATAAGGCAATACAGAGGTCCGAATTGCCTTGACAGTCCCGACTGGTCCGGTTTCCCAACAATCCGGACCATGTCGGACATCCGACATGGTCCGGACTGTCGACTAGCACCGCGCGCTTACCCCTGTTATTTTTACTAAGTATGAAAATTCAGTGCGCACATAGCCAACCTCGATGTCAGTAAGAGTTTTCCTTTATACCGGCATTGAACCTCATAAAACCGGGTACGGTTCTCGAGTTTCCTATAAATAGGGTCCTAGACCTCCCATTTGACAACTTAACTCGAAACTCTCTCAAATTCGCTATTTGTGCTCTGACCTCTCTCTTCACACTTTCTCTCTCTAGATTGTGACTTAAGCATCGGAGAGGGTTCAACCAGCGCCACCCCCCGTCTCCGTGCTGGTTATTGCCCGTTTTGCAGGACCCGACGTGTAGGAGACCGAGATTGGAGCCAAAGCAAAGTTCGAGTTTCGAGGATCGAGGTTTGCGGATCGTGGATCGTGACGTGCTGACAGGAGACTGTACCTGCGTGCACATCCGACCCGTTCGCGAAGAGCAACCCGAGGTGTCCCAGGTTGAACCGACCTCATAATACATGAAACCAGAAGAGAATTTAAAAATGCTACTATGAAAAAGTAGTTACCCAATCAAGAGGAGGATCTTCAGTGCGAAGACGAATTGAGGATATAATAAGAGCCTCTTATGTTGTATCTTCAACAGATTTCCACGGTTCAAACTCTTTCGAGGTCACGACGGCGCGAATCTGGCCGACCGTGGATTTCCTCAGGAGTTAATCCACGAAGAGTGGGAGGACCATCAGCACCAAGGGAAGGGGATAAGGGCCAAGTGATGCCTTCTCGACAGAAGAAGTAATAATGCTTCCAATTTGCATTATAAGACATAAGCCCAACCACCAATTCCTTGGTTGATTTCCAAAAAGTTGGTCATCTGAGGGCCATCGACCTTTGAAACCAAAGATCGACGACTTGCTTCTCAACAATTGATAGAACCCACTAAAGACTTGAAGGGTGTACGTCCAATTATAGACGTCGCACAAACACCGAAAACCAACTCAGAAGCGGATAGCATTGACTGTGAGCTGGCAAGGATGTATCCCATAATACTCATAGAGTTCATCCAACTCTGTGCAGAAAGGAAATCGGAGCCCCGCCTCAATCTGGCCCGCATATACTGGGACCTCTCCATCCCTAACCAGATATCCTTGTCCAGGGGGACCAACATAACGAGGGCCTTCATAATCGCTCAGATTGGCTAGGGTTACGGCTTTTACGAAAGCGACGCTTGACAATTTATTTTCTTTGGGAGACTCAGGAAAAGAAAGGATGAACCCTTGCAACCTACCTTGTGGGAATTGAGCAGCCATGGGAGTCTGGGAAAGAGATCGAAGGAAAGAAGTTTCTCGACCAGGATCAGAAGGACCAGCAGTGGCAATTCCAACTAAAATCCTCTCTTCAGGAGTGCAAGAGTGAGGTGAATTAGGGTTGATGAAAAAGGCACTATACTGATTCGCCAGGGTGAATAAAAACGAGAGCAAGAAGTAAAAAGGTGAAGAGTAAATGGTGGTATTTATACTAAAAAATATTCGCCGCTTAACTTCCCAAGGAAGTCTCCCCGAGGTTAGTCATTCATTGGGTCATTCCCTGACAACATGACCGTTGCCTCGCACCTGTCAAGGGTTTATCGAGGTGAATCTTCAGCTTCCCCATAACCAACGGTCAGGAAAGCCATCAAGCTAAATACCTCGCCTCGACTCAAGATGTCTCCTTCCAGTCTATACCCATAGGGCTAAGTAAATTGATAGAGGCAGAATCTCGCTCGCATATATTCAAGAACTATACTCGACTCAAGACCTCCTCTTCATGAATGAAGTTGCCGACTTAAGTCTCGGGGGCAAGTGTTGGGTTACGATTAAACAACATTGATAGAATAAAGCTAAGTACATTCAGAGGCGAGATCGATAAGTCGTCGACCAACCTTATTCGAAATGATGAAACAAAGGTAAAAGGTCGACGATCATATTTTAGGAAATCAACTTACAGATTACGATTAATAGAGAAAGAAGGCGATTAGGCTGTCTGATGCTCTCTCCTATTTAAAGAGTAAGTCGAATCGACCATCAAAGTCCCATCAGAAAACCATACACCCAAGGAAAGGTATAGGTGGCTACCTGCTTCCACCGCCCTAAAAGAAAACCTTCCTCTTAAGGAAAGGGACAGGTGGCGACCTGCTTCCACCTCCCTAGAAGAAAACCTTCCTCTTAAGGAAAGGGACAGGTAGCGACCTGCTTCCACCGCCCTAGAAGAAACCTTCCCAGCTAGGGAAAGATGAGATGGCGACCTGCTTGTCACCTACTTAAGCCCACTTTAGACAAACCCTCCCCAAAGGGTAACCGCCCTGCAAAGTCGGTAAATATCTCCCTATAAATAAGGGTTCACTTTCATTATCTAAATTAAGTTCTATGATATACTTTACAATATTCACTCGATATCCATTACTGACTTAAGCTTCAGAGTGGAATCAGGGGCCTTCCCCACTCCTTTTCAGGTCCTCGCCCAGCACAAATCCACCAAAGGAAACAAAGTACCCACAAGGTCAAGAAAGATACCTGAGTGAGCTAGCTCCCGGCGAGATCTCGAAGTCCGTTACCCGAAGTTCTAGAGCCACGTCATTTTGATCCCAACACTACTCATCTGTTAGGAGTGTTGTAGCGCCCGCGGAACGTTGATTCCCTTTTCTCCAATCAACCTGTTATAAACAACATTTATACATATTGTACCGCGTTGTATCCTAGGTTCAACTGATAATTCTCCATTTGCCTAGTTTCCACATAGGAACACTTCTCCAAGGCATCCGTACAAGTATTCACAACCTTCAACTAATATCCAGCTGGTGGCCACCTAGTGAATACAAGAATCGATGAATTATAGGTGAACTTGACCATCCCCATCGCTCAAACCCTTAGTCAAACCCAACTGGTTTCCAAAGACGTGGTCACTAGGCCTTTTTGTTCAACACTACGCTCGTACGCCGGGAAGCGAGCATTGGGCCTGACCTTAGGTATGAGTTATGAGTCCATGAGGATACTTTGGGTGCCTCTTCATAATGTTCTCGGGATCAATCACACGCTCGAGGTGAAGAAGTTTGCGCCCGGTAGAATCACGAGGATTCTTTTCCTAGCACAACTGATTTGTGACCCCGTGGTCGTACATGACACACGTAGTATGAAGCACGTGTTGATAGCATACCTGAACCTTTTGGGTCAACAGGAATGGGATATGTCAATCATGCTATCACAGATTTTCATCTGGCCCGGAATTTGGATTTATGACGAACAGAATTCATCATGGCGATCTGCAGGACGAAGATCATGTCGAGTTATTTCGACAATTGATAATCGTTCTGCGTAATCAGGTTTATCCCCCTGATTCTTATAGCCATCCTTGCATAGTAGAGGCCTCCCTCCACCGCAAGACAACCGTACCTGCGTGACTAGGTAAGGCCCACATTCGACATAGTTTTGGCAGAGGATTGTGTGTTCCTACGACTTAGTTTATAGACCGTAAATTTGATGTAATCAAAACATTATGACGTCGATGGATCATATACTCAGTTGCAATTCTTTCGCTTACAAAATGTAACTTTCTAATATCAAAATGTTATCACAGATACATGCCATTTCTAAACCCTACGCAATCCAAGAAGTTTTACATGCTTTTCGAATACCAGGAGTAGTTAAACTCTTTAGTTGCTCCATGTAGATCTTTCCCTCCAGGTTTTCGCGGAGGAATGCGGTTTTAACATTCCTTTGGTGCAGCTCGTGATCGAGACTTGCGACTAGGACCATAAATGGCCCTAACCGTGATTTTACGCACTGTCATTGAGATTCTCTTATCAAAGTCCTCTCCGTGAAATATTGGGTAAGACCTTTCGCAATGAGTCGGGTTCTCCGACTTGTTCCATCAGTGGTGAGCCTTCTTTCAGGGTTCACCTTATCCTTATGCCCCTGTGGTTAATAGGTAAATCAACTATAGACTATAATGGCTTTCATTTAAAGCGATCTCTCTCATTTATTATTTCTTTCCATTTCTCCACTTGAGGTCTTTCCAGTGCTTGCCAACAGTTTGAGCGGGGTTTTCACTTTGCTCAATGGGATACTTGCCTTTGACTCTCGTCTAGGCATTATGAGTCCCACTAATTAGTCTGATCTTTTCTCCCACTCGGAATAACGCTTCTCGTAGCACCATTTCTATTGGGAATAATCCTCCCACTCAGAACAATGCTTCTTATCGGAGCATCGTCTCTGTTTTAGCAGGGCAAGAACCTTGACCTATAACTTTCCTATTACAACCTCTTGGTCTCGGGGTTTTACTTCTGAGATGCATTCCTTGATCGCTAGGATCTGGAACCAAGTATGGTTGAATCACTCCCACTGGGAACAATGGGTAATATAGGTAGTTGTGTCATTCCTGGTTCAGCAACTTTTTACCATCTGGTTCGAGTTGATTCGTCCTAACAGCAACAGTGAGTACTTGTGGTAGGGTTTATTCCTCCCACTAGATTTACTATGAAAATGTCCCCATTCTTATTTAGCATGTCATTCACTTGAGTTGCTGGTTCAAATCTCGACCACTCGAATTAAATGGGACCTGGTTTTGATCATGACTATCTAATTGAAACTGTTCATGCATTTGGAAAATTCGCCCTCTTAGTGATGTAATGTCTCATGTTTAACCACGGTACCATTTAATCCAAGCTGGAAACAGGTATTTTCTAGGAGAAACTGGCGTACCCTCTTCATAAATACGTGTTTATAGCGCAAATTAATGTCGCATGGTGATATGATTTAACTCATTGTCACCCTCCAGCTAAGATGGTTACATCCTTACCGATCTTAATGGAACACAGTTTTACATTTATGTGAATCATCTGTCATCATTCCATATGGAATGTCTTATAGAACGACTCTAGCATATGTAAATATATAAATTGTGCTTCTTGAAGTGTGTTATTTAACTTGAATGCCTAGCCCATTTATCGTTCAAGGCGTTTGGAAGGAAAATCGTTTAACCGAATTTATCCTTCTTCGTTTGCTAACTTATCTCAGAGATTTTATCCCATCTCCGAACTGAACATCTTAGGTATTCACCTCATGTGTCAGTTGATACCTTTACAAGGTTGTTGTAGCTTACGTAGCTTACTTTAAGTAAATGTTATCAATAAGTCATATCTCCGAAGGAGTGCAAACAAAAATTCAGCACGTCATCATATAAACACTTCAATATTAAACTCATATAATGAAACGATGTGTTCCGTCTATCGAGGTCCACTTGCGCGTTGCGCAATCTACTCTAGGGTTAAACCCTTGGTTAAATCGTTTCATTTCTGAATTTAATTCAATTTAATCGGTTTTAACTGTTTTAAACATGATTATCATTACAGTTTATTTCATTCAATGGAGTGATAATAATAAGATAAGATTTACACCCGGTTCGTTCTTGGAACTACGCAATCATTGTATTGGAAAGGCGCTTTGATTTATCTCAAATAAATGTATGGAGTTGTTTGATTCGGCTATTTGCAATAGCTATATTGTTTCGGTACTATCAGCTCGGATCGATCTCGTTTCTAGCCGAGTCGATTAATCTTGATGAGCAGAACACATTCAGAATTGAATGGTAACTACTTTATTCAAAAATTCTGAAACAATAATATTCACCAAAATTCAAACAAAAATTCTGAATTAGCAAGAAAAATAATCACGATGGCAAATATTCTAGATCATCCACGAAGCTTTAAGAGACAAAGGTAGAGCACTTGGAGGATATAAACGAGACATATATATTATACTTTTATCACTGGCGTTCATCACACTGGATTATCGTTTGAGGACCAAAATGATGATCCCGTTTCCTCTACATCTTCCCTTGATCTCTTGTGGTGAAGCACAGAAGGACCCTTTGGTTGTTTGCTTTCAAAAACAGGGTCGTGATAAACTCAATCGCTTTAATCAAGTAATCAAGCCCGTCGTCGGCGGCCAACCATGATAGAGGGTACTTCTACGCGATACTGAGTATCTTTCTCCAATTTGATCTTTCGTTCGTAAGATATGATGTGGATTTTACACCTGCATCTTGGGAAATAAGGGCGACATACTCGAATAGCACTTTTCTTGCTTCAGCTGCCTTTCCCCCACCGAAGCGGAGTTTATGGCACACCAAAGTTGAAGAGCACTAATGTTGAGTTTGAAGTCCTCTGAAACCTCTCTTTCCAGGGTTGCCAGTATCACCTTGCAAGCTCTTTGATCCATAAAGCTCCTTAACTTATTTGGGTAAGCTAGGACGCCTTATTCATTCACCAATGTTCTCCCCTTATTCACATCAATACACTTATGTATATCTTCAGCGAAAAGGAGTTTTCTCACATATCCACTCCATGCATCATAATCTTCGCCATCCAAATTGCAAGGCTCGTAGAAGCGAACCGATCCGGCCATGAAAACTAACACTTTGATAATCAAGCAAAATCAGGGAGACAATAGCATTTTGAGAAAGATTGCATACATCAAATATCTATTAAGATAGAGTCCGACAGATAGTGATTCCTCAGTCATCTAAACCAACCGACCACCGGTAAACCAATGGAAGATGGCTGTGAAAGAGTTCACACTATTGTCGTCTTCTATTCAATAGATCAGTCTGTTAAAAACGGTTTAAATCGCAAATTACCGGAACGGAAATTTTAAAATAAGAATACCCGATCTTGGCTTTCCCAAGGCTCTATTTGTTTTGGAAAAATCATTCCGATGAATTCACTCATGCATACACAATTCTACAATCCATGCAAATTATCAAATGCTAGTAACATTCATCATTCATACCACATACATGCTTACGCGTCATGCGTCTAATGTTCCGAGGAACTCATGCTTGCATTTATAATTCTACTTTTAAGTAAATTATCAAATGCAACTACATCCTTAACATTCTAGCATACGTGTCAAACAGGTAACATCCACATCAATCATACATATTTGGCGACTGGTTTTCGGTTTTAAAATAATTTTATACATTAGGGGCTGATTTGCAATTCATGCTTATATTCAATCACGCAAGCTTCTAGACATGAATCCTAGGCATTTTCAACCAACACAGCATGTCTATTCTAGTGCGCATACCATATATTTAACTAGCGCTCAGCCCACAACAAGTAATATCCAGCTAGCTTGACTTAGTCAAGACAACAATTCTAATCATGCATAAATATATATTGAATAATAAACAACTGCAATTCAGCCCACTAATTTAACCAGTCCCAAAAACATGTATTTCCGAGATCCATCCCCACAATCGAAACAAGGCATAAAGGTTAACAACCCTATGAGCACTGTGTAATCCATTACGAGGTTAAAAAACATTTGGATTTTATAACTTGACCTCCCTATTTTAATTGACTTGAATTCGGTTTAGAAAACATTGTTCGGTTCAGTCAATTTCAGTTCGTTTTGGCACGGTTCGGTCCGGTTCATAAAATCCGGTTCGGTCCTGTCCGGAGAATTAGGTTCGGTTCGGTCCGGTCCGGCAAAAATCCGGTTCGGTTCGGTCCGATTTTAAATTTAAAATATGGTTCGGTCTGAACCGGTCCAAGAAAATAGGGTTCGGTTTGCTTCAACAGTCAAAACTTGTTCGGTTAGATCCACTTAGTTACCCCGGTCTGACCCGACCTGAATATGTCGAACTGATTGAGAAAATCCGGTTCGGTTTTATTTCGTCCCGGTTTAACATATTGGACCGACCCAATAATTAAAATTTTAAAAGGTTGGGCCGAAATGTTTACTCGTGGCCCAAGTAGGGTTTTAAATCCATTAAAAAATATTAAACTTAGCCACCAAGTAACATTAACTATATAAAATAATTTCCAATATTAAATATATATATATATATATATATATATATATATATTTCGGCCATTATATAAAACATATATATATTTATTGCTAAGATTCTATCTTTAAGATTAAATAAATCAACAATATATATATATATGTAAAATCGGCACAATCTATTATATATATTTTATTTATTTTCAATATCTTTAATAGGGAAACAAATAACTGACAATATATTTTCTCAATCTCTTAGGTAACTAAATCTATCAATAATATCTTTAACCCTATTTAAATATTTAGATATACTGATAGTTATATACTTCTATATATGTTAATGTGAGTCTATCCTTATGTTCCTAATTATAAATATATTGTTACCTTAATTAAAAATTAAAATATGTTAAACAATATTATTTTAATATAGTTTACGAAATTTTTCCCTTTGGTGTCTAAAAAATTAAAAAATTTTACCTTGTAAATTCACTAGGGTTTCGACCAAACACAAAAATTAGGAACTAGTGGTCAAATTTTAATAAGATCGACAATCCAAAGTTTGATTTGGATAAATATCAGTCTTCTCTTGAAGATCATGAACATCAATTAAACCAAGAACATGAAAATTTCTGACCTATCATTTAAAACATAAAATTCGAAACTTTTTAAAATTTTCTTTTAAAAACTTTGGTCCAAAATTTAAAATTTTCAAGAACACCAATTTATCAAAATCATACACTCCCAACACATGCTATGATACCACTGTTATATTACGGGGATTAATCAGTACAGAAACACAAAACATGGTACGTGCATGTAATCGAAATTACGCAGCGGAAGAGTTACACATACCTCAACAGTTACCGTAGTCCAAGATCCTTTGTACGAGGGAGTTCTCGATCCACCGGACGGAACCCGTAGAGGTTCTTGTGAAAGAAGCCCTACGTGGTGTTAGCTCCACAGCAAAGCCTCAGATCAATTCTTGTCACGGGGACAGATCTTCAGAGAGTTGCTCAAAAGCAATTTGGCACACCCTTGGTGTAGATATGGTTCGGCCGAAACTTGCTAGTGTGGGATGAGGGTTTTCTCTCTAAAACACTCTTGTGAGGGAATTATGATTAACCCTAAAATATTCCCTAACACCTCTTATTTATAGGAGGAGTAAAGTAGACAAAAGTCCACTTTACCCCACCTAATTATTTCGGTTGGCCTATGTATTGGGCAGGCCCAATTTTGGGCCTCCCATATCAATTGGGATTTGGGTCTAGCCCAATTACCCTAATATGACATTTATCCAAGTTCATTAGGTAAACTATACATATTATGGGCTACCAATTATGGCGCCCATCACCATATACTTACAGTTAAGACTTCCTTCCTTCATGGAAACTTGGAGGAATAGATCTACATGGAGCAATTAGAGGGTTTCTTATCCTCTGGGAATAAACGTAAGTTTGTAAGCTCCAAAGGTCGATCTATAGTCTTAAACAATCGTCCCAGAAATGGTATCACAGGTTCCACGAAGAAATCGCGGGAAACAGATTCGTGAATCTTCACGAAGATCCCTGTGTGTACACGAAGACCTTAGGGTCAAAGTATGGTATCTTGACGTTATAAGTCGATAACATCCTAATTGCTGCGAACGATGTGAGCTATATGAATATTTCAAAGTCCTAGTTAGCATCTATATTTTAGATGAAGGACATGGGCGAGGCCACTTACATCTTGGGCATTAAGATTGTTAGAAATCGTGGTGCTCGTAAATTATGTCTTTCTCAGGAAGCCTATATCAAAAATATGTTGAGAAGATTCAGTCTCTATGATGTTAAACCCGTGGAAATACCAGTTGTATATGGGTGTGTTCTGTCAAAGCGTGATGGCCCATAGAACCTGGTAGAGCGTGACAGATGAAAAGTGCAGAGTACCTCAGTATGGTAGGAAGTCTGATGTACGCGATGCAATGCACTCGTCCAGATATCTGTTATGTCGTGGGACTAGTAGCGCATTTCCAATCAAACCCCAGTAATCAACATTTAAAATCCGTCAAACGAATTATGAGATATTTGAAAGGTACGGCAGACTACGGACTGTAGTATGAGGGAAGTAAGATTGAATTGGTAGGATATAGTAACGCCGACCATGGTGGTAATCTAGATGATCGTAAGTTCATCCAGGAGAAGTATTTCTCCTTGCTAATGTTGTCATCCATGGATGAGCAAGAAGCAATCATGTGTCGCGTTGTCTACTATGGAATCTGAATTCGTAGCTCTCTCAAAGAATGCACATGAGGTTGTCTGGCTAAAGAGAATCTTGACCTCCTTGCTTGACGTCGAGGACGGGAGTAAGCCTTTCCGCATTTACTCTGAAAGTCAAGCAGCGATAGGGGAAGTTAAGAATCCAAAGTACCATTGTAGGACAAAACACATTGATGTTAAATACAACTATGCGAAGAGTGTGTTAGAAGACAAGCTGATCACAGTTGATTTCATGCCTTCAGAAAATATGGTTGCATACCCATTAACTAAACCCTTATGCAAGGATATTTTTTAAAAGCACGTAAAACTGCTTGGACTGCGTAGGATGTAAAAGGCTTGTAATGTGTGACAGTAAAATTTTTGGATTTGAAGTAACTTTTGAATAAAAGAATTGCTATTTGATTTTAGGGATAAGGGTTCATTTGGTACCACTTCTTAGGGCAGAATCCACTTTTGGTACCACTTCTTTTTTTTTTTTTTGGGTTAAAGGTCCTTTCGGTACCACATGTTTGCAAAAATTACACTGTTCATACGACTAGTTTTTTTTTTGTACCGAATTGGTACCATATGTTTCCAAACCTTACTGTGTTGGTACCTCCGTTAGGGTTCTGTCAAAAACAGCCGTTAAATGGCATGTGCCATGCACGTGACCAGCCCAAAACTTTCAATTTTGTTACAATTTAGTCCATCTAATACATCCCTAACTTTTATTTTGTTCAATTTAGTCCTAAAACTTCAAAATCAAACCATTTCCCCAAATTGACCTAGCCGGACCTAGCCATGGGCTAGGTCCGACCCTGGGTCGGGGTCACCGGACCCAGGGGACCCTGACCCAGGGTCGGACCTAGCCCCAATTTAACTCAATTGGGGCTAGGTCAATTTGGTAAAATGGTTTGGTTTTGAAGTTTTAGGACTAAATTGAACAAAATAAAAGTTAGGGATGTATTAGATGGACTAAATTGTAACAAAATTGAAAGTTTTGGGCTGGTCACGTGCATGGCACATGCCATTTAACGGCTGTTTTTTACAGAACCCTAACGGAGGTACCAAAACAGTAAGGTTTGGAAACATATGGTACCAATTCGGTATGAAAAAATACTAGTGGTATGAACAGTGTAATTTTTGCAAACATGTGGTACCAAAAGGACCTTTAACCCTTTTTTTTTGTACACTTTTGGTAACAATGTTTTCCATTTTGTACCCTTTTGGTACCTCTGTTAGAATTCTGTCCAAATGACCGTTAAACCCCCATGTGAGTTGCACGTGACCAAAAACTAAATTTGGCTGGACGGATTTACCCTTAGGCATAAGGGTTACTTTGGTACCACTTCTTTGGGCAAAATCCACTTTTGGTACCACTTTTTTTTTTATATATATATATATACTTTGTTTTGCAGTCGGTGAACCTTATGTTAATTACAGAACTTCCATTGTCATCATACAGCTCTTCCTTATACTCTTCTTTTGTGTACTTTGTGTCTGACACATTCAAATAAATTTATATGTCGTTGTAAAAACCAATTTTGTAATGTATGTATGTGTGTTTCATGTATCGGTTGATATATGAAAATAATGCGGTGCATAGTATGATAGATATGTCTGTAAGTATTAGAATTTCGTGCAATATATAAAAAAATTATTTGTTCGTGGCGTTAAAATTATCTTTTTGTATTGTGAAAAGTATCACTATGAATTTAATAACGTTTTCTATAAACACAAATAGATACGTCATTCCTTACCACTCTAGAATAAACATTTCGACACTCTGCAACAATAATATAAACTTTTAAAGATGCGACGTTTCCTTTTGTTAGACCGAAAATATAAGTTGCAACATTACTAAGTAGGGCTCCGAACAAAGTTGGAAATGTATATATGAGACAATTCTATATCGAAAGAAGTGGTACCAAAGGAACCCTTATCCCTAAGGGTAAATCCGTCCAGCCAAGTTTAGTTTTTGGTCACATGCAGCTCACATGGGGGTTTAACGGCCATTTTGGACGGAATTCTAACGGAGGTACAAAAAGGGTACAAAATGGAAAACGTTGATACCAAAAGTGTACAAAAAAAAAGAAGTGGTACCAAAAGTGGATTCTTCCCAAAGAAGTGGTACCAAAGGAACCCTTATCCCTTGATTTTATGATATTTACGACGTCTTAATGACAATATTACATCGGATGGACGGTCTATAAACTAGTCGTTGGAGCGTAAAACCTCCTAATAAAAGATGTCGAATGTGGACCCTGCCTGGTCACACGGGCACAATCGTCTTGATAGAAGAGAAACCTCAGCCATATCAAGATTGGCTAAGAACCTTGGTATTTCAATAGAGAAACCTGTTATACAAAACGATCATTTGGTTTCGGGGTACACGATATGATCAAACTTTTGCAGATCGCCATGACGAACTCCGTTCGTCTACCACCACATTCTGGGCTAGATGAGAATCTACGATAGTATATCACATTCCCACTCCTGATATAAAATAAATTCAGGTTTGCTTTCGACGCGTATTTCATATTGCGCATGCCACGTTCGACCACGGGGTCAGGCTTGGTTGTGTTAGACCCTAGTTGTTGCCCCATGAGGTTCCTTCTCACTGGAGGAGGGTCGACGAGACTTAACTTCTCCATCTCCTACAATACCACAGAGATATTTCGAGTAGGGGGAGTATAGGCGTCGTTGTATTCTCGCCTTTGGTCTCTTCTTGACCCTATCTTATCCATGTCTTGTTTGTCTTCTTTCTTTTGAGATTTGGGGGGGGGGGGGGGGGCAAACATATTCCTCTCTTGTATTATTATTCGCATGTTTCTCTTCCTCTGGTAGAGGATTTTCATATGATCTTTCAAGATCAATGTAGCTTTTCACTCTAGCAGCAAGAGCCTCTACCTTTCTAATTGGTTTATTCAACATACTATCCCTGAGCGATGTGCTTTGCCGCTTCAAACCTCTCCAAAGGCTCTGACTATTTTACTGCTGGTCACATCTTCATTTAATAGCTGCAACGGCTTATGGTACCTGTTATAATAATTGGCTAAGGTCGCATTGGGACCTTGCATAATTTTATCTAGGTATTCCATATTTTTTAGGCGTTGGCGTTTCCTGATGTCCCCCTCGATGAATTTTGCCTTCAATTTCTCCCATGAGTCTATGGAATTACTAGGGAGTCCATAGAACCATGTGGAATTTTCTTCAATGAGGATGGTTGGGAAGAGTAAAGCATAGTGGTCCGATGTCGCACCTCTTCCTAATAAGGAGGAGTTGTGTGCATTGATGTGTCGGACGGGGTCGCCTTCCCCAGTACAATCATCGATTTTTCTTACGAAGACATCTTGTGGCACCTGAATGACGAACAACCTTTTGGAGAAAGGGTGGGAGGCTTGGTCTCGAATTGTCAGCATGTTAATTTCCCCTTTTTTCCTCTTCTCTAATAATTTCTCTATATGTTCCAGAGTAAACAACACTTGTTTCTCTTCCACCGAGGCGTCGACTAGTGCTGCTCTCTAAGCCACCACGGGAGCCGGATTCCGGGTTCCTGTAGTTTTGACACTTGAAGCTTCTTCTTCCAAGTGTAGCATCTCTAGTGTTGACTTCTTTGGCGGCGAGGTTCCCCTCACTTGCGTTTGATTCCAAAAGGCAGTAAAGGCTGCCATGACCTCTGGAGGTACGGCCACAGGGACTTGATATCGCCTTCGGTTGTCCTTTGTGTCTTTGTGACTTCAAACGAGCACTTAGTTTCCCGTAGGGACTATGGTTTAGGCGAGGACCTGAAAAGGAGTGGGGATTATGTCCCCAATTCCACTTCGAAGATTAAGTTTGTATATGGAATATATGAGAATAATAAAGTGTGTAGTAATGAAAAAAACCTTGGTATTTGTAAGTTTGAGTTTACCGACTTTATGTGGAGTTTTGACCCTTTGGGAAGGGTTTCCTCTTGTGGCGGTTGGAGTAGGTGACAAGCAGGTCGCCTTCTCATTGTTCCTTAAGAGGTGAGGTTTCCTCTGGGAGTCGGCATAAGCAGGTCACCACCTAACCATTCCTTAGAGAGGAAGGTTTCTTCTGGAGGTGGTGTAAAGTAGGTCGCCACCTCATCATTCTTTAAGAGGAAGCGATTCTTCTAAAATCGGTGAGGAGTAGGTCACCGCCTCTCCGCTTTCCCTTAGAGGATGGGTTTTAGAGAGGGCTACCATACTCTCACTTGTAGTCGTTGACTTTGTTGGCATCGACCCTTAAAAAAGAGCTACCGATCTTCTGTATTTATCTTCTCAAGATGTATCTTTTAGATCGTCGAATTTGGAGTCCCGCTTTTGAAGGTCTCGACTTATCAGCCGTCGACTTATCAGCAGTTGACCTACCTTATATTCTCTTGAACTAGGGTCTAACATATACTTCATGGCTACTTTTTTTAAGAGGTGTATGTTCTTTGAACTTCCAATTTTTAGTTACGTTTATGGCAAACATTAATTTTGAACATCATGGTCGTGAAACTCTACTAAGGCTATACAGGGTCCACACCTGGCTTTAGATATTAGTCGAAGCACAAATAAATTGAACTACATTGTCTATCCAACAATACATTTATGCTAGAAAAGTTCTGCATACTATCTATCACTTTTATTGTCTAATTTTTATCTGAAGAAAGTTTGATATATGTTGACTAATTTACTTTAGAATCAGGGATACAAAAAATCTTAGTGTAAACAAGTGATTCTCTGCGGTTATGTTCTTGGTACGGAAAATAAACTATGGTACTATTTTTGGGTTAGGTTTGTTGGGTTTTGTTAGATTTTTAATTTTTAATTTTTTATTTTTCCGTGTTAAAAAGACATAATCTCTAAATTATAAGATGAAGGATGTACCTGGATTTGAGGCATGAGTAGATGGAATAACTTAAGGTATAGACTCACGACGGCTTTGCGACTTTCATATCGGAGGGCATCGATCTTAATTTTTTAGTAGTAGTTAGTTTGGATCGCCTTTCCTGATCATAATTTTACGCAAGTACTTGTTTGCAAAAATATTTTTTCATTACTAAAGTAAATTATGTTTTATTTTGAATGGATAACATATTACAAAAGTTTAGAGGGTATACTTATATCCATGGATGTGTAGATCCTGCTGAATGTATAAAATGTAACTACCAGCAAATAAAATCGGCACAAATAAGAAATATGTAAGAGATATAGTATGTTAGGATTTTAGAATTGGCATGAAGATTCTTCCTGAGATAAATTGAAAAGCACGGTGTAGCTAATAAAAAATTCGAACTTTTATCTGAAAATGATCCATAAACATCGAAAAATATCAAACCCCAAAAGCTGTAAAAATAAGACTCATAAATTTTTTTAGCTGTTCGCAAAAGAAAATGTTATATGAACTTCTTATAAGCTACAAATAGAGGACTAAACATGAATGGTTTTATTATCAAGAAGCTAATTCAGATCAATCAAAAAACAATACAGAAACATCGAGGGAAATCAAAATAGGAATTTGAAATATCACACAACCAATTTTTTATAGTTGTTTCGCAACTGGTATTTTCTTTCTAATTGGAGGAACTTGTTCTATCAAGCTCTACCCGTGAAAGCGCATCACAAAACATCTATTGCATGAGAAATACATAAAAACTCAGACATTCTTCCTTAAGCATCTTAGGATTCAAACAATTGATCTTATTTATCATTAAGAAGATAACCTAAAAATCAAACACCCAACCCAAAAATGACAATATGAGATTAAAAAAATTAGAAGTTTCGAATCTTGAAACCAGAAGAGCATATTTTTTTCTCAAGTTGGAATTAGAACCATGTTTTCCTATCAAACCATTCAACACGAAGAGACATTTATCTGGGTGGTTGAATATATTTATACATACGAGTTTATATTTCTAAAACATCAAATTAACATTAATAAATTCACTGTCAACAACTCCTTGTAACGAAGGCATCACATATTTGCATGAAAATAAATACACATTCCTGATTTCCTATGTGCATTTTATTTGAAGTTTATAACCAGAGCTACTGTAATTCTATATTAGGACTATGAACAAATATTTTTTGTGCATTGTGGTGGAAATGTTGAACTAAAGATATTTTTAAAACCTATGACTGGTTATAATGTATATGCTGTTTTTAAACCTTATGACCGGTTATAATGCAGAAGTTGTTTTTAAAACGTATGACTGGTTATAATGCATTGAAATTAAATGGGGGAGTATGTAAGGTATTATGGGGATAGTTACTAAGGACAAGAAACACGTGTACATGCAAGGTAACTAATTACGCAGCGGAATATGGACACATACAAGTTTCTCATTTGCCATAGTTCCAAGATCTTCTGGGAGTTCGCGGTCCACCGGCTGTATATTGTAGTGATTATTGTTAAGGAATCGCCTACGTGGAATGGTCTCTACAGCAAAGCCCCTTTTCGATTCCTCACGGGGATAGATCTCTGGGTAATTGCTCAAAGCAATTTGGCAAATTCTTTGTGGCAGGGTTCGGCTGAAACTAGCTCTATATCGAGGAGGGATTTTTTTGTCTCGACACTTAGGAGAAATGAGTGATTAACAATTAACCTTAAAGAAATCCTGACACCCCCTATTTATAGGAGGAGGTGGAAAAATCCCACATCCTCATATTACAAGTTTCGGCCGGCCTACATAGGAGAGAGGGATCCCAATTTTGGGCCTCTCATGTCAATTAAGATTTTAGGCCCAGCCCAAAATCCCTAAACATTACTCAATTACCTTAACTGTTGGGCTTATATTCAAGGGCTCCTATTACGGCGGCCCATTCACCAAATTCCAACAGCTCCTACTCGCCGGAATGGGAGGGTGCCTGTTAATATGTTTTCGACTAACACATCAACATTTATTCTTCGATCCATGCCCTGCTTCGGAATAGTTCATACGAGGTTTGTCGTGCCACCGACAGACACAACGGACATCGTGCTACTCATCGGTTAAGAGTTTTGTAGCCTCTGCGGAACGTTGATTCCTAACCTGTAATCATTTATGTGTCGCGTTTTATCTCTGGTCAACTATTATTTTTCAATTGCCTTGATTCTACATAGGAACACTTCTCCAAGACATCCGCACAAGTATTCACAACCTTCAACTAATATCTGGTTGGTGGCCACCTAGTGAATACAAGAGTCGGAGAATTATAGGTGAACTTGACCATCCGCATCGCTCATACCCTTAGTCAAACTCAACCGGTTCCCAAAACTTGGTCACTAGGCCTTTTTGTTCAACATTGCGTTCGTAAGCCTGTAAGGGACCATTGAGTTTGACCTTAGATAAGAGTTCTGAGTCCGTAAGGATACTTCGGGTCATCCTACATTAAACACCCGGGATCAGTTACACGCTCAAGGTGAAGAAGTTTGCGCACATCCGAATCGCGAGGATTCTACCTAGCACAATAAAGCCTAACCTTGTGGTCGAACGTAGCACGCGCAGTATGAAGTGCGTGTCGATAGCATAACCTGAACTTACATATTGTCAGGAGTGGGAAATGCCATATGTGATGGATATACGCCCAATTTGAACCCGTTGACTTCCAAACCGTTGTATTTTTATCGTCCCATCGCCAATTGTAAATCGAAACTTCAACCCGGACACTTCGCGAGAACATCGACGGCTCGGACGGGGCCGAAGCGCCCGTCCGACATAGGCGAACTCACCTAGGTGAGGTTGGGTGGCCACACCCGACCTCCCCTAGGGGAGATCGGGTCAGCCGACCCGATCTCCCCTAGGAGAGATCGGGTCGGCCAACCCGATCTCTCCTAGGAGAGATCGGGTCGGCCAACCCGATCCCTCCTAGGAGGGATGGGGTTGGCCAACCCCACCCTCCCTAGGAGGGATGGGGTTGGCCAACCCCACCCTCCCTAGGAGGGGTTGGGTGTCCTCACCCAACCCCTACCCTTGGGGGTCGGATTTCTCCCCCCCCCAAGGGTCCCGACACCACTTTCAGACTCCCATGCTCGGTCCACTCCGCCTACCTCCTCCGAATCCTAAGGTCTTAATTATGTGCTTAAAGGTTAATTAATTGTGTTTAAAGTCTAACGATGTCATTAAGCCACCTTAATGACACCGTTGCCTATAAATACCCCACCTTCACAACTCATTTGATCATCTTGGCCATTTGGACATTTTAGCTCTGACATCTCTCTAGCTTTATCTCTCTAGAAAAGTACTGACTTAGGCATCGGAGAGGGTTCACCAGGCACCACCCCCCCCTCCTCCGTGTCTGGTATTGCCCCTTCTGCAGGGTAGAAGGAGAGAAGGAGCAGAGGAAGGAAGGAAGGAAAGGAGAAGATAGACTAAGGCAGAGCAGCTCAGGAACATCGGATCACACACATCCCCCGTAAGGAGTGAGATCAAAGCTGACACCCCGTTGACCTAGATCTCATAACTTAACACTTGGCGCCGTCTGTAGGCTTCGGACAGAAAGCCTGGCTATTACATGAGCTATGACGAACAGTAGGGTGTCCAGGCCCCAACACCCACCCGGGGGCAATGGGCGGAGAAGAGAACCCATACCCCCAGGGAGGCGGCCTAACCCTGGGAAGCAGCCAATGCATCCAGAGCCCCAAGAAATACCACAACCTCCTCAGCAACAGAACAACCAGGAGGGAGGACCTTCACGCCCAGCTGGGGCTGAGTCCTCCACAGCCTCCACCCCCCGGGCAAGAAGGCCACAGAGAGCAAGAGGACAACAGGGAGTGCCTTCCCACAACACGGCACCCCCTGAGGGATACTATTTTGAGGAGCAACCACAAAGGTACCCATATGGGATGCCGGAACAAAGAGATGATAACCGCGCCCACACAGCATATGCAAGGCCGGCATACACCCAAGGGACGTACACTGAAGCTCATGAGGAGGAGCAGATCCCGACAGAAGAGCACTACTCGCACCCTCGAGCAGGGCAGCGAGAGGAACAAAGAAGATATTACCAGGAGCCACCCCCAGAGGGAAGGCAACAATTCGTGCCTCCTAGGCAACAGCAGAACAACAGGGCTTACACCCCGCTTGGGGAGGAAAGACAAGAAAGACCTCCAAGGAGGCAGGACTTCTATGAAGCACCCCAGCAGGCGTATCAAGAGTACACCTACAATCCATACCAGCAGGGACAAGGGAACCCAGTAAGCCCAGTCTACAACTACAATGGATATCAGAGGGATTATACTCCGGCACAGGTAGTGATCACCCCGGAGGAGATAGAAGCCATGATAACCCGGAAATTGAATGAGTCAAAGAAACCCAGCCTGCATTGTCTAAATGACAAGACGAACCACCCTTTCACAAAGGAGCTGGAGATGAACAGGGTGCCAGACTCCCTGCACACTGTGCAAATTGCAAAGTACAATGGGAAAGGAGACCCCCTAGAGCATATCCAACAGCATGAGGCCTCTCTATTCAGGAGGACAACTGACGAAAGATACAAGGCACTCCTTTTCCCAAACACCCTATCAGGGGTGGCCTCACATTGGTTCTTCAGCCTGCCCTCTGAGAGCATCCACTCATGGGAGCAGCTAAAAGCTAAGTTTCTGCAGAGATACCTAGGGGAGAGGAAACTCCTCAAGGGAACAGGCTCCATTGATGACGTAAAACAAGAATATGATGAATCCCTGGCCAGCTACTATACTAGGTTCAACCAGAATATTGCAGACATCCAGGGAGACATCACTGAAGGGGAGATAATCCGAGCCTTTATCAGAAACTTAGGTCGCTTTGGGTCAACATTGGCTGAAAAGATGGCCAAAAAGCCAGCAAGCACCTTGGAGGAGCTTGCAGGGAGAGTTAAAACGCATATTGACCTTGAGAGGCACAGGGCAAGCAAGAAGGCCAAAATTCAGGCAGCCAAGGAGGATACTCAAAGGCCAAACAAAGGAAAGCCACCCCAGGCACCACAGCATGCAAGGCAGCAGGAATGGCGTCCACCACTGCAACGAAACCAAATGGGTGAACCCTTAAAGGCTAGAGAAATCAATGTCATTAAGTTCATCCCACTGAACGCCACTCCAGCCACCGTACTTAGAGAGATGCGGAACCAAAAGCTATGGTCACCCCCTGCAAGGTGGAGAGCCCCAATGGTGGGAAATCATAAAGATAGATGGTGTGACAACCATGAGGCTTATGGTCACGACACAAATGAATGCTTTAGCCTAAAGCTAAGCATAAACAACATCGTCCAGAGGGGAGAACTGAAACAGTTCGTAGACCATGGGGGCAATAGTATGCAACTGGGGCCACCACAGAAAGACAAGGGCAAGGGAAAGGTAGACTATAACCCTCCACCCAACAAAAGAGGAGTCATCAATATGATACATGGAGGAGCAGCATCAGGTGGCCCAACGGCTAACGCAAGAGAGGTCTATGCATCCAAGCTAAGCTCAGTGCCAAGGTGGAGAAAAAGGCCAAGAGAAGGAGAAGAAGTGAAGATCGAGTTCTCGGAGAAGGACAAGAGCCACATCGTCTTTCCACATGACGATGCTCTAGTTATTACTTTAGATATTGACAATTTTGATGTAAAGAGAATTTTGGTGGATGGGGGCAGCTCAGCTGACCTCCTAAGCCTGAGAGTGTTGGAAGAGATAGGGAAAACCAAAGCAGACATCAAACCGGTCAACTTCCCTCTAGTTGGCTTCTCAGGGGCAACAAGTTACCCCCTGGGAATGATAACCCTACCAGTGACCATGGGCCAAGGATGGACCCAGCTGAAGGTAAATGTCAATTTCTTGGTGGTTGAAACCCTGGGAGCCTACAATGGGATCCTAGGAAGGACAACCATAAACCCATATGAAATAGTGCCATCCACTGTTCACCAGAAGTTGAAGTACATCACGGAGAACGGGGTTGGAGAGGTCCTGGGTGATCAACGCACCGCAAGGCAATGCTACGTCAACTCAATGAGACGTGGATCACACGGGACAGATACAGTGGCTGTAGTCATGGTAGGGGCCAACCAGGACAGAAGAAGGAGGGGAAGGAGACAAAGACAAAGAAGGAGAAGGAGTGGAGTAACACTCCGTTTGAGCAGGCAGTTTTTTCAAACAGTGCCTACAAGGAGACACAGGAGCAAGGCTGTGAAGGTGACATCCATACCTTGGCAGCCAGACACCATAATAGGGAACAGGACAAAGAACTCCATCCTAAAAGGCTTCCGCTACATAGATGATATCAAGCAAATGCCGCAGGAGTCTATATCAAGCTATTTCCAGAGATTATTTGATTATGGTGCCAACATGGACATCACAAGGGGAGAAGCAGTAAGAGCATTCATCAGAAACATGCATCCAAGTTCATTTGAGGCCTATGGAGGGCTCTATGAGATGGTCATGACGAGCACAATGAGAGAGCTCAAGGCGAAGCTGGACAGGGCATTTGAACAAGAGGCGGAACAGTTGGATGAAGTTCCAGAAAGAGGAAGAGAAACAGACACATCGGGAGGAGGTGTCAATTTCACATTCACACCCCTCACACTCAGCATAGAAGAAATTTTCCACAAGCACCTCAAGCAAGAGCTACCAACATGCAGGGAGGAAGGCAAGGCCTTCCTAGGAAGAGATGCACAGGGTTGGTGTAAATACCATGGGACCTGGGGGCATCAAACCAATGACTGCATGGTGTTGAAGGTGGAAGTGGAAGAAATAATTTACAATGGAGGCTTCAAGGAGTACGTGGCAACAGACACAATGGCCACCCCATATCCTTAGTTTTCATATCTAGCACTTTGCATGTTTCACCTCTACAAGCTTTTCAAAAACAACTTTGGAGAAGGAGAACTCACGAAGTTCCTCCAACTCTACAACTATCTTTCATTCCTACAAAGGATGTCTTGGTGCACCAAGGCATCCCAAGTGTACAAAAACATGAATGCTCCTAAGGGAGTAGTAGTTACTCAAAAGTATTTTCCAGTGAATGCAGTGGTATAACCACAAAGTTATCCTTACACAGATATGACTTCAAGTCAATAACAGGTTCGACGCCCCCAAGAGCGTATCTTGAGAGTAGTTTTCATACTACGACATTCGACGCCCCCAAGAGCGTATCTTGAGAGTAGTTTTCATACTACGACATTCGACGCCCCCAAGAGCGTATCTTGAGAGTAGTGTTCATACTACGACCTTCGACGCCCCCAAGAGCGTATCTTGAGAGTAGTTATTACACTACGACCTTCGACGCACCAAGAGCGTATCTTGAGAGTGGTTTCCAAAAACTACGAACTTCGACGCCCCCAGGAGCGTATCTTGAGAGTAGTGTTCATACTACGACCTTCGACGCCCCCAAGAGCGTATCTTGAGAGTAGTTATTACACTACGAATTCGACGCACCAAGAGCGTATCTTGAGAGTGGTTTCCAAAAACTACGATTTCGACGCCCCCAGGAGCGTATCTTGAGGTAGATTTGCAACCTACCAGATTCGACGCCCCCAAGAGCGTATCTTGAGGTAGAAAAAACACTACCAGTTCGACGCCCCCAAGAGCGTATCTTGAGGTAGATTTCAAACTACCAGTTCGACGCCCACCAAGAGCGTATCTTTGGTCTAACCTGAGCCCTCCGGGAGCCTATCATGTGAAACGTTAAGTGCCGTCCGAGAGCCTGTCTCGTGAACAGATTTGACATCCGTCAAGAAGGTATCGGTGGACTAACCTGTGCCCTCCGGGA
The DNA here is from genome assembly GCA_036873135.1 of Clarkia xantiana subsp. parviflora. NCBI lineage: Eukaryota > Viridiplantae > Streptophyta > Magnoliopsida > Myrtales > Onagraceae > Clarkia > Clarkia xantiana. The sequence continues at coordinate 12,870,250 of JAPTYO010000001.1, read as the reverse complement.
GCCTATCCTGTGAAACGTTAAGTGCCGTCCGAGAGCCTGTCTCGTGAAAAGATTTCGACGCCCACCAAGAGCGTATCTTTGGTCTAACAGTACAACGTATACCGTGTAAGGGGTATCAGAAGAGATCATCATACCATTCCTAGAAGGATACCATGCTCAGAAGAATACCATGAGAAGGAAATTTCTAAGAAAAGTAATGTGAAGAACAAGTAATGTTTTTTCTTTATGAAATGGCAGGTAAGATATGAAGGAAAGCACGAAAGAAAGATAAGTAAAGGAGACACACCAAGTAAAGGGTCCATACCCAAAGAGCCATACACAAGGCATAGGGAGCCATCATGAGAAGAGACATATACAAAAGCATGAGAAGCACTAATGTAAAGGCAAACGAACCACGTAGTCAACAACACAATGTGGCAAAGGAAAGTAACAACAAACACCATCACAATCTCAAAGGACACTCAACCCATACAAGGGGAGAAGGAGTGTAATTATATACAAGGATAGCATGAGATAAACACGTCAGTCAGAACCTTCGGGGGAGTCACCCTCACCCCCTGAAGCTGAACCGCCAGCGGAAATGGATGAAGAGGAGGAGTCTGAGGTACCAATCTCCACAGGTGTAGCATCCACCTGGGCAGGGGCAGGCTCGTCTGCTACGGCAGCCTGACCCATCAGAACAGTCGCGTAGCCAGTGGCATATGGCCCAAAGTCACCAAGGTCACCAAAGGGGAACTGAGGATCAATTCGGTATATGTGATCAACCAGATACTCACCGAACTGGTTCATCTCTTGGGTGAGACGCGTGCTATAATCGGCGGTGAAGGCAGAGGAGGCCTTATACTCAGATACCGCGACAGCCCTCTCCTCCGCCCGACACTTAGTCTCCAACCTCCGCAGCTCCTCAGAATGGAGCGAAGCAGCAACCTCAGCTTCCCGGCGCAAACTGCCCACAGTGGTTTCAAGCAAGGACACCTGGTCCTGGAGCTCCTGCAGCCTCAAATCAGATATACGCGCCTTCTCGGCAGCAGTGGCGACCTCCGCCTTGAGAGAAACCTGGCTGTCCTCAAGGGCCTTCCTCTCGTCAGATAACTCGAGCACGAGCGAGGACATGTTCACCATGTCAGATATGCCCTAACAATTCAAACAAGGGATGAATAACCGAAAGATAGACATTATGAAAGAAATAAGAGGAAAGCAAAGAACAACTTACAGGTGCATAACGAGAAAGTACCCCTTGAACAAAGCGCCGAGTCTCCCCAGGAGACTTGGGCGGAACAACACGATCCCCAGGGGGAACGGCACCGCGGAGTACGCGGACACCAACCTCAGGAGTCCGCAAAGAGGAGGTGCTATCGAAGTGGAACTCCTTCAGACCAGCGAAAGGAGTCCACTCGGACCCAATAACATCTTCATCAGTGAGACGGGCGAAATCCTTCCGACTTAAAGTCGGAGGCCTACCTACACAAGCAAAGCAAGTCAAAGGAGAGTATAAACATACAAGGATCAGCACAAGGTAAAGATCATACCTGAGGACCGTGCCCTCGGCTGGGGGGCAGGGGAACCACCACCAGCAGGTCGCTTCCCTTTGTCAGCCAGGGAAGGCACCTCTTCAACCACCATCTCCTTATCACGAGATAGAGTCGGAGGACGAGCAGTAGGCGAAGCAGGATCCACAGCCTTCTTTCTCTTAGCAGCCGAGGCCCCGGCCTCAGAATCAGATCGCCGCGGCTTGGACATGGAAGGTCCAGAATCTCTGCCAACGGAGACGACCCTCTCAGTCACCAAGGGGGAGCGCACTAGCAAGGTAAGAAAAACAAGATAAGGAAAACATAAGTTACATCATAAAGAAGCAAATAGGAGAAAGCATACCAGAGGCCCCAGCCTTCTTCCCAGGCAGGGGGGATTTCTTCAAAGCAGAACTAGAAGGAGCCTTCCTCTTGCTCAGATCAACAGGGGCTCCCTGCATGTTATAGGTTTTTCCATGAAACCAACCTACAAAGGAAGAGCAGAAGGTAAATAAAGATGGAAAGACCAAGTGACATACCGAACCCCCGGAGTCAGGAGTCAGACTGATCCCGGCCTCGTAAAGATCCGTCTCAGTTATTAAAGACACGGGGCAGTAAGACCGGGTCCTGTTGCTCTCGTGAATGATCTTCATAGTCTTCAAATCATCCGAAGAGAACTCTCCAAAAGCAGGCCAACCATCGGACCGATCCTCATTCAAGACCGACCAAGTGACGTATCGGTCCGTAATGAAGAAGTAATGCTTAGCCCAGTGACTGGCCGAATTGTCAATCTGGGTCACGAAACGGAGAGAGGTATCCCACTCGATCCCACTCAACCCGAAGTCAGAAAATCGGGGATCTTTGAAGGCCGGATGGCGAGTTACGAAACTCGCAAACCCCACCCTCGTCCGGTACTGGAACCGATAGAAGCATCGGAATAGAACGAGAGAGTACTTCCAGGAGTACCAATGGCACAATACCCGGAAGCCCACCCAGACACGGAGGGCACTGGGGGCAAGGTTCACAGGAGAAATCCTGAAGAACCTGCTCAACTCTATAAGCTCGTCACAGTAAGGCAGCCTCAGCCCGAATCGGATCTGAGAGGGGTACACGGCGACCTTCCCTATAGGAGGCTCCGTCACCGTCCCGCGAGTATTCCCCAAGGAGGGGAGAAAAGGATACAGAGGCTCATCTAGGGGACTGATATCTCCTAGGGTAACATGTTCGTTGTAATCGGACCTAGTGATATGGTTCTCTGACAGAATAGCAAAACCTAAGGCAAAGATAGCAGGAAACCCCAAGGCACGGATCAAATTTCGACTAACACCCCAATGAAGGTCACGATACCAAGCTAGCAATAGAAAAGAAAGTAACGCGACCGAAGAGGAAAAGAAAGAGGAACTCACTCATCCTTCGGAGAATACGGCGTCTCTGAAGAGTCTGCGTACGTGGACACCACCAGGAGTATAGTACCTGCCACGACACGACAAATATCAAGACAAGGAAAATTTCCGAAGAACCGGAAATACTCCGACACCCAACCAACGACAACAAGCAAAGATCCAAAGACACCCAGCAAAGATAGTCAACATGAGTCAAGCACACCACGACAACCAAGTTGAATAATTTTATCCGAGCCTAAGGTCGGGTCTTGGAAAAAATTTCCATTATACCCTCCAACAAGGATTAATACACCAACGGCAATACGACATCGAATTCAAGACCGGAATAGCCCAATCGGACAAGAAACCATATCCGGACGACCGGCAAACATTTTTCCCCAAAATCCACAACTACCAACGACTATCTACGGCAATCCCACATATAATTAAATTTCGGCAATCAAGCATCGGCAATCAAGCATCGGCAATCAAATATCAACGATTCAAAAATCGACATCTTGTACGACAACGGAAAGGAAAAGAATGGACCTTCGGAAAACCCGACCCGATGTGATAAACGGGTCCGGAATTCGAATTTGAGCGTTGCCGGAAATCAGCCCCTCGCCGGAGCCCCAACTCCGTCGTCGCCGGAGTCGCTCCCAGCCGTCCTTTCGCCGCCGGAGTCCGCCCCAGATCACGTCGGAGCCCTCCTGTCCCGCCGTCGACTGCTCTGGCCGAAGCTAGCGCTGCCGTCGCCGGAGGTAAACTCGCCGTCGAAGCCTCCCGACGCCGCTGCTCGTCTGGTCGCCGCCCTCCGTCGACCAAGCTTGTATCGCGTCGCTTTCGTCCGTCAGCCGCCGGAAGTCACGTCGCCGTCGACCGCCAATGTCGGACCAGGCTCCACCTCCGCCAGCAGCAGCTTCGACGTCGCCCTGGTCTGCCGGTCCGTCCCGCCTTCACGTCGCCGCCTCGAGCCGCCAATCCACTAGCCGGCCCGTCCCGTGCTGGTGGTCTCCTCCCGCCGGAGCTGCTGGCCGGATTTTTGCCCCTTGGTGAAAATTTCGGCCGGCCCTTACCTTGGGGGTGCTCTCAAAACTTTTCTTGCTCTCCAAGGGTGAGTGAAGAGAGAGGATGGTGGCTATGGTGACTCTTGGAGGTATTTTTCTAACTCTCCTTTTTTATGTTAAAAGGATGATAGGGTTTTTTAGAGGGTTTTAATCACCACCATCCATCTAGCCTTAAATAAAATCTAAGGGCCAAGGAAAAACCATCATTTTTATCCTTTTCACCTATAGCTAAGTATACCCCCACACTTAGAGAACTATCAAGATAATTTTATTTTTGAGCATTCCATACTTAGGAAAATTTTTGGCCTAAATTAAAATTTTCCCTCACTTAGATGAAGTCCCGGCACGAAATTGGAGCATAAGTCATTTAGTTGCATTCTTATCACACCCCTGTGCAAGTTTGTATTTTTTGAGTATACACCTGTAGCAGAGATAAGTTTATTACTCCCGCCTCAGACGGACGCGTGCCTAGGCACACGTCCGTGCTACTCTGACGTTTACAATTCCTCTATCTCATTAGACAGGGAGGCAGAGTCAGAGGCACGCATCCATGGGTAAGCAGGCATTCAGACAAGAAGGTAAAATCCCGGTTTCAAATTGCGCGTGTCATACCATCCTGAAATAGAGTCAATCAAGGGTTAAGCCATTGGTTGACTCGGGGGCATGTGATGGATATACGCCCAATTTGAACCCGTTGACTTCCAAACCGTTGTATTTTTATCGTCCCATCGCCAATTGTAAATCGAAACTTCAACCCGGACACTTCGCGAGAACATCGACGGCTCGGACGGGGCCGAAGCGCCCGTCCGACATAGGCGAACTCACCTAGGTGAGGTTGGGTGGCCACACCCGACCTCCCCTAGGGGAGATCGGGTCAGCCGACCCGATCTCCCCTAGGGGAGATCGGGTTGGCCAACCCGATCTCTCCTAGGAGAGATCGGGTCGGCCAACCCGATCCCTCCTAGGAGGGATGGGGTTGGCCAACCCCACCCTCCCTAGGAGGGGTTGGGTGTCCTCACCCAACCCCTACCCTTGGGGGTCGGATTTCTCCCCCCCCCAAGGGTCCCGACACCACTTTCAGACTCCCATGCTCGGTCCACTCCGCCTACCTCCTCCGAATCCTAAGGTCTTAATTATGTGCTTAAAGGTTAATTAATTGTGTTTAAAGTCTAACGATGTCATTAAGCCACCTTAATGACACCGTTGCCTATAAATACCCCACCTTCACAACTCATTTGATCATCTTGGCCATTTGGACATTTTAGCTCTGACATCTCTCTAGCTTTATCTCTCTAGAAAAGTACTGACTTAGGCATCGGAGAGGGTTCACCAGGCACCACCCCCCCCCCCCCCTCCTCCGTGTCTGGTATTGCCCCTTCTGCAGGGTAGAAGGAGAGAAGGAGCAGAGGAAGGAAGGAAGGAAAGGAGAAGATAGACTAAGGCAGAGCAGCTCAGGAACATCGGATCACACACATCCCCCGTAAGGAGTGAGATCAAAGCTGACACCCCGTTGACCTAGATCTCATAACTTAACAATATGCTGTCGCAGATTTCCATTTGGCTCAGAATGTTGTTTCCGATGAACTGAGTTCATCATGGCGATATGCAAAACAAGATCATGTTGTGTTACCCCGAAACCAAATGATCGTTTTGCTTAACCAGGTTTTTCGAAATCACCGTGGTTCTTAGCCAGCCTTGACATGGTTGAGGTTCTTCCTCCGTAAAGACGACCGAGCCTGTGTGACGAGGCTAGCCCATATTCGACATGTTTTATGGGAGGTTTTACACTCCAACAACTAGTTTATAGACCGTAAAATCCGATGTATTCCAATCCTTATGACGTTGTAAGATAATAAACTCAAATTGAAATTCTTTATATTCAAATATTACTTCGAAACTCAAAATGTTATTTGACACAATAAGATCCTCCTAAACCCTACGTAGTCCAAGAATTTTGACATGCTTTTCGAACACGCCCTTGCGTAGTGGTTTAGTTAATGGGTCTGCCACCTTATTACTAAGAAGATAAGTATTCTAATGTGATCAATTTTTCTTCTACCACACTTTTCGCATAATTGTATTAAACATCAATGTGTATAGTCCTATTATGGTACTTTTGATTGTTGACTACAGCAATCGCTGCTTGACTGTCCGAGTAAATCCTCACAAGTTTACTCCTGTCATCGACGTCAAGCAGACAGACAGCCTCCTGTGTATTCTTAGAGAGTGCCACGAATTCGGATTCCATCATAGACAGCGCGACACAGGCTTGCTTCTTGCTCATCCATGAAATGAAAACATTAGCAAGGAGAAATACTCTTCCCGAGGTGGACTTACGATTATCCGGGTCGCCACCATGGTCGGCGTCACTGAACCCAGACAATTCTAGCTTCCTACCCTTATAACACAGTTCATAGTCGGTGATGGATATACACCCAGTTGGACCTCATTTGGGCTCACCTATATTACGAAAACTGACCCTAAACACGGTTAGAAACCAAAACTTTACAAAACGACACCCCTATGCGAAAACCCCCCGAACGGACCAATCCGGCACCAAGGGTCGGACTAGTCTGGTCGGCCGAGGCCGACGCGATCCAGCTGTCGGCCCCGAAGTCCGGGTGACCTATACCCGACCAATGGTCACCCCAAATTTCCAACGTCCGCGCACCAGATTTACGCATTCCCGACCTACGGGCATACCCTTTCTCCCTATCCTAAAGGGAATATTCCACGAACCCTACCTCATTTCGGCAGGCCCCTCGTGGCCAAATTCCCAAACTCTATAAATACCACCCCACATTCTTCATTCAAGGTAAGTGAATCCCGAATGCTCTGACCTCTCTCTACTTTATCTCTCTAGAAACCGAGCTCTTACTTAAGCGTCGGAGAGGGTTCGCCGGAAACAACCCCCCTCCGGCGCAATCCTTTTTGCAGGTCTACAGGAGCATAAAGAGAAGGCGAGCACATTCACAGGATCAAGACCTCAAAGGCGCACTCTACGGACGAACCTCAACGGGCTTAATCCAACATTAGCGCCGTCTGTGGGATTCGAACAAAAAGCCTTTATATCAGCTCAAAAGTGAAGTGGAAGGCACATACGTCATCCACGAAGGCTATTCAAGTGGAAATGCATTGTTCGTCTCTAGGAACATGCATACCCCTCAAAGTGTGCATACCTTCAAGGGGGCATGCATCCAAGTATGCACACCTCCAAGTGTTGGATCACGGTTGGAACTCCGGTACGGTCTTGACGGCGATCCGAACTCCTTCGCTCCACGTAATCCTGCAAGAGGGGATAGACCGGGCGATGACCCAGAATCCCTCTCCGATGCTTAAATGAGTGCCTCGTAAAAACTGGCAAGCAAGAGTCTCAGTATGTAATTGTATTCAATCTGAGGTAACTTCTTCCCTTTTATAGGCGAAGAGCTACCTCAGTTACTTGGAGAACCGCTGGGGCAGTTAGCCCGCGTTCCGCGTATCTCGGCCACGATTCCGCCTATCTCGGCCATGATCTCGCTTATCTCGGCCACGCTCCGCGTATCCCGGCCACGATCCCGCCTATGTAGGCCATGATCTCGCTTATCTTGGCCATGCTCCGCGTATCTCGGCCTCAACCTCTGGTAGCAAGTCCCGACTAATATCGGGGACTCCAGAACCGCTCGGGGCCCCTCGTCAACGTGACAGGGCCAATCATTCTCAGGGATTCATCATCGGGGCCTATTTAAAGGCATCTCATCGGGAGCGCCCAGCTCGCCTATCGGGACCGACTCTGTCGGGACCTTTCACCATCGGGACTCCCTCTGTCGGGACCCTTCGCCTTGGTCACCTTGACCTCCTTTCAGGGCCCAGTGGGCCTATTCACCGTTTCCTCACCGTTAAAGGGCCTAACGGCCTTAGCGAAACCCATCATTTGCCCCCAAGACATGAGGGACTTACAGTTCGTCGTGTCTTTCAACTCCCGACCTCCCGACATCGGAGTCGGGGACCTTTCCCTTGATACATGATGGGTCCGACTACAGCCGTCAGGCCCTTTAACGGCGAGGAAACGGCAAACAGGCCCACCAGGCCCAAAATGAAGGTCAAGATGACCTAGGAGAAGGGTCCCGACGAAGGGAGTCCCGATGATGAAAGGTCCGGCAGAGTCGGTCCCGATAGGTGAGCTGGAAGCTCCCGATGAGAAGCCTTTAAGTAGGCCCCGATGATGAATCCCTGAGAATGATTGGCCCTGTCACGACGACGAGGGGCCCCGATCGGTGACACAACGAGATAACTCTGGAGTCCCCGACGGGAGTCGGGACTCGTTATCAGAGGATAAGGCCAAGATATGCGGGGCGTGGCCGAAATAAGCGGAACGTGGTTAAGATACACGGAGCGTGGCCGAGATACGCGGGGCATGGCTGAGATACGCGAGATCACATTCGAAATATGCGGGATACGGGCTAACCACCCCTAACGGTTCGCCAGGTACCTGAGGCATCTCTTTGCCTATAAAAGGGCAGGAGATCACCTCAGAAAGACTTACGCTGAGTTGAATACACTCTGAGATTATTACTTGCCAGTCATATGAAATACTCATTTAAGCATCGGAGAGGGATTCTGGGTCACCGCCCGGTCTATCCCCTCTTGCAGGATTACGTGGAGCAAAGGAGCTAGGATTGTCGTTCGAGTCCGTACCGGAGTTCCACCGTGATCCAACATTGGCGCCGTCTGTGGGAATCAAACAAAAAGCTGATATGCCTTCTACTCGATCGATGGCGGCTGGCAAGAACAGAAGACAGGGACAATCCGGTGGTTCCCGCCACCCCGCTGCAACGAATCTGGATTCAGTACCGGAACAGGAGGAAAACCAGAATCATCCTCCGGCTGAGCTCTCCCAGACAGGGGGGCACAACGGAGATCCCGAAGATATTGCTCCTCAGCACCAGGGCAATATGGGGCAGGAGGCTCCCCCGGCTACAGACTTGACGAGGGCCGTGGCGGAAGCCATGCCCATGTTTCTGGCGGCTGTAGAGGCTCTCTTGGATCGAAGAGAGGCTGCGAGGAGGCAGGAGGAGATGCCCCCATTGGAGGAAGCGACCCCACCAACAGAGGGTCGAAACGCACAGGAAGCCCCGCCCCGAGGCCAGGACAGAGGTAGGGCAACCGTTCAGCCGAAAAGGTTCGTGGTTGATGGACCAGGACCAGTACAGCACAGGACCATTCCCCTGAATGGTCCCATCACTCACGACCAGGTGGTAAAGATCGTGAACATCTGTATGGGAGAGCAGAAGCCGCTGGTGTCGGAGCTAAGGGATCGATCCACTCATCCCTTCGTCCCCCGACTCATTGACAACCTAGCCCCGCCTGGGCTAGGCATCCCCACGATAAAGGAGTATGATGGCGAAGGAGATCCAGTTCGCCATGTCCAGAAGCACCTCATGGCGTGTCTGGGAAGAGCCCCAAGTGAAGACATAGTGTGTACGTTGTTCCCAAACACACTGGGAGAAAGGGCCCTGACTTGGTTCTTTAGTCTGCCCCCAGGCTGCATCACTTGCTGGGCAGACATGCACGATCGATTCATTCAGCAGTACCAAGGTCGGAGGCATTTATTGAAAAGCGTGAGGTCCCTGACCCAGGTGGTGCAGAGGCCCGGCGAATCGCTGGCTCATTATTACCAGCGGTACACAGCCAGCGTAACAGAGATAGACGAAGAAATCTCAGAGGGCGAAACCATCCGTACCTTCATTCGGAACCTGACAGCCCCCTATGGCTCCGACTTGATGCACAGCATGGCTGAGAAGGTTGTGTGGAATATGGAGGCATTACAGAAGAGGGTGAAGCGGCAGATCGATGTCCAGGAGTCAAAGATAGCCGCGGGAGAACTGGAGCCCCCAAAGTCGAACAAAGGGAAGCAGTCGGTTAAGCCTTTCGACGATCGTAAGTCAAAGGGTAAACCCGACAGTGGCAAGAATCGAGGCCGTCCGGATCAGAGGGACGATAGGCGTTCTTCAAGGAAAGATAAGCGGGAGGACCTTGATATTCCTCTCAACTGCTCCATGGCGGAGGTGCTGACAGTCATGGAACGACAAGGTATCTCCAGGTACCCCCCGAAGAAAGAAGGAGAATTCCTGGGATCCCGTACGGATCGCTACTGTAGATTCCACCGCGCAAATGGTCACGACACCAATCACTGTCGGGAACTGAAGAAGGAGATTGAAAAGCTAATCCAGAAGGGGAAGCTCAAGGAATTCGTCGGGGATAAACGGTGTCGATCCCGCTCTCGGTCCCGATCGCGGTCCCGTTCCCGATCCCGCGATCGGTCCCCGAAAAAGAAGAGAACTGATCCAGAGTCATCCGGTGCTCGCAAGGAGAGACGAGTTATCAACGTGATTCATGGAGGATTTGCTGCTGGGGGTGATACCTCATCCGCCCGAGAGGTCTACGCCTCTAGGATCCCTACGGCAGTGGTACTGGGTAAAAGGTCCCGATCTTGGACCTTGAAAGAAGAGATGGTAATCTCCTTCTCGTCGGAAGACCTCATAGGCATAGAGACCCCGCACGACGATGCCTTAGTGGTAACTTTGGATGTAGACGGGTTCGAGATGAAGAGAATTCTAATCGACGGAGGGAGCTCCTCCAACATTCTGTTCATGGACGCGCTGGATGCTATGGGAAAGACAAAGAAAGATCTGAAGGAAGCAAACTTCCCGATGGTCGGGTTCTCTGGCTCAACCTCCTACCCGCTAGGAGTAATCACCTTACCAGTGGAGTTTGGTAGCGGGTGGAAATCAGAAAGGAGGAACGTGGAGTTTGTCGTGGTTGATTCCGCGGGGACCTACAACGCGATTATCGGGAGAACCACCACTAATCCCCTAATGGCGGTTGCCTCGACTGTGCACCAGAAGATGAAGTTCCCGACCGACCACGGAGTCGGAGAGGTCAAGGGCGACCAGGTGGCTTCCCGAAAATGCTATGTTAATGCCACCCGGAGGAGGAGGCGAGAGGCCATGACTGTCCTCCAGACAGACACAGATCCCAGAGAAGAGTTTGGGCGTCCCGCCCCCATAGAAGATCTGAAAGAGGTCGAGATCGATGGACCCCAGAGGAAGGTAAAAATCGGGTCTGCTCTAACTGAAGAGATAGCTAAAAAATTGGTGGAGTTGTTGAAGGAGTTCAAGGAGCTGTTTGCCTGGTCCCCTAGCGATATGCCAGGAATCAGCCCTGATGTGATCGTGCACGAGCTGAAGATAGACCCCGCGATCAAGCCTATCACCCAGAAAAGGCGTCCGATGGGCACGGATAAGAAGATCGCGATCCAGCAAGAGGTGGGCAGGTTGCTCGATGCTGGGTTCATTCAGGAGCTCCGATTCCATACTTGGGTTGCCAACCCAGTGCTGGTGAAGAAGACTAACGGGAAATGGCGAATGTGTGTGGACTTCCGCGACTTGAACAAGGCTTGCCCAAAGGACTGCTATCCACTCCCGAGAATCGACCAGCTGGTGGATGCCACATCGGGACATGAGTTGTTAAGTTTCATGGATGCGTATTCAGGCTACAACCAGATCAAGATGGCCAAGGAAGACGCCCCCCACACAGCGTTCTACGCAGACAGTGACATCTATCACTACGATGTCATGCCTTTCGGGTTGATCAATGCCGGGGCAACCTACCAACGGATGGTGAACAAACTGTTTGGAGATATGCTGGGAGAAACCATGGAAGCTTACGTGGATGATATGCTGGTGAAGTCCCGACAAGCTAAGGATCACGTGCACAACCTTACCATGGCGTTTGAGCGGATGAGGCTCCATCAAGTTCGCTTGAACCCGACGAAATGCGCCTTCGGAGTCCACTCAGGGAAGTTCTTGGGCTTCATGGTGAGCCAAAGAGGAATTGAAGTGAATCCTGAGAAGCTGAGGGCAATCGAGGAGATGCAGTCTCCGATAAACCATCGGGAGGTGCAAGTGCTGAATGGCCGACTAGCTGCAATGAATCGCTTCTTGTCCAAAGCCAGCGACCGATCAATGCCGTTTTTTGAAGTCTTGAGGGCCAATAAAAATTCGAATGGACCGCCAAATGTGAAGAGGCGTTCCAAGCACTCAAGCAGCACCTTCGCACACTCCCGCCGCTGGCGAAACCGGTTCCAGGCGAGCCGCTCTTCCTTTATTTGGCTGTTTCTGAATTTGCCATTAGCTCTGTGTTAGTAAAGATTGTCGAGGGTAATCAAGTCCCCGTCTATTATGTAAGCAAGGCATTTGCCAAATCTGAATTGAACTACCCCGCCGTTGAGAAGTACCTCTTTGCGTTGATTATTACTGCTCGGAAGCTAAGGCCATATTTCCACGCACACGAGATCACTGTGCTAACGAACCAGCCTATGAAGCATTTTTTGAACCGACCGGATACGTCGGGGAGATTAGTGAAATGGGCAGTAGAGCTTAGCGAATTTCGCATACACTTCGCTCCAAGGACAGCCATTAAGGGCCAAGCATTAGCAGATTTCATAGCAGAGTCTACAGCCCCCGATCTGGAAGAAGCGGGCCCTGTAGAAGGGGCAACCATGGAGGTCCCGACAGAAGAACAACCAGAGAGGGCAGAGCAATCAGAACAGCCAAACAAGGAAAATACCTGGGAGATGTACACGGATGGCTCCGCGAGTTCAGACGGATCAGGAGCGGGCTTCTTGTTGATACCACCGGGTGAAGGTGAACCGCTCCGATATGCTTTGGCTTTAACATTCAAGGCCACAAACAACGAAGCAGAGTACGAAGCTCTTATAACGGGCCTAAAAATCGCCAAAGGCACTGGAATCGACCACTTGAGAGTGAAGTGCGACGCAGCTTTAATCGTGAACCAGGTTCAAGGGCGATACGAAGCAAGGAGTCCGATAATGAAAAAGTATCTGCGAGAGGTACAAGCCCTGAGAGAGAGCTTCAAAAGCTTCGATATCGAGGCTATCCCGAGGGAGGAGAACGTAGAGGCAGACGCCTTGAGCAAATTTGCCCTGGGGGCACCCTTGGAAGAAAATCGGAAGGTACACTTCCTGGAAAAGGTGATCTTATCGAACATCGACCCAACGCAGGTGTGCACCATTGAGACAAAATCGGAGGAAGAGCCCACCTGGATGACCCCGATAGTCGCTATCTAACTACGGGGGCAGTCCCCGAGGATAAGGTAGCAGCAGACAGGATATGTCGGATCGCGTCTAATTATGTGATGCTGGACAATCAGCTGTACAAGAAAGGCTAGTTCTCGACTCCGTACTTGAAGTGTGTGGCAGAACCCGACACCAGTCGAATCCTGAAGGAAATGCATGAGGGGGTCGCGGCTTGTCACGAAGGGGCCCGATCCATTATGAGGAAGGTGTTGAACTTGGGCTACTATTGGCCCACGATGAACAAAGAAGCAACGGCGTTGGTCCGATCATGCGACGCGTGCCAGAGGTACGCCCCGAGTATCGTGGCTCCAGCCGCCAACCTGACATCCATCAAGAGCGCTTGGCCCTTCGCGCAGTGGGGCATCGACTTGGTGGGACCTCTTCCACAAGCACAAGGACAATGTAAGTATTTACTTGTAACTATCGATTATTTTTCGAAATGGATAGAGGCGAAGGCATTGGCCAGAACAACGGGGAACCAGATCGTCAAGTTCCTCCAAACCCATATCGTGTCCAGATACGGGATTCCTAAGGTGGTGATCAGCGACAATGGCCCACCGTTTAACGGCTCTCAGGTGAGGGAGTATCTGGAAGAATTGAACATTGAGCATCGGACCGCCTCTGTACGCCATGCTCAGACTAATGGCCAGGTGGAGTCAGCCAACAAAATCGTGATGGATGGCCTGAAGAAGAGGGTCTATGCCTTGAAGGGCAAGTGGCTGAACGAACTGGAAAATGTGCTTTGGGCTGTTAGAACGACACCCAAACGATCAACAGGGGAGACTCCGTTTGGACTCGTTTATGGCACGGAAGCTGTCGCCCCTGTGGAGGTAGCTGTGGCGTCCCATCGGATGAGATATTACGAGCCCCTAACGAACGATGAAGTGAGACGCCTGGACTTGGACCTACTCGAAGAGAAAAGGCGGGAAGCCGATGAAGTCCAAGCTCGAATGCGCTTAGCGACGGCCAGATACTACAATCGGCGAGTGAAGTCCCGACAATTCTTTGTCGGGGAGCTGGTTTGGCGTCGCAACGAGTTCACCCTTTTGGATCGAATCAATAAGATGTCACCAAAATGGGAAGGACCTTATAAGGTCGTGGGGATGCCAGCTCCGAACGCATACAAGTTGGAAGACCTCGATGGCAGAACGTTAAAGCATTCTTTTAGTGGCGAACACTTGAAGAAACACCATGCTTGAAGAAAGTCGCCTTAAGTGGTGCCCGATAAAGTCGCCTTAAGTGGTGCCCGATGTAAAATCGCCTTAAGTGGTGTATGTTGTTTATCGTTTAATTCAATGTAAGCCAATCTTATGCCGTCAATAAATAAAGAGGTTGCTTCCAAATAAGAGTTGTCCTTAGATTTATGCTAAGTGTAAAAGTCGCCTTCAGTGGTGCACGGTAAAAAGTCGCCTTCAGTGGTGCACGAGAAAAGTCGCCTTCAGTGGTGCACGAGAAAAGTCGCCTTCAGTGGTGCACGAGGAAAGTCGCCTTAAGTGGTGCACAATACTTAGATTTATTCTAAGTATCCAAAAGTCGCCTTCAGTGGCGCACGAGAAAAGACGCCTTAAGTGGTGCACAATACTTAGATTTATTCTAAGTATCCAAAAGTCGCCTTCAGTGGCGCACGAGAAAAGACGCCTTAAGTGGTGCACAATACTTAGATTTATTCTAAGTATCCAAAAGTCGCCTTCAGTGGCGCACGAGAAAAGACGCCTTAAGTGGTGCACAATACTTAGATTTATTCTAAGTATCCGAAAGTCGTCTTAAGTGATGCCCGAGAAAAGACGCCTTAAGTGGTGCACAATACTTAGATTTATTCTAAGTATCCGAAAGTCGTCTTAAGTGATGCCCGAGAAAAGACGCCTTAAGTGGTGCACAATACTTAGATTTATTCTAAGTATCCGAAAGTCATCTTAAGTGATGCCCGAGAAAAGACGCCTTAAGTGGTGCACAATACTTAGATTTATTCTAAGTATCCGAAAGTCGTCTTAAGTGATGCCCGAGAAAAGACGCCTTAAGTGGTGCACAATACTTAGATTTATTCTAAGTATCCAAAAAGTCGTCTTAAGTGATGCACTCGATATTAAGTCGTCTTAAGTGGCGCAAGTTATTAAATCGTCGGAAAGGACATACGAGAAATTCTTAAGTGTCAAAATTTCGACTTAAGCGCGTATAAAGTAAAGTCACTCGGAGAAGTGCAACAAAAGATCAGAACTAGAGAAGTTTGATATTGATAAGGGCTCAAGGGCCCGACGAAGACACAAGAGAAGAAGATACAAGGACTCTAAAAGATAAAAATATTCAAGCTTGGTCCTTGTCGGCAGCATTTGCAGCAGCTGGGTCTGCAGAGTCGGTAGCAGAGGGATCCACAGGATTGGCTTCGGGAGGATTGGCTATCGGGGCGTCCGCACTTGGAAGTTCAGAAGCGTCTTCGACAATTACGGGGGTACTCCCCCCATCACTCTCCTCGGAAAGAGAAAAATACTTCTTCGCAAAAGGAGCAAGGGAAGGAGACTTGTCAAAGTTGATAGCATCCCCGTACTCTAGGTGGAGCTCCTCAACCGCGTTGAAGAGAGTGTTCTCCACCTCTGCGCCAAAGAACTTCATGGCATCAGCTTGGAAGCCCTCCGACCTCCGATAGTCCTCCCGGCCCTTTTCCTCCGCTTCGGCCAGCTGCGCAGGAAATCCCGCGATTAGCTCCTCCAAAGCCTTCTTCTCAAGGACCAGTTTGTCATCGGCAGCTTTCTTCTCATGGGTCAGCCTGTCCACAATCGCCCCCCGCTCCTGCCGCTCTTGCCTCAAGAGCCCCTCGAAGTCCGCGATCTGCTGCTGAAGGTCCCGAATCTTCTGATTGAGGGCAGCCTGCTCTTTGACAAGCTTCCCCCGCAGAGACTGGGAGGCCTTAAGATCCGCCTGAAGCTGCTCGCGGACCCCTCGGTCCCGCTCCCGGGACTCATCATAGGCAATAACGTACCCGATGAGGCGGTTGTAGTCCCCAAGCTCCTACAATAAGAAGGATAAGTGTTAATGAACAGACGACCCGATTTATCATCAAAAGAAAGAAGCGAAGTCTCACCTCTATGCGGCGCACAGCCATATCCCTGATATCCCGCTGCATATGCGCCCGATTGAGGTAAATCGGATGCCACATAGTAGGCAGGATCGAGCCTGCCAGCAGATGCAGGGCCAGCTCCCGATCCTGCTCCCCTTGTGTGAGCGGGACTCCTTGAAGCGTCTGGATAGGAGTCCAGGGGGCATTCCCTTGTGAAGAATCAAAGGGCCTGTAGAAGTTCCCATCGAGAGCAAGGGGAGAAAGAGGACAAGGAATGGAAGGACAGGCCTCCGTCTCGGCCCGAACAGGCGAAGGAGAGAAGTCATGGATGGGCGAGAGCTGCCGCTGCTGCGGAGAAGACGAAGGAGGCGGCCCTTGAGGGGTTGGTTTCAAGGGGGATTGCCCCGCCTTCCGACGCTGTTGAGGGGGGTCAACCCCGTCAGTCTCCTCGGAGGAGTCCAAAGTTTCCACCTGATGAAACTGATCGCCAGTTGGAGCCTTCTCTCCAGCTGAGGAAGGCACCCCCGCTGAAGGCGGTGCGTCTGCGGAAGCTGCAGCACCCGAGGAAGCTCCCGAGCGTCCTGCACCTGGAGGATGAGAAGCTTCAGAAAGGTAGTCAGGAAGTTCATCGGGATTCTTACACCAAATGATACGTCGGGAGACGTATTGATCCTTCCCACGATAATGATAGTAGCCTGCCTTCAAGACTCGGGGAGTTTCGCCTCGAAGGATTCTTTTGACGTCAGCGATGCGGGCTTCCTTGGTCGAGGAAATCAAATATGACGGGACCATCCTCTTGTACGATTTAATAGCAAGTCGAAGTTGTTTACCTTCTTCAGCGTTCTGGACATCGAAGAGCTGGTCCAGATCCACCCGCTTCCGCTTGGGCTGCTCCGCTGAAGGAGACCCCGACCTAGCAGCAGCTTTCTTGGCGGACTTCCTTTTCCGCGAGGGGCGGACAGCAACAGTCTCCCCCTGCTTAAGGAACAGATCGGTCAGCACAGATACCTTCTTGGCTGCAAACAGTAAACAAAGAAGAATTAGAAGTTTACCCAAGGAACCATATTGGAAGGGCCGTCGAAGAGCTGCCCCCCAGAAACAATGTCATGGAGTCGGATCCCGGCGTGCACCAGGTCCCGCTCCACGAGTGAGTTGGCGTTGAGAGGAGTGTAAGACTCCTCCCACCGATAGAGCTGGATAAGTTGGAGAGTCTCAAAATCCTCATCAGCATAAGTGTGGAAAGCAGGCGGAGGGTCCGCTGCCACCTCCCAACGAGGCCAGGGAATTGAGGAGTGACGGATAAAGAAGTAGCTCTTCTTCCAGCTACTGTTGTCGGACCCTATATCAATCAAGAGTCCCCGACCCTTGACCACCTTCCAGGTGTCACTGGTCCAACCGTACCGGGCAAGCTGCTGCTTACTCCACTTGGGCATCCGGGGGTAGAAGGCGCAAACCCCCGCCTCATTGCACGTCATCCCATAAAAGGTTCTGAAGAGTTGGAGGCTATAGACCCACTTCTGTCGGAGACAGAGGACTTGAAAGGCGTTCCAGAGGCGGATGGCATGGGGGGAAAAGGTAGTGGGGTGTGTTCTGTAATGATGGCACAGCTCGACCAGATTACCACAAAAGGGGAACCTGATCCCCGCTGATATTTGTCCCGTAGAGACAAATACCTCCCCTTTCTGGGGACGTACCTCAGGGTTACTCGAGGGACGATGCCGGGGATACGGGAAACGAGGTTCCCAGGTGATAGTGATGCAACCCTCTCGGAGAGCTGCATCATAGGCAGTGTTGGAAATCTCATTTGGAGCATAATCAAAATTAAAGGGTTTTCTCCCCTCAGAGCTGGAACCGCTGTCTGAAAAGCAACCAGGGCAAGAAAATACAGTGGGACTCTCGGAAAATTAGAAAGGAAAAGACGAACAAGCAACGAAGAGGAATTCCTTACCAGACATGATGAAGTAGAGGTTGAAGGAGATGAGCGAAACGTCGCCGGAAAGATGATCGGGAAAACTCCAAAGACCTTCGAAATCACAGAGCTTGGAATCGCAGAGAGCTTTTGAGAATTCGAAGACGGTAAAAGTTAAATTGTGACCATGGCTAGGGTTTTATAGTCGAAGAAGATGGTTGAAAGGACACTTCGATCCGAGTCGTCGAAATCGAAGAGTCTTAATCTGGACCGTTGAGATGAAACGTGCAGAAGGACAACGGGCGTGATGATGAAACGGCCTGAAAATCACTTTTCAGAAAAGGACAGGCGCGAAAAATCAGGCACGTGGGCCGAAAACGTCACTCCATTATCTACTGCATATAATGCACTGGGAAACCGAGGAGACCCTTGGGATATAACAGTTATCTACAAAACCCTGAGGTAACGTAGAGGAGAAGACTGAAACTGAGTAATTGAACCAAGGAAAAGATCCCCGACTCTAGTATTGGAAGATCGGGAGTTAGAAGACACGACGAACTAAAAGTCCCTCATGTCTTGGGGGCAAATGATGGGTCCGACTACAGCCGTCAGGCCCTTTAACGGCGAGGAAACGGCAAACAGGCCCACCAGGCCCAAAATGAAGGTCAAGATGACCTAGGAGAAGGGTCCCGACGAAGGGAGTCCCGATGATGAAAGGTCCCGGCAGAGTCGGTCCCGATAGGTGAGCTGGAAGCTCCCGATGAGAAGCCTTTAAGTAGGCCCCGATGATGAATCCCTGAGAATGATTGGCCCTGTCACGACGACGAGGGGCCCCGAGCGGTGACACAACGAGATAACTCTGGAGTCCCCGACGGGAGTCGGGACTCGTTATCAGAGGATAAGGCCAAGATATGCGGGGCGTGGCCGAAATACGCGGAACGTGGTTAAGATACACGGAGCGTGGCCGAGATACGCGGGGCATGGCTGAGATACGCGAGATTACATTCGAAATATGCGGGATACGGGCTAACCACCCCTAACGGTTCGCCAGGTACCTGAGGCATCTCTTTGCCTATAAAAGGGCAGGAGATCACCTCAGAAAGACTTACGCTGAGTTGAATACACTCTGAGATTATTACTTGTCAGTCATACGAAATACTCATTTAAGCATCGGAGAGGGATTCTGGGTCACCGCCCGGTCTATCCCCTCTTGCAGGATTACGTGGAGCAAAGGAGCTAGGATTGCCGTTCGAGTCCGTACCGGAGTTCCACCGTGATCCAACAATACAGTCACTTGATACGAATATTCTCATTTATTCTCATTCACGTTTCCTCGATACCTTGAGGATAACCACCAAATCCGAGAAGACTCCTCGGTTCCCCAGCCATTAAATGCAGCAGATAACGAAGCGACGTCTTTGGCACCCGTGCCTGCTTTTTCTGAAAAAGTGCTTTTCAGGCCGTTTCATCATTACGCCCGATGCCATTCTGTACGTTTCATCTCAACGGCTCAGATTGAAACGCTTCGACTTTGACGATCCAGATTATAACGTCCTTTCACCTGTCCTCTTCTCCTATAAAACCCTAACCCTAGGCACTGTTTCCTTTTTACCATTT
Source organism: Clarkia xantiana subsp. parviflora (assembly GCA_036873135.1). NCBI lineage: Eukaryota > Viridiplantae > Streptophyta > Magnoliopsida > Myrtales > Onagraceae > Clarkia > Clarkia xantiana. The sequence continues at coordinate 12,850,576 of JAPTYO010000001.1, read as the reverse complement.
CCAAAATTTCAAAAGCTCTCTGCAACTCTGAGAACTCAAGGCTTTCTGCTCTCCGATCAACTTTCCGGAAACTTTTAGATCATCCCTTCTAGTTCGAGTCATCATGTCTGGTAAAGATTTCTTCCCTGTTGCTTGTATATCTTTTCCTTCATCTTTGCTTAGTTCGTTCATAATTTTCCGAAAAACCCAATGTGCCTTTCCTTGCCGTGGCTCATTTTCAGACAGTGGATCTAGTTCCGAGGGGAGAAAGCCCTTCAATTTCGACTATGCACCCAACGACATCTCCAGCACTGCCTACGAGGCCGCTCTCCGCGAGGGCTGCATCACTTCCACCTTGGAACCTCGCTTCCCATATCCTTGGCCTCGCCTCCCGAGTAACCTTGAGGTTACCCGTCCCCGGAAAGGGGAGGTATTTGTCTCCACGTGGCAAATATCGGCGGGGATTCGATTCCCCTTCTGCGGCACCCTGGTTGAGATGTGCCAACACTACAAGACGTATCAAACCACTTTCTCTCCCCACGCCATCCGCCTATGGAACGCCTTCCAGGTCCTCTGCTTCCGACAGAACTGGGTTTACAGCCTCCAGCTCTTCAGAACCTTCTACGGGATAAAGTGCAATGAGGCGGGGGTTTGTGCCTTCTACCCCCGGATACCCAAGTGGAACAAGACGCAACTCGCGTTGTGCAGCTGGACCAATGACACCTGGAAGGTTGTCAAGGGTCGGGGACTCCTGATCGACACGGGGTCCGATAACAGTGGGTGGAAGAGGAGCTACTTCTTCATCCAGAACTCTTCGATCCCGTGGCCCCGATGGGAGGTGGAAGCGGACCCTCCTCCTGCCTACCACACCTACTCTGATGAAGACTTCCAGACCCTTCATCTTTTCCAACTTTATGGGGGGAGTCCTATACTCCCCTCGATGCCAATTCTCTCACGGAGCGGGACCTGGTGAATGCCGGGATCCGACTCCTCGACATAGTCTCCGGGGGTCAACTCTTCGACGGCCCCTCCAATATGGTTCATTGGGTAACGTTTCTAATCTCTGTTTTTCACTGTTTGCAGCTAAGAAGGTATCCGTGCTGACCAATCTGATCCTTAAGCAGGGGGAGACCGACGCTGTACGCCCCGCGCGGAAGAGGAAGTCGGCCAAGAAAGCTGCTGCTCCGTCGGGATCTCCCTCCGCGGAGAGGACAAAGCGGAGCCGCGTGGAAGTGGACAGAATCTTCGATGTCCAGAATGGTGATGAAGGTAAAAAGCTCCGCCTAGCTATTAAATCGTACAGGAAGCTAGTTCCTAAGGAGTTGGTCCCTTCTACCATGGAGGCCCGCATCGCAGATGTTAAACGTGTCCTCCGAGGGGAAACTCCTTGCATCCTGAAGGCGGGCTACTACAACTTCCACGGGAAAGATCAATATGTTTCTCGGCGTGTCGTTTGGTGTAAGGGCCCTAACCAACTTCCTGACTATGTTTCTGAAGCCTCTCGTCCTCTAGGTGCAGGTCACTCGGGAGCTCCGTCGGGTGCTGGAGCTTCAGCAGGGGAACCACCTTCAGCAGGGGCGCCTCCTTCAGCAGGGGCACCACTTTTCAGGGCTGGAGAGACCCCGACCGACGATCAATTTCGTCGGGTGGAGAATCTGGACTCCTCCGAGGAGACGGATGAGGGTGGCTCCCTGATTCATCGTCGGAGGATAGGGCAGTCCCCACTGAAACCAACTTCCAAGGGGCTGCCCCCTTCACCTTCTTCACAACAGCGACAGCCGTCGTCCATCCATAACTTCACTCCTTCTCCAGCCCGGGGCGAGTCGGAGGCGCGCCCCTCCACGACTCGAGTCGGTCCTTCTCCTCTCCCCTTCGACTGGAGTTTTTACAAGGTTTTCGACCCCGCGCAGAAGGAGGTTCCCTGGACCCCGATCCAAACGCTGCAAGGGGTCCAGCTCCGACAGGGGGACGCATACCCAGAGCTGGCTCCGCATCTGCTAGCAGGCTCAATCCTGCCCACTCTGAGGTATCCGATTTCCTTGGATCGGGAGGATATCCGTCGGGATGTCCAAGAAATGTCTATCCGCCGGATAGAGGTAATACTCTTACTTTTCTCTCCTTCATCAATAAGACAGGTTTCTCATCTGCTAACACTTCTCTTCCTTTCTTTGCAGGAGATGGCGGACATCAACCGCTGCTTCGGGTACATCTTCGCCTTCGAGGAGGCCCTGGAGCAGGAGCGGGCAAAGGGGGCTCCCGCGGTCATAGCTAAGCTTGAAGAGGATCTCGCGGCCTCCGAGTCTTCGCGGGGAAAACTGGCCAAGGAGCAGGCCATCCTCGACCGAAAGACTCGGGACCTCCAAAAGCAGGTTCGTGACTTCGAGGGGCTCCTGAAGCGGTAGCGGCAGGAGCGGCGGATTGCTGAGGACAAACTTGTCCTTGAAAAGAAGGCTCTAGAGGAGCAAATTGCTGAGGTTCCTTCAAAGCTGGTAGGTTGCCCCAGCATTGATCAATCTGAAAGGCATGACATCATAATGATAAATGTCACTGTCGGCATAAAAGGCAGTGTGGGGGGCATCCTCCTTAGCCATCTTGATCTGATTATAGCCCGAGTACGCATCCATGAAGCTCAACAACTCATGTCCCGATGTGGCATCCACCAACTGGTCGATTCTCGGGAGCGGGTAACAGTCCTTCGGGCAAGCCTTATTCAGATCGCGGAAATCAACACACATCCGCCACTTCCCATTGCTCTTCTTCACCAGCACCGGGTTAGCGACCCAAGTCTGGAATCGGAGCTCCTTGATAAACCCAGCATCGAGCAGCCTGCCACCTCCTGCTGGATCGGGATCCTCTTGTCCGCGCCCATCGGACGCCGTTTCTGCGCGATAGGCTTGATCGCGGGATCAATCTTCAACTCGTGCACGATCACATCGGGACTGATTCCTGGCATGTCACTCGGGGACCAGGCAAACAGCTCCTTGAACTCCTTCAGTTGCTCGATCAATTCTCGGGCCCTCTCATCAGACAGGGCGGACCCGATTTTCACCTTTCTCTGAGGTCCGTCAATCTCGACCTCCTTCAAATCCTCCATGGGGGCGGGACGCCCAAACTCCTCTCTGGGATCGGCATCAGTCTGGAGGATAGTCATAGCCTCCCGTCTTTTCCTTCGGGTGGCATTAACATAGCACCTCCTGGAAGCCACCTGGTCGCCCTTGACCTCCCCGACTCCATGATCAGTCGGGAATTTCATCTTCTGGTGCACAGTCGAGACAACCGCCATCAGGGGGTTGATGGTGGTTCTCCCGATAATCGCGTTGTAAGTCCCCGCGGACTCAACCACCACAAAATCCACATTTCTCCTTTCTGCCTTCCACCCGCTACCAAACTCCACTGGTAAGGTGATCATTCCTAGCGGATAGGAGGTACTACCAGAGAACCCAACCATCGGGAAGGTCACCTCCTTCAGATCCTTCTTCGTTTTCCCCGTGGCCTCTAGCGCGTCCATAAACAGGATGTCGGAGGAGCTCCCTCCGTCTATCAGAATTCGTTTCATCTCGTACCCATCCACGTCCAGGGTTACGACCAAAGCGTCATCATGTGGAGTCTCTACTCCTATCAGGTCCTCCGCGGAAAAGGAAATCACCATCTCTTCCTTTGCGGTCCAGGATCGGGACCTCTTGCCTAGCACCACAGCAGCAGAAATTCTAGAGGCATAGACCTCCCGAGAGGCTGTGGTGTCACCTCCTGCAGCAAATCCTCCATGAATCACATTGATGGTGCCGCGCTTCTCCTTACGGGCACCAGAAGATTCTGGCTCCGACTTCTTCTTCTTCGGAGACCGATCGCGGGATCGGGAACGGGACCGCGATCGAGTACGGGATAGGGAACGGCACCGCCTTTCAGCCACAAACTCCTTAAGCTTCCCCTTCTGGATCAGCTTCTCGATCTCCTTCTTCAACTCCCGGCAATGGTTAGTGTCGTGACCGCTGGCGCGGTGGAACCGACAGTAACGATCGGTACAGGATCCCATAAACTCTCCTTCCTTCTTCGGGGGGTACCTAGAGATACCCTGTCGATCCATGACCGCTAACACCTCCGCCATGGAGCTATTCAGAGGGATGCTATAGTCCTCCCGCTTATCCTTCCTCGGGGGACGCCTGTCCTCCCTTCGATCAGAACGACCTCGAGTCCGACTGCCCTCGGACTTATCCTTCCGCTTATGGTCGTCCACTGGCTTGAACGACTGCTTCCCCCTATTCGACTTCGGAGGATCAAGCTCTCCGGCAGCTATTTTCGACTCTTGCACGTCGATTTGCTGCTTCACCCTCTTCTGCAGTGCCTCCATGTTACACACAGCCTTCTCAGCCACGCTGTGCATCAGGTCGGAACCATAGGGGGCTGTCAGGTTCCGAAGGAAGGTACGGATGGTTTCTCCCTCTGATATCTCTTCATCAATCTCCGCCACGCTGGCAGTATATCGCTGGTAATAGTGCGCCAGCGATTCGTCGGGCCTCTGCACCACCTGGGCCAGGGACCTCACACTCTTCAGGAGACGCCGACGACCCTGGTACTGCTGAATGAAACGGTCGTGCATGTCAGCCCAGCAGGTGATGCACCTGGGGGCAGGCTGAAGAACCAGGTCAAGGCCCTCTCACCCAGTGTGTTCGGGAACAGCACACACACGATATCATCGTTCGGGGCTCTGTCCAGACAAGCCATGAGGTGCTTCTGGACTTGACGAACTGGATCTCCCTCGCCATCATACTCCTTCACTGTGGGGATACCCAGCCATGGCGGGGCGAGGGTGTCTATTAGTCGGGGAACGAAGGGATGAGTGGATCGATCCCTCAGTTCCGACATCATCGGCTTCTGCTACCCCAGGCAGATGTTCACGATCTTCACCACCTAATCGGGGGTGATGGGACCATTAAGGGGAATGGTCCTATGCTGCACTGGTCCTGGCCCGTCGACCACAAATCGCTCTGATTGAGCGGGTTCCTTACCCTTATCCTGGCTTCCGGGTTGGGCCTCCTGCACATTCTGAACCTCCGCTGGTGGAGGCACCTCCTCCTGCCTCCTGGCAGCCTCTCTTCGCTCTAAGAGAGCCTCCACAGCCGCCAAAAACATCGACATGGCATCCGCCACAGCCTTCGTCAGATCCGCGTTTGGAGGAGACTCCTCCTCCCTATTCTCTTGGTGCTGAGCAACAAATTCGGGGACTTCGTTGTGCCCCCCTATCCGGGAGACCTCAGCAAAAAGATTCTGGTCCTCAGCACGCTCCGGCGGCGAATTCAGAGTCGTCCCAGCAGGATGACGGGAACCACCAGATTGTCCTTGTCTTCTCTGCTTACCAACCGCCATTGAACGAGTAGAAGTCATATTAGCTTTTGTTCACGCTTCCCACAGACGGCGCCAATGTTGGATCACGGTTGGAACTCCGGTACGGTCTTGACGGCGATCCGAACTCCTTCGCTCCACGTAATCCTGCAAGAGGGGATAGACCGGGCGGTGACCCAGAATCCCTCTCCGATGCTTAAATGAGTGTCTCGTAAAAACTGGCAAGCAAGAGTCTCAGTATGTAATTGTATTCAATCTGAGGTAACTTCTCCCTTTTAAAGGCGAAGAGCTACCTCAGTTACCTGGAGAACCGCTGGGGCGGTTAGCCCGCGTTCCGCGTATCTCGGCCACGATTCCGCCTATCTCGGCCATGATCTCGCTTATCTCGGCCACGCTCCGCGTATCCCGGCCACGATCCCGCCTATCTAGGCCATGATCTCGCTTATCTCGGCCACGCTCCGCGTATCTCGGCCTCAACCTCTGGTAGCAAGTCCCGACTAATATCGGGGACTCCAGAGTTATCTCGTTGTGTCACCGCTCGGGGCCCCTCGTCATCGTGACAGGGCCAATCATTCTCAGGGATTCATCATCGGGGCCTACTTTAAAGGCATCTCATCGGGAGCGCCCAGCTCGCCTATCGGGACCGACTGTGTCGGGACCTTTCACCATCGGGACTCCCTCTGTCGGGACCCTTCGCCTTGGTCACCTTGACCTCCTTTTAGGGCCCAGTGGGCCTATTCACCGTTTCCTCACCGTTAAAGGGCCTAACGGCCATAGTGAAACCCATCACCAAGCATGCACACCTCCAAGCATACCTTCAAGGGGGCACGCATCCAAGTATGCACACCTCCAAGCATGCTCACCTCCAAGTGTGCATGCCTTTAAGAGTGCATACATCCAAGTATGCATACATACAAGCATGTACACCTCCAGGTGTGCATACCTCCAAGAGGGCATACATCCAAGTATGCATACATACAAGCATGCACACCTCCAGGTGTGCATACCTCCAAGAAGGCATACATCCAAGTATGAATATATACAAGCATGCACACCTCCAGGTGTACATACATCCAAGAGGGCATACATCCAAGTATGCATACATACAAGCATGCACACCTCCAAATGTGCATACCTCCAAGAGGGCATACATCCAAGTATGCATACCTACATGAATGTCCCTCCATAGTGCACATATCCTACGGACATACCCCCTACAGACGTACCTCCAGCAAGTGCATTGCAAGCATGCACACAACCATCACACTTACGAGGCGTCCGCCCGTCCAATATACTCCAAGTAAGCTCCGCTAGTTACAATGGGTATCACGCCAACTATAGACGACTTATTCACCCACACGGGGATGCTAAGGATTAGAAGCCACTTCCCAAAAAAGAAGAAAAATGCCCTTAGCATCCCATTGGATAAATTCCATCAAGGCGACCAAGATACCCTAGCACGGAAGTGCCAAAAACAATCACTCCAAGGAGCGAACAACAGATCCCTCGAGATGATTCATCGACAGCCTCGACACCCATGGCACACCGACCCCCAAGTAAGGATCCGCAAGAAGGAACACATATGTCACAACATGAAGTCCCTCAGCAAGGAACCGATTACGGTAGGCACCCCGACGAGCATCCACAGGGAATGCCCTCCTGCAACATGCCATCATACAATACACCATTGTTCGAACGCCACACATACGCGCCATTTGGGCACCCGTGGTTCTCTCAAAGCACACCCCCCGGTCACAACATGCTATATGTCAGCTATGGATGACTAGATAGCTTATAGAGACTCCATGAGAACATGGGGCTTTGGACCACCACCTTTTCGACAAGGCTACTATGCTCCTCCGAGAGAAAAGATGCACACCGCACAGGAGCATCAGGAGGGATCGGGTGGCCTCACCCGACCTCTCCTAGGAGGGGTCGGAGGCCTTAGGGGTCGAATTTTCCGTCCGACCCCAAGGATCCCGACATCCATTTTACCCGACTCATACTTAGACTTTTTCACCCATCTCTCCGTGTCTTTAAAGGTTTTAATCTTGCTGTTATGTGTTAATAAAGTACGTTTAGGGATTAACGAAATCATTAAGCCACCTTAATCCCGTCGTAGCCTATATATACTTCACAAGTTCTATTCATTTGGACAAGTTTACATCTCTACACGTTTAGCTCTGTCCTCTCTCTAAGTATTTTCTCTCTCTAGAACCCGAACTCATTTAGGCATCGAGGGTACACTGAGCACCACCCCCCCCTCTCTGTGCTCAGTAATGCCCTTTATGCAGGTCTACAAGGAGTGGAGCTAAGGATCAGAAAATCAAGCTAAGCGGATCAAGGAAAAGAGTGAAATACCCGAAAGAGGTGTCACTCGGGTCAGAAACTTACCAACCCGAGGAACACGTCTTAACAGTACTTAGATCCAGAGGTCATTGTGTACACGCATGGATCCACTTAAAGATTCACGAATATGTTGCCAACGATTTCCTCTTGGAACCTGTGGTACCATTGCCGAGACGATTGTTTAAGACCATAGATCGACCTTTGGAGTTTACAAACTTTACGTTCATTTCCAGGGGTAACGAAACCCTTTGGTTGCTCCATATAGATCTCTTCCTCCAGGTTTCTGTGGAGCAACGCGGTCTTAACATCCATTTGGTGCAGCTCCAGATCGAGGCTCGCAACCAGGGCCAAAATAGCCCGGACTGTGGTGTAATGCACAGTCGGTAAGTATGTCTCATCAAAGTCCACTCCGTGGAGTTGGGTATATCCTTTCGCAACCAATCGAGCTTTATATCGCTCAACGTTTCCATCAGTAGTGAGTTTCAATTTGAGAACCCACTTAGCCCCTATTGCTTTGCGTTCAACATGCAAATCAACTAATGACCATACTGAATTGGCTTTCATAGAGGCGATATCTTCCTCCATTGCTTTCCTCAATTCCTTCTCTTGAGGTCCTTCCAACGCTTTTTTAACCGTTACTGGTTCATTAACCGAAGTTAGAGTGAACAATTGACCCTTCTCGATGGGATACTTCTTAGGAGAAGTTCAGTGCCTTTGACTACGTCTAGGCTCAATATTCCCATCTTGAATTTGAACTATGCTCCCACTGGGGACAATTCTCCCACTTGGAACAAAACTCCCATTGGAAACAAGGGTGGTGCTTGAACCTTCACCAACAACTTTTCTTGGACGACCTCTTGGTCTCGAGATTCTACCTATGATGAATTCCAGGGTTACTGTTAGCATTTGGGATAATGGGCCGCCGTAATTGGTAGCCCATTAATTGAAGGCTAAATACCTAAGAAATTAGGACTAAGTCAAATTAGGTATTTTGGGTTAGGCCTAAAATCCTATGTGATAAGGGAGGCCCAAAATTGGGCCTCCCTCCCTTGCCAAAGTCGGCGCCGACCTAGCTAATAGGAGGAGGGATTTTTCCCCTCCTCCACTCCTATATATAGGGACTTTATGGTGACTTATTAATTGCTAATACTCTCTTCCCAAGTGTTGAGATTAAAACCCTCCCCCTAAGTCTAGCTAGTTTCGGCCGAACCAACACCAAGGGTGGTGCCTAAATTGCGACGAGCAATTTACTCCAAGTAAGATCCATCCCGCGAGAATCAAAGGAGGCTTTGCTGTGAAGATCGAACCGCGTAGGCTTCTCTAACAGGAACCTCTATGAGGTAGCGGCCGGTGGATCGAGAACTCCCCTAGAAGATCTTGGGCTACATAAATCGTTAAAGGTATGTGCACTTTCTTCCGCTGAGTAATAAGTTACCACGCACGTATCTGGGGTTTCGTTTCTGTAGGATTAATCACCATAATCCAACAGTTACTAGGACCAAGAACCAAGTCAGTCGTTCCACTCCCATTGTTTCCAACTGGTAGTTGTGGTATTATAGGATTCTCGTCCTACGGTTCAGCAATTTGATGATCAGGTTCTACTTGATTCACACCTGTAGCAATAGTGATCTGCGTGGTCGGATTGACTCCCACTGAACTTATAATGAAAATGTCCCCATTCTCATTTACCATGTCGTTCATAGGTGTTGCCGCCTCAAATCTCCCACTCATAGTAAGTGGTACATGAACATCATTATCTTGTTATAGTTAAATTAAGACTTCATTCGTTTTGATGTTACCAAGCGTTGTAACTTCGTCCTCAAGGAACGTAATGTCCCATGTTTGACCACGATACCATACTCTTGATTTGTCCCAAACATGAATCCCATAGAGTTCTCGGAGCATCTTGTAAAAATACTTTCATTCCTCTAGGTTCCAACTTGCTGAATCAGGTGTTGGTCTGATTCGTGTATGCTGCGCAACTCCAAGGTCGCAGCCCGGTAAAATCCATCTTTTTACCAGTTCACAGCTTATATGGTTCGTGTCAACGGATTCTTTATGAACTAGGTTCACCGCATAATTTGCAGTCAACTATACATCATCCTAGAATTTGATCGAAAGTTGAGCTTGCGAAATCATGTTATTGTCCATGTCCTGAATAATGTGTGATTATGATGCTTCGCCAATCTGATTCGTTAGAGGCGTGTTCTGGATCGATGTTTAAAAGACAATCAATTTCATTGCATAATCATGTTCCGAGGTTTCGACCACCTCATATCGTGCAATAGGTTCTCACCCTTTGCTCATTTACAATTCTCAATGAGAAGTTGTATGAGTATAAGACCCTAAATGGGTATTTGTGCAATGAAAATTTATTACGAGTATTAAATCAAACACATTACATTAAATTTTTTCTTTAAAACGATGTGTCCTATCGATCGAAGGAACTGCGCAACACGGACGCCTCACCAGCTGTTACCCGTGGTAAAATCGTTTCGTTTCCAAAATTTAATTTAACTGGTTTCGCACATGTTTGTCGTTGCGATTTATTAATTTTAATGGAGTAGTAAAAAATAAGGAAGATTTAGATTGGTTCGCATTCTAACTACACAATCGACGAGTTTATAGTAATTAGGATGGAGTATGTTAATCGTTTCGTTTCATTCGTCCACTTGACTTGGCCGAAATATTGGTTCCAGAACCATGGGTTTGGCTTTTCGTTTCCGATCGTTCCCATTGATTGTGCCGATAATTGATAAGTAAATTGCACTTAGAATTGAATAAAAATTACTTTATTCAATAACTCTGAATCTAAAAAATAACCAAAATTAAATAATTCAAACGAACAACGAAATTAACGACAATATAAATATTCTAGATCATTCATGAAGCAATAAAAGGGAAGGAAAATTATTCGAGAACTTGCCATGTTGACTCTCACACCTGAAAAGTTCACAAGTGAATCATATCAGATGACTTTCGTCAAATAAAACGTTTTACGGCTTTATGTATATGGCAAACGAGCCGTACCTTAGACACACTTTCATCGACAGTGTTTGACCCACCAGATATTGTTTATGACCACGTAGATCTTTTTGTTTCCATCGTCTGTTGACCATGGTTAACTTCTCTTCTTTCCATCTGGCGATATTCGGAGGAGTTTTCCCACTTATGTCAGTTGCCTTCTGTTAGGTTATAAAGTCTAGGTCAACGGGTCGTCAATCTAGAATTTATCTCCCACTAATGAAATGTCGGGTTCACTGTTCCTAGGACTAGTCATTCTGATGCATGCCCTTCTGCTCCCTTGGGGTAGTCGTTCTGATATATGTCCTTCTCTTCTCTCCTTCTGACCTCCTTTCCTTCTCTCCTTCTGACCTCCTTTCCTTCTCTCCTTCTGACCTCCTTTCCTTCTCTCCTTCTGACCTCCTTTCCTTCTCTCCTTCTGACCTCCTTTCCTTCTCTCCTTCTGACCTCCTGAGGCTTGTACTTCTTACCCCTGGGGCTTGTCCTACTGCTCTATGCTCTTCTGCTTCCTTGACTCTCTTCTCCCTGCTACCCTGCAAGAGGGGCAATACCAGGCACAGAGGGGGGGGTGGTGCCTGATGAACCCTCTCCGATGCCTAAGTCAGTACGGTTTTAGAGAGATAAAGCTAGAGAGATGTCAGAGCAAAATTGTGCAACTTGCCAAGATGTTCAAATGAGTTGTGAAGGTGGGGTATTTATAGGCAACGGTGTCATTAAGGTGGCTTAATGACATCGTTAACCTCTAAATACAATTTATTAACCTTTAAGTATATAATTAAGACCTTAGGATTCGGAGGAGGTAGGCAGACTGGACCGAGCATGGGCGTCTGAGAGGGGTATCGGGACCCTTGGGGGGGGGAGGAATCCGACCCCCAAGGGTAGGGGTTGGGTGAGGGCACCCAACCCCTCCTAGGGAGGGTGGGGTTGGCCAACCCCATCCCTCCTAGGAGGGATCGGGTCAGCCGACCCGATCTCTCCTAGGAGAGATCGGGTTGGCCAACCCGATCTCTCCTAGGAGAGATCGGGTTGGCCGACCCGATCTCTCCTAGGAGAGATCGGGTCGGCTGACCCGATCTCTCCTAGGAGAGATCGGGTTGGTCCACCCGATCTCCCCTAGGGGAGATCGGGTTGGCTGACCCGATCTCCCCTAGGGGAGGTCGGGTGTGGCCACCCGACCTCACCTAGGTGAGTTCTTCGTTGTCGGACGGGCGCTTCGGTCCCGTCCGAGCCGTTGGTGTTCTCGCGAAGTGTCCGGGTTGAAGTTTCGATTTGCAATCATAAATGGGACGATAAAAATGTAACGGTTCGGAAGTCAACGGGTTCAAATTGGGCGTATATCCATCACATGCCCCCGAGTCAACCAATGGCCTAACCCTTGATTGACTCTATTTTAGGATGGTATGACACGCGCAATTTGAAACCGGGGTTTTACCTTCTTTGTCTGAATGCTTGCTTACCCATGGATGCGTGCCTCTGACTCTGCCCCCTGTCTTATGAGATAGAGGAATTGTAAACGTCAGAGTAGTACGGACGTGTGCCTAGGCACGTGTCCGTCTGAGGTGGGAGTAATAAACCTATCTTTGCCGCAGGCGTATACTCAAAGAATACATGTTCACATAGGAATGCAATATGAATGCAACAAAGTGACTTGTGCTTCAATTTCATGCCGGGATAAGTCTAAGTGAAGAAAAATTTCAATTTTGGTCCGAAATTTTTCTAAGTATGGGATACTGGAAAATACACCTAGGATGTTAACTAGGAGTGAACATGGACAAATCATGAACATGAGGATGTGTACCAGCATACATGCAAGTAGGAACATAAGGATGGGAGTGAGTGGAGACATGCTGCGATTGTAGTCATGAATGTATGCATGAATATATGGCGGCCACGTGCATGGACGTCTAAATGTTTGAACACATGGGAGTATGTATGTGAGCATGCATATGAGTGTAAGCATGAACATGTATGTATGCATGGACGGGTTGTGAGTATGAGCATGAGTGATGACATTGATGTACCTGTAGATGTTAATCATGAATATGAGCATAAGTGCAAAGGTGAGAGCATAGACCTCTCCTTTACTTGAGGGTGGGAACTCTGCCACTCAATGGGACACAACGTTCCGCCTCCCTCGTACTGGCGTGAGCATTGTCCATTAATCTCGACTTTCGGCACGTGTAACATTTTTCCTTCATTCGTTGGAGCGTGTGTATAGCTCTTGACCTTTACCCTGCAATTTGTTCCTCATAAAAGTGAGGGTGAAAAAGCTTACAAGCTTTCTTCTTACCGCCGCGAGCGAAGGGGTCTATTGACATGTGTTAAGGGTTGACCCTTCCTTCGGATGTGTTGGAGCGTTGCTCCATTTGGGGAAACTAAAAGTTCGCCCTCTTCCCTTGGTGTTAAGGTTGCCCCCGTAGTAGGCGTATCTCGTCCCTCCATGAGTAAGGGTCGATCTTTGCGTTGGCTGCTCGTATAGATGATTCACTTTTGGGAAGCTTTCTTCTTCAGACAGGGAGACCGTCGAATTTGATGAGAGGGAAGGACCCTCTAGTTCTGCTTATCAGACCAAGAAATTTTCTAAGTCAGGGGTGACTGCTAATGCTTCCAGTACGTTCTTTTTCCCTTCTTTTTTCTTTGTGATATACTTATGATTGTTCTCATGCTGCTTCCTTCTTGTTGTTAGAGCGTTCTTCTCTGGTTACCGAATGGTTCTTGTGGTGGGTGAGAGTTCAAGTCAATCTAAATCCGAGGCGCGGAAACCTGACTCTGAGGTCGGGCCCTCGGCTGCCAAGGAGAAGGAAACCGCGAGAGGCTCTCCTTCTAGTGCCCCCTTGCTGACTCCCTCCCCTGATAAGGAGGTAGTGGTTGAAGAGGCGACCTCTTTGCTAGACAAAAGGAAACAACCTGTGGCTGGCGATGGGGTGATCATAGGTCTTGATGTCTCTTCTCTATCCCCTGCCCCCCCAGCCGAGGGGCCGAGTCTCAAGTTTATTTCGTCTTCATATAGATTTGATGACTTTTGAAGGTGTCTTTGTCTTTCCTATGGGTTATGTTATTAACCCCTGCGTTGAAGATTTTTCTTTTGGTGACGGGTGTGATCATCATCTTACACTGAGGTTCCCCTCTCTTGCCATGGCTCTGATTAAGATAGCAAATTCTTGCTTTGGAGTTTGGTGGAGACTGCTCTTGAGTTAGCCTCTACTAGTATCGTAGTTGTGATCGTTGTGGGGATCGTTTTGTTATATGCCCTCAATAGTGCTTGTCGTGATTCTTTACTTCATGGTTGATTTCGTGGGATATGGAGGTTGTCTTCATAATGAGGACGTCTCCTTCCTGGTGTCACCCAGTGGGTTGAAATATAAGTGCCTACCTTTGATGAGCGTACGAAGGGTGTTGTTTTTCCTTTTTCTTGAACCTCCTCCTAAGGCTAGGCGTAGCCTTTTGATGTTCGTGGTCGGGATGGTGTCTTTACAATGCATGTCTTTGACAGATGTTTTATGATGTGCTGCCATGATAATCACTTCGAGGTATGTGGACATGATAGCCACTTCCTGATGTGTCGGAGTGATAGCCCTTCTGTAGTGTGTGGACATGATAGCCAGTTCAGGGTATGTGGACATAATAGCCACTTCAGGGTATGTGGACATGATAGCCACTTCAGGGTATGTGGACATAATAGCCACTTCAAGGTATGTGGACATGATAGCCACTTCAGGGTATGTGGACATGATAGCCACTTCAGGGTATGTGGACATGATAGCCACTTCAGTGTATGTGGACATGATAGCCACTTCAAGGTATGTGGACATGATAGCCACTTCAAGGTATGTGGACATGATAGCCACTTCAGTGTATGTGGACGTGATAGCCACTTCAAGGTATGTGGACATGATAGCCACATCACGATGTATGGAGTTGTGCTTTAGTATTCCTTTCTCATTGGAGAGCCTTTATTGCTATAGTTGCCTTTTGTGTAGGCTATGTTTGTTGGGTTAGGTCCCGATGTCTCGTCTTGTCGGATGTTGTATCCTTTATGCTCTTTAGATGTCTCCTTCATGAGTTGTGCTTGACGATGTTCAAGTCTGATACGAGCATAGGTCACACGAGTGCGACATGCATGACAATAACATTTGCCGGTGGTTGATTTGTGTGACTTGTAAGGCAATTCTCTTCTTGATGGGTCGAGTTTACTTTGGGAGCCTTGAACTTTGGATTTCACGTTTTGCTATCCTTCTTGGTGTGGTTGGGTTCCTTTGAGATACTTCTCTTGACTTGTGATATGGATGGTAGGATAGCTCGTTACTTTTCATGATAATCTCTTGTGCTTCTGTATATGATCCTTTGGTCATGGACTTGTCCCTTGTATATGCTTTCCTTTCTTTATCTTTCTTTTGTGCTTTCCTTCACATCATACCTGCTATCTCATCAAGAAAAAACATTATGTGTTCTTTATACAACCTTACTTTAAGATTACTTTCTCATGGGATCCTTCTGAGCATGGTGTTCTTCTAAGCATGGTATCCTTCTAAGCATGGTGTGATGATCTCTTCTGATACCCCTTACACGGTATACGTTGTACTGTTAGACCAAAGATACGCTCTTGGTGGGCGTCGAAATCTGTTCACGAGACAGGCTCTCGGACGGCACTTAACGTTTCACAGGATAGGCTCCCGGAGGGCACAGGTTAGTCCACCGATACCTTCTTGACGGGTGTCAAACTGTTCACGAGACAGGCTCTCGGACGGCACTTAACGTTTCACAGGATAGGCTCCCGGAGGGCACAGGTTAGTCCACCGATACCTTCTTGACGGGTGTCAAACTGTTCACGAGACAGGCTCTCGGACGGCACTTAACGTTTCACAGGATAGGCTCCCGGAGGGCTCAGGTTAGACCAAAGATACGCTCCTGGTGGGCGTCGAACTGGTAGTTTGAAATCTACCTCAAGATACGCTCTTGGGGGCGTCGAACTGGTAGTGTTTTTTCTACCTCAAGATACGCTCTTGGGGGCGTCGAATCTGGTAGGTTGCAAATCTACCTCAAGATACGCTCTTGGGGGCGTCGAATTCGTAGTTTTTGGAAACCACTCTCAAGATACGCTCTTGGTGCGTCGAAGGTCGTAGTGTATAAACTACTCTCAAGATACGCTCTTGGGGGCGTCGAAGGTCGTAGTATGAACACTACTCTCAAGATACGCTCTTGGGGGCGTCGAAATTCGTAGTTTTTGGAAACCACTCTCAAGATACGCTCTTGGTGCGTCGAAGGTCGTAGTGTATAAACTACTCTCAAGATACGCTCTTGGGGGCGTCGAAGATCGTAGTATAAAAACTACTCTCAAGATACGCTCTTGGGGGCGTCGAAGGTCGTAGTGTATAAACTACTCTCAAGATACGCTCTTGGGGGCGTCGAAGATCGTAGTATAAAAACTACTCTCAAGATACGCTCTTGGGGGCGTCGAATCTGTTCGCGGGATAGGCTCCCGGAGGGCTCATAATGTTACCTTACCTTGTGTCCTTTCTCATGTAGGGTGCATCTTTGGTATGCTTTTCGAGTCTTTACTTGACTTCTCCTTCTACGATATTGCCTGTTACCACGCTTTTTCTTCAATGTGGGAGATCATCTTTCGAGGGCGATGTTTGTGTGTTGCCAACTTAGGACGGGTTCGTACAGGGAGTTGAGGATGTTTTCCTCTATGTGACCTCTTCTAGGAGAAGTGGTATTGCATGTTCTTGTGATCTTCTGCCTCTAATCTCTTCTTTTACACTTAGGTGGACTACCAAGCACTTATTCGTTTGGTGCCCCCCAAGTCGCTTGGTGGTCACACCGCCTTTCATATTTGGCCGTTGAAGGCCCCTCGTTCATTTTCTTGGTTGGGTACCCCTTATGCTCGGGGCTCCCTCGTCTGCTTCTTTGAATGCGATGAGTGTCCCTTGTAGGATTTACTCTTTCTCATGCTTGCTTGTTTCAGTCATAGGCATGGTTTGGATGATGCCTTTGTCGGATGTGTCTTTGGAAGTTGGGTGGAAGAGCGTTTGCTTTGGGTGGGTAGGGGTGGATTTCATTCTCTTGATAACTAGGATGTGGCAGTGTTTGTATCCTAGGGGTGTTTGTAAATTTTTCCCCCCTTTCCTTGTGTAGGTTGAAGAGCTCTCTCATAGAATGGTGTCTTGAGTTGTTAATCTCGTAGGTGTGTTTCAGACTAGTCAATCTGACCCATGCTCTTTGCTCGTGCATGGGGGGGGGGGGGGGGTCTGACCGGGCTGTATCTTCTTGGGGTGTTGTGGCACTTAGTGTGCCTTGCCTTTTCCTTCACACTGGAGTATTCTTCGATGCCCTTAGGGGGTGTTCCACTGGTCATGCTCCTCCCACCTTGAATTTTGGTTATAGACTTCTTTTGAATTAGGACTTGAACCTACAAAGGACGTTTTCCTTTAAGTTCGCCGGTGATGTTCCCTGATTTTCCATGGGTTTGCCCTCGTATTGGCTATTCCTTGTTGGATAGCTTCATTAGAGACTGCCTTTGTATTGCGTACGTATACGTGTTTGAGGTGTGTTGAGCTGACAAGTCCCTCCTTTTTTGTTTTGTCATAACCGTCATTCATCATGTATTCGGCGTATGGCCTTAGAGGCGGGATATTTTTCTAGTGCCCCTTTTATCGGGGTTCTCCTCTTGATAGGATGCCAGAGTCGAATGTCTTATCATTTGCAGACAAGGTGGTTGATCGGGATGTGCATCTAGTGCGAGGGTCGATCCTGAAACCTTACTCCCCAAGCTTTAGAGCTCTTCTTTGGTTGATCTTGTAGAACTATTATCCTGCCCTAAGGCTCTTGATAGGAGATGTATCTCCTTTTTCATACTCTAGTTGTTGCACTATCTCCTTTGCTAAACTTGCATCTTTAGAGTTTCTCTCTTGGTGCATGACTTCAATGACAGGATTTTCTACCGATGTTTATTCTATTAGGACTTGTATCCTTGGTTTCCCTCCTTTCTTGTGAGATGGTGAAGGAGTGTTTGTGAACACTCCAATGTGTCGTACTTGGTAGAGGTATGCGCCTAATCTTTATGGCGCTGTCTTGAATCTTCGTGTACCTATCTTTGATGAACATGTTATCCATTGCATATATAATACGGAGTCCAAGGATCTCCGGGTTAGGATCATATCTTGAGAACAGAGACATAGTCATCTATTAGATAACCTCTTTATCTACGGAGTTTATTTTTGCAAGAATAAATGCAAGGATACTTGTAAGGATACTTTTAAGGATATGTGTTCCATCCTTATTCCTGGTTCATTTGCAGTGCCATGTCCCTAATGGGTGTGTTGATGTTCTGACCACCTTTACTAGTAGGGGTTCCTTGGTATTAGGTATGCCTGACTCTTCTCTAGTATCATCAATGGTTGGTCATGGGAGATGTCTGACGGACTCCCTTCATGTACTATGGTTCTCTTCATGTCAAAGTTGGTGATTCCCTCTCTTATTACTAACATATCCTTGTGTGGAAATAGTATGTTTTCCATATCCTTTTTTTAAAAGCTTGATGATGGTGTCACCGTTCTTCCTTTGCTAGGCTTGGTGTCCTTGAGGGTTTTTGATGGAGGTGTATTCCATTATCTGGGATGAGCTTTCTAAGTGTAGTTGTATCTCCTGGCTATTTTGTGAAATCATAAAGATCCGCTGGAGGTGTTTGCCTCTGATGGTGGGTGTTACCCATGTGATATGGTTTCCTCCATTTTTTGAGGGATGTGTTCGCGGCTACCCCCTCTTGTGCTAATGGGCGTTTGTGGGGAGGGCATGTTGTAACTGGTGCCCCCCTTGCATACCAATGCCATATGGGATCCTTTGACGGGCTTGGCCCTAGGATGCTTAGTGGACGGTTGTAGTAGGGATAATCCTTCATGGTAGTTCCTCTATAGGATGTTGGGAGTGTTCAACTTATTTTTGTAAGTGAGCTTTCCATCTTGTGATCTTTCCCAGAAACTTGACCTTATAGGTGTTCTTTGGGATTGAGGAATCTGTTGCTTGTGCATCTCTTGATTGTCGACGGCCTTTTACTGATTCTTCTAGTGGTCCACCTGTGTATATATATATCACGGAGCCCGAAGGCGTCCGGTATGGTCATTCTTGGAAAACATGTTGATGTTAAGTATCATAATCTACTCCTTTTAGGGAGTTGACTTGTTATGCAGTTAAATTAAATAAGAGGATATGGGAAGGATATGGGTGTGGGGTGTTGAAATCCCCTGCTTCCTTGGTAATGTAACTGTCTTCCTCCATTAGTCTGTGTGTATTCCTTCCACTTGAGGAATATGAGGTCGCATCCTTGCAAGGCGGACTAGGTGGAGGTGTATCCTTCATGTATGCTATGTGCGGTCTCACTCTACTATGTCTCTCCATGAGACTTCCCATTGTAGTAGCTATGTGCTGACGTGGTGTGGTACTCTATTAGTTCCCTGTTCAAATCCTTGTCTTTTCAACTCCTCCCTTGTCCTAGGACGACGTGTGCCAAGGGTTGTCATGCATAAGGGGTTTGGACCTATCGTGCTGTATCATGGGTAGGTGGTTTCCTTGTTGTGTTGTTGGGACTATGTCCCTCCCTTTGAGCTTTCCTTGGTATGTCCCTTAGTCATGTCCGTGGTGATACGGACTGTATGTGTACATTGCCATGGTGGATGTTGGAACTCCTATGTCCTTGTTGGGGTACTTGGTTGAATTCCTTCCTCCTTGGAGGTCTTGCCTGTCTGTCTGCCCCCAGAAGGGTGTATGCTCTGGCATCCTGCTGTGTCTGTTGCTGCCTTGGAGGTACAGACTGCTGCCTTCCCCTTGGGGGTGGCCTTTGGTTGTCTTTCCTTTGTTCTCCTCGCTGCCCTGTTCGAGGGTGCGAGTGGCGTTTTTCCGTTGGGATTTTCTCCTCTTCATGAGCTTCTTCTCCTTCATGCTGGTGTTGCCTTCTCTGTCTGTTCCTCAGGGTCTCTCAATAGGCTAGCAGCTCATCCAATGCTTTCATCAACCTCGGAGTCACTGTTTGTGCTCCTTGCGAGTATGCGGGCCTTATGTTGGTTGTGCGGGCACGATTGTCGTTCCTTTAAGTCATTATTCCATATGGATACCCTTGAGGTTGTACCTCATAGTAGTACCCCTGTGGAGGTGCCGTGTATTGGGATGGCACTCCTTGTTGCCCCCCTGTCCCTGTGGCTTCCTAGTCAATGGAGTTGGAGCTGTGGAAGCCTCCTCCCTGCTTGTTAGGCTGGGGTGCCTGTGGGGCTATCTGAGGCTCTGGTGTGCAGGCTGTTTCTCTGGGTTAGGCTGCCTTGCTGGAGGTATAGGATGTCTTTCTTGCCTATTGCCCCCAGGTGGGCGATTATCTCTAGACACTAAGTTGTTCGTCTTCGCTCTCGTGATTGTCAGGCTTTCTGTTCGAAGCCCACGGACGGCGCCAAGTGTTAGGTTATAAAGTCTAGGTCAACGGGTCGTCAATCTAGAATTTATCTCCCACTAATGAAATGTCGGGTTCACTGTTCCTAGGACTAGTCATTCTGATGCATGCCCTTCTGCTCCCTTGGGGTAGTCGTTCTGATATATGTCCTTCTCTTCTCTCCTTCTGACCTCCTTTCCTTCTCTCCTTCTGACCTCCTTTCCTTCTCTCCTTCTGACCTCCTTTCCTTCTCTCCTTCTGACCTCCTTTCCTTCTCTCCTTCTGACCTCCTTTCCTTCTCTCCTTCTGACCTCCTGAGGCTTGTACTTCTTACCCCTGGGGCTTGTCCTACTGCTCTATGCTCTTCTGCTTCCTTGACTCTCTTCTCCCTGCTACCCTGCAAGAGGGGCAATACCAGGCACAGAGGGGGGGGTGGTGCCTGATGAACCCTCTCCGATGCCTAAGTCAGTACGGTTTTAGAGAGATAAAGCTAGAGAGATGTCAGAGCAAAATTGTGCAACTTGCCAAGATGTTCAAATGAGTTGTGAAGGTGGGGTATTTATAGGCAACGGTGTCATTAAGGTGGCTTAATGACATCGTTAACCTCTAAATACAATTTATTAACCTTTAAGTATATAATTAAGACCTTAGGATTCGGAGGAGGTAGGCAGACTGGACCGAGCATGGGCGTCTGAGAGGGGTATCGGGACCCTTGGGGGGGGGAGGAATCCGACCCCCAAGGGTAGGGGTTGGGTGAGGGCACCCAACCCCTCCTAGGGAGGGTGGGGTTGGCCAACCCCATCCCTCCTAGGAGGGATCGGGTCAGCCGACCCGATCTCTCCTAGGAGAGATCGGGTTGGCCAACCCGATCTCTCCTAGGAGAGATCGGGTTGGCCGACCCGATCTCTCCTAGGAGAGATCGGGTCGGCTGACCCGATCTCTCCTAGGAGAGATCGGGTTGGTCCACCCGATCTCCCCTAGGGGAGATCGGGTTGGCTGACCCGATCTCCCCTAGGGGAGGTCGGGTGTGGCCACCCGACCTCACCTAGGTGAGTTCTTCGTTGTCGGACGGGCGCTTCGGTCCCGTCCGAGCCGTTGGTGTTCTCGCGAAGTGTCCGGGTTGAAGTTTCGATTTGCAATCATAAATGGGACGATAAAAATGTAACGGTTCGGAAGTCAACGGGTTCAAATTGGGCGTATATCCATCACCTTCAATGGATAGAGTTATAGTAAACTTAATTTATTCAATCAAGTAACCTAGCCCTTCACCGTCAGCCAACCATGATAAATGGTGTCTCCTCAGGATAGTAAATATCCTGTTCCATATAGACCTCTCTACCTGAAGGTCTCGTGCGGATTTAACACCAGCATCGATGGAAATAAGATCATCATACTCAATTGAAACATTTCTAGGTTCGGCGGCCTTTCCTCCACAGAAGCGGATTCTAAGGGCACGCCAAAGCTGTAATGCGGAATAATTGAGTTTGAAATCCTCAACAACCTCTTTGTCCAAGGTTGACATTATCACCATGCATGCTTCCTGATCATCCAAGAACCTCTTCCCTCGAATGGGATGTGGACTACCAAATTCATCCAATGTTGTCCTATTTGCTTTTTGCATCAATACATTCGTTGATGCCTCTAAAATCAAGGAAAACTCTCACATAAACACTACAAGCATCGTAATACCATTTAGATTGTGAGTTATATAGAAGCGCACCGATCCAGCCATAGAAACTTACACATTGATAATTTTGCGACAATCAGGGAGACAATAACATTTTGGAAAACGAATTGAATACATCGGATATCTATTTGATAGAAGACGACAAGTAATGATTCCTCAGACATCTATCCAACTCGACCACCAGTAAACCAATGGAAGGAGGCCGTGAAAGAGTTCACACTATTGACGTCTCATTTCTAATAGATCATTCTTTTAAAATAGTTTAATCGCTCTCACCGGTACGGTGAATTTTAACATACACCCGATCTTGGCTTTCCCAATTCCCTTTTTAAAACTTTTTGAGGATTCATGCAAGCATAAACAATTCTACTACACAAGTAAATCATCATACGCAGCGACTTCCAAGAAACAATCCAATCACATGCATACGCGTTATGCGTTTAATGTTACGAGGAACTCATGCTAGCATATATAATTCTAGTACACAAGTAAATTATCACATGCGGCTACATGCTCCACATTCATGCATACGCGTCATGCGTGATCACTCCATAATAAACATGCATATTTGGCGAATGATTTCCAATTTTAAACATTTGGGCTGACTTGCATTTCATGCTATGAACTAGTCAAGTGAACTTCCAGACATGGATTCTAGGCAATAACAACCATCACAGCATGTCTATCCTAGTGCGTAACTCGTTAATTGAAATCCAGGGCTCTGCCTTACAACATGTAATATCCAGATAGTTTGATATCGTCAAGACGCAATTCTAATCATGCAATAAAATCAATTAAAATAGAAATTGCAATTCATCCCACTAAATGACTCAGTCCCAATATCATGCACATCCGAGATCCATCCCCATAATCGAAACTAGGCATCAGGTTTGATTAAAACATGAAAATTTCAAACCGATTAGCACTTTGTAGGTAATTTTAAAGTTCGAAAACATTCGGATTTTAATATTTGACCATCCTATTTTCAGTTGACTCAGGTCGGTCCGACCAAAAGGTCCGGTTCAAGTCAATTCGGTCCGACCGGTCCAGTTTGTCAAAATAGCTTCGGTTCGATTTTCACCCAAACCGGGTCGGTTTGGTTAGACCCGTTAGTTACCCGGTTCGACCTGACCCGGATGGGTCAGACCGATTGAGAAAACCTGGATTGGTTGACCCACTCCGGTTGGACCCGTGGAACCCGACCCGGTTCGGGTTCATGGTCCTCCGGGTCAGTTGGCCCGACCCGGATGTGCAAAATTGGGCTGGCCCAATACTCATTAGGGTTCGACCGACACTCATACTTGGTGGCTAAGTAGGGTTTTAAAAATTCACTAAAAACATAACTTAGCCTCCAAGTAAGAATAATTATAGATGTAATTTCCAATATTTGCAAAATTATTAGTAATTTTCGTCCCCAACATATATATATATATATATATATATATTTATTGTCAAGATTCTATATTTAAAGATATAAATCTATCAACATATATTTTCTCAATCTTTATGGTAACTTACTGTAATAATACCCCCATTGTGTACCACATCGGTTAGAAATAAGAAATCTGAAGCCTTAATAAGTCAGAGGGGTACTACTCAAGTCCAAAAGAATTCCTCCTTTTCTAGGCTCAAGTGAGTACAACAAGCTTAATTAGGCTAGGTTGGACTAAGTGGGGACAGTCGCTCGGGCTTGGGGGCGTGACACTAACTCTATCAATATTACAAACATTGTGCTAAAAGTATATTGATAGATATTATCACAGTTATCATGTGAATCTAGCCCTAATTTGGCCACATCCATCCTACCAATGTGGCCGAAATTTTTACCAAATTTGGTTACCATTATTTCGGCCAACATAGGTTACTTGGGGCCTAAAAAATTGTAAATTTCACTTTGTAAGCCCAATGGTGGTTCAGTCGGAACTACTAATTAAGGCTAGTGTTCAAATTTCAAGATCAAATTTTACTAAGATCAATAATCCAATGTTTAATTTTTATAAATGTCACGTTTTTCATGAAAATTATGAACACCAATTTTACCGAAAAACACTATGAATAAATAGGCAAAGAGCCACATTCATAAAATTATTTCATACTAATTTAAACATCAAAATTCTTTTAGTACAATGATATGCATAATGATGGGTTTCGATATAGCCATCAGGCCCATTAACGGCGAAGAAGGCTCACTGGGCCCTAAAGAGGCTTAGAAGACCAATACGAGGGGACCCGACAAGGTCGGTCCCGACATACGAGCTAAACGCTCCCGATCCTATGCCTTTAAGTAGGCCCCGATCCTATGCCTTTAAGTAGGCCCCGATGATACGCCTTTAAGTAGGCCCTGATGATATGCCTTTAAGTAGGCTCCGATATTGAATCCCTGAGAATGCTGGCCCTGTCCCGATGACGAGGGGCCCCGAGCGGTGACCAGAAGAGATAACTCTAGAGTTCCCGACATCCGTCGGGACTTGCCACCAGAGAACGAGGCCGAGAAACACGCCCACTATCAACATAGTGGGGAAGTGGCCTGAAAAGACGGAACGTGGGCTACAGGGCCGAGATTAACGGAACGTGGTAGTTATCTCACAGGTAACTGAGGTGACCCCTCCCCGATATAAAGGAAGGAGTTACCTCAGGATCATTACGTTGAACATTTTACATACTGATACTTGCCAGTTTCATCGAGATACTCATTTAAGCATCGGGGAGTGATTCTGGGTCACCGCCCGGTCTATCCCCTTCTTGCAGGATTACTTGGAGCAAAGGAGTTCGGATTTCCGTCAAGAACATACCGGAGTTCCAACCGTGATCCAACATTGGCGCCGTCTTTGGGAACGAAGCAAAAAGCAAAAATGGCTTCTACCCGTTCGATGGCTGGCAAGCAAAAGAAGAGACAAGGACAATCCGGTGGTTCCCGTCACCCTGCTGGAACTCTGAATTCAGGGCCACCGGAACGCACTGTTGATCGGAATGATCCTCCCCCGGCTGTTTCCCAAACAAGAGGGCATCATGATGATCATGAAGATTCCATTCGAAACTCGTCGGAGAGCCGGGAAGAGATCCCAAGGAGGGACCAGGAGGCACCTGCAAAGCCGGACTTGGCAAAGGCTGTGATGGATGCCATGCCAGTATTTTTGGAAGCTATGGAGGCTCTCCTAGACCGAAGGGAGGCCGCCAAGAAGAAGGAGGAGGAGTTACCTCAACCTCCGCCGATGGAGAATCCGGACGGACAGGATGCCCAACCTGGGCACCAGGACAAGGGCAAGGAGCCTGCCCTATCGGAGCAATTCGTGGTCGATGGGCCTGGACCTGTGCAGCATAGGACCATTCCTCTCAATGGGCCTATCACCCCCGACCAGGTGGTAAAGATTGTGAACATTTGCATGGGGGACCATAAGAAGATGATGACGGAGCTGAGGGATCGATCCACCTATCCCTTCGTCCCCCGATTGGTGAACACTACTGCCCCGCCGGGACTGGGCATCCCGACAATTAAGGAGTATGATGGCGAGGGAGATCCCGTTCGTCATGTCCAGAAGCATGTCATGGCTTGTCTAGGCCGAGCCCCGAATGATGATATCGTGTGTGTTTTGTTCCCAGGCACACTCGGGGAGAGGGCCCTGACATGGTTCTTCAGCCTTCCCCCAGGGTGCATCTCTAGCTGGACCCAGATGCATGATCGATTCATCCAGCAATACCAGGCCCGTCGGCGTCACTTGAAAAGCGCGAGGTTCCTGGCTGAGGTGGTACAGAGGCCCGACGAATCTCTGACGCATTACTACCAGAGGTACACTGCCAGCGTGGCCGAGATTGATGAGGAAATGACGGAGGGAGAGACCATCCGTACCTTCATTCGGAACCTGAGCGCACCGTATGGTTCCGACCTGATGCACAGCGTCGCTGAGAAGGCTGTGTGGAACATGGAGGCGCTGCAGAAGAGAGTGAAGCAGCAAATCGACGTCTAGGAGTCGAAGATAGCTGCCAGAGACCTTGACCCTCCAAAATCAAACAGGGGGAAGCAGTCGTTCAAATCCTCGGACGACCGCAAGAGGAAAGATAAACCCGAGAGCAGTCGGGGTCGAGGTCGTCCCGATCGGAGGGAAGACAAGCGTTCCTCGAAGTCGAACAAACGGAAGGACCACCACACCCCTCTCATTTGTTCCATGGGTGCCGTGTTAGCAGTGATGGACCGACAGGGTATCGCCAGGTATCCCCCGAAAAAAGATGGAGAGTCCATGGGAGCCCGCACTGATCGTTATTGTCGCCTTCACCGTGCCAACGGTCACGACACTAACCATTGTCGGGAGTTGAAGAAAGAGATTGAGAAGCTGATCCAAAAGGGGAAGCTCAAGGAATTTTTGGATGGACAACGGGGACAATCTCGCTCCCGGTCCCGATCGCGATCCCGTTCCCGATCCCATGGTCGATCCCCGAAGAAGGATAAGCCCGAGTCTTCCAATGCCCGCAAGGAGAAGCGGGGAACTATTAACGTGATTCACGGAGGACTTGCTGCAGGAGGAGATACCACAGCATCTCGAGAGGTCTACGCTTCTCAGATTCCCGTTGCTGTGGTGCTGGGCAAGAGGGCCCGAAATTGGACTCCAAAAGAAGAAATGGTTATTCCCTTCTCAGCGGAGGACCTGATAGGCGTGGAGACCCCGCACGATGATGCTTTGGTCGTGACCCTGAACGTGGATGGGTACGAGATGAAGCGAATCCTGATTGACGGAGGGAGCTCCTCCGATATTCTGTTCATGGATGCATTGGAGGCCATGGGAAAAACCAGGAAGGACTTAAAGCCCGCAGACTTCCCGATGGTCGGATTTTCTGGCTCCACTTCTTACCCGGTGGGGATGATTACTTTACCGGTTGAGTTCGGTAGTGGCTAGAAGTCGGAGAAGAGGAACGTGGAATTCGTGTTGGTCAAGTCCGCAGGGACCTATAATGCAATTATCGGGAGGACTACCATCAACCCGCTGGGGGCAGTTGCCTCAACTGTCCATCAGAAGCTGAAGTTCCTGAATGACCACGGAATAGGGGAGGTCCAGGGCGATCAGATAGCTTCCAGGAGGTGCTATGTCAATGCCACCCGGAGGAGGATTCGGGAGGCTATGAATGTTTTCCAGACTGACGCTGATCCCCGAGAGGAGTTTGGGCGTCCCGCCCCGATGGAAGATTTGAAGGAGGTCGAGATTGATGGAACTCAGAGGAAGGTGAAAATCGGGTCCGCTCTGTCGGAGGAGACGGCCCGAGAACTGATTGATTTGCTGAAGGAGTTCAAGGAGCTGTTTGCCTGGTCCCCGAGCGACATGCCAGGAATCAGCCCCGATGTAATTACTCACGAGCTGAAAATTGATCCCGCGATCAAACCGATCACACAGAGAAGGCGCCCGATGGGTGCCGATAAGAAGATCGCGATCCAGCAGGAGGTGGGCAGGTTGCTCGATGCTGGATTTATTAAGGAGCTCCGATTCCAGACCTGGGTCGCCAACCCAGTCCTGGTGAAGAAGAGCAATGGCAAGTGGCAGATGTGCGTCGATTTCCGCGACCTGAACAAGGCATGCCCGAAGGATTGCTACCCGCTCCCGAGGATCGACCAGCTTGTGGATGCCATCGGGTCATGAGCTGCTGAGCTTTATGGATGCTTACTCTGGCTACAATCAGATCAAGATGTCCGAGGAGGATGCCCCTCATACCGCCTTTTATGCTGATAGTGACATCTATCATTATGATGTTATCCCCTTTGGATTGATCAACGCAGGTGCAACTTATCAGAGGATGGTGAATAAGCTGTTCGGGGATATGTTGGGGAAAACTATGGAGGCCTATGTGGACGACATGCTGGTGAAGTCCCGACAGGCCGAGGATCATGTTCACAACCTGGCCACAACATTCGAGCGGATGAGGCTCCATCAAGTTCGCCTGAACCTGACCAAGTGCGCCTTCGGAGTGCACTCAGGGAAGTTCCTGGGCTTTATGGTGAGCCAGAGGGGGATCGAGGTGAACCCTGAGAAGCTGAGGGAAATCGAGGAGATGAAGTCCCCGACGAACCATCGGGAGGTGCAGGTGCCGAATGGCCGATTGGCCGCGATGAATCGCTTCCTGTCCAAGGCAAGCGACTGATCCATGCCATTCTTTGAAGTGCTGAGGGCCAATAAGAAGTTCGAGTGGACTGCCAAGTGCGAGGAGGCGTTCTAGGCACTGAAGCAGCACCTCCGTGCCCTCCCGTCGCTGGCGAAGCCCATCCCAGGCGAGCCACTCTATCTGTATTTGGCTGTTTCTGAATTTGCTGTTAGCTCTGTCTTAGTAAAAGTTGTAGAGGGTAGCCAAGTCCCCGTCTATTATGTAAGCAAGGGACTTGCCAAGTCTGAAATGAATTATCCCGCCGTTGAGAAGTATCTCTATGCGTTGATTATTACTGCTCGGAAGCTGAGGCCTTACTTCCAAGCGCATGAGATTACCGTTTTGACGAATCAGCCCTTGAAACATTTTCTAAACCGACCTGATGCTTCGGGAAGATTAGTGAAATGGGCAGTCGAGCTTAGTGAGTTCCGCATTCACTTTGCTCCGAGGACGGCTATTAAGGGCCAGGCGTTGGCGGATTTCATAGCAGAGTCTACAGCCCCCGATCTAGAAGAAGCGGGCCCTGTAGAGGGGGCAACTATGGAGGTCCCGATAACAGAGCAGTCAGAACTGCCCGACACCAAAAATACTTGGGAGATGTACACCGATGACTCCTCAAATTCAGAAGGATCGGGAGCAGGTTTCGTACTCGATACCGCCAGACGGAGGCGAGCCCCTCCGATACGCCTTGGCCTTGACATTTAGGGCCACCAACAATGAAGCTGAGTATGAGGCTCTCATCACTGGCCTCAAGATTGCTAAAGGAACGGGAGTTGGTCACTTAAAGGTGAAGTGCGATGCTAGCCTGATCGTGAACCAAGTCCAAGGGCGATACGAAGCAAAGAGCCCGATGATGAAAAAGTATCTTCGCGAGGTGCAAACCTTGAAGGAGAGTTTCAAGAGCTTCGATATTGAGGCGATCCCGAGGGAGGATAATGCGGAAGCAGATGCCTTCAGCAAGTTCTCCTTGGGGGCACCCCTCGATGAAAGTGGGAAGGTGCATTTCTTGGAGAAGGTGATCCTGTCAACCACCGATCAGTCAGAGGTTTGCGCCATTGAGATCGGATCGGAGGAGCCCACTTGGATGACCCCAATAGCCGCGTATCTGACTACGGGGGCAGTCCCCGATGAGGAAGTGGCAGCAGGCAAAATACGCCGAATCGCGCCCAATTATGTGATGGTGGACAATCAGCTGTACAAAAAGGGGTATTTAACTCCTTATCTGAAATGCGTGGCCGAGCCCGACGCCGGTCGGATCCTTAGGGAGGTGCATGAAGGATATTTGGCCTGTCATGAAGGTGCCCGATCCATCGTGAGGAAAGTGCTGAACCTGGGCTATTACTGGCCCTCAATAAACAAAGAGGCAACGCTGCTAGTCCGATCTTGTGACGCTTGCCAGAAGTATGCCCCGAACATCGTGGCTCCAGCTGCCGATCTGACGTCCATCAAGAGTGCTTGACCCTTCTCGCAATGGGGAATCGACTTGGTGGGGCCCCTTCCAGTTGCAAAAGGTCAGTGTCGATACTTAGTTGTGGCTATTGATTATTTTTCGAAGTGGATAGAAGCCAAGGCATTGTCCAAGACAAGGAACCACATCCTCAAATTCCTCCAGACCCATATCATATCCCGATACGGGATCCCCAAGGTGGTGATCAACGATAATGGCCCTCCGTTCAACGGGGCCCAGTGGAAGGAGTACTTGGAGGAACTGAAAATTGAGAATCGGACAGCCTCTGTCCGTCATGCTCAAACCAATGGACAAGTGGAGTCAGCCAACAAGATCGTGATGGACGGCCTAAAGAAGAGGGTCCACGCCTTGAAGGGCAAATGGCTGGACGAGCTGGAAAATGTACTTTGGGCTGTTAGAACAACACCCAAAAGATCGACCGGGGAGACTCCATTTGGCCTCGTCTATGGCACGGAGGCAGTTGCTCCTGTCGAAATAGCTGTGGCATCCCATCGGACGAGGTATTACGAACCTCTTTCGAATGATGAAATGCGGCGTCTGGACTAGGACTTGGTCGAAGAGAAGAGGCGGAGTGTCGAGGAGGTCCAGGCTCGGATGCGCTTTGCAACGGCCCGATATTATAATCGACGAGTCAAGTCTCGACAGTTCTTTGTCGGGGAACAGGTGTGGCGTCGGAACGAATTTACCCTTTTGGATCGAATCAACAAGATGTCACCAAAGTGGGAAGGGCCTTATAAGGTCGTGGGGATGCCAGCTCGGAATGCGTATAAGTTGGAAGACCTCGATGGCAATGTGTTGAAGCATTCTTTTAGTGGCGAACACTTGAAGAAATGTCATGTTTGATATTAAGTCTCCTTTAGTGGTGCAAGTTGTCTATTAAGTCGCCTTCAGTGGTGCAAGCTGTTTATTAAGTCGCCTTCAGTGGTGCAAGTTATCTATTAAGTCGCCTTCAGTGGTGCAAGTTATCTATTAAGTCGCCTTCAGTGGTGCAAGTTATCTATTAAGTCGCCTTCAGTGGTGCAAGTTGTTTATCGTGTTAAGCCATCAATGAATAAAGAGGTTGCTTCCAATTAAATCGCCTAAGTGGTGTGGTTCCGCCTTAAATGGCACGATTAAATCGCCTTAAGTGGTGTAGATAAGTTGCCTTAAGTGGCACACAATTAAATCGCCTTAAGTGCTGTGGTTCCGCCTTAAATGGCACGATTAAATCGCCTTAAGTGGTGTAGATAAGTTGCCTTAAGTGGCACACAATTAAATCGCCTTAAGTGGTGTGGTTCCGCCTTAAATGGCACGATTAAATCGCCTTGAGTGGTGTAGATAAGTTGCCTTAAGTGGCACACAATTAAATCGCCTTAAGTGGCGTGATTCCGCCTCAAATGACACGATTAAATCGCCTTAAGTGGTGTGGAAAAGTTGCCTTAAGGGGCACGATTAAATCGCCTTAAGTGGTATGGAAAAGTTGCCTTAAGGGGCACGATTAAATCGCCTTAAGTGGTGCGGAAAAGTTGCCTTAAGGGGCACGATTAAATCGCCTTAAGTGGTGCGGAAAAGTTGCCTTAAGGGGCACGATTAAATCGCCTTAAGTGGTGTGGATAAAATGTCTTAAGTGGCGCATCGAAATTACTCTTAAGTGATATGGCCGAATTGCCTTAGGTGGCGTAGTTAATTCACCTTAAGTGGTGCAAATGATGATCAGAACCAAAAAAGATTGATATTATAAAGATCTGGCAGGTTCGCAACAAAGAAGGAAATTACAAGGATTCGAAAAATAAAGCAATCAAGCTTGATCCTTGGCAGCGTCGAGGGGAGCAGGGTCCATGAGATCTGTGGCAGAAAGCTCCGCGACCGGAGGGTCGGATCCTGGAAGATCGGTGGCGGGAGGATCAGACTCTGAAGGATTAGCCGCGGGAGGGTCGATCATCGGGGGCTCTGTCGTCGGGATGTCTGCACTTGGAGGCTCCACCATGCCTTCAGCACCCACGGTCCCCTCGGGGGTGTTGCCCCCGTCACTCTCCTCAGAAAGGCTGAAATACCTCTCCGCGAAGGGGGCGAGAGTCAGGGACTTGGTGAAGTCAATGGCACCACCATACTCCAAATGGAGCTCTTCAACAGCATTAAGCAGGGTGTTTTCCACCTCCGCCGTACAGAACTTCACCGCGTCCGCTTGAAAAGCTTCGGAGCCTCGATAATCCTCCCGACCTTTGGCTTCAGCTTCAGCCAGCTTGGCAGGGAACTCAGCAACCTCCCGCGACCGGTTGGCGAGGAGGACTTTCTCAGCCTCCAGCCCCGCCTGGGCATCCTCCAGAGCCTTCTTCTCGAGGACATGCCTGTCCCGATCCTCCGCGCGCCCCTGCTGCTCTTCCTGGAGCCTTTGCCGCTCCTGCTTCAGAAACCTCTCGAAATCGTGGACCTGCCTCAAGAGGTCCCGAGTCTTCTGGTTAAGTAGGGCCTGCTCCTTAACCAGCTTTCCCTTTGACGACTCGGAGGCAGCCAGATCCTCCTCGAGCTTGGCCAAAACCTCGGGGGCCGCCTTGGCTCGCTCCTCCTTCAGGGCCTCCTCTAAGGCCAGGATATACCCGAAGCAGCGGTGCTGGTCCGCCATTTCCTGTAGAAAAGAAGGGAGGTTAGTACATGAGAGCATTTTACATTATATACTAAGTGTGAAAACAGGAAGATTTACCTCCACCCGACAAATGGCCATATTGCGAAGGTCCCCGTGGATGTCCTCTGGGGCCAAAGAGAGTGGAAGCTTCATAGATGGGGGAACTGAGCCTACCAGCAGGTGCAGACCCAGTTCCGAGGACACATCATCCATACGCAGCGGGACCCCCCCGCAACGACTCGATTGGAGTCCAAGGAGCCGCCGCCTGGTCGGGAGAGTAAAGTTGGTAGAAGCTTCCGTCCAAGGGGAGAGGGGGAACGACCCTGGAGTAGCGGAGGTGCGGGCCTCCGAGCCGCCATGTGAACCCGCTGTCCCCTCGGGAGTCAGGCTCAAGACCGGCGACAGCTGCTGTGCCGGAGAAGACGGAGGCGGCCCTACGGGAGTCGGCTCCGGCGGGGTCTGCCTCGCCCCCCGACGACGAATCAGGGGCTGGCCACCGCTCGCCTCCTCAGAGGAGTGAGAGACGTCCAAGTCAAGCACTTGACGGAACTAACCGTCCGTCGGGGCGTCTTCAGTCCCCGATCCTCCTGGGGCTGGAAGAGAAAGGAGAGGCTCTCCGACCTGGGCGTCGGAGGGAGGCACCTCCGTCGAAGCTCCAGCTCCTAATTGACCTGCAGCTGGAGGACGAGAAGCTTCAGAAATAAAGTCAGGAAGTTGATCAGGATCCTTACACCAGATGACGTGACGGGAAAGGTACTGGTCCTTCCCGTAATAATTGTAGTAATCCGCTTTGAGAATGCGGGGAGTTTCTCCTTGCAGGATACGTTTGATCCCTTTGACCCGGGCTCCCTTATCGGAGGGGATTAACTCCTTGGGAACACGCCTCCTGTATAATTGAATTGCTAAGCGGAGCTGTTTACCTTCCTCGGGAGTTTTGGCGTTGAAGATCTGATCCATCTTCTCCACCCGAGCCTGCTTGATCTGCTCCGAAGTCGGAGGTGCCGATGAGGAGGTCCCCCTCTTCGAAGACATCCTCTTCCTCGCGGGGCGCGGGACAGCATCAGTCTCCGCCTGCTTAAGCATGAGATTAGTCAGCAGTGATACCTTCTTAGCTGCAAGGATGAGAACGAAAGTACAGTTAGAATATTACCCAAGGAACGAGGTTAGAAGGGTCGTCGAAGAGTTGACCCCCGGAAACGATATCAAGGAGTCGGATCCCGGTCAGAACCAGGTCCCGCTCCCCGATGGAGTTGGCGTCGAGGGGAGCGAAAGAGTCCCCCCAGCGATAGAGCTGGATGCAGTGGAGAATCTGGAAATCCTCCTCGGAGTAAGTGTGGAAAGCGGGGGCAGGGTCCGTTTCGACCTCCCATCGGGGCCACAGAATAGAGCTGTTTTGGATGAAGAAATAACTCCTCTTCCAACCGCTGTTGTCGGGCCCCGAATCAGTGATCAGGCTCCGACCCTTGGCAACCTTCCAGGTGTCACCATTCCAGCTGTACCGAGAGAGCTGCGCCTTGCTCCACTTAGGCATCCGTGGATAGAAGGCACAGACCCCGACGTCATTGCACTTTAGCCCATAGAAGGTCCGGAAGAGTCGGAGGCTATAAGGCCATTGTTGGCGGAAGCAAAGCACGCGGAAGGCATTCCACACGCGGATGGCATGAGGGGAGAAAGTGGTCGGATTTGTTTTGTAATATTTACACATCTCGACCATGTCACAGCAGAAGGGGAAGCGGATCCCCGCCGAAATTTGTCCGGTGGAGACAAATACCTCCCCTTCCCGGGGACGAGTGACTGCAGAGTCACCCGGGACGCGAGGCCAAGGATAAAGGAAGCGAGGCTCCCAGGTGGAAGTAATGCACCCCTCCCGGAGAGCTACATCATAGGCAGTGTCCGAAATCTCATTACAAGCATACTCGAACTTGAAGGGTTTCCTCCCCCCGGAACTGGACTCACCGTCTGGAAAGTAATCATGGCAAGAAAAGGCACAGATGATTTCCGCAAAAGTTTGGGTAAGTTGATGAAGACGAAAGGAAAAACTATGCTAACAAGTTACTTCGGAATCGAAAGAGGAAATCTTACCAGACATGTCGAATCGGAGAGGAAATGATGAGCTTGATGGTCGGAGGTCCTGGTCGTCGGAGTGCTGATCCGAGATTAGAAAGGAGAGCTAGAACTTTTAAAAACACAGAGAATGAAACGGTAGAGAAGAACTGAATAGTGCCAAGATTTGGGTTTTTATAGGAGAGAGGATAGGCAAAGAGACGTTGCGATCTGGACCGTTGAAGATGAAGCGCCTCAACCTGAATCGTCGAAACACTAGGGACAAAACGGCTATAAAGCGCTTTTTCAGAAAAGCAGGCACGGGCACTCAAGCCATCACTTCATCACTCATCGCATTTAATATGTGAGTAATCGAGAAATCTTTTAGGATTCGGTGGTTATCCTCGGAATATCGAAAGGTCCGAAGTTGAAAGACACGACGAACTATAAGTCCCTCAGGTCTTGGGGGCAAATGATGGGTTTCGATATAGCCATCAGGCCCATTAATGGCGACTAAACGGCGAAGAAGGCTCAGTGGGCCCTAAAGAGGCTTAGAAGACCAATACGAGGGGACCCGACAAGGTCGGTCCCGACGTACGAGCTGAACGCTCCCGATCCTATGCCTTTAAGTAGGCCCCGATCCTATGCCTTTAAGTAGGCCCCGATGATACGCCTTTAAGTAGGCCCCGATGATACGCCTTTAAGGAGGCCCCGATGATACGCCTTTAAGTAGGCCCCAATGATATGCCTTTAAGTAGGCTCCGATATTGAATCCCTGAGAATGCTGGCCCTGTCCCGATGACGAGGGGCCACGAGCGGTGACCAAAAGAGATAACTCTAGAGTCCCCGACATCCATCGGGACTTGCCACCAGAGAACGAGCCCGAGAAACACGCCCACTATCAACATAGTGGGTGATGGGTTCCGATGTAATCGTTAGCCCCGTTAACAGCCAATGGACGGCGAGTAGGTCCAATGGGCCTCGTGAAAGGCCTGGAAGGCTCAGAGGCCCAGTACGAAGGGTCCCGACTTTAGCGGTCCCGATATATGAGTTGAATGCTCCCGACGAGAAGCTTCTGAGTAGGCCCCGATATGCCTTAGTAAATGCCCCGATAATAAAGCCCCGAGGAGGCTGGACCTGTCTTGTGAGACAAAGGGTCCTGGGTGGTGACCTAGAATGAGATAACTCTGGAGTCCCCGACAGGAGTTGGGACTTGTGATCAGAGGATAAGGCCGAGAAACCCGCCTACTAGATAGAGTAGTGGGGAGACGGTTAAAGATATAGATAACCTCCCCCGAGATACGCAGGGCGTGCCCGAGATACTCGGAGAGTGGGCAAGATACGCGGAGCGTGGGGCGAGATATACTGAATCCCGAACGAGATATGCGGAATCATGGGTACAACGGCCAGTCACGGTCACAGGTAACTGAGTAACTTCCCCTCCTATATAAAGGAGGAAGTTACCTCAGAAAACATATTCTCTAAGACACACTTAGATTACTGCTACCACCCCATTGATCATACACTCATTTAAGCATCGGAGAGGGATTCTGGGTCACCACCCAGGTCATCCCCTTTTGCAGGATTACGCGGAGCCCAGGAGTTCAAGTCTTTCCGTCAAGAACGTAACGGAGCTTCGCCCGTGATCCAACATTGGCGCCGTCTGTGGGAACCTGAACGAAAAGTCAAAATAGTTTCTACCAGATCAATGGCCGGTGGTGGCAAGAAGAAACAAGTCCAGGCCGGCAACTCTCGCCCCGCTGGGACTGTGAATTCCCCGTTGCTGGAATATGCTGCTGAACAAGGTGAGCACCCCGCTGTTTCTCAGACAGGGGGGCATGGTGATGAGGAGGTCTCAGTCCGAGACACGGCAGCGAACAGGCCCGAGATCCCGCGAAGGGAGGTGGATGCTCCCCCAAACCCGGTGGGGCACAGAGAGGAAATCCCGCGAAGGGAGGTAGGTTCTTCCTCAAACTCGGAGCTGGCCAAGGCAGTAGCAGATGCTATGCCCATGTTCTTGGCGGCCATGGAGGCTCTGTTGGACAAGAGAGAAGCTGCCAGGAGGGCAGAGGAGCTGCCTCTGCGAGAGGAGTTGCCTCTGCGAGAGGAGTTGCCTCCACCTCCTCCGAGAGTGGTTCCAGAAGAACAGGAGGTTCAGGTGATTCAGCCCAGGACTAGGGGTAAGGAACCCGCGCACTCGGAGAAGTTCGTGGTTGATGGTCCCGGACCAGTGCAACACAGGACCATTCCCCTGAATGGCCCCATCACCCCCGATCAGGTGGTGAAAATCGTCAACATCTGCATGGGCGACCAGAAGCAAATGACATCGGAGCTGAGGGATCGATCCAGCCATCCTTTCGTTCCGCGGCTGATAGATACCGTTGCCCCGCCCGGGCTAGGTATTCCGACCATCAAGGAGTATGATGGTGAAGGGGACCCGGTTCGCCATGTTCAGAGACATGTCCAAGCCTGTATGGGTAGGACTTCGAATGATGATCTTATATGTTCATTGTTCCCGATAACTTTGGGAGAAAGGGCCATGACATGGTTTTTCAGTCTACCACCGGGAAGCATTACGTGCTGGGCCGACATGCACGATCGATTCATCAAGAAATATCAAGGTCGTAGGCGTCTCCTGAAGAGCGTGAGGTCTTTGACAGAGGTGGTGCAAAGATCCAATGAATCGTTGGCATACTACTACCAACGGTTCACTGCTAGTGCTGCGGAGATCGACGAGGAAATATCGGAGGGAGAGACTATCCGCACATTCCTTCGAAACTTGACTGCTCCGTATGGCTCCGATTAGATGCACAGTGTAGCCGCGAAGGCTGTGTGGAGTATGGAGGCCCTGCAAGCGAGGGTGAAACAACAAATCGACGTGCAGGAGTCGAAGATTGCTGCTGGAGAACTAGATCCTCCGAGGTCAGGAAGAGGAAAGCCATCGTCCAAGTTGTCGGATGATCGCAAGGGGAGTGACAAATCGGAGGGAAGTAAGAGCCGTGGTCGCCCCGAGAGAAGGGAGGACAAGCGTCCCCCGAGGAAGGATAACCGAGAGGGTCGTACTGTTCCCATCAACAGCTCGATGACCTCCGTGCTGGCTGTGATGGATCGGCAGGGTCTCGCCCGATACCCCCCGAGGAAAGAAGGTGAGTTCTTGGGAGGCCGCTCCGATCGTTACTGTCGGTACCATCGAGCCAATGGTCACGACACAGATAACTGTCGGGAGCTGAAGAAGGAGATAGAGAAGCTGATGCAGAAGGGGAAGCTGAAGGAGTTCGTCGGAAGGGGACGGTGCCGATCTCGTTCCAAAAGTCGGTCACGGTCCCGTTCCAAGTCCCGTGATCGATCCCCGAAGAAGAAGAAGGTTGAGCCAGAAGCCTCTGGTTCCGGTGCCCGTAAGGAGAGGCGGGGGACCATTAACGTCATTCACGGAGGAATGGCGGCGGGAGGTGACACCTCCGCTTCTCGGGAGAATTATGCCTCTCGCATCTCTGCTGCTGTGGTGCTAAGCAAGAGGTCCCGGTCGTGGACTATAAAGGAAGAAATGGTGATTTCTTTCTCAGCGGAGGATTTGATAGGCGTGGAGAGCCCCCACGATGACGCCTTGGTCGTAACCTTGGACGTGGATGGATTCGAGATGAAGCGGATCCTGATAGACGGAGGAAGCTCCTCCAACATTCTTTTCATGGACGCCCTGGAAGCCATGGGAAAGACGAAGAAGGATCTGACATAGGTGAACTTCCCGATGGTAGGATTCTCAGGCTCTACTTCCTATCCGTTGGGAATGATTACCTTACCGGTGGAGTTCGGTAGTGGTTGGAAGATGGAACGGCGGAACGTGGATTTCGTCGTGGTGGAGTCCGCGGGGACGTATAACGCTATTATCGGGAGGACCACCATCAACCCTCTCATGGCAGTTGCCTCAACCGTCCACCAGAAGATGAAGTTCCCGACTGAAAATGGGGTCGGAGAGGTCAAAGGCGACCAGGTGGCGTCGCGAAAGTGTTATGTCAATGCCACCCGAAGGAGAAGGAGGGAAACCATGGCTGTCCTGCAGACCGATGCCGATCCTCGAGAGGAGTTTGGGCGTCCCGCCCCCATGGAGGATCTGAAGGAGGTTGAGATTGATGGACCTCAAAGGAAGGTGAAGATCGGATCTGCTCTGTCGGAGGAGAGAGCCCGAGAGTTGATCGAGCTTCTGAAGGAGTTCAAGGAGCTGTTTGCCTGGTCCCCGAGTGATATGCCAGGAATCAGTTCCGACGTGATTGTGCACGAGCTGAAGATTGATCCCGCGGTCAAGCCTATCGCGTAGAGGAGGCGTCCGATGGGCGCGGACAAGAGGATCGCGATCCAGCAGGAGGTGGGCAGATTGCTCGATGTTGGATTCATCAAAGAGCTCCGGTTCCAGACTTGGGTTGCTAACCCAGTCCTGGTGCGAAAGAGTAACGGGAAGTGGCGGATGTGTGTCGATTTCCGCGACTTGAACAAGGCCTGCCCGAAGGATTGTTATCCGCTCCCGAGGATTGACCAACTGGTGGATGCCACATCGGGACATGAGCTGCTAAGCTTCATGGATGCCTACTCTGGCTACAACCAGATCAAGATGGCGAAGGAGGATGCCCCCCACACAGCTTTCTATGCTGATAGTGACGTCTATCAGTACGACGTGATGCCCTTCAGATTAATCAATGCCGGAGCAACTTACCAGCGGATGGTGAACAAGTTGTTCGGGGACATGCTGGGGAAGACTATGGAGGCTTACGTGGATGACATGCTCGTGAAGTCCCGACAGGCAGGGAACCATGTCCAGAACTTGGCGGCGGCATTCGAGCGGATGAAGTTTCATCAGGTTCGGTTGAACCCAGACAAGTGCGCTTTCGGGGTAAATTCGGGAAAATTCCTGGGGTTCATGGTGAGCCTGAGAGGGATCGAGGTGAATCCCGAGAAGCTGCGAGCAATCGAAGAGATGCAGTCTCCGAAGACCCATCGGGAGGTTCAGGTGTTGAATGGTCGGTTGGCCGCGATGAATCGATTCCTATCCAAGGCGAGCGACCGAGCCATGCCATTTTTTGATGTGCTAAAGGCTCACAAGAAGTTTGAATGGTCCGACAAGTGCGAGGAGGCATTCCAAGCACTCAAGCAACACCTCCGTGCCCTCCCGCCGTTGGCGAAACCGGTTCCAGGCGAGCCGCTTTATCTCTATTTGGCTGTTTCTGAGGTCGCTGTTAGTTCTGTTTTGATTAAAATTGTCAAGGGCAACCAAGTGCCTGTCTATTATGTAAGCAAGGCGTTTGCCAAATCTGAAATGAATTATCCCGCTATTGAGAAGTATCTCTTTGCGTTGATTGTTGCCGCTCGAAAGCTACGACCTTACTTCCATGCCCACGAGGTTACGGTGTTAACTAATCAGCCCCTGAAGCACTTTTTGAACCGACCAGAGGCGTCGGGGAGATTGGTGAAATGGGCCATCGAGCTTACGGAGTTCCGTATTCATTTTGCTCCGAGAACTGCTATTAAGGGCCAGGCATTGGCGGACTTTATAGCTGAGTCTACGGCACCCGATCTGGAAGAAGCGGGTCCTGTAGAGGGGGCAACCATGGAGGTCCCGATAGCAGAACAGCCAGAACAGCCAAATGAGGAGAACACCTGGGAGATGTACACTGATGGTTCATCGAGTGTAGAAGGATCGGGGGCAGGATTCGTGTTGATACCGCCTGGTGGAGGCGAGCCCTTGCGATATGCCTTGGCCTTGACGTTTAGGGCCACCAACAATGAAGCTGAGTATGAGGCTCTCATCACGGTCCTTAAAATTGCCAAGGGTACGGGAGTCGACCATTTAAAAGTGAAGTGTGATGCCAGCTTGATCGTGAATCAAGTCCAGGGAAACTATGAAGCCAAGAGCCCGACAATGAAGAAGTATTTGCACGAGGTGCAGACTTTGAAGAGGAGCTTCAAAAGCTTCGATATTGAGGCAATCCCGAGGGAAGAAAATGCGGAGGCAGACGCTTTAAGCAAGTTTGCTCTGGGAGTGGCCCCCGAGGAGAGTCGGAAGGTGCAATTTCTGGAAAGAGTGATTATCTCAACCATCGATCCGTCGGAGGTTTGCGCTATGGAAGCAGGATCGGAGGAAGAAGAAAAACCCACCTGGATGACCCCGATGGTCACATACCTGACTACGGGGGCACTCTCCGATTATGAAGTGGCAGCTGTTAGGCTGCGTCGAATCGCGAGCGACTACGTGATGGTGGACAACCAGCTATACAAGAGGGGGCATGTAAAACCTTTTCTGAAATGTGTGGCGGAGCCTGATACGAATCGGATCCTGAGAGAGCTACACGAAGGAGTCGCGGCCTGTCATGAAGGGGCCCGATCCATCGTGAGGAAGGCGTTGAATCTAGGCTACTATTGGCCTTCGATGAACAAGGAAGCGACAGCAATGGTCCAATCCTGCGATGCATGCCAGAGGTATGCTCCGAATATCGTGGCTCCTGCCGTGGACTTGATGTCCATCAGGAGTGCTTGGCCCTTCGCGCAGTGGGGCATTGACTTGGTGGGACCTCTTCCACAAGCGAA
Source organism: Clarkia xantiana subsp. parviflora (assembly GCA_036873135.1). NCBI lineage: Eukaryota > Viridiplantae > Streptophyta > Magnoliopsida > Myrtales > Onagraceae > Clarkia > Clarkia xantiana. The sequence goes on along the minus strand of JAPTYO010000001.1, from coordinate 12,809,973 downwards.
AGGTCAATGCAAGTATTTACTCGTGGCCATCGACTACTTCTCGAAGTGGATAGAGGCTAAGGCGTTGGCCAAGACGACGGGGCAGCAGATCCTCAAGTTCCTTCAAACTCAGATCGTATCCCGATATGGGGTTCCTCGAGTGTTGATCAGCGATAATGGCCCTCCGTTCAATGGGGCTCAATTGAAGGAGTACCTGGAGGAATTGAACATCGAGCATCGGACAGCTTCCGTCCACCATGCTCAGACCAATGGCCAGGTGGAATCAGCCAACAAGATTGTGATGGATGGCTTGAAGAAGAGAGTCTACGCCTTGCAAGGTCATTGGCTGGATGAGCTTGAAAACGTGTTGTGGGCTGTTAGAACAACTCCCAAGCAGTCGACAGGGGAAACTCCGTTTGGCCTTGTCTATGGCACGGAGGCAGTTGCCCCCGTGGAGATAGCGGTGGCGTCCCATCGCAGGAGGTATTATGAACCTCTAACAAACGAGGAAATGAGACGTCTAGACTTAGACTTGCTCGAGGAGAAAAGGTGGAAGGCTGATGAAGTTCAGGCTCGGATGCGCCTGGCAACAGCCCGATATTACAATCGGCGTGTCAAGGCCCGACAATTCTTCGTGGGAGAACTTGTTTGGCGGAGGAACGAGTTCGTTCAGCAAGATCGGATCAACAAGTTATCGCTGAAATGGGAGGGACCTTACAAGATCGTAGGGATGCCAGCCCCGAATGCGTACAAGCTAGAAGACCTTGATGGCAAGACGCTGAAACATTCCTTCAGTGGTGCACACTTGAAGAAGTATCATGTTTGATATTAAGTCGCCGCGAATGGTGCGAATTGTCTATCGATAAAGATCCGATGTAAGCCAGCTTTGAGTTGTTAATAAATAAAAGTTGCCTTCGATCCTATTGCTTTTAATTTATTCTAACTGTTAGTAAGACGTTCTGAAGGACGCGACAAAAGCCTTCCGAGGTACGATAAAAGCCTTACGAGGTACGAGTAAGTCGCCTTTATGGCGCGACAAAAAGCCTTTCGAGGTACGGACAAAAGCCCTACGGGGTATGAGTAAGTCGTCTTTATGATGCAACCAAAAGCCTAGGTACGAAAAAGCCCTAACGGGTCCGCGTAAGTCGTCTATATGATGCGGCCAAAAGCCTTAAAGGGTACGAAAAAGCCCTAACGGGTCCGCGTAAGTCGTCTATATGATGCAGCCAAAAGCCTTAAAGGGTACGAAAAAGCCCTAACGGGTCCGCGTAAGTCGTCTATATGATGCGGCCAAAAGCCTTAAGGGGTACGATTAAGTCGTCTGGAAGGACGCGATAAAAGCCCTTAAGGGGTACGATTAAGTCGTCTGAATTGACGCGGTAAAAGCCTTAAGGGGTGTGAAAAATCATCTTAAGTGATGTATAAAATGGCCTTGAAAGGCATGGATGAGAAACCTTAAGTGGTAAAATCCCGAGGAAAATGTCGCGAAAGACATACGAAATTACATTAAGTAATGTGGACGAGAAACCTTAAGTGGTGAAGTCCCGAGTAGACGAGAAACCTTAAGTGGTGAAGTCCCGAGTAAAGCCTCGGAAGGATGTATGAAGTCATCTTAAGTGGTGCATCAGAATGTTTTAAGTAACGGATCTAAAGTCACTTTAAACAGTGCAAACGATTATCGGGACCAAAACAGATGAAAGAAATTTCTTATATAAAGGCTCGAAGGCCTAGAGGTACAAAAGATAAGGAGGAAAAATTACAAGGACTTAAAGAATAGAGCATTAAGCTTGGTCCTTGTTGGAAGTTGGGTCCTCAGCAGCGTCGGAGGGAGCAAGATTCGGAGGGGCCTGGGCAGAAGGCTCCGCAGTCCGCAGAGTCGGGTCCGCGGCGTCAGCCTCATCACTCTCCGTGGGGAGGTTGAAATACTTCTCCGCGAAAGGGGCGAGGGTCTCGGACTTCTTGAAGTCAATGGAATCCTCGTATGCTGTGTAGAGCTCTTCGACGGCATTGAACAGAACGTTCTCCACCTCGGATTTGCAGAACCCCACAGCATCCACCTTGAAATCTTCAGAGTTCCGATACTCCTCGCGACCTTGCAGACGACCCTCCTCGCGACCCTGCAGGCGACCTTCCTCGTGGCCCTGAGCCTTGGCCTCAGCCAGCTTGGCCTCGAGTCCCGCCTTGGCCTCCGCGAGAGCTTCCGCGAGAACCCCCTTCTCGTGGACGAGCTGCCTCTTCTCCGACTCGTTCCGCCGCTGATCCTCCTGGACCATCTTCCGCTCCCGACGCAGGACGGCCTCGTGATCTTGAACCTGCTTAAGCAGTCCCTTAGCCATCTCGTCAAGGAGGGTCCGCTCCTTGGCTATCTTGTTCCTGGCCGCTACAGCCTCGTCGAGGTCCGCTTGGAGTTTGGCCAAAGCGTCGGGGTCCGACTTAGCTTGTGCCTCCTCCAAAGCACCCTTCAGAGCCAGGATGAAGCCGAAGCAGCGCTGCTGGTCCGCGGTTTCCTAAGACGAAAGGGAAAAAGGATTAGAATCCGATGGTCGAAGGCAAAGAACAATGAAGAAAACAAAGCAAAGGTAAAGTTTTACCTCCATCCGACGGATGGCCATAGCGCGGAGCTCCTCCTCGATGTCCTCCCGCGCCAAGGAGATTGGCCGCTTCAAGGCTGGAGGAATTGACCCCGCTAGCAGATGCAGGGCCAATTCAGGCTGAAGGTCCCCCCGTTGGAGTGGGACCCCTTGGAGAGACTCGATCGGGTTCCAGGGAACCGTCTCCTGGTCGGGGGTGAAAATCTTGTAAAGATTTTCATCCACTGGGAGAGGAGGGATGACCCTGGAATCTTCAGCCGGAGGAGCCACCTCGGTCGGAGGCTCGGGAGTCGGAGTGCGAAGCTCTGGAGGAGGACTCCGGGACACGTCCTCCACGGTTGGCCTCAGGATGCTTCGGCCTGGCTTTCGGCGGAGAAGAAGGCCACCCTCATTGGGCTCCTCGGAGGAAGGAGAAGCCTCCAAATCAGTCACCTGACGGAACTGAGCTTCCGTCGGGGTATCCTCCGTCATCGGCGCCTGTGGAGTCGTGGCCCGTGCCGGAGTAGCAGCCTTCCTCGGAGTGACAGCCTTCGATGGACCAGCGGTTGCGGGACGAATAAAGTCCGGAAGAGTATCACGGGGGCACCAGATGATTTGACGCTCGAGATGTTGGTTCTTTCCGAAGAAGTTGTAGTATCCCGCCTTGAGAACGCGGGGGGTTTCTCCTCGAAGGATGTATTTGATTTCTCGAACCCGCGATTCCCGATCAGCGGGGATAAACTCCTCGGGAACCAGTTTTCTATATCTCTTAATAGCACGACGGACACGCTTACCTTCCTCGGCGATAGTGACCCCGAAGGCTTGGTCTATCTCCTCCCTTCTGGCCCGCTTGGCCACGACCTGTTCTTCGGTCGGAGGGGCAGTAGAAGGAGCAGCGGAAGAGGAAGCTCCCTTCTTCAGCGACTTCCGCTTCCTCTTGGAGCCACCTGGGACGGCATCAGTCTCACCCTGCTTCAACATGAGATGATTCAGCAGAGATGCCTTCTTGGCTGCAAAAATAAAAAGACAAAGTGGTTAGAAGTATTACCCAGATGACTAAATCCTTGGAAACAGAATCGAGGAGCCGGACTCCGATATGAATTAAGTCCTTCTCCACGAGCTTGTTGGCGTCGAGGGGAATGAAGGAGTCCCCCCAACGGTAAAGCTGAACCAGCTGGAGAGTGTTGAGGTCATCTTCGGTGTAGACCTCGAGCTTGGGGGCAGGGTCCGCCACAACCTCCCATCGGGGCCATGGGACAGAGCTGTTTTGGACAAAGAAGTAATATTTCTTCCATCCACTATTGTCGGACCCTGAATCACGAATAAGCACCCGATCCTTGTGGAACTTCCAGGTCTCGCTATCCCAGCCGAAACGTGAAAGTTGCTCCTTTGTCCACTTGGGGAGTCGGGGGGAGAAGGAGCAAACACCAGCCTTATTGCACTTCATTCCGTAGAAGGTGCGGAAGAGCAGCAAACTGTATGTCCACTGCTGGCGGAGACATAGAAGCTGGAAAGCATTCCACACGCGGATGGCATGTGGAGAGAAGGTGCATGGGTGTGTCTTGTAGAAGTTGCACATCTCCACCAGGTTCCCGCAAAAAGGGAATCGAATCCCAGCGTTTATCTGCCCGGTGGAGACGAACACTTCTCCCTCTCGAGGACGCGTGACGATATGCTTCCTCCTGGTGGCTGGCTGAGACTCGTAAGGGAAGCGGGGTTCCCAATCTGAAGTGATGCACCCTTCACGGAGAGCAACCTCATACGAGGTCTCGGAAATCTCATTAACAGCAAGATCAAAGGTAAAAGAGGTCCTTGCCCCAGAACTAGCCTCGTCTAAAAACGGTTATAAACAGGAAAACTTGAGAAAGGGGAAGAAGGTAACATCAGCAAAACCATGAAAACAGAGAAAGAGAACCTTACCAGACATTGTCGATGGATGCTTGGTGAAGATGAAGAAGGATCGAGAAGATTGAAGGCCTTGGATCACTTGAAGAGCAGAAGAAACTTGGAGAAGAAACTTCGAGTTCGAGAATGGCAGAACTTCCAGAAATTGAGAGGGTGAAGAAGAAGTGAATAATGCCAGGGTTTTAGCTTTTATAAGCAAAAGGAAAACTGGATGGACTCAATCTTGACTGTTGAAGACGAAACGATTCAATCGTGATCGTCGAGATCGTGGGACGATACGGAAGAGACGTGGTGACGTAATGAGTGCTTTTTCAGAAAGCAACAGTCACGCCGATTTGAGCGTCGTTTCATAATCCCTAGCATTTAATGCTGCAGTAACCGAGGAGTCTCATCGGATTTGGCAACTGCCCATAGAGTCCAGTGGGCCCAAGGTAGTCATGAGTGAGAAACTCTGTCATACGACAATTACGCACAAGGCAAAAGCCTCCGATTGAGATATCAAGAGGCCTGAAGACAAAAGCCTCCGATGGCAATATCGGGAGGTATGGACATAAAAGCCTCCGACGGCGAGGTCGGAAGGTCTAGAACCGGAAGACACGACGAACTAAAAGTCCCCCATGTCTTGGGGGCAAATGATGGGTTCCGATGTAATCGTTAGCCCCGTTAACAGCAAATGGACGGCGAGTAGGTCCAATGGGCCTCGTGAAAGGCCTGGAAGGCTCAGAGGCCCAGTACGAAGGGTCCCGACTTTAGCGGTCCCGATATATGAGCTGAATGCTCCCGACGAGAAGCCTCTGAGTAGGCCCCGATATGCCTTAGTAAAGGCCCCGATAATAAAGCCCCGAGGAGGCTGGACCTGTCTCGTGAGACAAAGGGTCCTGGGTGGTGACCTAGAATGAGATAACTCTGGAGTCCCCGACAGGAGTTGGGACTTGTGATCAGAGGATAAGGCCGAGAAACCCGCCTACTAGATAGAGTAGTGGGGAGACGGTTAAAGATATAGATAACCTCCCCCGAGATACGCAGGGCGTGCCCGAGATACTCGGAGAGTGGGCAAGATACGCGGAGCGTGGGGCGAGATATACGGAATCCCGAACGAGATATGCGGAATCATGGGTACAACGGCCAGTCACGGTCACAGGTAACTGAGTAACTTCCCCTCCTATATAAAGGAGGAAGTTACCTCAGAAAACACATTCTCTAAGACGCACTTAGATTACTGCTACCACTCCATTGATCATACACTCATTTAAGCATCGGAGAGGGATTCTGGGTTACCACCCAGGTCATCCCCTTTTGCAGGATTACGCGGAGCCCGGGAGTTCAAGTCTTTCCGTCAAGAACGTAACGGAGCTTCGCCCGTGATCCAATACATAAAAACCAAACTTAAGGTACAATTCAGAATACTAAACCTGAAATAATAGTAATGTTTAATCAAGCAAGCATATTTACTTGTTATATGGAAATTTTTTTCGAACACCTTCAGTATTCATCTAAAAAATATAAAGTAACATAACATAAAATTTAAGAGGACTAGTCAAATTGTATAATTTTAAGTTGTCAACACATTATTAATTAATATAATACATAAATATAGATCATTAACAGATTAAAAGAATGACCAAATAATTTTTCCCTTTTATTTTTTCACGGATATTATTTATTTATTTTATTTGTAAAGTCCAAACTTTGCATAATTTTTCATTTCTAATATTCAAATCTGAAATATCTAATAGATAATAAAGCTAAGTGGTACACATATGACACTAGGTGACAATGAACTAATATAATCCCACAGTTGGGGTGTTTAGATGGATATAATGCGGTAATTTCACATTACATCCCACATTATATTAATATTACGTTTTTTAGTTTGCCAAACGATGTAATTTGTATTGTAATGTAATGTGCATTGTAATCTGAGATTACACAAAAACTTCATTCAACGTAATGTGAGATTACATCAAAAAATGGATCTAATATGAGATTACGTCTAACATTACGGAGTGTTATTATTTATTTAATAAATAAATAATTTATATTATCTTTATATATTATGATAATAATAATAATAATAGATTTTTACTTTTTATCTAATTAATAACTCATTATTGTAATAATGTAGAATAATGCATACGATGTTTGTATAAAATGAGCAAGTCTTCTTCGTTGCGTTTTTTGTACCTATTATTTTATAAAACTATAGAAAAAGTTTTAACTAATAGAATTTTAATAGTTATGCATATTGAGTTTAAACATTTAGTTTTTTTAATTCACAAATGATTATAGTATTAATCACAAAATATAAAGTTTAAAAATTTAATTTTTGACAAAATATATATTCTTGTAAATCTTATCATATTAATATATAATATATTCTCATATATTAATATAATAAGAATAAAGTCACATTACAATGCACAATACAACACGTACCAAACACTGTAATCTAACATTACAGCATAACTAAAATTATAATCTGACATTACGTAGCTCACTTCATCTCTAATGTCACACGTTAAAAAAAACTCACATTATATTACGTCCATCCAAACGCCCCAATGGAGTCGTCGAGCCTCGAAATGTCATGGTAGTCACGTTCTAGGTTTCCCTTCATTCATTGTGATCACATACCCCGAGGTCAAATGAGAATTGAAAGAGATACGACCGTAATATAAAGCCCAAGCAGAGCCTTTTATCGTCAGTCAACTGAGCTGAGCCCTCTCTCTCTCCGACCAAGAGCATGATTTGTATTCTATTCAGAAAGGGAGAATACCGTGCAGAATTGGCAATGTCTCTCTTCTCTTGCACAATCGTCTCTTTCGGCAGTTAAGCCGCTTCAATCTCTCCACCTACCCAACCTGCCTTGCACAATAACATTTACTCTTTCAGATTCTCTCTCTCTCCAAGTGACTGCTACCCGGCAACTACCTTTGGCTACTCTAATGCACACTGCCCATCCGCCGCCTGCACATACAAGGTTCCCGTGCCGCTAACAACCTGCTGAGGCCAAGGCTTGGACTGAGAGATGCCGCTGGCGCGTTTCCAGCTCAGAAATGAGTTCGGCTTGGGGAAGCATGACCTCTACATGGAGGCCGACCGTGAAGATCCGAAAGCCATTCTCGATGGCGTTGCCGTTGCTGGCCTCGTTGGGATCTTGCGTCAATTAGGGGATCTTGCCGAGTATGTCCCGCTTCCTTCCAATTTGCTCGGTATTTTCAATTGCATTTTGCTCTCTGATTTTAAGTAACTAGAGCACTTCTTTGACTTCATTTCGTAGTTGCTTCTTGATTCTGGCTTCGGCAAATGAGCAGATATTATGGACCAAGTGAATTTGTTTGTTTCCCTATTTAATTGCTTCAAAGCAATGTCCTTCAACCAAGCTGTTCTTGAAGGAAGGCTGTTTTAGTAACTTTGCATGCAGCTTTCAAGCCACTTTTCCAGTTTTCCAGCTCTTTGTTTTGTAACTTTTACTAGTGAGAATTTTGCAGCTTGTAGAAGCTTAAAACACTCCTCACTTCTATGATAAACTTGGCTATTTGTGTTGATTACAACTCGCCGGGAACTTCTTATTTAAATCTGACGTCTTCTCTTTTTTAATTTTCTGTTTTGTTAAGACATTCCCGTTGGTTTTATTGTGGAATCTGACCACAGCCACTAACACATGATGCTTGAATTATAGATTTGCTGCCGAGGTTTTTCATGGATTACAGGAGCAAGTAACAGTTACTGCTTCTCGAAGTCATGATATGATGGTTCGTGTTCAGCACATTGAAGCTGCTCTTTCTCCTTTAGAGAAGAGAGTATTGGCCCAAACCAGCCACTTACATTTTGCCTACACATCTGGTATGGGTCTACGAACTGTACCGACATTCTTTTTTCTATTGTTTGCAACTTCAGTAGTAATTGCTTGAGTCGTTTGGCTAGACAGGTGTCACCATATCCTCCGTTCAAGAACCGTTTAGGCAATTGGTGTGTATATTTGTACTTGCTCAGGACATTTGAATTGATCCTAGTACATCTTAGAAGTACTCTAATTCCTTAAGAATCTATTATAAGGGATCTTAGTTCAGATGCTAGTAACTTCTGTGTGGCACCATAAGTTATGGTTTGTACAAATGACCCAGTTTTCCATGTAAGGGGTCAAGAAATACTAATATGAAGTTTTTCAGTTGCATAACTCATGATTATTACTGCTTTCTTGTTAACTTTTGAGAGAAGAGATTACAGACCTTGTAAAGGGAAATTGTAAGAAATTTCCCAGTAATAAAGTCAATTCATTGTTGCTAATAGAAAAGTGATGGTTATTAACTCTTGTAGACTTGTAGTTTTCTATTTGTGATAGGAGCCTTTGAAATTTCAAGTACTTACTGTAAAACAGTTGTTTATAGGTTCTGAGTGGCATGTCCGGATTCGAAATGAGCAACATCATTTTATTGACAATGATTTGCCTCGATTCATCATGGATTCATATGAAGGGTGCCGTGATCCTCCACGTCTGCACTTGCTTGACAAGTAATGCAACTTTTCAAATCCTGAATCAATGAATATGGAAATTATTTCCTACTCCATAGGGATCCTGAATATGTTTTCTTGCTATAGATTTGATACTGAAGGTCCAGGATCATGCTTGCGGAAATATTCGGATCCAACATTTTTCAGGAGAGTGTCGACAAAATTTGAACCAAATACAGTGAACATGCGAAGCGATAAAAGGGGTCGTAAAATCAAGGTCTAATCTCATGAATTTTGATTAAATTTAGTTGATTAAATGTTATACAGTATTTTTCCTAATTAAATCTTCTAGGACTATGAGCATTCTAGTAATTGCATTGGAAACTTTTCCCTTCTGGTAAGAGTGTACTTATGGATTTGTTAAATTGAACAGAAGAAGAGGCCATTCTCAAAGAATGGAGAATATTCACGTCGGACATCCATGTCCAAAAGCAGTGGCAGGTATTTAGTGAACAAATACAATGATTGTTGTTCTACATATTACTACCTGATATTAATTTTTGTGGCCCTTGTATCGTGCAGAATGCAGTTTTCTTCACCTGTTGATAATGGACGAACTTCTCCAGCTGTTTCGGTTGATGACGTGAGATCAAAGTTTGGAATGAGAGACAGCATAAATTCTTTTGGCTCAAGATCTGATTCGGGCTACATAGAAAGTGTGCTTGATCAGAATGAAAATGAACCGCTTGAGGAGCTTAGGTCCCACAGGTCAAGGTCATCATCCTCTATGAGGATACAATCTGAAGCTTCAATTGATTCGGTTTCCCAAGATAAGAAAAGTCTGGCAGTAGAGAATAGTTCTGCACAATCAACATCACAAATATCACAAGGTCGTGTTGCCTCCAATGCATCCAGTGTGACTTGGGATGAGAAGACTGAAATAATGGAGCCTATTGATCAGAAGAGAGAGACAGAAAAATCTACGGCCATGATATCTGCATACTCTGATGTTGATGAGCAAAAGGAAGAAGCCGTTAAAATTCCTACTGTTGATGAGTTTATTGGGGAATTTAAAAAGGATAGCAGGTCAAGATCGATCCTGTTAGAGAACTCGGTTGGTGAGATTGAGAGAGAGGCTGATATTTGTTTAGTTGAAGATAGGTCAGCATCAATCCTGCTAGAAAATTCAGCTGATGACAGTGAGAGAGAAGCTGATAACTGTGTAATGGATAACACGGCAAAGCCTATCCTGCTAGAAAATTCAGCTAATGAGATCAGCGGAGAATCTGATAACTGCGTGGCGGACAACATTCCAAAACCTATCCTTCATGAGAACCAAGTTGATGATATTGATAGTGAAGCAGACAGTTATGAGGATGCACTTAACACCATTGAGTCAGAATCAGAAACTGATCACGATCTAATGAAACGAGAAATTAAGCTGCACTTGGCTGATGTTGAAGAAACTGGGACGAGGTATGCAGTTGAGGAACGTATGTCACAGAGTTCAGTTTTCCAGACTTCAGGTATTGCATCCAATGCTGATTCGGCCATAACCTCAAATAAAGAAATGCCTTCAGAATTATGTGAGTTAGTTCCACCTGAAAGTTCTCCTGAAACACAAATACCTGAAGCTGCTGGAGAAGTTGCTAGTTCTGATTGTTTCCAATCCAACATGTTTGAGAGGTCTGATCTTCATGTTGACTCGAACTCAAAGAGAGAATCCGATGGGTTTGCTCAGCCTCCTTTATGCTCCATCCCAGCAACTATTGAGATCCCGAGTTATTTCTCTGAATCCCCAGTGAAACTCACTGCTGCTAATTTCTGGACCAATGGGGGTCTCCTGGGACTTCAGCCATCAAAGCCTGCTGATTTTGCTCCATCAAATAGTGCGGAGGCTCTGAAAAGAGATCAGGACTCCTCAGCTGATCCAAGTGATCATAATTTAGTAAGTAACAACAGTGGAGACAAAACGGGCATTTTTGGTGAAAATGGTGATGACCAAAGAACGGAGGCTCGATTTAACCACCCTACCTCGTTCTTAATTAACAAAGATGCTCAATCTACTAAGAAGACAGCCCTGGTATCATCATTGGCTGATTTATATGCTAGGTACGATAAATCATGTGACTCAGTTTCGAATAATAGAGATGCTAGCAATTCAATTACATTAGTGGCCCCAGGGAGTGCACTGCCAGTTGCTCCGGCAACCAAATTTGCACCTGTTGAAATTAGGAAGGAGAGTGATGATAATCTATCTGGAGTCTATGGTCTTAGCCAACGGTTGTTTGCCAACAGTTTCCGGAAAAAGATATCCTTAGTCGATGATGTCAAATCGGGGCCAGCAAGTTCTACTAAAGCTAGGATCGTAGAGCAGGATAATTATGGGCAGCATAACTCTACATACACAACCAGCCAAGGGAAAAACACAAGAGAGGAGTTTGAGGTTCGGTCTCCAATAAGTTCTTTGCCGCCCTCGCCGCCGCTTGAGCATATGAAGATATCTTTCCACCCAGTGAATGATTTTGAAACTTCCAAACTTGGGTTGAAATTCGCTGTTGACAAGAATGGGCAGGAAAACATTAGAGATATGTTTGCATCGTTTCAGCTGGTCCCTGAGACCTCCGTCGGGTTGCATGACCTTGGTTTCGACTCTGATGATGATACATTTTATCGGTCATCTCCTTGTACATCAGATGGTTGCCTCAGCCATGACTCTGATTCAAATTCTGAGCAGTGGGAGTCTGGTGGGACAGCTAAAGATGTTGCCTTATGCGGAATGTCATCATCCGCTCCGACACCGTTGGAGCAAGTGGGTCCAGATAGTGAGGGAGACATTGTGAAAGAAGGTCAAAGTTATGCGACTTCTATATGCGGTCCTCCACTTAATCTACCAAGCTACGATTCATTTGAATCTCTTCCGAAGCTGCCTGAGAAGAATGGGGATTGGGATAGACGGGATTCTGTTGCACCAAAATGTTCCGTTCAATCTACTCCACCCCCACCACCACCTCCTCCAGCAGATTGGCGAGCTTCTAACCCTCACACAAACGTGGGAAATGAGGAAGAGCAAGTGTCATTGGTACTGAAGCATGAGCCCCAGTTAGAGCATTTGCTGTCTAGTGGTGTTCAAGAACAACTTCATCAAGTAGATTCAAGGCAACATAAGATTGCTCAAGAGGTCATCCAATTTACAGCGGACAGAAAGGTAACGTCTGTCTCTTGCCTAAGATCTCCTGGGTTTGCATCGGTTTATCTTGTGTAAAGTAATAGCCATATTTTTCTTTTAGGCATCGGAGCAACAGAAGCATGCTACTAGAGAGGGTTGTCAGAGCGGTAACAGTAATCTGATAGATGAGAAGGACGACGATTTCCTACATCAGATCAGAACAAAAGTGAGTAGCTCTATTTAAATGTATTCTTCTTCATGAAATTCCAATTAGTTACTGACTGCTTGGTAGCTGAAAGTGGTAGCACAGACATAGTATTTAACTATCGACATCAGTAGTCAGTCTGCCTTAAGCAATGTATATACAATCAATAATGGGATTGCTGCAGATGTGTTTGAATAATTGGTTTAGACGGCAGACACTTGACTTAGTAGGTGAGGTGTGAATGCTTTCCCAAGGAAAAATACAGATTAACACGAAAGAAGGAATCAGATAGAGTTAAATTAATGAACGCAAGCATGTTAAAGAGTGTTGTTATATGGGGGGTTTCTGTTGTAAAAATAACATTTTTAGTTTAAAAAAAATCTTATATCTAAACTGCTGCTGCTCCTCCTCCTCCTCAGTCCTTCAATCTAAGGCGCACCGTTGCAGCAAAGGACACTAGTGCTGCTACCACTATTGGTACACCAACCCCGAATGCAAATGTCAAAGTTAGTGCCATTTTGGAGAAAGCAAATGCAATTCGACAGGTTTTGATTTTATTTTCTTCATCTTCAAGGCTTAGTTAGGAGGGTTATATAATAATTAGGGTTTATAGGTCTTTTGGTACCCTATGTTTGCTCACTTTTGGCTTTTGGTACTACATGTTTGGTTTTGCCTATTTTTGGTACCATATGTTTGCCAATTGTATACTTTTGGTCCGACCGTTAGTTGACCGTTAGAGTTGACCGTTAAGTAGTCACGTGACTTGCACATGCCTAGCACCAAATTTTGATTTTGTTCAATTTAGTCCTCAAATTTTTTGTCCTAACTTTTTATTCTTGCAATTTAGCCCTTAAACATTTTCAACCGCACCCTAGGACTAAATTGACCTAGTCATGGTCCGACCCATAGCTAGTAGAACCATGGCTAGGGTCTCCGGACCCGGGCAACCCTAACCATGGTCCGACCTAGCCATGGGTCGGACCATGGCTAGGTCAATTTAGCAATTGGGTTTAATTGACCCAATTGAACCTTATGTTAAATTGACATAGCCATGGTCCGACCCATGACTAGGTCGGACCATGGTTAGGGTCACCCGGGTCCGGTGACCCTAGCCATGGTCCGATCTAGGCATGGGTTAGACCATGGCTATGTCAATTTAGTCCTAGGGTGCGGTTGAAAATGTTTAAGGGTCAAATTACAAAAATAAAAAGTTAGGACAAAAAATTTGAGGACTAAACTGAACAAAATCAAAATTTGGGGCTAAGCATGTGCAAGTCACGTGACTACTTAACGGTCAACTCTAACGGTCAACTAACGGTCGGACCAAAAGTATACAATTGGCAAACATATGGTACCAAAAATAGGCAAAACCAAACATGTAGTACCAAAAGCCAAAAGTGGGCAAACATAGGGTACCAAAAGACCTATAAACTAATAATTATTATGTGGAGCCTGGAGGATAATAAAGTAAATTAACAACCTTTTGTATTCATGTTTAGGCTGTTGCAAGCGACGACGACAGCTGGAGTGACACCTGACCTGAATAATGCTTCACATTGATCAGTAGTAAATCTCATTTTGAAGCGTTGACTGTGAGTCTGTACATCTATTATCTATCTATCTGGGTAATATTGCTTCTGCGCTGTCCATTCAAATTGCTCCTCTCCTCTGTATGTAAGTAAGCAACTTTATTGTTTATTATACAGTAATGATCCACATCTCTTTTGTAATTTTGCACTTGACCAATGCATTGACTCTCACATTATCTTATCGTGCTCATTTATGATTTTTTTTTTTTTTTGTGGCAATGCCATTGAACTTGATCAACTTACTCATCATGCCTTATCGTACCATGTCATGCTATATAGCATTTTGCCGTGCATGCCAACTCCAATATCAAAGTGGTGGGTAAACATGGAGGGAGGGTTCGGTTGGTCCACTTTCACCGACTTCTTTTCTGGGAGGATGAATTTAGGAGACATTGATATTTACAGCTCATCTTTAAGGAAACTCATATGCCATATCAACCACCGTTTATCTCACGTTACAAAATGCGTATTCAATGTGTAGAATGTATATCACCGATATAGTGGTGGTCGAGTGCTCAATGACGTTTACTCCTAAGTGATTTGATCTTGAAGTTGTAGGTTTAAAACCATCAATTCACGGTAATTTTATTAAAATATCATGTCCGCCTAGTGCACATAAGAGGAGACAATTATAATTGGCTTAATGGACCGACATTTTAACTATATTAGACTGTTGGTGGGGCTAGATTGACGGGCCAATGCATGTGTTGGTTATGTTCACTGAGTCTGGCTGAAATATTCCGGACCAAAAAGTGAAAAACGCATTTCGACTAGGGATGGTTGAACGTTGCCTGCTCTATCCACTACTTGTTAAAAATTGCTTAAATTGTTATTTTTATGCATGTGACTATTGTCTAATTTGAGAAATAAATAAATAATAATGTCGTTCTGATTAAAAGACCAGGTACTGATTCACATACTACATCGAGCATATGAGGAGGCAAGTGGAATTTGCTGAACGGATCAGGATTCTAACTACTAGACTGCTGGCGCCGCCTGACAGGGCTACGTTGATGGGCCAATGCATATGCTGCTGTTCATCAAGTATAGTTGGTAAAACATTACACCAAAAAGTGCAAAACGCATGCTGAAGTTAATGAATGGTTGAATGTTGCCTCATTTGTTCATGACCTCCGACCTGTTAAAATTGCTATTATTTTCGCATGTGACAATTGTTTAAGTTGAGAAATAAATAAATTGGAATGATGATATTGCCATTATGTTAAGTTATTAAATATGTCACTCGTTTAAATTCACAATATTAAATAATCGACTTAACGGGCTGGTCTTTTAACTATATTAGACTGCTGGTGGGACTATGTTGATAGGACTAATGGCACGCTGTTTGTTCACTATATCTGATCGAAAAAAACTCAAAACAAAAAAGCACAAACGCATGTCGACATTTATGGGTGGTTAAACGTTGCTTGCGCTGTCTATGACCAGCCACAAATCTATGAAGGGACCAGTGGGGGCAAATACCCTCACTGAACTTCACTGATGTTGTTAGGTATATATAGGATGCGAAGAAGTTTTTATATTTGTCCCCTCTAAATTTTGATAATTTTGGATTATTTGCCCCTCTAAAAAGATATGTGTTCAATTCTTAATCTAAGTACAGATTTGTCTAGTTTGTTCAATTAGTGCATGTGAGTTTGAAGATTAGAAAAAAATAAAATTGTGGTTTTGTATATAAATGGAGGGAAAGAAGAAAGAAGAAAGAAGATGGAAGAGGGGGAAGAAGGAAGAAGACAAATAAGTGAGACAATAAAAAATGTTAATTTTTTTCGTTGTAATCATTTAATTAGTTCTTCTTCTATTGGGAAAGGTGAAAAAAGAATCTTTATCATTAAAAATATGAAATTGTCAAATGATTTTTGTTTAGCTAATTTCAAATAATTCACAAATTGACAACTACTAATATTTATTGCTACAATAAAAAATTGCTGATCTTTAATATATATATATATTCACAACAAAATAAAACATATCCATTTTTAATTAGTCTAACTTATTTTAGTCCAAATTATTATTTTTCCTCCAAGAAGATAATAATTTTTTTTTTTCTAACGTTTTTTTCTCCAATTTATATATATATATATATACATATCCATGATAAGTATTTCCTAATAATTAAAATAATAGGGTTTAATATATTTTCTTTATATATACTTGTCAGAAAAACGTAATAAATATTTAGATGAGTGAACTGACAAATTTTTTTCAAGAATGTTCAGAATTCTAAAATTAAGCAAATATTATAGAAAAGTTTAGAAAGTTATAGGCTATTTTCTATAACATAGATAACATTAACAATAATTTCACAAAATATTAAAAATAATTAGCAATATCCATTTTTATATTATTATTATATGTTTCAGTTAGAAATACTTTTTGTAGAAATATATAGAAAGAATTAAATACAAAAATCCTTCAACAAACGACTAAAAATTTTATCTTACTTATTATATATATATATATTTCTTTGAAGATAATATATTTTTGCCCCCACTGATTTTTTTTTCTCCATCCGTTCCTGTCTATTGATGGATATACACCCACTTAGACCCGTTTCGACCCAACTTACTCACCACTCGGACCCAAAAAGGTCTTAGACCGACACACGACAAAACCCAAACTTAGAGAAAATCACCGCCAAAGACCCACGAGACAGAGGTCGGCTAGGGACACCCCCTAACCGAACATTGTTCGGTTAGGAAGGCCCTAACCGAACATTTTCGGCCCTGAGGTCTCCCCCCCGGGCCGCGCATACCCCGAACTACGAAAATCGTTCCCCACACCTCCGATTCTTAGCTTGGCCTAATCCCTACTTATCTTAGTTAAACGCATGATTAACGGACTAATTTTGCGATTAATCGACTAATGGTCCAAGAGCCCTATAAATAGGACTCTTGCCATTTCATTTGGACAACTTGAGCTCTCATGCATTTTGCTCTCCCTTCTCTCTAGACTTTCTCTCTCTAGAGCATATACTTATTTAGGGATCGGAGTGGGCTCACCGAGCACCCCCCCCCCCCCTTTGGTGTTCGGTAGTCCATTTGCAAGTACTCGGAGCATAACGGAGATCGGAGATAGGAGAACGAGGACAACCCCCTCAATCGACATCTTTAGGTGGAACGTCGGAGCAAGGACTACCTTTGACGTCTTTAGGTGGAATATCAGAGCAAGGACTACCTTTGACGTCTTTAGGTGGAATATCGGAGCAAGGACTACCTTTAACGTCTTTAGGTGGAATATCGGAGCAAGGACTACCTTCGTCGTCTTTAGGTGGAACATCGGAACAAGGATCACCTTCGACGTCTTCAGGTGGAATATTGGAATGAAGACAATATCCCAACGTCTTTAGGTGGATCGCCAAAGCGGAAATCATTCCTACGAAAGGAATCGCACTCCAAAGACGGATATTTTTATAGGTTCATACATTTCTGTCGGATACCTACCGATTGGTTCACGCACAACCCGAACCAATTGGTAGCGTGATCCAACAGTGGCGCCGTCTGCGTGACTCGAACAAAAAGCCTGGCGATCACTCGAGGAATGGCCGCACGAAGCGAACCACCACCTAGGGAACGACCACCCAACGGACAAGAGGATCGTCCAAGGGTAAACATCGAAGTACATGGGCAGGTACAGGAGAACACTCCGGCGGAGCAACAACACCAACAACAGAATATGCCCGTGGATGCATCGTCGGCATCAAGCACCCCACGGAGTAGGCATTAATCAGGAGGAGTGGAAAGGAGACATCGTAGGACCTTCTCAGATAGCTCCTTTTATGGGATGCCCCCACACGTTTTCACTATGGTTTTCCACCATATGGCATGCCCTTCACAGGTCACTCACATGGACATTCATCCTACAATAACCGGTTCTACAACCGGAATGCGTATGACATACCACCACAGGAAGTTCCCCATGCAAGAGCGGCTTACGCCCAAGGAGGTGGACGGGTGTTTCGAGATGCAAACAACCACCATGATGAGGAGGCCATGCCACCCCCCAAGAAACGAACGATTTTTTGATGATGAACAAGTACCACCGCCACAAGGCTTCCATGAAGAGGACAAATTGGCGATAAAACCGGTAGCATCACCGGAGGAACTAGCAGTCCGCGTAAAACAATACATCGACTTGGAGAGAGATAGGCACAACCGAAAGTTAAGGACACCCCCCCAGACGAACGCTGGAGGATCGACGAGGCAAAACAAGCCATTCGAAGGCAGGCCACTGATGGGTTTGGCTATAGCCGTTAGGCCCGTTAACGGTGAGGAAACGGTGAATAGGCCCACTGGGCCCTAAATGGAGGTCAAGATGACCCAGGCGAAGGGTCCCGACAGAGGGAGTCCCGAGGATGAGAGGTCCCGACAGAGTCGGACCCGATAGGCGAGCTAGGCGCTCCCGATGAGATGCCTTTAAGTAGGCCCCGATGATGAATCCCTGAGAATGATTGGCCCTGTCACGATGATGAGGGGCCCCGAGCGGTGACACAATGAGATAACTCTGGAGTCCCCGATATTGGTCGGGACTTGCTATCAGAGGTTAAGGCCGAGATACGCGGGGCGTGGCCGAGATACGCGGAACGTGGTTGAGATACGCGGAGCGTGGCCGAGATATGCGGGGCGTGGCCGAGATAAGAGAGATCATGGCCTAGATAGGCGGGATCGTGCCCGAGATACGCGGAATATGGGCTAACCACCCCAACGGTTCACCAGGTAACTGAGGGATCTCTCCGCCTATAAAAGGGCAGAGGTTACCTCAGATCACATTACGTTTTGAGATACGCTACTTGAGATTACTGCTTGCTAGTCCATACGAGATACTCATTTAAGCATCGGAGAGGGATTCTGGGTCACCGCCCGGTCTATCCCCTCTTGCAGGATTACGTGGAGCGAAGGAGCTAGGATCGCCGTCAAAGATCGTGCCGGAGTTCTACCGTGATCCAACATTGGCGCCGTCTGTGGGAACGTGACAAAAAGCTGATAGGTCTTCTACTCGATCAATGGTGGCTGACAAGCAAAGAAGACAAGGACAATCTGGTGGTTCCCGTCATCCTGCCGGGACAACTCTGAATTCACCACCAGAGCATGCTGAGGACCAGAATCTCCCCGCGGAGGTCTCTCGGACATGGGGGCATAATGAAGCTCCTGAAGATACTGCTGCTCAACACCAGGGGAATAGGGAGCAGGAGGCTCCTCCGAATGCGGACCTGACGAGGGCTGTGGCGGAGGCCATGCCGATGTTTTTGGCAGCCGTAAAGGCTCTCTTAGATCGGAGAGAGGCTGTGAGGAGGCAAGAGGAGATGCCTCCGCTAGAAGAGGAAGCGCTCCCACCAGCAGAGGTTCAGAATGTACGGGAGGTTCAGCCCCGAAACCTGGGCAGGAGTAGGGAGTCCGCTCAGCCAGAGCGATTCGTGGTCGATGGGCCAGGACCAGTGTAGCACAGGACCATTCCCCTCAATGGTCCCATCACCCCCGATCAGGTGGTGAAGATCGTGAACATCTGCATGGGAGAGCAGAAGTCGCTGCTGTCGGAACTGAGGGATCGATCCTACCATCCCTTTGTTCCCCGACTGATAGACACCCTCGCCCCGCCAGGGCTGGGTATCCCCACGATTAAGGAGTATGATGGCGAGGGAGATCCGGTTCGTCATGTCTAGAAGCACCTCATGGCGTGTCTGGGTAGAGCCCCGAATGAAGATATCGTGTGTACGCTTTTCCCGAACACACTTGGTGAGAGAGCCCTGACCTGGTTCTTCAGTCTGCCCCTAGGCTGCATCACTTGCTGGGCTGATATGCACGACCGCTTCATTCAGCAGTACCAGGGTCGCAGACGTCTGCTGAAGAGTGTGAGATCCCTAACCCAGGTGGTACAGAGGCCCGATGAGTCGCTGGTGCACTATTACCAGCGATACACTGCCAGCGTAGCGGAGATTGACGAGGAGATTTCGGAGGGTGAAACCATCCGCACCTTCATTCGGAACCTAACAGCCCCCTACGGTTCCGACTTGATGCACAGCGTGGCTGAGAAGGCTGTGTGGAATATGGAGGCACTGCAGAAGAGGGTGAAGCGGCAAATCGATGTCCAAGAGTCGAAGATAGCCGCTGGAGAGCTTGAGCCCCCGAAGTCGAATAAGGGGAAGCAGTCGGTCAAACCCTTAGACGAGCGCAAGTCGAAGGATAAAGCCGAGAGCAGTCGGGGTCGAGGTCGCTCTGATCGGAGGGATGATAGGCGTTCCTCGAAGAAGGACAGGCGGGAGGATCATGACATTCCTCTCAACAGCTCTATGGCAGAGGTGTTAACGGTCATGGAGCGACAGGGTATCTCTAGGTACCCCCCGAAGAAGGAAGGAGAATTTTTGGGATCCCGCACCGATCGCTACTGTCGATTTCATCGCGCGAATGGCCACGACACCAATCATTTTCGGGAGCTGAAGAAGGAGATCGAAAAGCTGATCCAGAAGGGGAAACTTAAGGAGTTTGTCGGGGAGAAGCGGTTTCGATCCCGATCACGGTCCCGCGATCGGTCCCCAAAGAAGAAGAGGTCTGACCCAAAGTCTTCTGGTGTCCGTAAGGAGAAGCGGGGCACTATCAATGTGATTCACGGAGGATTTGCTGCGGGAGGAGATACCTCGTCCTCTCGGGAAGTTTATGCCTCTAGAATTCCCGTTGCTGTGGTGCTGGGTAAGAGGTCCCGATCCTGGACCCTGAAGGAAGAGATGGTGATCTCCTTTTCGTCGGAAGATCTCGTAGGCGTGGAGACTCCACACGATGACGCATTGGTCGTGACCTTGGATGTGGATGGGTACGAGATGAAGCAGATTTTGATCGACGGAGGGAGCTCCTCCGATATTCTGTTTATGGATGCGTTGGAGGCCATGGGGAAAACCAAGAAGGACCTGAAGAAGGTGAACTTCCCGATGGTTGGATTCTCTGGCTTTACCTCCTATCCGCTAGGAGTGATCACCTTACCAGTGGAGTTTGGTAGTGGGTGGAAATCGGAGAGGAGGAACGTGGAGTTTGTGGTAGTTGAGTCCGCGGGGACCTATAACGCGATTATCGGGAGAACCACCATCAACCCCCTGATGGCAGTTGCCTCGACTATGCACCAGAAGATGAAGTTCCCGACTGACCACGGAGTCGGGGAGGTCAAGGGCGACCAGGTGGCTTCCAGGAGGTGCTACGTTAATGCCACTCGACGAAAGAGACGAGAGGCTATGGCTATCTTCCAGACCGATGCCGATCCTAGAGAGGAGTTTGGGCGTCCCGCCCCCATGGAGGATTTGAAGGAGGTCGAGATTGACGGACCTCAGAGGAAGGTGAAAATCGGGTCTGATGGATATACGCCCAATTTGAACCCGTTGACTTCCGAACCGTTACATTTTTATCGTCCCATTTATGATTGTAAATCGAAACTTCAACCCGAACCCTTCGCGAAAACACCAACGGCTCGGACGAGGCCGAAGCGCCCGTCCGGCCGAGTCAGACTCGCCTAGGTGAGGTTGGGTGGCCACACCCGACCTCCCCTAGGGGAGATCGGGTCAGCCAACCCGATCTCCCCTAGGGGAGATCGGGTGGACCAACCCGATCTCTCCTAGGAGAGATCGGGTCGGCCAACCCGATCTCTCCTAGGAGAGATCGGGTCGGCCAACCCGATCTCCCCTAGGGGGGATGGGGTTGGCCAACCCCATCCTCCCTAGGAGGGGTTGGGTGCCCTCACCCAACCCCTACCCCTGGGGGTCAGATTTCTCCTCCCCCCAAGGGCCCCGGCACCATTTTCGGACTCCCACACTCGGTCCACTCCGCCTACCTTCGCCGAATCCTAAGGTCTTAATTATGTGCTTAAAGGTTAATTAATTGTGTTTAAAGGTTAACGATATCATTAAGCCACCTTAATGACACCGTTGCCTATAAATACCCCACCTTCACAACTCATTGGATCATCTGGGCAAGTTGCACAATTTTGCTCTGACATCTCTCTAGCTTTATCTCTCTAAAATCGTACTGACTTAGGCATCGGAGAGGGTTCATCAGGCACCACCCCCCCCTCTGTGCCTGGTATTGCCCCTCTTGCAGGGTAGCAAGGAGAAGAGAGCCAAGGAAGCAGAAGAGCATAGAGCAGTAAGACAAGCCCCAGGGGTAAGAAATACAAGCCTCAGGAGGTCAGAAGGAGAGAAGGAAAGGAGGTCAGAAGGAGAGAAGGAAAGGAGGTCAGAAGGAGAGAAGGAAAGGAGGTCAGAAGGAGAGAAGGAAAGGAGGTCAGAAGGAGAGAAGGAAAGGAGGTCAGAAGGAGAGAAGGAAAGGAGGTCAGAAGGAGAGAAGAGAAGGACATATATCAAAACGACTACCCCAAGGGAGCAGAAGGGCATGTATCAGAATGACTAGTCCTAGGAACAGTGAACCCGACATTTCATTAGTGGGAGATAAATTCTTGATTGACGACCCGTTGACCTAGACTTTATAACCTAACACTTGGCGCCGTCTGTGGGCTTCGAACAGAAAGCCTGGCAATAACAAGAGCAATGACGAACAGCTTAGTATCTAGGCATCACCGCCCACCTGGGGGCAACAGGCGAGGGAGACAGCCTATACCTCCAGCAAGGCAGCCTAACCCAGAGAAACAGCCCGCACACCAGAGCCTCAGGTAGCCCCACAGGCACCTCAGCCTAACAAGCAGGGAGGAGGCTTCCACAGCTCCAACGCCATTGACTAGGAAGCCACAGGGACAGGGGGGCAACAAGGAGTGCCATCCCAATACACCAGCATGAAGAAGAACAAGTCCCAGAAGAAGAACACCACTTGCACCCTCGAACAGGGCAGTGAGAAGAACAAAGGAGAGACAACCAAAGGCCACCCCCAGAGGGAAGGCAGCAGTCTGTGCCTCCAAGGCAGCAACAGACACAGCAGGATGCCAGGGCATACACACCTCTGGGGGCAGATAGACAGGCAAGACCTCCAAGGAGGCATGTATTCAACCAAGTACCCCAACAGGGACATATACCGCACTAAGGGAGGACATACATGCCAGACCAACAAGGATATAGGAGTTCCAACATCAACCATGGCAATGTACACATACAGTCCGTATCACCACAGACATGCCTAAGGGACATACCAAGGAAAGCTCAAAGGGAGGGACATAGTCCCAACAACACAATAAAGCAACCACCTACCCATGATACAGCACGACAGGTCCAAACCCCTTGTGCATGACAATCCTTGGCACACGTCCTCCTAGGACAGAAGAGGAGTTGAAAAGACAAGGATTTGAACAGGGAACTAATAGAGTACCACACCACGTCAGCACATAGCTACTACAATGGGAAGTCTCATGGAGAGACATAGTGAAGTGAGATCACACATAGCATACATGAAGGATACACCTCAACCTAGTCCGCCTTGCAAGGATGCGACCTTATATTCCTCAAGTGGAAGGAATACACACAGACTACTGGAGGAAGACAGCTACATTACCAAGGAAGCAAGGGGTATCAACACCCCACACTCATATCCTTCCCATATCCTCTTATTTAATTTAACTGCATAACAAGTCAACTCCCTAAAAGGAGTATATTTTGATACTTGATATCAACATGTTTTCCAAGAAAGACCATACCGGACGCCTTCGGGCTCCGTGGTATATATATACACAGGTGGACCACTAGAAGAATACGTAAAAGGCCATCACCAATCAAGAGATGCACAAGCAACAGATTCCTCAATCCCAAAGAACACCTATAAGGTCAAGTTTCTGGGAAGGATCACAAGATGGAAGGCTCACTTACAAAAATAAGTTGAGCACCCCCAACATCCTATAGAGGAACTACCATGAAGGTCACAAAAGATTACCCCCACCATAACCTTCCACTAAGCATCCTAGGGCCAAGTCCGTCAAAGGATCCCATCGGGCATTGGTATGCAAGGGGGGCACCAGTTACAACATGCCCTCCCCACAAGCGCCCATTAGCATAAGAGGGGGTAGCCGCGAACACATCCCTCCAAAAATGGAGGAAACCATATCACATGGGTAACGCCCACCATCAAAGGCAAACACCTCCAGCGGATCTTTATGATTTCACAAAATAGCCAGGAGACACAACCACATTTAGAAAGCTCATCCAAAATAATGGAATACACTTCCATAAAAAACCCTCAAGGACACCAAGCCTAGCAAAGGAAGAACGGTGACACCATCATCAAGCTTTTAAAAAGGGATATGGAAAACATAGTATTTCCACACAATGATATGTTAGTCATAAGAGAGGGAGTCACCAACTTTGACATGAAGAGAACCATAGTACATGAAAGGAGTCCGTCAGACATCTCCCATGACCAACCATTGATGATACTAGAGAAGAGTCAGGCATACCTAATACCAAGGGACCCCCTACTAGTAAAGGTGGTCAGAACATCAACACACCCATTAGGGACACGGCACTGCAAATGAACCAGGAAAAGGATGGAACACATATCCTTACAAGTATCCTTACAAGTATCCTTACAAGTATCCTTGCATTTATCCTTGCAAAAATAAACTCCGTAGATAAAGAAGTCATCTAATAGATGACTATGTCTCTGTTCCCAAAATATGATCCTAACCCGGAGATACTTGGCCTCCGCATCATATATGCAATGAATAACATGGTCATCAAAGATAGGTACACGAAGATTCAAGACAGCGCCATAAAGATTAGGCGCATACCTCTACCAAGTACGACACATTTGAGTGTTCATAAACACTCCCTCGCCATCGCACAAGAAAGAAAGGCAGCCAAGGATACAAGTCCTAATAAAACAAACATCGGTAGAAAATCCGGTCATTGAAGTCATGCACCAAGAGAGAAACTCTAAGGATGCAAGATTAGCAAAAGAGATAGTCCAACAACTAGAGTATGAAAAAGGAGATACATCTCCTACCAAGAGCCTTAGGGCAGGATAATAGCTCTACAAGATCAACCAAAGAAGAGCTCTAAAGCTTGGGGAGTAAGGTTTCAAGATCGACCCTCGCACTAGACGCACATCCCGATCAACCACCTTGTCTGCAAATGATAAGACATTTGACCCTGGCATCCCATCAAGAGGAGAACCCCGATAAAAGGGGCACTAGAAAAATATCCCGCCTCTAAGGCCATACGCCGAATACATGATGAATGAAGGTTATGAGAAAACAAAAATGGAGAGACTTGTCAGCTCAACACACCTCAAACACGTATACGTACGCAATACAAATGCAGCCTCTAATGAAGTTATCCAACAAGGAATAGCCAATACGAGGGCAAACCCATGGAAATTCAGGGAACATCACCGGCGAACCTAAAGGAAAACGTCCTTTTTAGGTTCAAGTCCTAATTCAAAAGAAGTCTATAACCAAGATTCAAGGTGGGAGGAGCATGACCAATGTGACACTCCCCAAAGGCATTGAAGAATACTCCAATGTGAAGGAAAAGGCAAGGCACTCTAAGTGCCACATCACTCCAAGAAGATACAGCCCGGTCAGACCCCCACGCCCCCATGCACGAGCAAAGAGCATGGATCAGATTGAATAGTCTGAAACACGCCTACGAGATTAACAACTCAAGACACCATTCTATGAGAGAGCTCTTCAACCTACACAAGGAAAGGGGGGAAAAATTTACAAGCACCCCTAGGATACAGACACTGCCACATCCTAGTTATCAAGAGAATGAAATCCACCCCCACCCACCCAAAGCAAAAGCTCTTCCACCCAACCTCCAAAGACACATCCGACAAAGGCATCATTCAAACCATGCCTATGACTGAAACAAGCAAGCATGAGAAAGAGTAAATCCTACAAGGGACACTCATCGCATTCAAAGAAGCAGACAAGGGAGCCCCGAGCATAAGGGGTACCCAACCAAGAAAATGAACGAGGGGCCTTCAACGGCCAAATATGAAAGGCGGTGTGACCACCAAGCAACTTGGGGGGCACCAAACGAATAAGTGCTTGGTAGTCCACCTAAGTATAAAAGAAGAGATTAGAGGCAGAAGATCACAATAACATGCGATACCACTTCTCCTAGAAGAGGTCACATAGAGGAAAGCATCCTCAACTCCCTATACGAACTCGTCCTAAGTTGGCAACACACAAACATCGCCCTCGAAAGGTGATCTCCCACATTGAAGAAAAAGCGTGGTAACAGGCAATATCGTAGAAGGAGAAGTCAAGTAAAGACTCGAAAAGCATACCAAAAATGCACCATACATGAGAAGGGACACAAGATAAGGTAATATTATGAGCCCTCCGGGAGCCAATCCCGCGAACACATTCGACGCCCCCAAGAGCGTATCTTGAGAGTAGTTCTAAAACTACGAACCCTGTGCCCTCCGGGAGCCTATCCCGCGAACAGATTCGACGCCCCCAAGAGCGTATCTTGAGAGTAGTTTTTATACTACGATCTTCGACGCCCCCAAGAGCGTATCTTGAGAGTAGTGTTCATACTACAACCTTCGACGCCCCCAAGAGCGTATCTTGAGAGTAGTTTATACACTACGACCTTCGACGCACCAAGAGCGTATCTTGAGAGTGGTTTCCAAAAACTACGAATTTCGACGCCCCCAAGAGCGTATCTTGAGAGTAGTGTTCATACTACGACCTTCGACGCCCCCAAGAGCGTATCTTGAGAGTAGTTTATACACTACGACCTTCGACGCACCAAGAGCGTATCTTGAGAGTGGTTTCCAAAAACTACGAATTTCGACGCCCCCAGGAGCGTATCTTGAGGTAGATTTGCAACCTACCAGATTCGACGCCCCCAAGAGCGTATCTTGAGGTAGAAAAAACACTACCAGTTCGACGCCCCCAAGAGCGTATCTTGAGGTAGATTTCAAACTACCAGTTCGACGCCCACCAGGAGCGTATCTTTGGTCTAACCTGAGCCCTCCGGGAGCCTATCCTGTGAAACGTTAAGTGCCGTCCGAGAGCCTGTCTCGTGAACAGATTTTGACACCCGTCAAGAACGTATCGGTGGACTAACCTGTGCCCTCCGGGAGCCTATCTTGTGAAACGTTAAGTGCCGTCCGAGAGCCTGTCTCGTGAACAGATTTCGACGCCCACCAAGAGCGTATCTTTGGTCTAACAGTACAACGTATACCGTGTAAGGGGTATCAGAAGAGATCATCACACCATGCTTAGAAGGATACCATTCTTAGAAGGACACCATGCTCAGAAGGATACCATAAGAAAGAAATTTCTAAGTAAAGTAATGTGAAGAACAAGTAATGTTTTTTCTTGATGAGATAGCAGGTATGATGTGAAGGAAAGCACAAAAGAAAGAAAAAGAAAGGAAAGCATATTCAAAGGAGAAGTCCATGACCAAAGGATCATATACAGAAGCACAAGAGGTTATCATGAAAAGTAACGAGTTATACTACCACCCATATCACAAGTCAAGAGAAGTATCTCAAAGGAACCCAACACCACCAAGAAGGATAGCAAAGACATGAAATCCGAAGTCAAAGCTCTCAAAATAAGCTCGACCCATCAAGAAGAGAATTGCCTTACAAGTCACACAAATCAACCTCCGACAAATATTATTGTCATACATGTCGCCCTCGCGTGACCTATGCTCGTATCAGACTTGAACATCGTCAAGCACAACTCATGAAGGAGACATCTAAAGAGCGTAAAAGATACAACATCCGACAAGACGAGACATCGGGACCTAACCCAACAAACATAGCCTACACAAAAGGCAACTATAGCAATGAAGGCTCTCCAATGAGAAAGGAATACTAAAGCACAACTCCATACATCGTGATGTGGCTATCATGTCCACATACACTGAAGTGGCTATCATGTCCACATACCTTGAGGTGGCTATCATGTCCACATACACTGAAGTGGCTATCATGTCCACATACCTTGAAGTGGCCATCATGTCCACATACCTTGAGGTGGCTATCATGTCCACATACACTGAAGTGGCTATCATGTCCACATACCTTGAAGTGGCTATCATGTCCACATACACTGAAGTGGCTATCATGTCCACATACCTTGAAGTGGCTATCATGTCCACATACCTTGAAGTGGCTATCACGTCCACATACCCTGAAGTGGCTATCATGTCCGCACACTACAAAAGGGCTATCACTCCCACACATCAGGAAGTGGCTATCATGTCCACATACCTTGAAGTGATTATCATGGCAGCACATCATAAAACATCTGTCAAAGACATGCATTGTAAAGACACCATCCCGACCACGAACATCAAAAGGCTACGCCTAGCCTTAGGAGGAGGTTCAAGAAAAAGGAAAAACAACACCCTTCGTACGCTCATCAAAGGTAGGCACTTATATTTCAAACCACTGGGTGATACCAGGAAGGAGACATCCTTATTATGAAGACAACCTCCATATCTCACGAAATCAATCATGAAGCAAAGAATCACGACAAGCACTATTGAGGACATATAACAAAACAATCCCCACAACGATCACAACTACGACACTAGTAGAGGCTAATTCAAGAGCAGTCTCCACCAAACTCCAAAGCAAGAATTTGCCATCTTAATCAGAGCCATGGCAAGAGAGGGGAACCTCAGTGTAAGATGATGATCACACCCGTCACCAAAAGAAAAATCTTCAACGCAGGGGTTAATAACATAACCCATAGGAAAGCCAAAGACACCTTCGAAAGTCGTCAAATCTACATACAGACGAAATGAACCTGAGTCTCGGTCCCTCGGCTGGGGGGCAGAGGATAAAGAAGAGACATCAAGACCTATGATCACCCCATCGCCAGCCACAGGTTGTTTCCTTTTGTCTAGCAAAGAGGTCGCCTCTTCAACCACTACCTCCTTATCAGGGGAGGGAGTCAGCAAGGGGGCACTTGAAGGAGAGCCTCTCGCGGTTTCCTTCTCCTTGGCAGCCGAGGGCCCGACCTCAGAGTCAAGTTTCTGCGCCTCGGATTTAGATTGACTTGAACTCTCACCCACCACAAGAACCATTCGGTAACCAGGGAAGAACGCTCTAACAACAAGAAGGAAGCAGCATGAGAACAATCATAAGTATATCACAAAGAAAAGAGAAGGGAAAAAGAACATACTGGAAGCATTAGCAGCCACCCCTGACTTAGAAAATTTCTAGGCCTGATAAGCAGAACTAGAGGGTCCTTCCCTCTCATCTGATTCAACGGACGGTCAGATTTGGTCTGACTACCTTGGAAAACGATCTTCAAGGTCTCCCTGTCTGAAGAACAAAGCTTCCCAAAAAGGTAAAGGTCAAAAGCTATACACACGCTCCAACGAATAAAGGAAAAATGTTACACATGCCGAAGGTCGAGATTAATGGACAATGCTCACGCTAGTACGAGGGAGGCGGAACGTTGTGTCCCATTGAGTGGCAGGGTTCCCACCCTCAAGTAAAGGAGAGGTCTATGCTCTCACCTTTGCACTTATGCTCATATTCATGATTAACATCTACAGGTACATCAATGTCATCACTCATGCTCATACTCACAACCCGTCCATGCATACATACATGTTCATGCTCGCACTCATATGCATGCTCACATACACACTCCCATGTGTTCAAACATTTAGACGTCCATGCACGTGGCCGCCATATATTCATGCATACATTCATGACTACAATCGCAGCATGTCTCCACTCACTCTCATCCTTATGTTCCTATTTGCATGTATGCTAGTACACATCCTCATGTTCATGATATGTCCATGTTCACTCCTAGTTAACATCCTATAGGCATATTTTCTAGTATCCCATACTTAGAAAAAATTTCGGACCAAAATTGAAATTTTTCTTCACTTAGACTTATCCCGGCATGAAATTGAAGCATAAGTCACTTAGTTGCATTCACATTGAATTCCTATGTGAACATGTATTCTTTGAGTATACGCCTGCGGCAAAGATAGGTTTATCACTCCCACCTCAGACGGACATGTGCCTAGGCATACGTCCGTACTACTCTGACGTTTACAATTCCTCTATCTCATAAGACAGGGGGCAGAGTCAGAGGCACGCATCCATGGGTAAGCAAGCATTCAGACAAAGAAGGTAAAACCCCGGTTTCAAATTGCGCGTGTCATACCATCCTAAAATAGAGTCAATCAAGGGTTAGGCCATTGGTTGACTCGGGGGCATGTGATGGATATACGCCCAATTTGAACCCGTTGACTTCCGAACCGTTACATTTTATCGTCCCATTTATGATTGTAAATCGAAACTTCAACCCGAACCCTTCGCGAAAACACCAACGGCTCGGACGAGGCCGAAGCGCCCGTCCGGCCGAGTCAGACTCGCCTAGGTGAGGTTGGGTGGCCACACCCGACCTCCCCTAGGGGAGATCGGGTCAGCCAACCCGATCTCCCCTAGGGGAGATCGGGTGGACCAACCCGATCTCTCCTAGGAGAGATCGGGTCGGCCAACCCGATCTCCCCTAGGGGGGATGGGGTTGGCCAACCCCATCCTCCCTAGGAGGGGTTGGGTGCCCTCACCCAACCCCTACCCCTGGGGGTCAGATTTCTCCTCCCCCCAAGGGCCCCGGCACCATTTTCGGACTCCCACACTCGGTCCACTCCGCCTACCTTCGCCGAATCCTAAGGTCTTAATTATGTGCTTAAAGGTTAATTAATTGTGTTTAAAGGTTAACGATGTCATTAAGCCACCTTAATGACACCGTTGCCTATAAATACCCCACCTTCACAACTCATTGGATCATCTGGGCAAGTTGCACAATTTTGCTCTGACATCTCTCTAGCTTTATCTCTCTAAAATCGTACTGACTTAGGCATCGGAGAGGGTTCATCAGGCACCACCCCCCCCCTCTGTGCCTGGTATTGCCCCTCTTGCAGGGTAGCAAGGAGAAGAGAGCCAAGGAAGCAGAAGAGCATAGAGCAGTAAGACAAGCCCCAGGGGTAAGAAATACAAGCCTCAGGAGGTCAGAAGGAGAGAAGGAAAGGAGGTCAGAAGGAGAGAAGGAAAGGAGGTCAGAAGGAGAGAAGGAAAGGAGGTCAGAAGGAGAGAAGGAAAGGAGGTCAGAAGGAGAGAAGGAAAGGAGGTCAGAAGGAGAGAAGAGAAGGACATATATCAAAACGACTACCCCAAGGGAGCAGAAGGGCATGTATCAGAATGACTAGTCCTAGGAACAGTGAACCCGACATTTCATTAGTGGGAGATAAATTCTAGATTGACGACCCGTTGACCTAGACTTTATAACCTAACAGGGTCCGCCCTGTCTGACGAGAGGGCCCGAGAACTGATTGAGCTGCTGAAAGAGTTCAAGGAGCTATTTGCCTGGTCCCCGAGTGACATGCCAGGAATTAGCCCCGATGTGATCGTGCACGAGTTGAAGATTGATCTCACGATCAAGCCTATCGCGCAGAAAAGGTGTCCAATGGGCAGGTGGCGATCCAGCAAGAGGATCGCGATCCAGCAAGAGGTGGGCAGGTTGCGAAATTGCTGGATTTATTAAGGAGCTCCGATTCCAGACTTGGGTCGCCAACCCGGTTCTGGTGAAGAAGAGCAATGGGAAATGACGGATGTGCGTTGACGAATCAACCTTTGAAGCATTTTTTGAACCGACCTGATGCGTCGGGAAGATTAGTCAAATGGGCAGTCGAGCTTAGTGAGTTTCGCATACACTTTGCTCCGAGAACGGCTATTAAGGGTCAGGCGTTGGCGGATTTCATAACAGAATCTACAGCCCCCGATCTGGAAGATGCGGGCCCTGTAGAGGGGGGAACCAGGGAGGTCCCGATAGCCGAGGTCCCGATAGCAGAACAACCAGAGGTGGCAGAGCAATCAGAACAGCCAAATGAGGAAAATACTTGGGAGATGTATACGGATGGCTCCTCGAGTTCAGACGGGTCAGGAGCAGGCTTTGTATTGATACCATCAGGCGGGGGTGAGCCGCTTCGATATGCCTTGGCTTTAACGTTCAGAGCCACGAACAACGAAGCTGAGTATGAGGCTCTTATCACGGGCCTGAAAATTGCTAAAGGTACGGGAGTTGCTCACTTGAGAGTGAAGTGTGATGCGGGCCTGATCGTGAACAAGTCCAAGGGCGGTACGAGGCAAAGAGCCCGATGATGAGAAAGTACCTTCGTGAGGTGCAAGTCTTGAAGGAGAGCTTCAAAAGCTTCGACATTGAGGCGATCCAAAGGGAAGAAAACGTGGAAGCGGATGCCTTGAGCAAATTTGCCTTGGGGGCACCCTTGGAGGAAAACCGGAAGGTGCACTTCTTGGAGAAGGTGATCTTGTCGACCACCGACCCAACACAGGTGTGTGCTATTGAAGCAGGATCGGAGGAGGAGCCCACTTGGATGACCCCGATAGTCGCGTACCTGACTACGGGGGCAGTCCCTGATAATGAAGTAGTAGCTGACAGGATACGCCGGATCGCGGTTAATTACGTGATGCTGGACAATCTGCTTTACAAGAAGGGCTGGTTCTCGACTCCGTACTTGAAGTGTGTGGCTGAGCCCGTCACAAGTCGAATCCTGAAGTAAGTGCATGAAGGGGTCGCGGCTTGTCATGAAGGGGCCCGATCCATAATGAGGAAAGTGTTGAATTTGGGCTATTATTGGCCTATAATGAGCAAAGAGGCGACGGCGTTGGTCCGATCCTGCGATGCGTGCCAGAGGTATGCCCCGAATATCGTGGCTCCAGCTGCTAATCTGACGTCTATCAAGAGTGCTTGGCCCTTCGCGCAGTGGGGCATCGACCTGGTGGGACCTCTCCCACAGGCACAAGACAACGAGGAACCAGATCGTCAAGTTTCTCCAGACCCAAATTGTGTCCAGATACGGGATTCCTAAGGTGGTGATCAGCGATAATGGTCCACCGTTTAACGGGGCTCAAGTGAAGGAGTATCTGGAGGAGTTGAATATCGAGCATCGGACAGCCTCTGTCCATCATGCTCAGACTAATGACCAGGTGGAATCAGCCAACAAAATCGTGATGGATGGCCTGAAGAAGAGGGTCTATGCCTGGAAGGGCAAATGGCTAAACGAGCTGGAAAATGTGCTTTGGGCTGTTAGAACGACACCCAAACGATCAACTGGGGAGACTCCGTTTGGCCTTGTTCATGGCACAGAGGCTGTTACTCCCGTGGAAGTAGCTGTGGCGTCCCATCAGATGAGATATTATGAGCCTTTGACGAATGATGAAATGAGACGTTTGGATTTGGACTTGCTCGAAGAGGAGAGGCGGGAAGCCGATGAAGTCCAGGCTCGAATGCGTTTGGCGACGGCCGGGTATTACAATTGGCGAGTTAAGTCCCGACAATTCTTTGTCGGGGAGCTGGTTTGGCGTCGGAACGAGTTTGCCCTTTTGGATCGGATCAACAAGATGTCACCAAAATGGGAAGGACCTTACAAGGTCGTGGGGATGCCAGCTCCGAATGCGTACAAGTTGGAAGACCTCGATGGCAGAGTATTGAAGCATTCTTTCAGTGGCGAACACTTGAAGAAATGTCATGCTCGATGAAAAGTCGCCTTAAGTGGTGCACGAGGTTAAGTCGCCTTAAGTGGTGCCCGATCTAAAGTCGCCTTAAGTGGTGCACGAGGTAAAGTCGCCTTAAGTGGTGCACGAGGTTAAGTCGCCTTAAGTGGTGAACGATGTAAAGTCGCCTTAAGTGGTGCACGAGATGAAAAGTCGCCTTAGGTGGTGCACGATGAAAAGTCGCCTTAAGTGGTGCACGAGGTTAAGTCGCCTTAAGTGGTGCACGATCTAAAGTCGCCTTAAGTGGTGCACGAGGTTAAGTCGCCTTAAGTGGTGCACGATGTAAAGTCGCCTTAAGTGGTGCACGAGATGAAAAGTCGCCTTAGGTGGTGCACGATGAAAAGTCGCCTTAAGTGGTGCACGAGGTTAAGTCGCCTTAAGTGGTGCACGATATAAAGTCGCCTTAAGTGGTGCACGAGGTTAAGTCGCCTTAAGTGGTGCACGATGTAAAGTCGCCTTAAGTGGTGCACGAGATGAAAAGTCGCCTTAGGTGGTGCACGATGAAAAGTCGCCTTAAGTGGTGCACGATCTAAAGTCGCCTTAAGTGGTGCACGAGGTTAAGTCGCCTTAAGTGGTGCACGGCGTAAAGCCGCCTTAAGTGGTGCACGATGAAAAGTCACCTTAAGTGGTGCACGAGATTAAGTCGCCTTAAGTGGTGCGATGAAAAGTCGCCTTAAGTGGTGCACGATGTAAAGTTGCCTTAAGTGGTGCACGAGATGAAAAGTATCCTTAGGTGGTGCACGATGAAAAGTCGCCTTAAGTGGTGCACGATCTAAAGTCGCCTTAAGTGGTGCACGAGGTTAAGTCGCCTTAAGTGGTGCACGACGTAAAGTCGCCTTAAGTGGTGCACGATGAAAAGTCGCCATAAGTGGTGTACGAGAATAAGTCGCCTTAAGTGGTGCACGATGAAAAGTCGCCTTAAGTGGTGCACGATCTAAAGTCGCCTTAAGTGGTGCACGATATTAAGTCGCCTTTAGTGGTGCAAACACGATTAAATCGCCTTAAGTGGTGTAGTTTCGCCTTAAGTGGCGTGGTTTCGCCTTGAGTGGTGTGAGTAATTCACATTAGGTGGTGCAGGGATAACCGGAAACAAAAGAGATTGATATTATAAAGATCCAAGAGGTTCACAACAACAGAAGGAAATTACAAGGATCGGACTCTTGGAGGTCAGCCGGTGAAAAGTCGATTATCGAGGAATCGTGGACGAGAAGATTTGTATCAAGTGACTGTATCAAGGGAAAAGTCCCCGACTCCGATGTCGGGAAGTCGGGAGTTGAAAGACACGACGAACTGTAAGTCCCTCATGTCTTGGGGGCAAATGATGGGTTTGGCTATAGCCGTTAGGCCCTTTAACGGTGAGGAAACGGTGAATAGGCCCACTGGGCCCTAAATGGAGGTCAAGATGACCCAGGCGAAGGGTCCCGACAGAGGGAGTCCGGAGGATGAGAGGTCCCGACAGAGTCGGACCCGATAGGCGAGCTAGGCGCTCCCGATGAGATGCCTTTAAGTAGGCCCCGATGATGAATCCCTGAGAATGATTGGCCCTGTCACGATGACGAGGGGCCCCGAGCGGTGACACAATGAGATAACTTTGGAGTCTCCGATATTGGTCGGGACTTGCTATCAGAGGTTGAGGTCGAGATACGCGGGGCGTGGCCGAGATACGCGGAACGTGGTTGAGATACGCGGAGCGTGGCCGAGATATGCGGGGCGTGGCCGAGATAAGCGAGATCATGGCCTAGATAGGCGGGATCGTGCCCGAGATACGCGGAATATGGGCTAACCACCCCAACGGTTCACCAGGTAACTGAGGGACCTCTCCGCCTATAAAAGGGCAGAGGTTACCTCAGATCACATTACGTTATGAGAGACGCTACTTGAGATTACTGCTTGCCAGTCCATACGAGATACTCATTTAAGCATCGGAGAGGGATTCTGGGTCACCGCCCGGTCTATCCCCTCTTGCAGGATTACGTGGAGCGAAGGAGCTAGGATCGCCGTCAAAGATCGTGCCGGAGTTCTACCGTGATCCAACAGCCACCAATATGGCAATAACCATCAATGCAACAGCAACAGAGGCCTCAACCTGTCAACATCGTGAGGGAGACCAACCAACCAACAACAAGGCCCCCACTCAACGCAACGCCCTCCGTGATCTTAGGAGTGATGAAAAAAATGAATATCTGGAACACACCACTAAGGTACAAGGACGGACCACTCGGGGGTAAGCTAGACCAATGGTGTAATAACCATGAAGTGCACGGACATACGACAGACGAATGCTACACCCTCCTCTCGAACATAGACCACATCATCAGACAAGGAGGGCTACGACAATTCGTGGACAATCGAAAAAGGGGTAATGGAGGCACACCACAAGCACAAGGCACTCAGAACAAAGGAAAAGAGAAGGTGGGCGAGCGCCCACCCCCGATCAAAAGGGGAACCATCAATGTCATCCACGGAGGACCGGCCGCATGAGGAGGAGTATCAAATGCCATGGAGGTATACGCCTCCCAAACTAACATGGAACTTTATGGAAAGCGCCCAAGGGTCGAGGAGGAAGAGGTCATCCAATTCTTGAGAAAACACATGGAGCACATTGTATACCCGCATGACGACGCATTGGTCGTCACCTTGAAAGTGGATGGCTTCGACGTCAAAAGGATCCTCGTCGATGGGGGCAGTTCGACAGACTTACAACATGTAAGAGTGCTCGAACAATTGGGAAAGAGGAGACAAGATCTAAAACAGGTGAACTTCCCACTTGTTAGCTTTGAGGTGCCACTGCCATAACCTACCCTTTGGGCACAATCGTGCTCCCAGTCACGATGGGGGCACAATGGGCACAAATCCAGGTGAACGTCAACTTCGTGGTGGTAGAGGAACTAGGGGCTTACAATGGTATCTTGGGTCGAACGACCATCAACCCGACAGGAATCATCGCCTCCACAGTCCATCAAAAAATGAAGTTCCCAACCCCAAACGGAATAGGTGAAGTATTGGGCGACCAAGTTACAGCTCGTAGATGCTACCTAAATGCCATGAAGCCTAAAGTACACCGACACACCTCAATATGATCAACATACCAGAAGAACAGGGAGAAGAAGAGATGGGAAAGGAAAAGAAACGAAGGAGGGGCAAAGCAAAATTCCTCACAGGCTCACTACACCTAAGTAGGTTACTATGCTTCGCCCCATCAAGGAAGGCACCAACACACGACGAAGAGGAGGAGACAACCGAAGTTGAGATTATACAGGTGCCCCAGGAGTCCCCACCACATGCAGGGACTCGCGAAGAAAGGAGGGAGGAACAAGACAACCCAAATATAACAGGAGACGTGATCAATATAGACGCGGTCGATCAAAGGAAAAGGGAAAGTATTCGTTCTTATATTCGCATGTTTAGCAAGAACGTGGCAGCGGCAGATGCAACCCCATTGGAGGTCATACGAGCCTTCTATAGAAACTTGGAATTCCAGAAAAGCAGGTTCTTCGGAGGAGGCTATGGAATCATGACAACCCAAACAATGAAAGATTTCAGGGACAAGCTGGCCTTCGCAATGATGTTGGAGGAGTAGGAAAACACACTAATATGGGAAGAGGTCATGGGACATCCATGTGACACGGACGAGGATGTCGACACCGACAGGGCAAGCAATGAGACGGCTAGACTCGAAAGCTATACACCATCTTACGACTTCACGCCGCTCAGAATTGGAGTGGGCGAACAATTCAGGGAGCACCTTCAAGGTCTCATCGAGCCACCCTTCCCCGAAAAAGCCTTCGTCGGACAAAATCTTGATAGGTGGTGTGAACATCACGAGACATGGGGGCATGAGACCGTCGACTGCCTCGCCCTAAAAGACGAGATCGAGACAATGGTCCATCACGGACAATTGAACCACTTTAAGGCATGACGCGCCCTCCGCATGATACACATCCACCAACCACCCCCCCATCACCCGACAAGGGGCATACCCATATGCACTTGTCCACTATCCTTTTTTTTTATTTTTATTATGCTAAGCTATGTAGCAAAGAAAACACTCCATGTGTGGAGCTTAGAATAGTTTACAATCCTATGCAAGCTTTTGTAGTATCATGTCCAACATATTATGACGCCGTCATCTAATGAAATTATGTATGTTGTTTGCATGAGTAAAGCAGGTACCAAGACAAGCAACAAGGACCAACAAGCAAGCATAAAGACTCCAATGAATTCGAGTCTAACAATATGTGTCAGTCTAAGAGTTGTAATATAGTCTTTAGAACAAAGAGTAAAAAATCGGCCGGTATAAAAATGAGAAACATCACAAAACGAATGAACCACCTAAGCGCTTTCCCTGTCGCTGGACTTTGTACCTGACAGTGGCCTACAACCAATCACTCCGGAGTTCCCACTGGATGTTGTGTTGGCCTTTACGCCACGGGCGAAACTGGGTAAAGGTTCTAAAGGAACAACCCTTGAAGGAGTTCACACCTTCTTGCATGTTGGCCCCATGTTAAACCGGAAACTTGGTAGGGGTTACGGATAAACAACCCTAACCTGGTTATAGACCCAGTTTAGCGCGTTGGCCTTGCTTAGGAATATGTCCAAGCGAAGGTTAAAACGTAGTTGGATTACCACCAACTAGCGTAAAGGCCCTATATTGGAAGTAAACCAAATAGAGGCATGAACAAGACCAACTGGTTTATAAACGATATCCCATTTCCAATACTCCATACCAACACCAAACATACCCAAACACATTCGGCCACATCCCAATCCAAACAACCATAAAACACCAAGCCATAGCCATGGCAACCTCCGAGAATACGAACGCAAGTATACAGTAACGAGAACAACAATACAAGATAACGTGAAATACGCCGCAAACCATAGGCGACAATCATAGATCGGGGAAACACATAACGACATGCGTTGTGACCACGAGGCACAACAATGTACGTTGCAAGTTATAATGAAATATCCATAACGCGAGTTCAACTATGATCCATATCTACACCCTCAAAAAAGGGGGCATACCGAACATGTTGCCTCATTGACACAGCATGTCGGAATATCTCGACACATAATAAAGAAGGTTACATCAAGCTGTCTCATTGACACAGCTAACCAGGTCTTCTATACAATGAAAGTCTAGAATAAATGATCATATGCAAGGGCACAAACCGATATAGCCAAGGGGGGCAACAACATTAACGATTTCGTTAAAACCACAATATGCATAATCAAATTCATCCGACACACATAACATGATAAGGAAACAGGTAAAATCAAGGCGTCTAACATGACAAGCGCAACACCCCGGTCAAATCCAAGCAACAAGTCCACGACATACCCACCAAGTATACAAGATAAAGGCATACATCCAACAATACATTAAAAGAGGTACAAGAAGGTCTAAACAAACACGTACAGCAAACAAGTCTCAGATATGACCAGTCGGAGGATCCCCAGCGCCACCTCCCTCATCATCGGAAACCACAATCCCAGTACCATCAAGGGCAGGAGTCGAGCCCTCCGCCTCATCGCCAACGGCCATGTCCCCGGCACACTCACCCTCTAGACAGGCATAGTGCTTCCCAAGGCACTCAAGATCACCTAGCTTCGCAACGGGGAAATCAGGACAATGCTCATAAATATTACGTACCAGCTCATGTCCATATTGCATCAACATCTCGGAGTTCGGCTGTTGAGCATCATCAATAAAGGCTTCCGACGCCTTATACTCGGCCACAGCCTCCGCCTGTGCCTTCGTAAGGGCAGCATCCCTCGCAACGATAAATTTCGTGTCATACTCAACCCTAAGCTGCGAGAGGCGCTCCTAGAGCTCAAATATTTGCTTCATCTTCTCCGACTCGGACAGCTTCAGATTCTCAACTTCGACACCTAAGGTCAGCACATTCGCCTTGTGCTCCGCCATGGTAGCATCGGCCTTCTCCGACCGAGCACGAGCAACATCCCTTTCGCGTGTCGCATTGAGGGCAAAGAACGACAGATTCATTATGTGGGTGGTAGCCTGAAAAGCAACAACATAGACGTCAGACGGATATACCAATAACAGAACGAGGAAGAATACCCATCTACACTTACCGGAATATACTCGGACAACATCCCCTGAAGGGCGGTCTCCATCTCGGCGGAATCAGAAGGCATAGGCAGTCGATCGGACGGAGGAATCATGGCATTAAACACCCTAATTCCAACCTCGAGAGCAGACAACGAGCAACCTTTAGGAAAGTGGAAGTCGCGGGTCGAGTCCATCAGATGCCACGTCATGCCACGAACGTCGCCCTCATAGGGACAAACGAGCTCTTCAACGGCCACGGGAGGAAGACTAGCCATACCTACAAAATGCAAACACCTCAATAAAGACAATACATGATAACCATGAACAAATACAACAACTAGAAGCATCTACATACCGGGAGAGGTAACGGTCGGAGGAACCTCGGCCATCTCAACATCATCATCGGCCACAAACCCATCAGCCAACACCCCCTCGACAACGCCTGAATCGGGAGCCTTGCCCCTGTCACGGGTAACCTTAGGAGAAGGCCCAGTAGCCTTTCCTCTATTACAGAAAGGCGCTCTCAAGCTCGGGATGGCCAATACAGTCTTCCTCTTGCGAAAAGAAGCATCAGAAGACCTAATCTCGAAGTCGGACTTCTTCATAGGAGGACGAGAAGACTCCGCTTTCTCCGAGGCACCTGACAACACCAAAAAAGAGTAAAGCGTTAGAAAGGACATGTATACATAAGCCATGAAGAATCGATAAACAACAAAACCCACATACCAACAACACCACGGCTAGCGCGAGTAACTCTAGAAGATCCCAGAGACGCTTAGGGAGGAGTCCTCCCCGCATCATCAACAAGCTCGTCTACAGGTCCAACACCCTGAAAAGAAGTAGCCTTATCATAGAACCCACCTACACGAAAAGAAACACAACCATGTAGAACATCATTAACATACCAATGGAGAGGTAGCACATATCTCCGTCGCATACAACTCCTCGTCAGTCACGACCTTAACGGTCTTATATGAACGATCTCAATGAGAACAACAAATAGCCGCCAAGGCCTCACAATAAGAGGGTGACAACTCTTCGAAGCAGGGAGGCATGTCCGCATGACCCCTACTACGCAGACTCCAGGAAGTATGACGGTCGAAAATGAAAAAATACTGCTTAGCCCACACCCCACGAGAAACATCACTACCAACAACAAACCTATAACGGTTATCCCACCTATGGTCAATAAAACCTAACGAGCGAAACCCACCAGCATCCATGGATGAAAAGCGACACACAAAGGAGTACATGTCAGACGAACTCTAGCATCTAGGGAAATAGAAGAGTCGGAACAAAGTAAGAGAATACGCCCAAGACTTCCTATGACACAAGACGCGAAACCCCACCCAAGCAAGATGAGCGCTAGGCACTAATTCGAGAGGAGATATTCCATAATATCGACAAAGGTCACACAAGGCGGCACAATACGGAAAACGCAGCCCTGCGTTGACCTGACTAGGGTACACAACAGACCACCCTTGCGGAGGAAGAGTCACACATCCAAGCGGCAAACCCTCAGGAAGCGAATCGTACGGATAACAAGGCATGTCCTCAGACTGCAAACCAGCCATCCTAATAAGACTCCTATATGTGGAAAACTTAAGATAGTTCCTTAAAAATTCGGCTACGGGGGCATCAGAATCCGAGTTAGATGACACATTAGAACCCCCACCAACATGCAAATCATCATCATGCATATCGGCTAAACCGGAAACGGGCAAACGACTAGACTTCAAGGTAATATCCTCTTCGTCCGAAGAGGAAGGTATGAGGGGGCAACGAGTAGACTTACGAAGCTTTGGCATGATGAACGCGATCCTTAATCACAAGCGACGAACGAAGAATAGCCCGAAGTAACCTGCAACTAGAAACAAAATACCATCAACAACTACATAACACCAACAAGTCAACGATATAACCTAATGATACGGTACAACGAAAAAGAGGGGAGAATTCCAAATTCTCCGCCTAGAACTTTTCCAAATAAGACGTTACACAAGTGTTCAACGCATTATAAAAGGAGAGGAGCCAAATATTCTCGAAGTTGAGAACTTCCAACAAGACGTCACACGAGGACGCAACGAAACACCAAAAAGGGGGGTAGCACCGCTACCTCGCCTCGGAAAATTTTCCGACGTTAAAAAGGGGGGTATAATCACTACCTCGCCTAAAAATTTATCTAAGTATAAAAATGGGGGTATCGGCCAATTTTCCGCAAAATATTTTTCTAAACCCAAATAGGTGGGATACCATAACATTTTCCATCAAAAGCCTTCCTAAGTTCAAATAGGGTGGTATCATTACATTTTCCATTGAAATTTTTTTTTTCGAGGACCAAAAAGGGGAGTATCGGCCAATTTTCCGCAATTTTTTTTTAAGACCAAGTAGATGGGATACTATCAAATTTTCCATCAAAAGCCTTCCTAAGTTCAAATAGAGTGGTATCATTACATTTTCCATCGAATTTTTTTTTTCGAGGACCAAAAAGGGGAGTATCGGCCAATTTTCCGCAAAAAAATTTCTAAGCCGAAATAGGTGGGATACCATCACATTTTACATCAAAAGCATTCCTAAGTTAAAATAGGGTGGTATCATTACATTTTCCATCGAATTTTTTTTTTCGAGGACCAAAAAGGGGAGTATCGGCCAATTTTCCGCAAATTTTTTTCTAAGACCAAATAGGTGGGATACCATCACATTTTCCACCAAAAACCTTTCTAAGCCTGAATAGGATGGTCCATCAC